>CM023143.1:41023206-41623206 GCA_013133815.1 Cromileptes altivelis
CAACGGAGGTTCTGGATCCGGCCGGGTCGGACCTCCGTTGGCAGGCCTGTCGCTGCTTACATGGTAGTGTAGTTGGTCATTCAGGCGCCTCTGCTGTTGAATTACGTTGCGCTATTTTTGTGGATCGGGTTGTTTTTATTTTCCACACTTCCCTATAGCGGTATTGACTCTGACTTCTGATTGGTTAAAATGGCCTCTCCGTTAGAAGTTCCATCGCCACCTAGTGCTTTGGCATGTGTATTACATCACTTGGTAGTGGGTTTTGCGGTTTTGTGTGGATATCATATTTTTTTATCACACCACTCATGTGGATGAATTTTTTTTGGAAACTGGAGCCCGAAAAACTTCTGTTTCAGATGAACACGGGTCCGTGTGGACAAGACCTGTGTTGCTCTTGACTTCCTCCTTTTCTCCCCTTGTAATCACCATGGCCACTCGAGTTTGCCGCCCAACAGTAAAGATTAATATGAGCTGTAATAAGCTGCTGGTGATGATCTTCCGGGTCGTGCTCTCGGTCTCAAACACTGAAGGTTTTAATGTAGACACAGAGTCGACTCGTCTCTTCAGCCTCTGATTGTTTCTCCACATGTGAAACTGATCACGTGACTCCTCTGACCCACATCCCTTTCTGCAGGAGGAGGTTTCTGGAACGATGTTTGCTTTGCAACTCGATGCTAAAGCCAAAATTATTTTCTACAGTTCTTTCACAGAGTATGAACACAGTATTGTTCCACACAGAATGAGACAAACGTCATGAATGAATCCTGAAGACAAAACCTTATAAAACATTCAAAGAACGAGCAGAATAAGACTTAACATCAGGAAATGATCAGTAAACAAGACTCAGAAACTAAAGGGCTGTGGTTTTTTATGTATGTCAAAGTGTGTGTGTGTGTGTGTGTGTGTGTGTGTGTGTGTGTGTGTGTGTGTGTGTGTGTGTGTGTGTGTGTCAATTCACACATGGTCTTGATTTTCCACACAGTCAGAGATTCCTGAGGTTTCTGAGCAGCAGCCCAGAAGAAAGTGAGCTGAGAGGAAAAACGGAGACAAAGAAGAAGAAGAGCTGGAATCTCAGAGAGGAAACCAACTCTGGAAATTTTTTAATCCAACAAAAACATGAACGTTTATCCCGTCTGTGTCCTCTGTCATGATGTTACTCTGCAGTGGAAGAAGTACTTCAGATCCTGTATTAAAGTAAAAGTACAGAAAGTGTGTCAGCACTCACTCTGTGAAGTGTTGGGCACTTTTCAGGGCGTTCACTTTATTGTATCAACTCCTCATAATTTTTGTTTGTAAAAAAAATCTTAATTTGAAACAATCCAACTGAGTTCAACAGAACCTTATTTATCCCGAATGAATTTGATAATGCTTCATATTACAGTAACACTAAGCACAGTAACCACATTTTAATGATTCACAACCAGAACAACCAGTGGATCCTGGGTCAGGGTCACTCACTGGACCCAGCTTTAGAACAATTAAGTGTTAAATATCTGTCAAAATATGCAAATATACAAGATAGAAGTGTTTTCAAGGAGCAAAAGCAAAAGGCAGTGCCTCACAGAGCAACAACAGGATTGAGATCAGTCAGTAAAGATGAACTAAAGTGGTGGGAACATCAGACTGCACTTGATAATTAATGTTATAATGAATATGACATCACAGTGAGACTGAAAATGATGCTGCACTACACTGACAAGTGAACGTGATATTGAAGAATAATGTTACTGTGAAACGTAACGGGACTAAAGTTGTTAAATAAATGTAGTGCAGTAAAAAGTACAGTGCTTTCCTCACTGGAGTCAAAGTAAACAGCAACATGACCAGAAAATACTCAAAGTTCAAGTATCTTAAGTTTGTACTGAAGCACAGCTCTGAAGCACGTCAGGCACAGACATTAGATTACCTTAAAAAACATGTTTTAAATGTTGCTGAGTGTTCCCCAGCAGAGGGAGACAAATACTCAGTAAAAACGACAGAAGGAAACTGTCGGTGAGAATCTGTCTTTGGCTTATAAGAAAAAAGATCAATGCTCTAATGTGTTTTTTTTTATATTTAAATGACAAGCAATAAAAAATTCAGTTGAACTGGGAGGGGATATTCAATGTCCCGTTGCCATGGAGACAGGTGTATGATGTCATTTATAAAGCTGTTATTGATCTCAAGTCACAATATTTTCAATTAAAAAATCTGCCAACCACAAAAAACAACAGGATTGTTTCCGTTAATGTGACATTGAAGATTATTTTATTTAACATTGAATTAACGAGAAAAACATCTTGAGATTAAAAATCTCCTTTTTTTTAAGCGTGTCCTGGCCGAGACAGGCAGCAACATCAGTTGCAGACAGCACAGAACAGAAATACAGATTAAAAATGTGAAGCTCTGAAACAAGCAATATGAAACACAACATAAGGTAAATACAATAAAAGCCAAAAAGTATGTAAATATATCTTAGAATGAATCATTAAAAACCAGAAACAGCAGCTACATGTGATCACAAAGAGTGACATGTAGATGACTGTGTAAAACAACTCCTGCAGCAGAGCTTTGAAACATTTGAGAGGAACCAATGAGAGCAACTCAGGCCCTGTGTAGATGACAACGGTTTCTCTAAAAACAGAAAAGTTTGTGCTTTGCATTTTAGAAAACTTCTGCGTTTATATGACGACGTTATTGAAACGATCCCTGTTCACACTGAGCCGCAAAATCGAGTATAGTAAAGCTGCAGTACCAGAGGCTGCAGTTTTAGGACCGTTTAAATTGCAACCTGAAGTTTATTTTTAGTTTTTTGCTATACCCAAATACTACTTTCTTATTAAACAGCTATAATCAGTGTTGGGCAGTAACGCGTAATTTGACTGATGAAGCCCAGGTAACTATACATTATCGCTGACAGCCCTCTCTGCTCCTCTCACCCACACCTAAACACCCGTTTTGGGATACACAATGTCGGCCCTCCCGGCCTGACCTCCGCGGTCCTCTCCACTCCTCTCAACCACACTTGAGCATCCGTCCAGGGAGGACCGCGTAGTCATGCTGTCGTGATGGTCGACTTTCTCACACATGCCTAGTGACTGTAACCGTAATGAGCATGTGCGAAAAGTCCTCAAAGTCCTCCTGCAGGAGATCCCACAGATAGGAGCTGCAGACAGAAACGCTTGTTTGCCAGACTCCATACATTTCCCTCGGTTCAGACAATACAAACAGGTTCTGTGAATGCAGAGCAGAGACGTTTTTAATATAAGTTGCATGTATTTTGGTTCTGTCCTCATGTGGCAACTTTTTGGATGATGATCAAAAGATGGCAACAAGTTTGATTTTTCAACCATGCGTCCTCAAACAAAAATGCTTGCTGTTGTCCTGGCACTTTATAGATCAGGAAAAATATTAATTTGTTAATCAAAATGAAAAGAGTGACTGACATTCTTCTGTTTTCTTTGCTTTGTAAAAGATTTCTTTCTGTTAGACGGCGTTATTACTTCGAGGCAGGAGAAATTAAATGACTATTTGTTTGAATACAATAAAAAAGAAAGAGCAGATTCTGCAGTCACACCATGAAGATGTCTCAGTCCAACCCCAGCTGCTCCTTCACAATAAATGTACAAACATACAACAGTGTTTTTGTCTTTGAATCACAGAGCAGCTGACGTGTGGGATGGAGAAGAACTTTAAGGACGTGTTTTTGCAGAGTAACGAGTCAGTGAGTAAAATGTACGGATTATTTTAAAATAATAAACAGTATGGTACCTGCTCTCTGTTTGTACGTATAAGATAAACTTTATTTATTTTTTCTTAACAAAGAGCTTTATGGAGAGAACACCAGATGAAAACCGACAACAGTAATGAAATAAAACAACAGTGGATGGTAAAAAAAATTCAAAAACAGAGGGATGATAAAACCCTGGAAGACTGAGAGCAGGGGGACCAGTTTATTCTGCACGACTGTCTGACTCTAAGAACAGGAACAATGTAGGAGGTAATATCATCGACAAAGAAAATATTTCGTAAGTAGATGATAATGTCTTGAACGGAGAAGATCTCGTAGGTAGGAGATAGGCTCTTAAACAAAGGAGATAATATCGTCTACAAAGGAGATAATACCTTGTATGTAAGAAAAAATATCTCGTACACAGGGGACAATATCTTGTATGAAGGAGATAAACTTGCAGTTTTCTGTCACTCAGCCTCTCAGAGCTTCTGAATTAAACCCTCTAAATACGCATTAAATAAATGAGACGACCAGTCAGCAGCTGTTGGTGAAGTTTACTTGTACACTTTACTTCACTGACAGTCGGAGGAAGCAGCATGTTTAATTTCTCACTCTTTAACTCATCAGTTCTTGAAATTGCTGAGCTCCGTGTTGTTCCACAGTCCAGCTGACAGTCCGACAGTCACACGGAGGAAACTGCAGCTTCAGTTTCAGTAAAACAGGTCATGACCAGAAGTTGTCCACACACTCATCATGTGTGTGACAGAAATACACAAAGACACCAAAACAGCTGAAGATCAACAGTCACTTCCTCCTCTTTCTCACTGTTCAGCAGACTGACCCTGTGTATGATGAAACAGACTCAAACACTGTTTCCTGTCTGAGGAACACTTCTCCCTTATTTATAATGTTAGCTGCGTCTCAGTTCAGGCGCTGCAGCCTCTGAAGGACGCGGCCTTTGTGGACTGCATCAGCCAAACCGAACGGTCTCCATAATGGGACGGTCTGGTCTGCAGAAAATTTCCTGGTTGCATCATCAGTTGTTCTCGCCCCCACCCATTGGTGTCTCTGTTACCTAGCAACCAGCGGCGCTTGACGAAAGAAGGAATAAGCTAGTAGTTAGCCGTAAATCATGGATCCAAAGATTGTTATAATTTATATATATATGTATGTTTATACGTTTAACCACCAGAGACACTGATATATTTCAGGCGGATGGAGCGTTTGCAAGTAAACTTATTAAAGTTAGATTTTTGAAGCTGAGAACTTTTAGCTAACGTAATGTTTAAAACAGTTAACCATTAGCTAGTTAAAAACTGTCAGTTAACGTGATATACAATAGTCATAGGCAATGCATCATGGGATAGGGCTCCCTATTCGACTATGGATTGATCACCTTCCATCAAACCATCTCTACGGGGTCTAATCGCCAAAGACTTTCCACATTCTCATTCATTCCTTCACATGCTAATAAATATTCTTTTACCATAAAAACGTGTCTCTCCTGATTGAAGTAAAGGTGTGTGCGTGTGTGTGTGTGTGTGTGTTGCAGCTGTAGATGTTGTTGAACTGACAGACGACTGGCTCCGTCTGCATGTTTAAACCTGCAGCAGAGAACAAACTGTTGCTTCATGTTTCAACAGACGTCGACCTGAAGCTGCTGCACGGACTTGTCTGAACATCAGGAATGTTTTTAAAAACACTGTGAGTGATGTCAGCAGATCATCCTGCACCTACAGAGTGTTTACATATTTGTTTCACCTGGAAAACCGATCGACCAATGAATCACCTTACTGCTGGTTCACATCACAGCTGCAGAAACAAAGAACAAGGCAACTTCATGAGAGAATGCTGCGCAGAAATGTTCCTGATATCTGTGTGTCACTCTTTTGCCCACTTGTTTTATCTTTGCCTGTGAGTGTTTGCAGTTTCACCAGTTTATCCTCTAACGTTCACTGACATGAACGACGTCCTGAAAACAAACAGTTGGCAGAGCTCAGAATCTGGAAGCAGCTGATTTAAATGGATTCTTAAATGTAAAAAGACAGGAGTGTGTTTAACACTGTGTGTCAGATGAATCTGAGCTCGTGTTTTATTTGATAGATTTGTCCCCTTTGAACAGATTTCCAGTCACAATAATTTATTTATAACAGCTGAAATTCATGTGGCACAGCTGCACATTCAGCAGAAGGTGTTTGCATTTGACGTTTCTACAAACCTGGACTATGTTACATTTCTACTTTTCACATCATATCAATGTTTCTAAAGTGTTTCTACTACATGAGCTGACTTTGTCATCAGGAGGTGTTGACGCATGAGGTGGCCAGGTGGGTCAGCAACTCACATGTGACCTCAACGACTACACATAGTTTAAAGGCTGTGACTCTGCACCAGTCTGTTAGATCTGAAGAAGCCTCTGAGATGAGAGATGAAACATCTTCAAGAAACTCATGCAAGTCCAGCTGCCTACCATACAGCACTTATCATCACCATGACCTGGACGACTGAGAATCTTCACGGATTTGTGTTTAAATGTAAAAAATATTATGCGCTGAACAGTGAGAATTAGAATCACAAAGCTGCAGGACATGAAATAAACTAAAAAAACTTCATCTGTGTGTTCAGATTTAGGAAAAGTCGCTCAGACTCATCTCGGTATTTTCAGGCTGAATGGTGATACACGATAGCCTATACGTCCCGTTGTTTTCTACTAAGCAGGCCACATGTTCAGTTGCAGGCTGATTCCCTGTTATTGTTGCTGTATGTGGTTTTCCACAGCAGAGCAGGTTAAAGAAGTTTACCTGCTGGAGGTAAGCTGTTTGTTTGTAGCTCCTCATCAACATCTCACTGTGGCTGTTTCTGATTTCACTCTTCCTCTCTGCTGTATCATTAGACTTGCCTCTATTGAAGAAAAGCCACAAATAAAGTTTTGCTAATTCCGTGATAAACATATTCTAATTCCTGTAGAATCTTAAAAAGAAAAGTTCCCAGTAATTTTGTTTTGTAAAACCTTTTATTGTGAAGCAGCAAAATAAGAAAATGTTGAGTTTTTGAGCAGCAGCTTCACACAGCTTCTAATCCAGCTGATAGTGAACATGAAACAGTAAAATAAAGGGGTCCATGTCATTGGTCCGACAGCCCATTGGTTCGACATCCCATTAGTCCGACTGTCTGCGGTGCTGAACGGCTCGCGGCGGGCGTATGGTGCGCCGCGACCGGCTTGAGGCGGAGCAGGCTCACGGCTTATGTGTTTGTCACTTTCTTTTTCATTTTAACCCACACCATGATCTTTTCCTGACCCTAACCAAGTGTTTTTTTGTGCCTAAACCTAACCAGACCTTAACCACAGGGCATCATGATGATTTCGGAACGGACTTCGGAACAATGAGTTTAATATGGTCGGAACAATGGGCTGTCGAACCAGTGCGCAGTTCCCAAATAAAGCAGATATGTAAAGTACAAACAGGACGCAGGAGAAAAACTAAACTCCAAACCTCAGAGATTCAGTAAGAAGCTACAGACGTACTGAGAGCTGAACACACAGAGACCTTTAAAAGCTCCTGTCTCTCTGGTCTGCTGCAGACAGAGGGAGGAGAGTCTCACATCACACACGAGGGGGAAGAAACAGGGGTCGTCGGGGGTTGGCTGCGGTTGGCAAGATGGCCCGTCTTTTGGACCTACTCCAGAGATGGAGTAGGTGCACAGCTCGGCGTGGCACCAGGCGTCTACACTGATAACAGAAACATAAATCTGCGCAGCATGGCTTGACTAGATGTGGCCAGAAGTTACAGAGTTAAAGGCCCACAGTGTTGTACGTGTGCTGCTGCGGTAACTTCATTCATCTCACAGACTGATGTAGCTTAGCTCGTGCAGCATATAGACCGATGTCTCACTGTAGACTCATGAACAGACAGATTAAACAGAAGAGCAGTGCTGATGGAGAAACTGTGAGTGAGTGAGTGAGTGAGGGGGCGGAGCTGTGTGACAGGACAGATGAACACTTGTATAGTATGTACTTGTATAAGTATAGTTATGTGGCCAACTTGACCCTATATATCGATATAAAGAGTCTTTTCATAATTCATATGCTGCTTGAAAATACATCAATTTATTGCCCAGCCCTACTTTGATTCATAAACAATAACCTCACTTTGTGTATAAATTATATTTGTGCCTCAGTAGAAAATTGCAAAGCACAATTTTATTTGCAGATGATACCGTCATTTATACTGAAGCACCGTTTGTGGAACAAGTTGTGTTGGATCCTCAGTGCGCATTTGACTGAGTGCAGACTGGTTTTAATAGGTCTTAATGTATACTTTTCAAAAGGCTGAGGAAGTTTGATGATGATGATGATAATGTCAACAGTATCTGTTCACTGAATGAGGCCAAAATCAGACGTGTCACAGATCACAAATACCTGAGCTTCTGCTTTCATTTGAGAATAAACTGAGAATCAGAAAATTAAAGTCCAGCGAATAAAGCTCACAGAAAAATATTATTTTATCATTTTATCAGACCAGTTTGTGAACTTGATCAATAAAACTTTGTCTAAGTGCACATTTTAAAGAAATGTCACACACACACACACACACACACACACACAGTTCACACTTTATAATAAGAATTAGATTTTTAATAAGAAACACTCAGAGACCCCAAATAACAAAAGATTTTTGTCTTCTTCTTTTTTTTTTTTGGAAACAACAGAAGTCTTTCAGATCCTCAGAGTTGAGTCGTTCCTCTTCAGTGGCTCTTTACAAAAATAACATCACATTTTATAATGTATATTATAAACATTTACAAAACAAGGCACAAAATCATTTAAAGAAATTAATTCTAAGAAAAAGTCCTCTAATTGAAGTAAAAACAGAACAATATGATTGAAGAGGTTCAGACTGTCATTGTTGATGTGAGCATTAGAGATGAAGTTCAGCGAAGGTGAAACTCATTTTTGTCTGAAGATGGATTTCTGTAATTTTTGTTAAAAAGTCCATCAGAAAAAAAATATAAAAAGAACACATCAAATAACATTTGATAAAAAAAGAAATCTATTACAATATATCTTGTTATGAATTTTCGTTGGTTAGAAAAATATATACATGGTTTTGATTTTCATAGTAAAAGTCCTGTTTTAATACAAAATGACAAAAATTAGACAAAAACACGACTGCTAAGTATTTTTTTTGTAAAATATGTCCGACATGGCTCTGACGACACTGTCTGTGGCTCAGTGTGATTTAACCTAGATATAATGGGTGCTGTGTCACCTTGTCAGTGCACACTATTTTAATCCAAACACAACCGACTCCAATCAAACAACCATCATCATGGTGTGACACCTGCAAGTCACTGACGTGGGAATCGTTCCATTTTTAGCTTTCATCCACATTCATCCCGTCCTCACTGTGACCTCGTCACATGTCCACGTTTGGTCATGGACTTTCCACGTCCACATGTGACGTCCAAGGTACCCTGGGTGTGTTGGTTGTTGACGTTCTGGGACGCCGTGTCAACTTCAGCCTGTTACATGCATTGTCTGTTTTCAAAATACACTTCTGTTTTCACAGGAAATGTACAGTTTGATACAGTCTCTTTCAAAATAAAAGCACTACATTGGTACAACACCACCAACTGATGTCTTTTTTCCTTCAACAACACACACGCATTGTTGAGTTTAGGACAAAAGAACAGAGTTTGGCTTTACAGTCTCACAGGAAGTGAACACCGGCCTCCTGGGTGAAAGTCGGTGATTGTTGGACCCCTCACACCCACCCTACTCAGACTTCCACAACCTTAATTTTCGTTGTTGTCCAGCTGTGTTTCCTGTCTGATGCCACAATTCACTGACCAAGTAGCGGTTTTTCAGAGTGAGACCAGGTTGCCACATTAGCTTTGAGCTAAATGCTAACCTGGCAATGTCAAGGTTAATATTTGGGTGTTTACTACCATGTTCACCATCGCTGTGTTAGAGTACTAATATTAGCTAATTAGCAGTAAATACAGAATGAGGCTGAAGTGAATGTCATTAATTCTGTAGTATTATGGTCATAAACCACAGTGCTGCACTTGGACGTGCCTGGCATCGTTGGGATCAGTTAAGTTATTACAATTCATCCTGTCCGGAAAACTCTACCTGCAGGTGGCGCTAGGAAAAAGTCAGTCATTCATTCATCTTCTAACCACTTCATCCTCTTGAGGGTCGCGGGGGGGCTGGAGCCTATCCCAGTTGACATCGGGTGAGAGGCAGGTTCACTCTGGACAGGTCACCAGACTATCACAGGGCTGACACATAGAGACAGACAACCATTCACACTCACATTCACACCTACGGACAATTTAGAGTCACCAATTAACCTGCATGTCTTTGGACTGTGGGAGGAAGCCGGAGCACCTGGAGAGAACCCACGCTGACACAGGGAGAACATGCAAACTCCACACAGAAGGGCTCCCACGCTCAGGATTGAACCGGCAACCCTCTTGCTGTGAGGTGAGAGTGCTAACCACCACACCACCGTGCCGCCCAGGAAAAAGTCAAGGGATCACCAAAGTCAGTGGGATTCATCCGCTTGGAAACATGAAAGTCTGAAAAAACTTTCATCACAATCCATCCAACAGTTGCTGAGATATTTCATCGCTGTCTCTTGAGTTTTCCCATTCACTTCAACACAGTCACAGTTGGCTTTGAGCAGCATCTAGAGGCCATTAGAGGAACTGCAGCTTATTAAACACCAGCCCCATTTTATACATTGAGGTGATTGTTTGAGCGTCGTATAAAAAACAGTGTATAGATCATATGTCACAATATATGAATCAGCTTATGTACAAACACTCCAGTGGTCCAACCGGAGTGTGAGCCGAGCGTAAAGACAAACCAGTCACCAGAGGAAATGCTGCCATTGTTTGTTTCTGCAAACCATGGATACGTTACTTTTTTATTATGTAGTGGACACACTGAAGCTTAACCAACACTGTGTGGTTAGGTTTAGGCACTAAAAGAGCTTAGTTATGGTTCGAAAAAAGATTATGCTTTGGCTTAAAATACAGTTTTCAATCTCTGCTGGAAATACAGCGATGTCTCAGGAAAACATAACTACTTTAAGTGTCACCATCCCTGTTTCTGTTAAAACAACCGTTTCTCATGGCACTGTCCCCGCTGGAAACAGTGATGTAATGGTAGAAAAAGAAATTATTATTGTGGCACTATCCCAGGAAGGAAATGCAGCAATGTCGCAGTAAAAAGAAAAGCTTTTCATGGCACTATGCTGCTGGGAACACATCAATGTCTTAGTAAAAACCACCTTTTGAGCAGTGATGTCTCTGTAGAGCAACTACTTTTCATGGCACCATCGCAGCTAGAAATGCAGTGATGTCTCAGAAGAAAATAACTAATTTTTATGCCTCCATTTCGCTGGAAAGGCAGTGATGTCATGGTAGAAGAAATGCTTTCTTTGGCACTATCCTGGCTGGAATGCAGCAATATCTTGGTAAAAACACAACTACTTTTCATGGCACTATCGAGGTGGGAAAAACAGCAAAGGGTCACTGAAAACACTGTTTGGGATGCTGTCGTCTGTCACTGTGGTCTGCAGCTTAGCAGCCGCTTCTCCTAAGTGTTAAACCATCCACCATCCCCTGATGAAGTCAGCTCATACACTAGCTCACTTTAGAAATGCTTATATGATACATATGAAACGTACCAATGTAATATATCTGTGGTTTGCAGAAACATACAATACCAACATTTTCTTCTGGTGACTGGGTTAAAAAAATCCAATTTGAGAAAGTGCCTCGGCCTCGTTATGCAGACTGACTGGTCGCAGCTTTGTCAGCGCAGCAGCTTCCTGTTCCTTTACGACCACTTTAGAAAACTTTGTCCTTGTCCAGCGTCTCTGCGTCTCTCTCTCCCTGCGTCCTCTCCTTGTGTTTCATCAGGTCTTGATGCTCATCAGTTCTTTTTCTTTACACAAAGTGTTCTCAGGTGTTTTCTGGTTGTTCACCATCTTGTAGCCTCGTTTACTTTTCTGCTGAGGCTCCTGGCGTCCGGCCCTCCTACGCAGGACCACCACGGTCAGCAGGAAGCAGAGTAGTGCCCCGCACACAAAGACCACCTGTAGGCCAAGAAACCTGCAAACACAAACACACAGGTGGTCACGGACAGTGTTGCTTTGGCGTCCAGGCTGACAGCTGAAGAAAAGTCAGGACTTTGAGAATCACACAGGAAGTTTATTACGTCACACTCAGGAACGGTTTTTGTCTCTATAATTTACAGATGGACCCGAACGTTTGAGACAAAGACTGAAACTTTTGTTTTTGTGCTGAATATTTTCCTTCCTGAACATTTGTGCAAATCCTCATAAAATGTGTCCAAACGCTGCTCAATAAATGTTACCCTAATCAGCCTGATGGGGGCGCTATACGTAAAAGGTTAACTTTACAAAGTCATGACTCCTGCACTGTAAGATTGAGTTTTGACCCATCCTCCTGAACCGTAGGACCCAACTGTACCACATTTTTTGTGGATCGATACGAGATCTAAGTTATCAAAAACATCAAAAGCTTGTGGATCAGTCTTGTTGCGTTCTAAAAATACTGACCAATGAGCATTAGAGGGGGCGTGGCTCAGCACAAATAGATCCTAACTCTGTAATCGTCCAATCATCAAGAAAGTTGCAGGATGAGGATAGAGACCGGATGGCAGCGTGAGAGAGACCGGATGGCAGCGTGAGACCGCGAGACCACTGTGAGATTTTGAGATTCAACATGGCGGCGCCTAGCTGCTAGATTAGATATCAACAAACTAGCCAAACAAAAATAATTACCTAACGGGTGACAACTCCAGCCTGCACCATCAGCCAGAGTGGAGGACCTAGAAAAGTTTATCGATCACTACTACTACGAGTGCGTCATGGAGGGTCCTGCCGACAACCCCAATAAGAGGAAGAAGACCGACTCAGCCACCGACACACAAGACTTATTATCCTCCGAATTTAGCGTCTTGGAATCCATCAACAAGAAGCTAGAAGTGCTCGGTATGCTTCACCAGGAGATAAAAGACCTGAAGGTAAGCCTGGAGTTCACTTACCAGCAGATTAGCGACCTGCAGCAAAACAACGCTGAACTCCGCTCCACCTTAGCGGCGGTCACTTCAGATGTAGATCTCCTCAAAAAGGAAAATAAACTCCTGAAGGAAACTGTCCTCGACGTGCAGTCCAGAAGCATGAGAGACAATTTAATCATTTCTGGCATCCCGGAGAGCACACCAGACAACCCAGAGGTCCAGGTAAAAAAGTTCATGGTGACGGCCCTCAAGATCCCGACGGAGACTGTCAACAACATCACCTTTCACCGCGTCCACAGGCTCGGACCCCGAGGAGGTCAGCGTCCTCGTCCGATCATCGCCAAATTCGAACATTATCAGCAGAAAATGCTCGTTAAGAGTAAAGGACGAGAGCTAAAAGGCACCTCGTACGGTATGAACGATCAGTTCCCCAGGGAAATCAACGAGAGGCGGAAAGTGTTATATCCCATTTTAAAAGAGCACAGGCAGAAGGGAAATAGGACCACTCTTGTGGTCGACAAATTATACATAGATGGGCAGCTGTTCCGCCACTCTACCACCACCCCATGGCTCTTCTAAGTGAGATAAGTGCACCTAAAACCACATAACAAAGTAGAACCATAGCCTAGATCAAAGACCAAAAGATGTGTGTATGCATGTTTGTATATATATATATATATATATTGGGGCTGCACTATTCTTGAAATAAATAAATATTTGTATGTATATTTCATTCAAAATGGTACTCTGACACATTCCTGCGATTGCAATGCAAGTAATCGTGCAGCCCTGGTATATATGTATGTATATATGCAGATGTATATGTATGTACATGTTGATATATGGATATATATGTATATATAATGAACACAACACTGACTTAGTGAAAAGGAAAAAAAAAAAAAAAAAAATCTCACAGGGTGTGAATGTACACTTCACATACTCCACCCAGTATTCTCCCTTTCCTTCTCTATTTTTTTCCCTCCTTAATGTCCCCCCCCACTCCCTCCCCCTATCCCTCTCACTCAATCCCCCTCACTCACCTCACACACAAATACACCCCATGTAACCCCTTTGTTTTTCAGGTTTGGGAATACCTCAAGGCGCAGGCGCTTCTGATTGTTGAACATGCTTGTATATATTCTAATGCTCTGCTCCACAACTCTGCGATGCTTCACCATGACACATCGGTTGACTGTAATACATACACTTAACAATTACATATACTCATGCAAAATCCACACAGATAGAAACACACACAGAAACACACACAGATCATTCTCCATACCCACACACAGTATGATAAAACCCTCACTATGTCAATGTCACACCTAAATTTGGTTTCCTGGAATGTACATGGCATCCGCTCACAGGCGAAAAAAATTAAAGTGATGGACTTTGTCACAAAACTGAAAACAGATATTTTTCTCCTACAAGAAACCCACTTGCTAAAGTCAGAAGAAAAATCTCTTAAAGATCCAAATTTTAATCAAATTTTTTCATCCTGCTATAACAACAGACAAAGAGGTGTCTCTATCATGGTCCACAAGAGACTACCATTTACTGTAAACAGCACGGTAACAGACCCAGAAGGCCGCTACATCATTATTCAGGCAACAATCTTTAACAAATCATATACAATCGTTAATCTGTATGCCCCTAATAATGATGACCCAGCCTTCTTCCACACAATCTTCTCTCTACTATCTAACCTATCAGACAGCTCGATAACTATAATTGGAGGAGACTTTAACACAGTCCTAAATGCCTCATTAGACCGATCTAGTAACTCAGCACACACAAAGCAATCACAATCGGCCAAGGTAGTACAGGAATATATGGATGATTTTGGGCTTGGCGATGGCTGGAGACTCAAATACCCATCGAAGAGGGAATATACTTTCTTCTCCCCTGTGCATCGCTCATTTTCAAGAATTGACTTTTTTCTCTTAAATAACTCCATCTCACAAAAAATTACCACAAAAATACACCCGATCATTATCAGCGACCATGCACCAATATCACTTAATCTGCAAATAGAAACCACCCATAAACAGCCCCCAACATGGCGCTTTAATGTCTCTTTACTTAAAGATCCAGACTTTGACAAAATGGTGAGACGAGAGCGGGCAAACTTCCTTGAAGACAATGACTCTCCAATGTTATCTCCATCTTTAATATGGGAAACTGGGAAGGCAGTAATCAGAGGAAAAATTATATCATACTCCTCCTACAAGAAGAAGCAGGAATTGCAAGCGGAAAAAAACATTGAGGAAAAAATTAAACAACTAACACAGGAATATGCAAACAATCCAAGTGATCAAGTATGGACCCATCTACAGTGTACAAAATCGCAACTGGACAATATTCTATCAAAGAAAACTGAATTTATCATACAGCAACTAAGGTATAATAATTTTGAACACAGTAACAAATCAGGAAAATTTTTGGCTAATCAGCTCCAACGCAATAAAGAAAAATCTCTGATACCAACAATCCAGGGGCCTTCAGGAAATTACACACAATCTCCTCAGGAGATCAATCAGATTTTCTATTCATTTTACCATAACTTATATTCAACAGTAAACAATCCGAACCCAGAAGATATTCAGGCTTTTCTCGACAACCTAAATTTACCTCAGTTATCCACGGAACACAGAAATATGTTAGACGCCCCCCTGACTATTAATGACCTGCAGAGTGCATTAAACAAAATGCCAACAGGTAAGGCTCCAGGTCCAGACGGCTTTCCTGCCGAATTTATAAAACATTTCTGGACAATATTAGCACCACTTTTCATTAGGACAGTGACAGAGATCAAACAGAACGGAGGTATAAGACCTCACATGAATACAGCAGCAATCAAATTATTACTAAAGCCAGACAAAGACTCCACACTTCCTTCTAGCTACCGTCCTCTATCACTAATCAACAGTGATATCAAAATTATCTCAAAGGCACTTGCCTCTAGACTGGAGAAAATAATTGCATCAATAATTCATAATGATCAAACGGGCTTCATTAATGGCAGACACTCAAGTAATAATGTCAGAAGAGTTCTTAATCTGATAAGTAAAGTACAACGCGTTAATACCAAAGCAATTATTCTGTCACTAGATGCAGAAAAAGCCTTTGACAAGGTCAATTGGTCCTTCCTATTTGCCACCCTGAGTGGATTTGGCTTTGGAGAGTCATTTATCCAGTGGGTATCAGCCTTATATAATTCCCCTAAGGCAACAGTCACCACCAACGGGATCACATCTAAAAGCTTCATTTTGCAGAGAGGAACCAGACAAGGGTGCCCACTCTCACCTCTACTGTTTGCAATATTCATCGAACCATTGGCTATAGCAGTCCGTCAGAACAGCAGGATCATAGGTATCCATTCCGCCAATTCAGAGCATAAAATTAATCTATATGCCGACGACATTTTACTTTATCTACAAGAACCGAAATCGTCATTACATGAAGTATTTAATCTCATAACAAATTTTTCTAAACTTTCGGACTACTCCATCAACTGGTCCAAATCGACAATACTGCCAATAACGGAGAACTCTTGGAATCCTGCAGACCAAAAATTTTCTCTCCCTGTGGGCAACATAAGATATCTGGGCATAAATATTTCGCCCAAACTATCAGACCTGGTCCACCTGAACTTTAGCCCGCTGCTAGATAAGATCCATGGTGACCTGAAGCGCTGGAATAACCTTCCCATCTCCCTCCTGGGTCGAATAGCCACAGTTAAAATGAAAATTCTACCCCAAATTAACTATTTTTTTTCCATGATTCCATTCACACCCACATCGAAATGGTTCCTGTCATTAGATTCTGCAATTATAAAATTCTACTCAAAGAACAAAACAGCAAAAATTAGCCTAAGCACCCTTCAGAAAAACAAATTGGAAGGGGGACTGGACGCTCCTAACTTTAAACATTACTATTTAGCTAACCAGCTTCAATACCTATTGAAATGGTTATATCCTAACGAAGACTACAACTCCTGGCTTGAACTAGAACAGGCGGACTGCAACAATATAAAACTCTCTGACCTCCCGTTTATCACCACTACACTCAGACGTCATAACTGTTTTAAGAACCCAATGATTGCTTCCACCTTATCAGCCTGGTGGAAAACACTAGGAATCACAAACTCTCCGATAGAACCTTGCTTGCTCTCTCCAATTTGGCACAACCCGGATTTGGAAATTAACAAAAGACCTCTCCATTTTAGCACATGGGAGATGAAGGGAGTAACTCATCTCCACCACCTTTTCCAAGATAATATACTTATGACATACACAAACTTATTTCAAACTTTTGAAATAAGAAACGGAAATTTTCTACAATATTTACAATTGACAAAAACAATCAAGAGAAGAATTCCAGCGCCTCAGGACAATTTGCAGCCACCAGAATTTGCCAAACATATTACAAAGCTTTCTCTAAGTAATAAGAAGAACCTTTCTAAGATTTATAAATTACTGTCAAAGACCAGTTCTATACATTTACCAATTTTAAAATGGGAAAACGAGCTAGGTGTATCACCGGACCCTGACTTCTGGACTCAAATATGCAAAAATACATTTAAGATGACGAGACACACTAATATACAACTTATCCAATTTAAAGTACTCCATAGAACACACATCACCCAACAAAAGATGAACAGAATGGGCTTTAGTCAATCTGACACATGCACTCAGTGTACTCAGAACACTGCAGACACCTACTTTCATGCACTCTGGTTATGTTCACCTGTCCAGCACTTCTGGTCAACAGTCACTCAAAAACTCTCCTCCATTTTGGACTGCAGGATCCCATTATCTCCCAACCTGTGCTTAATTGGTGACTTGATGACAATTGACCTCCCAAACAGCCACTGCAACTCTCTGCTTGTAGCTCTCGCCATCGCCAAGAAAACAATCCTAGTCAATTGGAAAGATAAACAGACCCTCAACATCAACCATTGGCTGAATCTCCTTGTAGAACATATTTCGCTGGAAAAAATATCTGCTGGCCACAGAAACCAATTAATATACTTTACAGAAAAATGGTCACCTTTTATTCACTCATTAAACATGTCTGTATAGTACCACTCAGCCTGTGAGCATATGCCACCTGTACATATAAATATTACAACTTAAGAAAGACTGTTGTGTAATGTAATATGTAGTATGTGTATGTTTCTGTTAATGATGTAACCCCTAATCCCTCTACCTCTCTCACCACAATATACCACAGCGGTTCATCAGAACTCAAGGTCTTAAGCATGTATTAGGTGCACCTTCTCCCCCTTGAATCCGGGCCTGCTCCCTGGCTCTGTGGGGGACCGCGGGGCCGGGCGGTTTCCCCTGGGGGCGGGTGCGTCTGGACTGCTCGCCCTGTGTGCCTGGGGGGGCGGGGTCTCCTCGTGCTCCCTGGGCCCGGGGCGGGGTGGCCGGTCTCCCCTGGGGGGCTGTTTCCGCCCCCGGTGGTGCGGGGTGGGTGGGCTCCTCCCCCCCCTTCGCTCCGCTCCCGCCCTTCCCCCTCCCTCCTCCCGCCCCCCTCTCCCCGTCCCTCCCTGCTCCTTTCTCCCGGCCTCGGGTGGGCCTGGGGTCCTCCCCCGGGCTGGGGGGCCTGGTGTGGGGGCTGGGGGCTGCCCGCGGGGGATGCTCTGGTGCTGCGCAGTGTGGGCCTGCCTGTTGGTATGTGGCCGGCGGTGGGGGGCTGGTCGGGGGGGCTGTGGGTCGGGCCTTGGGTCTGTAGCGGTCTGGGGGGGCACTGGCGGGGTTGCGGGCTGGCCTGTGGTCCGGCGTGTCGGGTTTCGGGGGGGCTGGGTGGGGCCCGTCGTCCGTGCACCCTGGTGGCGCGCCTCGTCCTTCTGCAGGGGGACGATTTGCTGCGAGCGGTGTGGCCTAGGTCGGGACCATTGCGGGGGCCTGACACTGCAGTTGCTTGGGGGGCGGGTGTGGGTTGGGGCCCGTGGGATTTCCTTGGGGCCCGCCTGGCCCGCTGCCCGTGGGCGCTTGGGGCCTCGCGGCGCCGGGATCTGGTTGGCACCACCATCTAGCCCTTCCCATCCATCCCTCCAGCCCCCGGGCCGGGCCCACACTGGCCTGGCCTCCTAAACCACATTTAGCTCACTCACCACACATTCCTCAGTTTTAATGCACCACATACACTCACCTTTTGGGGTGCAGACCACTGATGGATCGGGGGGCTTCATGATGGGGCAGGCTATGGGACAGTGGTGTCCGGTAGCCCTCCATGCTGCCCCCCGGCCCATCCTTGTCTGTTCTCCAATTTTAAAGCAGCACATACACCTACATCTTGTGGGACAGATGGGAACAGGTTCCAGGTGCCTGTGGCTGCACGGGCTGCAGGACAGCAGTGTGCTGTAGCCATCAGCCTTGCCCCCGCCTGTCTCCTATGTCCCTCAATTTTAATGCACCACATCACACTTATGGGCACTCACACTCAATTTCACGGTGTAGGGTTAATGTTTCTCCGTCAGGGATCGGAGAATCATAGTAAAGGGGGGGTGGTGGGTTCTACATACAATGCAGATATGCATGGCATGGCTCGTGGGGCCCGGCCCTCCTGGGCTGGGGGTTGGAGCCAGGGAACCCATTTACATCATGGGGGTGTTGCTGAGGTCCCGGTGTCTGGGGGGTCCCGTGGCCCTGTGGCGGGTGGACCGGGTGGCGCCCTGGGGGCTCTGTGGGTTCCTGCCGGCGTTCTGCCTCGTGACCGGCTGTGGTTTTCGGGCCCCCTGCTAGTTGGTCCCGATGGGGGATTAACTGCTTGTGGCGGACCGCTCTCTCCTGTGTGTTGGTGGGGGCCCGTCCTCGGGGGTTCGGGCGGGTGGCCTTCCGCGGTCCCCTGGTTCCCGATGCGCCGGGGGGGGGGGGGGGGGGGGGGGGGGGGGGGGGGGGGGGGGCGGTCTGCGTTGGGCGGTGGGTGGGCCTTCCTGCCCCGCCTGTCGGCGGTGTGTCTCTGGCTCTCTGGGGGTGCTGGCCATTGCCGCCCCGGGTCCTTGGGCCTGCGTGGTGTCCTGCGGCCTCTGCGGCTCCCTGGTCTTGGGGTCTGTGCGCTCCTGCGGCCTTGGGGTGCCATACCGCCCCCCTTCCCCCGCAGGGCTGGCCCTGGACCCTGGTGATGGTTTTCATAAACACACTGGGAGGGTTCAAATACACACCTGCATGTTCGATACTTCAGCTCCGTGACGCATCGCAAAGAACCGATGGGATCACTCCAAAGGGGCCCACTTGCTTCTCTAACCTGTGGTTTAACCCGCAGCTGGAGAAGCAAACCACCACATCATGCTGGCTACTCTTCTCTACAATCGGGCTTTCCCCCTCCGCCGAGACTCTCACATTTTTGGTGTTCAGTAGACTCTTATGTCTTTGTTTTTCAGTACAGTATAGTAGATATGTATATGTTTATTTTTGATAATCTGCATGGAGCACAACCACGTCAAGGCCACAATACTTCAGCTACACTGCCTGTTTCTCCCGTTTTGTTTGTTTGTTTGTTTGTTTGTTTTTCCTCCTTCTTCTCCGCATGCACTGGCACTATATAACTTAGGACTTAAGCACCTGCCCCCTCCGCCTTGCTTGTTTCCTTACTTTCCCCTTGACACACTTTGGTGTATCACGGCCCTCTCTGGCTCATATTTGGAAGTTTTTCCAATAAAGGCTGCTAGGCTAGTCTCCAGGGAGGGTGGGTGATGGTCACAACCACGCATTATGGGTATAAAATACTTGACTGCAAGACTAACAGTGCATCAATCTTCACAAGAAGCTTACACCCTTTTGTGGCACTAAGCTATGAAGACCAATGCAGACAAGATAAAAAAAAAAAAAAAAAAAAAAAAAAAAAAAAAAAAAGAAAGTTGCAGGATATGTCTAAAAAAGTGCCTGAAACATACCGAAGTGTCATTCAAGTCAGGCACTAAGGGGCGCTACATCGCAAAAAAATGGGCATGTCGTAACACAAATCAGACTAAAAAGGCCTCTGCACACTGAGTCAGGTGCGTTTTATTCTTCTGTTCATTGTGGAAATTCACAATATGTGACAAAATGAAAAGACACATTTCCTCCTCTGCCTCTCTCCACTGGAGCCACCTATCTGACTGTCATCACTTCCTCCCTGTCTTTCATTTGGCCCCACAGCCACATGAAGGGGCGGAGCTATCCTCCTCCTCCTCCTCTTCACCTTCATCCTCCTGATTATTACTATCTGACTTGCTGAAATGATTCTGTCCAATCTGAGGTCACAGATACAAGCGTCTGAAATGAGTTTCCTCTGTAGGGATTCTGGGCTCAGCCTAAAGGCCCGAACATACTCGGGCAGAACGAACACGAAACGGACTCCAAGGAGGACTCTAAGCAGACGCAAGCCCTGTGCACGCAAAGCTCAGATTTTATGACCGTGTGGACTCTGCTCCGCGCACCAGTGACTGCTCAGCATGTATTTTTCACATCGCGGGGATTTTTCACAGACATTTTTACAGGAAACTACAATGCAGAAGTGCGCTCGACTATGAAAGCCCGAATGACTGCGGACATTCCTTGCGGAGTCTGCTCCGCTTAAAGTACGCCCAAGTACGTTCGGGCCTTTAGAGATAGGGGGAGGAGTCAGACATCTGGAGGGAGCTCGGAGTAGAGCCGCTGCTCCTTCATGTTGAGGTGGTTCAACATCTGAGCTGGAGAGTGTTGCTGGTCAGAGGGACATCTGGGGTGCTTTGCTCAGCCTGATGTCTTCACAGCACTCACTCAGATAAGCAGTTGAAAATGGATGGATGATTTATAAATCAGAGATAGCTCCAAAAGCCAGTTTTTAATGAAGCATCACCAGTTTCTTCAGTCTGAAGAAGGGCAGTGACCCAAAACGTCACATGTGGTGATACTTCATTAAAAGCTGACTTTTGGAGCTATCTCTGGTGTGCCAACTTTATTCCTTTTATTCATTTCACTTTTTTTCGTCTGGCACCCAGTGCTTATTTTTTTTGGGATGTGCGTGCTTTTCTACAGTTTTTCTCATGGTTTATAAATCACTCAACAGTTTCTGACCTTCTGTTACACCATGAACCTTCCAGACCTCTCAGGTCTTCAGGGACAGGTCTGCTTTGTGTCCACACAGTCAAGCAGCATTTAGTTTGAATGCCCCACACATGTGCACCAACTCTCACCTCCTCTAAACCAAGACTGAAGACTTTCCTGTTTTCTGCTGCCATCTTTCATTAAATCAGACATTTATTCATTTCTCACATTGAATTGGAACTTTGACTCTTGTATTTTACACCTGTTTTAGTCTTGTTTTATTTTCTACTCTGCAGCTCTTTAAACATATTTTTAAACTGTATTTAATTATTCTTTTATATTTCATGTGCAGCAGTTTGAATTGTCTTGTTACTGGAATGAGCTCTATAAACTGGCCTTGCCAAAAAGGGCGCGGCACACATTTGCTCATAAATGATGTCCAACAGTCATAAAACCTGTTAGTTGTCTTTAATGGAGGTGCTGGGAACCATCAAAGGTCTCAATCCTTCGCAGCATTTAACTCCTGACAGTCTGTGCAGGCTTGAACCTGAAAATTGCCATTTGCAGCTAGAATTTTAAATCTTTCATTTTGTTTTTAGAATTTTAATTTCATTAATTTTTGCATGATAAATTATTTCATACATCCATCTTTTATCATTCGACTTTCCGGGTGCGTCTAATACCTTAATCATGTCTCCCTCCTGAGAAACTGTACCTGATGTTTGATCATATGGTTTTTCTGAATGTTGGACATCATCTATCTCCGTCCTGATAAACATGTGGTGGACTGTGAAACAATGATGGGAACCAGTCCAGGACTTTATCGTCCCATCCCTGACAAACTCTGGCTGTTGGATCTCATTAATTTTTAACAGTGTTGTCAATAAACTGAAACAATGAGCACTCTTTAAACCTCAGCAAATGATTTCTTTCAAGAGCATTGGAAGAAGGCTGTGAACAACTTAAAGGGATAGTGCACCCAAAAATGAAAATTCAGCCATTATCTACTCACCCATATGCCGAGGGAGGCTCAGGTGAAGTTTTAGAGTCCTCACATCACTTGCAGAGATCCACGGGGAGAGGAGGTAGCAACACAACTCCACCTAATGGAGGCTGACGGCGCCCCAGATTCAAACGTCCTGCGCTCACGTGTGTGCACTTGCACGCAGACCAGTAAAAACACGTGAACACACATGAACGCGGTGCCCATGTCTCAGGCTCTCGCGCAAGCGCACACACATGAGTGCGGTGCCCAGAGAGGCAGTTAGAGCTACAGGCTACAATGAGGCTAAAAACAGAGTTCAAATGAGGTTTTTCCAAACAACTTTTTATGTCGGGGCTTCAGGACACTTGGATCACTACGGACGAGCAGTATGGAGATATTTTGTGGTTTCAATTATGTGTTTTTGGACGTTTGAATCTGGGGCGCCCTCAGCCTCCATTAGGTGGAGTTGTGTTGCTACCTCCTCTCCCCTTGGATCTCCGCAAGTGATGTGAGGACTCTAAAACTTCACCTGAGCCTCCCTCGGCATATGGGTGAGTAGATAATGGCTGGATTTTCATTTTTGTGTGCACTATCCCTTTAAGGGCTGAATTTCATTTCATGCCTCTGAACACTGAGACATTTTGTCCTGTTGACAGAAACATGGAGACAATTTAATTACTCAAATGTTAATTCCCCTCACAAGGACAATGTGCTGACAAAGTCTGCCCTTCAAAATAAAAGCTCCTCCTTTGATAACAGTCTCCAGACTCACCTCTGTCTGAAGCGGTCCAGGTCGTAGTACTGACAGGAAGTCTGCTTGCCACACTTTTTGCCCCACAGGATGCAGGTGGTGTCGATGACACTGCCGTACAACACCGGGCCAGGCATGAACGCTGCACACACACACACACACACACACACACACACACACACACAGATTTATTACAACTCATGTCTGAAGCAATATAACTACATTTCTCTGCGTCCTGCTGTGTCTCGTTTATTCTTTAAGTACAAAAACAGACACATTTATTTTAAATGTTGTGATTTAAATGCTGTGATGTCACTGTCCTTCATGTTGTCATAGATACAGCCAATAGATGGCACTACAGGGCAAAGGTAAAAGTTTCACCCAATAAACACGAGGTGATGGAGGAGGAGGCTAACAAACAACAATAGTAAACAATAACAGAATCTGTTGTTCAGGTGTAACCATCTGAGGCATCTCTGAAGTTTGAAGAGTTTGTGTCTGACGGACTCACCGAGCACTCTGAACAACATGTACTGAACTCCAACTGCAAAAGACTTGTCCTCTGTGGGCACCGTCCTGCAGCACACACACACACACACACACACACACACACACGTGATGATGACGTTAACCACAGTGTAGCTGAAATGTTAAAGTCACAAACAGCTGCTGATGAGAAACTCATCTCACACACGTGTGATCTGAACGATGAAACATCAGAATCATTGATACGTATGAAACACACAGATGTCGCTGTGGTTTGCAGAAACGTACAATGCCAACAATTTTCTGGTGTTTGGCTTTTTTAATTTTCTGTTGATGTATTTGTTGCAGCCGTAGTTTGAAGGCTGTGACTCTCAGGAACCTGCAGACTCTCCTGCTGATCTCAGGTCAGGTCTGACCTTCTGTCAGTGTCATGCTCTGCTGCTTCTTTCTGTCCACATTGCTCTGAGAGAGGTGGATTATGTGCAGCATCTGAACACCGTCAGATTAAACCTGATCAAACATCTCTCTGGTGGATCATGTGGAGGGTTAAACCTTGACGCTCAGAGTTACTGTTTGACTCTAACATCCCGGCAGCAGCAGCCTGAGAAGATAAATGATGTGATAGCCTGTGACTGTCGGAGCTTTAAACACCTGCGGCTGATTATCAGATGGAGAGCAGGTGAGGATAATAAAGTCTCCCCTCAAAGAATCTGACTGTGCTTTAAGAGGCGAGAGGAAAAACAATAAAACTTTCTCCTCTCTAACCTCAGACCATCCCAAATACTTTTCTTTTGTCTCCATCTGGACTTTGTTTTAATGCCTTGCAGCTGTGAGCAGCTCCTCACTCTGTCTCTGAGCATCAGCAGCTCAGTTTTAAAATATTCAGACTTTAATGAGTGAACTTTATTTCTACAGAGTTTGTTTCTGCTCTGATGATCATTAAACACACAGCTCAGGTGTTTGTCTTTGTGTCCAATCAGCTGGAGTTACCAGGTGGATCCACTTCCTACAGACACCTGTACAGATTTATCTCTGTGATCAGAGGAGTGTCATGACAGAATAATCCTAGAGGATAAACACAATTATAGCTGCTGCACAGCGATGGGTCGGGTCTGGGCATTTTTAGGCAATTCTGAGCAACAAGCAGAAGAATTGGACATTTAGGAATTTAGCAACACATCTGCCTTTTGCATCAGCTGAGGCTTGAACTCACAACCTCTGAGACTAGGGATCAATTTCTATCTCACTGAGCTAATTAGTTAGTGACAATTCATGTGTAGCTTCACAAACAGATTTCAGTTATCGAAACAAAAATCTGAAAATACACATATTGCATCTAGACAGCATGGAGATGTTGGTAATTTGTTTGTAACAATGATTGATTTGCTCCATAAGTGAAAAACTGATGTTTAAAATTGCCATTTTTACATTGACTCCAATTGTTCACATTAGAGCAAAATTCAAAGTGCTGTCAAACATTCAGTTTCTGAGATAAAATTCTGAAATTTGCCACACATCATCTACCATGACTCTAGAATTTTGTCATTTTTTTCATGAACATTGAAGATTTATTTTGCAAGAATTTGCATGTATATGTTTACAGTACCGTTTACAGTCAAACATTTTGATGCACTGTAGACTCAATTTTTGATAAATCAAAAATCTGAGAAACGTAGTTTTTGTAGGACAGTCTGAAGATGCTCTGTAGCAAGTTTGGTGTCAATTGAGCAAAAATTGTGGGAGGAGATAGGTTTAAGAAGTTTTACAGGTTTTGAAAAAAACAGTGATGAACTTCATAATTTTTAATAGATTTAATGTACAAAAGTTTCTTCAGTATTGGGGCTACAGTTTGATGAAAGTTGTGAAGTTGTAGCACGTGTGGTTGATTTGTTATGAATTTTTGAAGTTTGAAGTTTGAAGTTTTGAAAT
This sequence comes from Cromileptes altivelis, assembly GCA_013133815.1. Taxonomy (NCBI): domain Eukaryota; kingdom Metazoa; phylum Chordata; class Actinopteri; order Perciformes; family Serranidae; genus Cromileptes; species Cromileptes altivelis. The sequence goes on from CM023143.1 coordinate 41,049,157, forward strand.
TTAGACGCTTGCTGTAGCGCCACCATCAGGACTATTGGCTTGAGTTTACAGCTGAGGATATCTGGCACAAGACTGGACCTTGGTGCAAAGTTTGGTGAGTTTTCACCCATGGGAAGTAGGATTTCCTCAGAAGAAAGAAGAAGAAGAAGAAGAAGAAGAAAGAAGAAGAATACCTAGGATTACAATAGTGTCCTGGCAGCTTAGCTGCCTGGACCCTAATGAAAACACTGATGTGGTCGTTGATAGAAACCAACGAGCTGCATGTCTGTGTTGTTTCTGTAACTTTAAGTTTTTATTGAAGTTTAGAGAAAAACTGCCAAAATGAAGAACATGTGAGATGAAAACCAAAGTCTGGTCCTGACTCAGATGTTAAAAGTGTCAGAGAGCTGCTGCTCAGTTGGCTCAGAAACACTGTGATGATTTAAGGTGGAAAAAGAGTCCTGTTGTCTTTTGGCCTGTTCAGGCTCCCATCAGACGGAGCACGTTTTGCAGTTTGCTGCATCCTTTTTATAAAATTGTTACTAGGCAACCACCAAATCACATGTCCGAGTTATTTTGCTGTGAAGCAAACTCACTGATCTGCACCTTTAATAAAAGCAGGAGGGGGAACATGGAGACTGGACACAGGGCACCATACACAAACCACCCCTTCACCCTCTCACTGTCCACTCCCACTCTGTTTGCACATACATAAGGAGGCTCTGCCACACTGAGGTCCATCCAAACCAACCAGTGAGGAGTGGAGGTGACAGTGAACCTGCAGTGACATTGACTCACTGACAGAACTGTGTTCGTCACTGACAGCCACCCTGTGGAGTGTGAACGATTGGACCTTTCAGATTGTCATCCAGATGTTAACAGGTTTGTATTTAGGATCAGATCGGCTCCTCTCTGGTTGCTGTCAAATGTCGTCTTCATTTCAAAGTGTAACAGGAAGTGTTGTTAAAACGAGCAGCTTCTAAACATCAGAGTAAAAAAAACAGAAGATGTTTACAAAAGTAAAAGACAAGAAATGTCTCCAGTGAATATCAGAGGTATTTGTTTATTTATCTATTTATCAAGTTATTTACTGATAATGATGATATAGGGGCCGGTCAGATGTAGCGTCTTTTGCACGCGCGCCAAATGCGCTCACAATCCAAAGCGCACAGAGATGGAAAAATCACAACTTTTTCAAATGCAGCAAGCGCACTGCATGTCATGTGATAAGAATTAAAGGGAAATTTTGGTTTATTTAAACCTGTCTCCTATCATCCTAAATTTGTTTCAAGTCACTAGTGACATAGAAATAATAGTTAGCATGTTAGCCGTGGGCGGCACGGTGGTGTGGTGGTTAGCACTCTCGCCTCACAGCAAGAGGGTTGCCGGTTTGATCCCGGGCATGGGAGCCCTTCTGTGTGGAGTTTGCATGTTCTCCCCGTGTCAGCGTGGGTTCTCTCCGGGCACTCCAGCTTCCTCCCACAGTCCAAAGACATGCAGGTTAATTGGTGACTCTAAATTGTCCGTAGGTGTGAATGTGAGCGTGAATGGTTGTCTGTCTCTATGTGTCAGCCTGTTTGAAGGTTGCCCGTTCCCTTACATTTTAACAGGTCTGACGCTACTATGCGCCCCGGCTGTATCTAGGCTAACGGCTAACATGCTAACTATTATTTTTATGTCACTAGTCACTTGAAACAAATTTAGGGTGATAGGAGACAGGTTGAAATAAACCGAAATTTCCCTTTAACCAATCAGCTCCACAGACGTGCTTCTTCCTTTCCGTCCAACGGACTTCACAACATTTGGTGGTGTGAAAGGCAGCAAGCAACGGAGAAGCGACTGATCATTCTTGTCCGGGGATACCCAGAGTTATATGACCTGTCTTCGTCGTACTACTTTAACTCCAACAGAAGGAACAGTGCCTGGAGAATTATCAGCTCGGAGCTTGGGATAACTGGTGAGCATGATGATACGCTATTTTTATGGCTAACAGTTGTGCCCTGTGAGTGACAGGCGGTTTTGGTTGCTTAGTAACGGCAGGCATGACAGTAGCGCAACCTCTGAAGTGCCTTGGATAAAAGGATGGAAACAGCACAGCTGGCGTTTTCCACGCGCTTTTAGACGCTACATCTGAACGGGGCCATACACAGCATGAGTCAAATAAAAGTCATACAAAGAGGATAAATAAAGAAGATATAATGGCAGTAATTAGATTTCTCTCCATGGTTACCAAACATAACCACGGCTCCTTTTTTCGCTGAAGTTTGTTCCAAAGCTGCCGCTGTGTTTACACCCCACACCTTGATGAAGGAGCTTCATTCAGCTGTGGAGGCGACTACAGACGGAGTGGGAGTGGGCAGGGTTCGGTTTGGAAAGGCCCAGAGAGACAGAGATCTGTGAGACTCGCTGGCCTTTCCTAAACCGAAACCTCCTCAGTCCTGCTCTGTCACAGAGCGTAACTCCATCTGTCGTCACCTTCACAGCTGGAGGGTGGAGGGTTTAAATACAGCAGCAGCTCTGGGACAAACCTCAATCTCTGCAGCAGAGACGGAGGTTGTCGTAGCTTTTTGTAACCATGAAGAAAAATAATCCCATTTTATGTGTTTGTGTCAGAGTCCTGCTGCTGCTGCTGTGGTTTTATATTAGACCATTTTGGTTTAACTTTCCTTTCAACAGAGGACACGCAACATTGATTACCTGTCCCTGTCACACTGCTAATAATAAAACATTATATATTTTAACTCAACTCTAAAATGACTTCAGCCTCAGTGTTGGAAAAGTTTTTCTCTGTCTCTGTTTGATCCATGTGTCCGCAGGTCGACAGGATGCACCTGTCCACAGTAAATATCACCTCCGTATATGGTGTCACTGGATATTAATGGGCTGATTGCTGACAAGCAGGAGCGTTCTGTCAGTTGACGACTGATTCATGAACATACACACGTGTCTCTGATCAAATATGAGTTTTCTGCTGGATTTTAGTACCGAGGTCTTTTATGTGCAGATCTACTCACAGATTTATTGACACTTCATGAATGAGACTGATGGTGTTCAGGGCGCTCAGCAACACAAAAGCAGCAAGTAAAACACTTTACGCTCACAGAAAACTATTAGAAAAATGAATTCTGTTGTACACGGTGAATGTCGACGGTTTTACTTATGACTCATTAAAGTGGAAACAGAGCAGTTTCTTGTTTTAACTTCAGGCTGCTGTCAGCCCTAGAGTGGTCTCCTCTGGTGAATCAGGGACTCATGTTGTTCCAAAGTTGTATAATTGCCTAGAGCTGGTTTGTGTTCTCACGGCAGCATTTACAAGAGGACCAGATCAAATGCCTTGTGTGAGAAAGCTGCTCTTGATTGGTCAGAATTTCCACGTGGGAAAAATCCAGGAAGTAAAGCAAACGCTGAAGAAGAGTACACTTGCAAGATAAATGTGACACTTTCTAATGTCACAATGGAGGGACAACTACGCAGGTTGATTTTAGCGCTGCTCATCGTGGACTATATTGCCGTCATTGTTCATTTTAGTCAAAGCATACAGTTTGAAAACGAGGCGCGGCTCCAACTAGAAAACAATGTTTTGATGCATTGGATGTGCTGAATGTGCATATTAAGGCAGTACGGGAGGAGGTGCACATTAATAATCCTCCAGGACTGTAACATGCTCATGTTTAACCCAAACAATGTGTCATGTGACTGCAGTTGCTTCACATCCAGGTCGGAACACCTTCTCACCACAAACCAACCGCACCAGAGTTCCTTTGGAACCGGACTGAGACCACCTCTTCAAGAAGGTCTCAGTCCGGTTGTTTTGGTGTGTTCACACCTGCACAAACGAACCGCACTGAGGGGGAAAATGAACTGGATGAAAAATGAAGGCTCCATTTACAGCACAAAGGAAGTGCGTCAACCACTGTGCAACCAAAACAGGAAGACGATAACGCTTTATTTTTCCTGTTAGATCTCAGCTGACCTAACTGTGTTGGTGGTGGTTTTGTCTTTTTGGTGATCTGGACGCCTTTGCAACAACACTGACACAGAAACACTGCGGCTATAAACAGTCATGTTTCATGCTGTCATACCTGAGTATCATCATGTAGGAGGGCGTCTGTGAGAAGGAGGCGATGAAGGCAGTGAGGCCGAGCAGAGCCACGAATGGGAGCAGGAGGTGGGAGCATCCGCTGCCACAGGTCCCAGAATAAGCCACGCCCAGACCGCCGACACACCGACAGTCAGTGTAGGTCTACACAGACAGACACACACACACACACACACAGGGTGAGAGGGAGCCCCTACAGGCTGCAGCCATCATTGCAGACACAGTGTGAACATCCTGAAGATTTATCAGAATCTGAACTGTAGAGTTTGTCCTGAGGGGGGCGCTACAGGAAAGATCATTCAAACTGAGCATGTAGTGACTGAGATAAACCGACCAAAGTTGTCAAAAACCAACACCTGGTCAGTGACTTTCAGCATCAGACACCAACGGAAAAGGTGCCTTTTTTCGTCAGCATGATACACAGCTGGTCACTGTGGCTCTGTAACGGTGCCCGATGGCGTCGTTTAGGTCAGAGGAGTGGGGTTAGTTTGAGTTCGGATAAGAATGTCGGGGTGAGCCAATCAGAGGCAGAGTAAGAGAAAATACATCTGAACAAGTCATCATAGTTCAGCTCTCATCAGCTCATCGTTATGAAGCAACAGTTTGTTGCAGCTCCAGAAAGGAAAGTAACAGAAAGAACTGGAGCTCGTGGTGAATTTCAACATCAGTGTGTGAGTGTGTGTTACTCAACAGCTCACAGCTACAATCTGTGTGTACTTTAGTAGTTGAGTAAATCCAGACTGCACAGTCACACTGACAGGAGCGGAGGAGGACACGTGTGATCAGCAGAATTCAGCTGAAATAAAGCAACTTGTATTTTTTTCACTTTCACTCTGACAATAAAAATATTTCACTTCCTGGGAAACTCGCGGCTGCTGGTGAAGCGCTGACCTCCATCCGTGTCAAGTTATTATGTCACAGCCTGTGTGTGAGGGATGTGTAATTAGTCACTGCTCGGAAGTGTCTGCTTTCCTCGTTTGCTCAGAGCCACGTGGGAACAGAGAGTGAAAGTTAAACCAGCAGAGTGAGACAGCGTCCAGCTGAGGACCCGTCAGAGTCACTCCACCCGTCCTCTGATGGATTCCTGTCCGTACGCTCCCTTCTCCTGTGAGGCATAATGTCACTTCCTGCACACCTATGTCAGTTACTTTCATTTTCAGATTTAAAACTGCAGAATTTCTTCCAGTGTGAAAATAAAAATGAAAGAAAACAACAGTGAAGAATAATGTTCAGTGAAAATAAAGAAACTGAGAGAGGAAGTGGCTGCTCAGTTTCAAAATTGGCAGGAAGTGGACTTTGGTGACCTTCAGAGATCCATAGTCAAACACTTCATCATCTCATGAGTGACGCTCGTGAATGGATGAACGAGATTCCTGCTGTTCCCCCCCCACTACCTCCTGAAGCCACAGCTGAGGACGACCCTGCTGACGCTTACTCATCACCACATACGATGGAGGCTGCAGCACCGCTGTCACACCGCACATTATCGGTGGACGGTCCATTGACACCACATCTGGCTCGGTGCACATCTGTGTCACTTCAGGCCACATGATCATGTACAGATTTGTCACTTTGGGAATATGTGACATATTTGCTGCACAGGAAGAACAACCTATTTTCAAGCTCTGATCCTATCTGAAATCTGATCAGATTGCAGATTATTTTACGTTTTAACAGATAAAAATAAAATGGAAAAATTAAAGTTTTTATATTCATTTTTTTCATGATTATATCTTTTCTCTCGGCCTCTTCCATGAAATCAGGATCCACCAATCAGAGGACATCTTTCCAGTGCTGTGGTTTCTGTTTTTGGCTCAGCGACGAGTGTGTTACTCTCAACACTTCTACAATCTCAAGCAAAATATTCTCACTAACATCTGTCAAAGTTTTAATCCTGAAACACTTCAGGAACACCTGATCTTTCCTCTAGCGCCCCCATCAAACCACATCAATGTGTCCACATTATTTCTGTGTGAACATTTCCCTCGGCCTCCAGCAGCTCTCAGTTCTTTGACTGACTGAGGGTCACACTGAGAGCTGTGGTTGGTGTGCGTGCATGTTAATGCTGTCTGCTGTGAATGAAGACTTTCACAGAAGCAGACGCTGAGGGAACAGGAGGAGGAAGATGGACTGGGAATAAAAAGGAATGAAGAACAGGGTGTGACTGTTGGACGGACAGTCAGATGAAGACAGAGGATATTGAACAGTTAATATCTGAAGGATGGACACAGTCTCTGCTGCCTGCTGCTCTAAATGACACAAAAGAGTATTCACCAGAAGACGAGATGTGAGGTCACCCACTTTACAAGGAACCACCAACACTGAGAGAGTTAAAGGGAACAGACTGAGAGCTGAGTGCTTCTCTGTTACTGAACACCACCTCAGTTTCAATTAAAACATGAAACACTTTAAAACGGAACCACAATATTTGGACACAATCATTTTACTAAGTTCTGTGTTTATTCATCTGGATGTGGATGAAAATGTGTTTGACAGTCTCAAAGCGAAGTGATAAGATCATCCTTACCGTGTTTGGCTTGTCACCGAAGAATCTTTCTATGGTGTTACAGCCGGCGTGGCAGGGGGACCTGAACTCAACACCATCTGAACCGCAGACGGGGTTAAAGGCCTCCTGAGGACACCGACAGTCAGCACTGCACGACAACATGTCACTGCTGAACACACACAGACACACACACACACACACACACACACACACACACACACACACACACATTAGTTTGGCTTTAAGGTCTGTGATCACAAAACATTTCATATAAGTTCCCTCTCAGTGGTGAAATCAGTTCCCTCATGGCAGGGAAATTAGTTCCTTGTGAATAGTTGAATTACCTGTCTTTCAGTGGTGAAAGTGGTTCCCTGATGACTGATGATTGTGAAATTGTTCCCTGTCAGTGGTGAAATGAGTTCCTTTTTAATAGTACAGTTAGTTCTGTGTCTGTGGTAAAAAAAAAAAAAGTGTCCTGTCAGCAGCGTAATAAGTTCCCTGTCAGTGTTATAATTTGTTCCCTAATATAACAAAAATGAGTTCCCTGACAGTGGTGAAATTAGTTCCCTTTCATGGTGAAATTAGTCCCCAAGCAATAGTGCAATTAGTTCCCTATTAGGAATGACATTAGTCTCCTCCCAGTTGTGAAATTACTTCCCTATCATTTAAGAAATTAGTTTAGTGTCAGTGGTGAAATGAGTTTCCTTTCTGCTGTGAAATTAGTTCTCTGTCAAAAGTGAAATCAGTTCCTTGTGAGCAGTATAAGTAGTTCCGTGTCCTCAGTGAATTTAGTTCCCTTTCAGCTGTAAAATTAGTTCCCTGATAATAATGAAGTTAGTTCCCTGTCAGTAGTGTAATAAGTTCCCTGACAGTGTTGAAATTTGTTCCCTGTCATTGGTAAAACGAGTTCTTTGTCAATTGCAATATGAGTTCCCTGACGATAGTGAAACTGTTCCCCATAAGTGAGGAAATGTATTCCCCGTTGGTGGTGAAATTAGTTCTCTACCAGCAATGAAATTAGTTCCCTGTTAATAGTTAAGTTAGTTCCATGCCAGTGTAAAAAAAAAGTTCCCTGCAGTAGTCTTAAAATAGTTCTCTCAATAGTTTATTAGGTTCCCTGTCCATGTTGAAATGTGTTTACTATCAGTGGCGAAATTAGTTCTCTATCAGCTGTGAAATTAGTTCCTTATTAGGGATGATATTAGTTCCCTCTCAGTGATGAAATACTTCAATTAAATGTAGTTCAGTGTCAGTGATGAAATTAGTTTCCTTTCAGCTTTGAAATTAGTTCCCTGATAGTAGTTTAAGTAGCTCCCTGTGAAAAGTGAAATTAGTTCCTTGAGTCGTGAAAGTAGTTCCATGTCTGTAGTGACATTAGTTTACTGGTTAAATTAGTGCCTTGTGAACACTAAAGTTAGTTCCCTGTCAGTGATAAAATAAGTTCCCTGTCAGTGTTGAAGTTTGTTCCCTGCTATTGGTAAAATTAATTTCATGGCAATGGTAAAATTAGATCCCTATTAGGGGTGATATTAGTTCCCTGTCAGTAGTGCACTTGTTTCTTTTTGAGTGGTGAAATTAGTTCCCTGACAGTTTTGAAATTAGTTCCCTGACAGTTTTAAAATTAGTTCCCTGTCAATTGTGAAATTAAATCCCTGTCAGTAGTAAAACTTAGTTCCCTCTCAGTAGTGAAAATAGTTCCCTGCCAATAATTAAATTAGTTCCCTGTCAAATTTTCTCAAATTAGTTCCATAGCAGTGTTGAAATTAGTTCCTTTAATTAGTTCCCTGCCATTCAGGTGCCTGTAGCAGTGGTGTACGTGATGGATGTAAACTGATGGTGTAGCTACCGTTCAGGAAAGACCCCAGAAACATTCTGCGTGGGGCAGCCAATGAGCAGCAGTGGCGTGGAGGAGAACATGCCCAGCAGGATGGCGGCAGTGCACAACTTGCTGGCACCGCTGACTGAGAGATTCAACCGCCGCATCAGAACTCCACCCAGGACGGTGCCCAGCACCGCCAGCGGGATACAAACTCCTCCTGAAAGAAAGAAACCGGGTTTCATTAGATCCTAACTTCCCTCCCTTAACTACAGCTAATCACATGATAAATACAGAGCGGCGTGCACGCTCACCGATCATCATGGTGGAAAACGGGACGGACTGGGTGAACTGTCTCTCTATGAACTTGGCCATGAAGGTGGCGAGACCCGCCAGCAGCGCCGCCAGGTTGACCTGCGCCAGAACCACCAGCAGGTAGATGGGGCTCCGCAGCGTCCGCAGAGCGATGCGAGGGAAACCTGAGGGACAGTGGGGACAGAGAGGGACAGAGAAGGACAGTGGGGACAGAGAGGGACAGTGGGGACAGTGGGGACAGAGAGGGACAGTGGGGACAGAGAGGGTCAGTGGGGGACAGTGGGGGACAGAGAGGGACAGTGGGAGACAGTGGGGACAGAGAGGGTCAGTGGGGGACAGTGGGGGACAGAGAGGGACAGTGGGGACACAGAGGGACAGTGGGGGACAGTGGGGGACAGAGAGGGACAGTGGGAGACAGTGGGGACAGAGAGGGTCAGTGGGGGACAGTGGGGGACAGAGAGGGACAGTGGGGACAGTGAGGGACAGTGGGGGACACAGAGGGACAGTGGGGACAGAGAGGGTCAGTGGGGGACAGTGGGGGACAGAGAGGGACAGTGGGGGACAGAGAGGGACAGTGGGGGACAGTGGGGGACAGTGGGGACAGAGAGGGTCAGTGGGGGACAGTGGGGGACAGAGAGGGACAGTGGGGACACAGAGGAACAGAGAGGGACAGAGAGGGACAGTGGGAACACAGAGGGACAGAGGGACAGAGAGGGACAGTGGGGACAGAGAGAGTCAGTGGGGGACAGTGGAGACAGAGAGGGACAGTGGGGACAGAGAGGGACAGTGGGGACAGAGAGGGTCAGTGGGGGACAGTGGGGGACAGAGAGGGACAGTGGGGACACAGAGGGACAGTGGGAGACAGTGGGGACAGAGAGGGTCAGTGGGGGACAGTGGGGGACAGAGAGGGACAGTGGGGACAGTGGGGGACAGAGAGGGACAGTGGGAACACAGGACACAGAGGGACAGTGGGGGACAGTGGGGACAGAGAGGGTCAGTGGGGGACAGTGGGGACAGAGAGGGACAGTGGGGGACAGAGAGGGACAGTGGGGGAGAGAGAGGGGACAGTGGGGGACAGTGGGGACAGAGAGGGTCAGTGGGGGACAGTGGGGGACAGAGAGGGACAGTGGGGGACAGAGAGGGACAGTGGGGGACAGTGGGGACAGAGAGGGACAGTGGGGGACAGTGACAGTGGGGGACAGAGAGGGACAGTGGTGGGAGACAGAGAGGGACAGTGGGGGACAGTGGGGGACAGAGAGGGACAGTGGGGACACAGAGGGACAGAGAGGGACAGAGAGGGACAGTGGGAACACAGGGGACACAGAGGGACAGAGAGGGACAGTGGGGACAGAGAGAGTCAGTGGGGGACAGTGGGGACAGAGAGGGACAGTGGGGACAGAGAGGGACAGTGGGGACAGAGAGGGACAGTGGGGGACAGTGGGGACAGAGAGGGACAGTGGGGACACAGAGGGACAGTGGAGACAGTGGGGACACAGAGGGTCAGTGGGGGACAGTGGGGACAGAGAGGGACAGTGGGGACACAGAGGGACAGTGGGGGACAGTGGGGACACAGAGGGACAGTGGGGGACAGTGGGGGACAGAGAGGGACAGTGGGGACAGAGAGAGTCAGTGGGGGACAGTGGAGACAGAGAGGGACAGTGGGGACAGAGAGGGACAGTGGGGACAGTGGGGACAGAGAGGGTCAGTGGGGGACAGTGGGGGACAGAGAGGGACAGTGGGGACACAGAGGGACAGTGGGGACAGAGAGGGTCAGTGGGGGACAGTGGGGGACAGAGAGGGACAGTGGGGACACAGAGGGACAGTGGGAGACAGTGGGGACAGAGAGGGTCAGTGGGGGACAGTGGGGGACAGAGAGGGACAGTGGGGACACAGAGGAACAGAGAGGGACAGTGGGGGACAGAGAGGGACAGTGGGGGACAGAGGGGGACAGAGAGGGACAGTGGGAACACAGAGGGACGGAGGGACAGAGAGGGACAGTGGGGACAGAGAGAGTCAGTGGGGGACAGTGGAGACAGAGAGGGACAGTGGGGACAGAGAGGGACAGTGGGGACACAGAGGGACAGTGGGAGACAGTGGGGACAGAGAGGGACAGTGGGAACACAGAGGGACGGAGGGACAGAGAGGGACAATGGGGACAGAGAAAGTCAGTGGGGGACAGTGGAGACAGAGAGGGACAGTGGGAACAGAGAGGCACAGTGGGGATAGAGAGGGACAGTGGGGACAGAGAGAGACAGTGGGGACACAGAGGGACAGTGGGAGACAGTGGGGACAGAGAGGGTCAGTGAGGGACAGTGGGGGACACAGAGGGACAGTGGGGACACAGAGGGACAGTGGGGACACAGAGGGACAGTGGGGACAGAGAGGGTCAGTGAGGGTCAGTGGGGGACAGAGAGGGACAGTCGGGGACAGAGAGGTGGGTGAGGTCTGATGGACGGAGCCTGTTATTAGCTGTGACTCGTGGTCACAGTGACCCTTGTTCCGTGGCGATGTCCTGTAGTTGCCTCATCAGACAGGACACAGAAGGAAACGAGGACACTTACTTTTGAGGAACTGCAGGAGGGACGTTTCCTGGTGTCTCTGCTGCTGTTTGCAGTCCGGGTTAGACTCCACATCGTCTGCGCCGTCCTGCACAAATATGGAAGCAGAACATCACATGCTGAACTTGTTTTTTTCACTGTGGGTGTCAAAACCACCCAGTCTGCAGACGCTGCTTCTTTTATGGAGCCTGAGGGGCAGTGCATGCTGGGAAGGTTTACATTCACGGCTCTGTATATGTGACACTTTAGATAAACGTGTCCTCGGGATACATGTGAAAGGCGTGTGGCCTGTGTTAGTGTAACATCAGACGCTGAACATCCAGAGACGTGTCAGTGTATCGTATCGTGTTTAAACACAGACAGGCTGATGAACCCTCAGGGTTTAAAGCTGAGACAGATGATCATCTGCTTCTACCTCAGATGGATAAAAATTATCCACTTAAGTGTCAGATTTTTTAACAGTTTAAAAAAACAACAACATTTTTTAATGTCTTAAATGATATAATTCAGATGCAGAGGTGGAAATATGTTACCGCCACTATTGTATAAGTCTGTGAGTAACGTAAAAGTAAAATAATCTGTTTCAAGCAAAACACCACCGAAGTTAGAGAGCAGAAAATGGTGGATGGTCGGAGGTCACCAAAGTTCAGCTGCTCTAACAGCGACTCATATTCAGCCGGCCCACAGAAGAAACTCTCTGCAGGATCAGCAAACTTTCTGTTGCTGCTGTTACATAGATTAGACCCCGCCTGCTGTGAACCCAGCGCCAGCTCACTCTCCTCTTAACAAATAGGCCCAATTCCAATCCAATCCCTTACAGACTCACTGACTTACGGTAAGGAAATTACCCACAGTTCATAGCGTTGTGACGTCATATACAGGGGTTACCCTCGGAACACCACAGGTGTTATAAAAAAAAAAAAAAAACACGGTCGGCAGATATGCAAACGGTAATGTTATGGAAGGAGAGCGAAAAAAACAGATAAACAATGAAACATTACATTACCAGGGATTTAAGATGGTACATAAACACACATGAAGTCAGAGGAATACCAGTGGTTATATTCCACACACAAAGAATATACAGTGGTGGAAAAAAGTTTTCGGACACCCCATGCATTTGGGAAATATTGCATTAAGAATCACTCTTAGGTCTTCAAGTGCAATTTCTTTTAGTACAGTCACAGCCAAAATACTAAATAAATCCTAAAAAATTGATTGGTTCCATAAAAATACATGAGAAATTTTGAGTATTGGGTCATTTTGGTACCAGTGATGAAGGTCGTTCTTTTTATTAAAAGACGCAATTTTTGTTGCCAAGCTTCATGTCTACATAAAGCCAGCACATTTGAAAGTTCTTCAGACACAAAAATGGCTAAAACAAGGAACCTAACGCAGGAAACACGCCTGAAGATAAAGATTCTCAGCCAGGAAGGGTACAGCTGCCACCAGATAGCCAGGAAGTGCAGATGCAGTCCTTCAGCAGTTGGATACACTCTGCAGAAATACAGACGAACCAACAGCTTGGAAGACAAACCAAGATCTGGGCGTCCAAGGGTTTCTTCAGCAAGAAATGACCGTATCCTGATCCGCATGTGCAGGCAAAACCGCCGAATGACATCACAGGAGCCTCAGCAGCAGTGGTCAAACCAAACTGGTGTCCAGTGTTCCACCCGCACTGTACGTGGCCGACTTTTAGATCATGGCTTAAGGTCCTACAAGGCTATCAAGAAGCCCCTGATCAATGAGAGACAGAGGTTAGCCCGGCGTCGTTGGGCCCAGGCACACAAGAACTGGACAGCCAGGAATTGGAAGAAGATTTTGTGGTCAGATGAGTCCAGTTTCCAGCTTTATCTTCCTCCTACTAATGTGAGGGTACGCAGAAGGCCAGGCGAAGCATTATCTCCAGCATGTACAGTACCTACTGTCAAGCATGGTGGAGGCAGTATCATGGTTTGGGGATGCATGAGTGCTGCTGGTGTTGGTCATCTCACTGTCTGTGATGGCACATTGAACTCTACCAAGTATTGTACCATTCTCGAAACCCACATGCTCCCTTCTGCGCGTGCACTGTTCCGTCGAGGTAAAAACTGGATGTTTCAACAAGATAATGTCCCTTGCCACACATCCAAGGCCAGTAGAACTTGGCTGCAGGAGCACAGTATCCAGGTCTTAGAGTGGCCAGCTCAATCCCCGGACATGAGCCCCATTGAAAATCTGTGGTGGATTATCAAAAGGTCTGTTTCAAAGCATAAACCAAAGAATTTAGAAGAATTAAAAGCAGTAATTCAAGAAGAATGGGACAAGACTACCCCTCAACAGTGTGAAAGGCTCGTGGGGAACATGCCAGCCAGGATTAGAGCTCTACTACGTGCCAGTGGCAGGACTACTAAATATTAATTTGATGATGTGATGGTTTATTTATTTTTTTGTTCAGTTTTGAACACATTCTCTGTTATTTGTTGACTTTGATACTGACAATGTTGAGAACTGACATATTGAAACTGTCAAGAATTTAGTTTTTTTTAGTTTTTCTTGTAAACAATAAACAAAAAAATAGAATTTGTATTTGTTTGTATCTGTCTAATGCAGCCACACCTTTTGAAACACAAAAACGATTTTTCCACAAGTATTTCATGATAATATTTGAGATTGTGTAAAATTTTAAGGGTGTCCAAAAACTTTTTTCCACCACTGTATATCTACATATATTTGTATATATGTATATATGTATATATATATATATATATATATATATGTATACACACATATATATAGATATATATAGATATATATTCTTTGTGTGTGGAATATATGCTGACAATAACCGATAAATGATCACGCCCAGAGCCGCCAATGTTAACAACATTTTGTAGAGAGGGGGATAAGTGCTGTCCCATTCCTATTTGTAGCATCCAGAGCCCTTTCAGACTCTCACACTCAATCACTTACAGCTGACGTCAGTTAAGTCAGTGAGGGTTCAGGGCTTGAGTCTTTAGGGGCTGGATTGGAATTGGGCGATAGTCTCCTGGTGGCAGGAAGTGAGGCGGAGGGGCCGCGAGGCGACCAGCTGCTAATTCTGGTCTCACTTGTGTTTTGTTAACAGAAGGAGGGCGGCTTCCCACAGCTCTACAAATCAATATGATTTATCGGTTTTGACAGTTGACAGTCAGCAGGGGCAGATGATGAGACAGTGGGCCCCTGGGCACAGATATGCAAAGGGCCCCACCACCTCTCCTACAGAGAAGCAAGACACATTCTTTCTGAATCTTTATGAGTCTCTTCGTTGTCCTTTAGAGTGTCTTTGAGTCTCTTCATGGTCTTTTAAAGTCTCCTGTTAATTTGAGTGACTCTTTGCAGGTTAAGGCCAGAGGGGCCCTGGCACTTTGGGCCCCTGGGTCTGAGCCCAGTGGGCCCTCCCAGTTGGTCAGTGTTGATACTGTGTGGACAAATAAATCAGTGTATGGGACACACTGCAGCGACAGCTAAATGTAGCAGTTCAAGTTTACTTCATAAAGTTTATATTTTCATTCACTCTATTGTACATGAACACTTTATTCAGTAAGTAAAGTTTATTTTAGTGATGGGATTTCTCTTTCACTTGTGAACGACGGTTCAAAGATGCGGTTCGTTTGTTCGTTTTTTGTTTGTTTCTTTGTTTTTGCTGTTTGTGTGTTTGTGGGGGGGTGTTAGTGGGTTCAACGACAAATCACATTGCTGATTTATCGCATCACGTGATCTGTATATTGTAGTAATGTGACGTTCGTGAACGAGTGAGCGGCGGGACTGTCTTTCTCCCTCACAAACTAGTCTCTCTCAACTTGTTCCGGATCAAATAATCTGAAATGAATGGATACAGAGTAAATTAAAGCAAAAAACAAAGAAATTAGGAACTGGCTCGTTCACTCTAAAGAGCCAGTTCACTCGTTCAGGAGCCGCTGTGACCCTCAGCCGACCTTTGACGAGTGCTTACAGTAAAAGCCATCATACGTTCATGGTATTTAAAGCATGTGATGTTTATCTGACCCTGCGCAGGAATCTGCTCCAGTCTGTGGAGGAGTTTTGGCTCCTTCACAACTGCAAACCAGCGTTTGCTGGCAGCAGGTTGCTCAACACCACGTTCTGCCTGATATGACTCTGATATGTTCAAACACACAGCAGCCAGAGTCCACACAGTCATCTCACAGCTGAGTGATGCAGAGACGTCACAGTCACTTTCAGTTTTAACACCATTTGACCGGACAGAGTTTGACTCCACATTTGCACCAAGTCGATCATTAAATGCTTTTAATAAAACGAGAGCAGGTGAAACACGTTCAACCCTCTGAACCCTCCAAAAAGAGTTTTATTTGCTCATCTGATGAAAAGACTTCCCTTATGTAAAACATGTAGAAGCCTGGAGATGGTCCAAGAGTCATTTCATGAGTGCTGATCTAGAGTTTAACAGCAGTGTATGTATCACTGCGCCTTCCAGCTGCTCTGAGCCCATAATTATGTTAACTGTTAGTTTCCCGACTTTAAGGGTCTTAAATACTGAACAGTCAGAAAAGGATGAAGTGATGGAAAGAAGCCTGAATACTTCACTGTAAATCTCCAGGTGTGATTACATGACATCAGAGGACGACATGACGTGCTGATTAATCTGTTAACTCATCAGCATCACACGTGTTCCAGCAAGCAGGCTGATTTCACTGGTCAATATATAAACAGACACTTTTGACTGTAGATAAACAGCATGTGTAGAACTGCTGGATGAAAGTAATGTCACCCAGAGGTCGATCTGTTGGATTGAATATCAGCACGGCTATGATTATCGCTGTACTGAAGGACAGTACAGCAGCACTCCCTCCTGTGTGATACCACTTAAATCAGTGTTTGATAGTTTCAACCCAGTCGCCAGAATAAGAGTTGGTATTCTACATTTTTGAAAACCACGGATATGTTACAGTTGCACGTCATGTATGTCGCAGGTACATGGAAACACATTTCACATGCTCAGATTTGGTGCCACAAACACAAACTGAAATGCTGCCAAAGTTTGGTATATATATAAAAAAGGTTTCATTAACAGCTAACAAAGTAACGTGATCATTTCGATTAATTATCACAGAAAAAATAACGTGTTAAAAAATGTATTAATGGTGTTTTGTGGTGCCCTTTGACCTGGTGCGTCATTGACAACCACAGTAACTTTGTCACATGATAGAGGCAGACGAGATACTGCCGCTCGGCCCTGTGAATGGAACATTAACATATGAAAAACACCCAGATGAAACTGTTGACAGGAGCGGCGCCCTCCGCAGGTTCTGCAGAGAGGAATTTTCGTAACATGGCAGGACTTCAATTCTGAAATATTTTAATTTTTAAAATGTTGTTGTTTGTTGTTGAACAGAAGTCTGCCGCTTGGCAGGCGTCTCTCCAGCGCCATCCACCAGCCCCTCCTCCTCCTGATGACGATGTCAGCTCAGATACTACATCACTTTAGAAACGATGATTTGATACGTATGAAATGTACAAATGTAACGTATCTGTGGTTTGTACAGTGACAACGTTTTAATAAACAAACAAATCTTTGGATGTTTGAGGAGCTAAGTATTTACTGCTGATATATGTGACACACATGCAGAGTCAGATCAAGGGTCCTAAGGACAGAAGGATGTCGTATGCTGTAAAGCCCTGTGAGGCAAATTGTGATTTGTGATATTGGGCTTTATAAATAAAATTGATTGATTGATTGATTGAAAATATCGTTCTTTGAGATGTTGATAAAAGACACAAAGACAAGCGTTGAGTTAAAGTCTGAAGTGTTTGTGTGTCACTGAAACATCTTTTACATATCTGCTGTTTCAAAGTGAAAGCGCTGCAGCGTGTCTGTTGTTTTATCACACAGAGAGTCATTGCAGGAGGACACTGTTGAGCAATCGTTAAATCGCCTTCATGCGTTTGGCATGTGCAGCAGAGTTGAACTCTTTAACTCTGTTTTTGGGGACAAGGCCAAAACACACTGAAGCAGAGTCCTGTTGCAGCTTGTTGAGCATTTTTTTATGTTCTGCACCCTCCTGATGTTAATGATCCGTTCATCACTCTGACACTGATTTCTCTTTGTTTATTTGGTTTTATCTCAGATTTATTGCCAACAGATTTACAGGTCGAACGCTTCAGCTCACTTTAATAAAAACAAACATAACTGTATGAACTCCTTACAGACTCCTGTAGCTGCACTGACCCTTTGTTCATTAGTTTAAATCCAGAGTTCTCACATGAACATGCTGCACACCAGTTATAATACAGGCTCCTGTACAGGACGCACCTTAAGGCCCATTATGTCACATGCTGTACTTTATTGTCATATTTCCAAACACTCTGATGGCCCTGATGGTTCCAGTTGGTTATTCAGTCTCATCGTCTGATCTAGGTTTGCACAACTCACATACAGAGGTATGGTTATGTTTATAATGTGCAGAACTTTTGACTGCTCCAGTGTTTGTTTTGCTGATGGAAACTATGACAATTTTTCACAACTTGTTGTCCATGAAGAAAATGAGACAATGACCAGCTAAAAATAGATCTTGATAATAAAAACTAAGACGAAATCTATGTTTCATTTTAGTTGAGGAGACGAGATGAAGATGTTAGCGGTGGACTATTGGACGTTGGAAGCCGAGAATGGTCGTGCTGTAATTATCAGGACGTTTTTTGTTAGCCGCCTTTCTATGCAAATGAGCTTCACTGCAAGAGCAGTCGACTTTCCAAAGATCAGCACTAACAGCCGCTCACAGTTACAGTGAAACTACCCTGTTAGCACAGGACATCAACATGTCAGACAGATATAAAATTTTTGTTGGAATGAAACTTGGCTTGACGATAATTTAAATGTTGAACACTGGAATTTCATGCCGTGTGGACATTAACATTTGGACATGCAGGCAAGACTAGCCAAAATTAATTCCAAAAAAAGAGACGAAATCTATGTTTCATTTTTCTTGATGAGGCGTGATGTAGGTGTTAGTGGTGGACTGTTGGACATTGAAAGCTGAGAACGGCCGTGCTTAAATTATCTTCAAATGCAGCATGAACGACAGGCTGGTAAACTCCAGTAAATAGTCTGCACCAGGATGTTAGGGTTGGTGCGAGTTGTGAGCTGTAATTCAGCAGTAAATAATCAGCCGTGTGTGTCTGACTGTGGATGGTGGAGCTGCTGAATGGATTTGTGGAGTTTGTTAGTTGCAGCGGTGGCTGTTAGCAGCTAGCTCCGCTCGTCAGCTGCTGAACGGCCACTGGCTGCCGGACTTCACTCAGTCTAAAACATTTTGAATTTTTGTAAACTAAAGCCATGCTAAAACTGTGAAGGACTAAAATGTGAAACGTAAAAAGCATTTTCGTCTCAAGGCTCAGACTAAATCTAAGACAGCTGTCTAAATGAACACTGGCAGTGAATGAGGACCAGGTGGGACTGTTTGTGCTCACTCTCACCTCTTTGGGCATGTTTCTGGGGAAGAAGAGGTAAGGCAGCGCAGTGAGGAAGAGGAGGCAGGACGCTAACAGGAAGCCGAGCCACCAGGCTCCCACCCAGCGCAGGTCTTTATGGTTCAACTGGATCTGATCTGGGAAAAGAAGAGAATCCGTCACGACACACAAACTGAACTGTTGTTCTGATAGGAGCGACAAAAAGTTTATTTTCACACTGACTGTCAGTCGTTCATCAGCCTCAGTTGTTCGACACTTTTCATGCAAACTAAGAAAACATGTTGGTGAAGATCACAATCAGTGATCAGACGGGAAGGAGCTTTGTTTACCTGACGTTTATTTATTTATTTTTTTCCATAGCTGTGTCTGTGACTTTGTTGTTTTCTCTTGGATGCCTGCTGCCACAGTGTGGCATCTGATCATCAGCTTTTTATAAAGCCCCGCCCTCACCTGAGCGCTGTGGTCAGGAACATCCTGAGCTCACAAAATAAGAAGAAAATAATAAACTCCAGTCAGAGGGCGGAGTCTCTGCAGATAAACACGCACTGAGAGTCACAGTGACGACTGAGAGCGATCACTGCTGGGTGAGACGTTGTTTTTTAGTAACATCTTGCAGAGTAGATCTATAAACAAACACAGTCGTGGAGACGCCCTGAGGTGTTCAGTCAGTGCTTATCATCCTGCAGTTACTGGTGTTTTTCTGCAGAAACAAGTCGTGAACGTTAACATATCATCACCTTTACTGATGCGGCCAAGTTGTTCTGAAACAGCTGTTTATTCTGTTTGAGTCACCTGACACACCTCAGTCCGATATTCTCTCTGTTGGACCTGTTTTTGGTCTCCACCACCGCCTGAGGGAAATATCTGTGTGACAGCAGTGAAAGTAATGTTGTGACATTGCAACGTGCACAGAGCTGCAGCAGTGCCGCACCTCAACAGGTCCGACGACACTGAGTCATTTAATAAAGTTTAAATTACACACTCTGCTCACCTGCTGCCGTCACCAGCCTTCAGGTGTGTTTCCTGTTTCCCTCCAACACAGTGAAGTAAAGCTTCTATAAGCTGCTGCTGCAGGTTTGAACAGGAACTCAGAGGACAGTTTAGATTTTGACATCAGCGCTGTCTCTGTTTCACAACAGCTGAAGTTTGGTTTTAGTTATTTCCATCCTTCATGAATTTGTTTTCAAGCAGAGTGTGTGACCGACTTGGTGCCAGCATGTGTTTTGCCAGAAAGATTTTTTTCACCATAATTATTCCCTCAGAACAAAGTCACCCACCGATATCATTTTCCCAGGGAGTGATTCATGGTGTCGTGTTGGGACTTTAGTTTATACTGATTTATTGTTCTATTCTTTGTTTATCTTTCTCACCTTAATCTCATAACATCCCTCCAGCTTCCTTCTGTCTGACGTGAAATTTATACAAATAAAGTTTGATGCTCTAAATGCTGAAAATTGTCTGCAGAGCGACAGAACTTTGATTTCTTGGTCAGTCCCCTGACCGAAGGAAAACTCCATTCTTTCCTCTCTGCTCTGAATATGATCCTGACATCCTGCTGTTTTCATTGGCAGATCTTTGTGTTTCAGTCGTCGTGGCGATGGCAGCAGCATCAAAGGTGATATGATGAGCAGCTTCCACAGAAAATACTGTTTCCATTGGACAGACGGTGGTGTTTGTGTTCCTGTGCAATACCTTCCCTTTCCTCTCACGACAAACTTTTGAGTTCTCTGGCAAAGCTTTTGCATTGTCTTGCTCAACTTTTGCAAATTCTCCTGAGAATCTTTTGTGTTCACCAAAGGAACATTTTGTGTTCTCTTGCAAAGCTTTCAAGGAAAATACTCTCCCCGCTGGACAGAAGGCAGTGTTTTGTGCAGCACCTATGGTTCTCTCTTGCAACACTCTTTTCCTTCTCCGGAGAAACTTTGCATTCTGTTGCAAAACTTTTGTGTTTTCCGAATAAACGAACAGTTTTTTGCAAAACCTTTGCATTCACCTGAGAAATACAAACGCAACACTTTTACGTTCTACCGAGAATCTTCTGCATTCTCATCTTAAACTTTTGCATCCTGTTGCAAATCTTTTTGCGGCCTCCTGAGAATTTGTTCGTATTCTCAGGCAAAATTTTGCGTTTTCCCAAGAAATTTTCAAGTTTTCAGGCAAAACTTAAAGGGCCAGTGTGTAATATTTGACATGGTTTATTGTCAAATCTGAATCTGAATCTGAATATTCTACCCATTAATATGTTTATATGAGTGTATAATCGTTATAAAATAAAATTTGTTTGGTTTTCATAGCCTTATAATTATGCTTTTATATATATATATAGCAAGGGCCTTGCTTTAGAGAGGTCGCCATCTTGCGCCGCCATGTATGTATGGCAGCCTGAGCAGCCTGGCAGCCTGGCAACTAACGAAGACAGCGGAAGGAAGGAAGAAGGAGGAAACAGCAGAGTGTTAGTACTTTGTCGATAGAGAGTAGTGAAAAGTTTTTTTTAGTTATAAAGTTTGCGAATGGACCACACTTACCACGCAACAGGAGAGAATGAACCCGAACCGTCATCTGTGAGGAAAAGAAGACGCAACTTCACTCCTTGTGATGCACTCTCTGCGGCGCTTTTCCTACTGATGATATATCTCCCCAACGATGGCAGCAGTAGCACTGAATCCCATTCTGTGCATTCAGCCTCTCTTCTCGCCCGCTCAGCATCAAACACATGGAGTTCCTCATCTGTATGCTCCGGCTCAAACAGGTATGGCTCTGGGTCTGTGTCCGCTACAAGAAAGTCTTCAAAATTGCGTTCAAAGTCGTCCATTGCAGCTACTATAGTCCGGAGATATTGCTAGGCTAAATAAACAGCTGAGCTCTGTTTACAGGCTACGCTGTCAGTCAGTGTGCGGGCTGGAGATTGGCGGAGCAGAGAGGGGAGGGGGTGCCTGCTAGGTAAGGTAAACGAGTATGAGTGTATGGAGTGTGTGTGTTACGCCAGAAGAGTCAGAGGTTGGGACGGAGTCTTTTACCCCCTGGAGTGTTACCGGAGTTTCTGGAGTGCTCAAATAAACTGGCCTTTTTCCCGAACGCTCCTCTGGTCTCCTGCTTGTGAGGGATTCATTACAATATCATAACATGGTTTAGATTTCTAAATAAACATTCACCTCGTTGCTAGATAGACCTACTCCTGAAAAACTTGTGTCTGCGCAAGGCTTTTTGTCCCTACGAGGTCGCCGTCATTTACCCGACGGGAGGGGTGAGCGAGTGAGCCCTGCAATCTAGAATTTGACCACTAATGTCACTGTTTTCAACCCATTTTACACACTGGCCCTTTAAAAGAAAATATTATGAGCTGCAGTGAGAAATGGTGGTTAATCCTGCAGCCAACACCTGAAGTAGTTTTATTTTGCCTCTGAGTGAAGTGAAGGTCCTGAAAGATACGTACTGAATATGTGTCGTCTTTCATGTTGCCCCCCACCCCCTGTCACAGGCTACGTAAGTTTATCATTTAAGAAAAAGAAAAGTAGTAAACTGTTGTTGTTTGACTTGAAAAATGTCAGCGGAGAATTCATATCTGCTCTAATCTCAGCATTTTACTCTCGTTCTCATGTTTCTGTTTGATGACTAAGACTAACATTTTAAAGAAATGAATCAAATGAACTGTGAGAAGATGTGACCGACTTATCTTAACATATTTCAGCTCTTGCCAAGTTTGATGTTTGCACAAAAGCTTAACATGAGTCAATAAAACATGACAATGACTAAGTCATGAGTCACACAAGACATCAGCTCTAAATGACTGGCTGAGTAATAAAACACTGGTTTATATGAAGAACAAAGACCAGCTGAGTGACACACTAATCACTGTATTCCTTATGGACCCACAAGCACGCTCATACACACACCCTTTTTCTTTTATACTTGTGGGGACCGTTACCAGCGAATGCATTATCAGGACACTCATCTAATTGTAACTATAACCTTAACACAAAATCTTAATCCTCAAACAGGGATTTGCAGAAGTGAAGTCTACACAATGTCCTCATTATTCAAAGTGTCCTCACTTTGCAGGTCAAAGTCCAGGTTCTCAAATTGGTCCACACAAAGTGAAACACACACGTACACACTAAAAATGTGTGCATCATAAAACAAAAAAAGTCCTGCATATACAAGCACATCCTCCTACACAAACACATTATACATGCATGCATAAACACATACAAACTCCTGCCTGCACACACACACACACACACACACACACACACACTGACTCACCCTCGTTCACATGGTATATAAGGAAGTAGGTTTTTGTTTTAACAAGGCTCGTTACAAAGTGAAGCTCTGTTAATCTGAGAGGCGTCAAACATCCGAAGCGTCTGAGTTTCACTGAACATCAACAAAGTGTTGAGTCCTGAAACTCATCCCGAAATATAAGCAGACGTGAAACGATAAGCTCAGAGACGCTCTGTTCTGTTGACTCTGCAGAGTTAGCTGAAATCATATTCTTTCATTCAGTCTCTCTGAAAAGCTGAAACTCATCATCAGAGCCTTGAAATGCATCACATGAGCACATGACTCAAAGGAAGGGCCTCTTATACTCCACTTCATTTTGCATTTTTTTTTTCTGAAAAAGTTAATGAACGGCTGTCAGGTAGCCAAAAGCAAAATAAGGTGAACCTGACATCCCTAATTTGTGGGTTATGATGTAGTATCACAACTTTTTGTTTTAACAACGCTGTGTTTAAAGTGTGGTTTTGTTTAGGCACAAAAACCACTTGGTTTAGGTTTGGAAAAGATCATGTTTTGCAGGAAATGCAGTGACATGTCGTCAAAAAACAACCACTCTTCATTCCTGTGAAGCAGCTGGAAAAACAGCGACAGTTTGCTACAAAACACCAATGTTAGGTCAGTTGGAAACAGCAGCAATTTGCTAAGAAACAACCAGTTTTGTTGTTTGCTGGTGTTGAACAGTGTCTGCAGCTCGACAGGAGTCACCATATCCACATCCCCTCCACCTCCTGATGACAGAGTCAGCTCAGATACTACGTCACTTTAGAAATGTTGGTATGAGATGTACAGATGTAACATATCAATGATTTGTGGAAACTTAGAATGCCAACATTTCATCCTGGTGACTGAGCTGCTCTCCCAGGTCCTGGTCACACCAGACACCCAACGACCCGGCGTTCAGATAGGAAACAGCTCTGAGTTAATGCAATACGTTGGCGGAAGCGTGTTGCTTCAGGTTCATCTGACACAATGAAATAAATGATCAAGGGCGTTCAGTTTGCAGATCCAATAATTTAAAGATTATCCGAAGCCAAAACAGAGACAGAATTTTACAACTCACAACAGCAGCTTAGTTTAATCTGTTGTCGAGGTGATCCCGAGGTAAACAGTAGAAATACTGTGTGCACGTCACAAAGTCATTTACTGGTAATGTCTGCTGCACATGTGGCCAAACCCCCGGACTCTGATGAACTGAACTACAGAACATTTAATCAGTTATTCTAATTTTTATTTGTAAGATGAACAGTGATGGAAGATGTACTGAGATCCTTTACCGCAGTAAAAGTACTAACACCACACTCGGTTCGTTTAGATGTCATCAGAGGAAATGGACTTATTTAAAATCCCTGTAAACATGTCAGTGTCCTGCAGTGAATGTGTCACAGTGGGACTAACACACCCAGATCATGTGACTCCTGCATGTATACAGTCAATCAGACCCAAACTGGCCGAGGCGCTCTGAGCATGCTCCACAGTTTCCGCCCCGGGCTTTGCAATAGCATTAAATGTGTAAGAGAAGAAGAAGCCGGTAACAACATGGAGAAATCTACATCCAGAGCCGTGACTTTTTGGATGGCCCAAATGTACAGAGCTGTAAAGTTGTCCACCATGGTAGCAGTTAGCTGCTAGCTAACCGTAGCTAACTTGTTTGTCCATTGTTTGGTCTGTGACGTAACAGGTCAACAGGAAAAAGGTCCAATACTAACAAGCTGAAAGGGGGCATATCTCCACCTATCGTAGAGGAGTCGCACATACTTGGCTCAATAAATGGATTCCCCTCCTGTGCTTGTATACTGGGACAAGGACAGTAGGCCAGTTA
Organism: Cromileptes altivelis; assembly: GCA_013133815.1. Taxonomy (NCBI): domain Eukaryota; kingdom Metazoa; phylum Chordata; class Actinopteri; order Perciformes; family Serranidae; genus Cromileptes; species Cromileptes altivelis. The sequence goes on from CM023143.1 coordinate 41,073,994, forward strand.
GATGTCCTCGTCCAGCTGGGACTGTAGCTCAACTTCACTGAGCAGGGAAAGTGTGAAAATACTCTACTACAAGTAAAAGTAATTTATTTAAACTCCTACCAAAGCAAAAGTCAGCGTGTTGCAGTAAAAACTATTTTCTTTGCTTCTCTGTGATGTTAGTTGGATGAATCTGATGCATTCATGTGTCATTTTCCTGCTGCAGATGTTTTAACTCCTTTACATCCTGTCGGCTGGTTTAATCTACTGTTCTCTAAGACCATCATGTGTTTGCACCATCCTGCCTTGGTGTCCTTGGCTGTCCTGTGAAAACCACATAACTCTAAAATGTCTTGGCGTCAGAGATTCATCGTTCCAAACTGTTGCAGAGACGCTGTGTGAACGCCCTGAGGTTTGATGTGTGTTCCCACATGAATCAAAGCAGGTCAAGAGGGTGTGAAGTCTTTGTTTGCTTTAATCATACCTGTTAAACAAACACAGCGCTCAGTGCTGAGCTGGGTCCAGGTCCTCCGTGGTTTAATGTCTGTTTATACACCAGGATGTTTGGTAATAAAAACTAAACTCACAGGCTGGATAGATGTAGTGGTGTGATTTTACTTGAGTTTAAGTTCATGTAAACTGTATTTTATTTCCTCAGCTTTTATTCACCATAGTGTTTTTATCAGTCGTTGTTTTCATGTCTTGTCTGTTTGAATTATTGACATGTAAAGCACACTGTAATTCTGCTTTGAAAGGAGCTTTATGAATAAAGATTATTATTATTACCATCAACTTGGGCACTTTGCGTTCCACCGCTCAAGTATGTTTAAAGCTGCTGCATTCACAAACAAACCAGACATCATAGAAACATGAGATTTAGCTGTGCAGTCATATTAATAATAATAATAATAATAATAATATTCGCTGTATTAAATAACCATTTCCATTCATGCAAAAATGTTTAAGGTATTTTAGTTTTAACTCGATGTTTTTAATAATCAGCCAGCTGTGGGGCTGAAAAATGAAATGGAAAAAAACCCTGCAGTTCCTCAAATGTCCACTTGAGGCTGGCTCCAACAGTGAGTCAGTCCCCACAGACCTCCATGTTAATATGTAGAAATAAACACATTTACAGCCTGTTTGGAGATTATTTCAACATCTGTTTACATTTTATGAAGACTTTAAGTTACACATTTTTAGGCCTCTTTGAGTGACAGATGGGTGCTGTTTGTGGACAAGTTGCTACAACTGCATCAACGCTGCTTAGATAACGTAATCATGTCATATCCCCAGATTCAAGTTATTTGTAACATCTGGTCATCTAAAAAAGTCTCGTTCAGTGTTTGGAGGAGCTTAAAGACACTTTAAGGAGTTAATGCTCAGTTTTCTTGAATATTTGGTTTTTAATGGTTGTGACCACAGACCAGTAGGTGGCGTCACACTGGCTACCTCTGTTAGTCTTTGCCAACTAACAACCAAATGTCCTCATTTTAACGTGTAGTTTGTCAAAAGACTTTCACTGGGTGTGGTTACATGATGGCTTCTGATTCAGAATGAAATAAATCTGAATGAAATCATTCTGAATTAAAGTCTTTCCAGGTAGTTTACATGAGAAATATTCATTCTGAATGAGGGTTTACACAGAGATCAATTTAATCACCTTTAATCAGGTCTGCACAAGGTTTGGGGCAGGGAAGGTTTCTGATTGGATAGGGGGCGGGGCAGATGTTACGTGTTTACGTTTACTGGAAGAAAACACTGTAGTCCTCGCTCCAGATAACAAGATGCTTGACGACGCCGTTCTTAGTGCCTTTTTCGGGCTTGTTTTGCTGATATTCTTGAAGCAGCAGTATGACAACAACCTTGTTCTGCTAATGCTTCATCTGTTGAGGAGGAGAAGAGAGGTAGAAGGTCGAAGAAGGGAGATAGAAGACCGTGCTGTGGAGAATGGAAACCGGTGAGTGCAACGAGTCCGACTGCTCTATCTCAGCCCGTTGCTGCGCGCACTATATACGTCACTGCGCCAGAAGGGCAAGGAAACGAGCATGTGCAGGAAGACCGGAATGAACTTAAAGAGGAATGAGTGTATACAAGTGAGAGAAATTCTTTCATTCGGAATTAGAAACAGAACATTCCAGCCCCTTACATCGGATTGAATTTTCAATCGCATTGGCCATTTTCATTCTGAATAAGGTGTTTACAGGATCACTGTTAATAGGAATGAACTTTCATTCCAAATAAAAAGGGCATTAAACTGTCCATGTAAACACACTCATTCTTAGCTTACAGCTTTGTGCAACATTAGTGTTCTGACACATCTAAAATCTAAAGGACTGTATCGGGCAGCTGAATTTAAATCACAGATAGAGCTGCAGCCAAAAAAAAAAAAAAAAATCAGTGCAGACTATTTTTGATTATTGATTAATCATTGAAGTAATTTTTCATGCAACTTTTCTCCTTTTTAAATATCATATTCAATTAAATATCTGACTAACACATTAAAGACATCACTCTGGACAGTTTTCACTATTTTCTAACATTTAAAAAACCAAATGATCAAATGAGAAAAGAACTGTCAGCGGAGTAACAATGATTGTTAGTTGCTTCACAAACCAAAGCTGAGGGATAACCAGCAGGAAGACGTCAGGATGAAGAAGTTTTGTTTTTGTTTTTGGACTCAGACCAAAGAACAAAGAGAACTTTAACTGAAGCTGAAGAAACATCCTGATAAATCAGCTGTTAGTTAATAGTTAATATTAATGTGAACAGTTTGATGTGTAAACAGTTCAGAGGAGTGAAGATGTTTCACAGCCACTGTTCATCACATTAAATCAACATGAAGATGTTTCCTTTCTGTCAGACATTCGTCTCGTTCTAAAGCTCTACAGCGTTTGTAAGGACATGACCTGAAACATTAATCAGCTTCTCTCTGGTTTTACTTTACTTCACTGTAAGTGACTCCCTCCTCCCCGTCACATTAAAACAAGTGTAATAAATGAGTATTTCAGCGCGTCTCCTCACCTTTAGATAACTTGTCAAAGTCAACATAAAAGCGCAGCATGAGGGAGCCGGTGATGAAGCCGACGGCCGGGCCGATGGAGGTCACAGCGAGGAGGATCCCTGAAAAACACAAACAACAAGAAATCCTGCCATCAGGAGGGATGATGACCGCCTGAAGCTCATGAGACTGAGCCCGCATTTCATCTGCAATAATCTCACTATAAAATGATGAAAACTCTGTTCCACGTTTTTCTCCTCACTGACTTGGTCAGTCCATGTGAAATTTGGCACAGTGGTAGAGGGTCATGGGAGGATGCCAATGAAGCAATATTACATCAATTGGCCAAAGGGGGGCGCTATAGCAACCCATTGAAATGTCAAACTTTGAATGGGCATATCTCATGCCCCGTATGTGGTAGAGACATGAAACTTTGCACAGAGATGCCTCTCCTCATGAGGAACACATTTGCCTCAAGAACCCATAACTTCCACTTATATAGATTTTCCACCATTTTGAATGTTTTGAAAAACACTTCAAATGGATCTCTTCCTAGGAAGTTTGAGCGATCTGCATGAAACTGGGTGAACATAATCTAGGGAGCAATATCTAAAGTTCCCTCTTGGCAAAAGTTGGAAAACTTCCTAAAACTGAGCTTCTATAAGGCAATGAATATTGCGGAGGGCGTGGCTCATCACATAAAGGTGTAGAACATCTCAAGGGTTTCACCCATCACCACGCAACTTTGTAGGCATATGAGCACACATAATCTGAGGGGACCCCTCCATTATTGACCCCATCAAACAAAATGGGGGCGCTAGAGAGCTCATTTCTTATCTAGGCCTAACCGCCATATGGATTTTTACTAAACTTGGTAGATATGTAGAACAGGACGCCTCAAGGTGACTGGAGAAATGTAACTCTAATTGGCAACTGGGTGGCGCTATAACAACAGAAAAATGCTTCAAAATGGCTAAAATGCGACCGATGGCTGTGGCTCCCCCTGTGGACCAATGTTGGTGTTGTTTTCTAATGTTTGGTATGACTAAGTCATGGTATGGTATGCTGTACATAATCACGGAAACTGTCAGTGTGTCATTCTGTCAGTCAGTCAGTCATTCTGTCCCACGTTTTTCTACTCACTGACGTGGTCAATCAATGTGAAACTGCACATAGGCATTGAGGACTGGCATAGGTAGAAGGTGACAAAGCTACCAATGGCTATGGACCAGTCTAAATCTTAAGCTGTTTTCTGTTTGACAAAATCTCTTCTGTAAAATGCTGAGTTGATTCACATGTTGGCAGACCTGGCTGGTACCACAGAAGATCAGCAACAATGTTTTGTTTTTTTTCCAGACATTTTTTTGACATATTTTGGAAATTTCATTAATTTTTTTTAGTTTTTCAGAGATTTTATCAACATTTTTTTCAGGCATGTTATTAATGCCATTATTGATAATAATGATTTTATTAATCCTAACAATGTGCCCCTCTATGTTGTGCTTCACAGCTGAAGTAATAACCCGTGCAGTATCCTTCTTCACTCAGTATGGGAGGCTATCGTATGTGATTCAGTTGGCGCTGTCATCGTACAGTTGCAGACAACTTGATGTTGTTCCCACGCTCATCAGATCCATGTTGCACAATGTAGCTGCAATAAACCTGTAAGAGTGCTAAAGTCTCTCAGTCTGTAGGAGGGTTTGTACAATGCCAACATTTTCCCCTGGTGACTGGGCTGGATAAATCCTTGATGTAAAACCTAATAATTCCTATATCCGATATATCAGCGAGTGTTCGTGCAGAGTGAAACCAGTGACGGTAAATGAGCACATCATGACTCCAGCCTCTCTGATTCCAGAGAACCAATAAAACCAGTCTGTTGTGTAAGCTGAGAGGCTGCAGATGCCACAGGCTGGTGTTACTCAGCAGGAGCAATCACACACACTGAGACATGAACTAACATCAGACTGTTAGCATGCAAATATCTGTCACACTGAGGCTGATCAGAAGCTCTCTGACACAGGACCTGATTCAGGTCTTTCTTTTTCATGATTCACAGCAAAACATCTGGAGCTGCAGCCTGCATGGAAAACATGACACTGCTAATGAAATATTCCAGATAAAACAGGGTTAGATACACCATTCAGGCCAACTGGTAATATGAGCAGGAAGGAGTGATTCTGTACTCTGCTGTTATGTAACTCTGGGGAGTAGAGAGTACAAGCCTGCTTTTATTCTTAATGCTGTTTTGAAAAGGAAAGTTCTAATACAGTTTTAATTAATTAAGGATCAAGTTGTAAAAGTACAAATACCACAGTCCAAAAATACTCAGCTCAGCCACCAGAAGGAAATGTTGGCCTTGTACATTTCTGCAAACCACAGATATGTTATGTTTGTACGTTTCATATCAGCGTTTGTAAAGTGACATGAGCTGACTGTCATCAGGAGGTGGAGGCGATGGTGGATGGTGTGACACCTCGGAAAGACTCCTGCCGAGCTGTGGACCACTGTTCAACACCAACAAACTACAAAACCTGGTGTTCCTTACCGAGTCATCGCTGCGCTTCCAGCAGCTTTTTAGGCACAAACATGGGTGGTTTTTACAACATGTTCTCATCCCAACTCGTCAAATACAGACACTTTGTCAATGGACATGTACGTCCAAATGTGACGCTTATGATACCCTCCTGCATCTGTTTTAGACGTTCATGAACGGTATTTCATTCAACACTTGTTAGGCGCATTGTGTCTGTGACAAATGTAATGTATCCATGCATATACATGAACTTTGAGGGCAAACTCTGCACCTCTACCTGAGCGTCCACTGTCCAGTTCCATTCAGTACATTTTCAGCCAAACCATGGTGTTTCTGTCTAAACCTAACCACATGCTCTTGTTACCAAAAAATTAAGCGTTTTACCTCACATTGTAATTTATTTTGAAAAACACTAGTTGCATGTAACGAGCAGAAACTATTCATGTCCTGTGAAAACCAAACTTTATTTCTGTCCAGACCACAAAAAAATCTTATTTCTATTTACGATTTGATATTTTGCAGCATGGCTCTGTTCTGGGACCTCCCTGCCCTTCAATGTGCCTACATGTAAAGCCCAAGGCAGAAAGAGCACACCTCTTCACCCTTCCACACGCCTATATGGGAAGCCTAAGGTGAAGACAACACACCTCACCACCCTTCCACACACATATGGAAAAAGGCTGAGGCAAAGAGAGCACATGTAGGCACATGCCCTTCCATGCGCCTACATGGAAAGCCTAAGGCAACCCCCCCCCGGGAAATGAACAGAGCAGCATCAATGACAAACAGAAATGACACTGATAAGTTGATAAGTCAGACACAGCATGAAAAGGAGGAGCTGGGGTGGAGGCAGGTTGCAAAGCAGCTTGCAGGGGAAGCAGCAACAGTAGGAAGCAGTTTAAATAGGACACCCTGGATGAGATTTGCTGATTGGTTGCATAAAAAGGAATCATGCGATCAATGAGCTGACTCCCTTCCATCAGTCAGCTGATCCGTCAGTTGACTGGGCTGCTTGCGATCAGCTGATGTAGCTGGGATGTGAGCCTGAACTTATGCTTTGCTCAGTTTTGAGAAGACACAATGTGTGTAACAAGTTTAATTAAAACATCTTCCTGTAATGTCCAAAACTGATTCAGGAGGGTGTCTGGAGAGCCATATTTAGACGTGCAGATCTACTGACAAAGTGGCAGTATTTGGACGTGGTGGGATGAGAACATGTTGCACCCACACAGACAGTTCTGTGACACATGAGGTCAGAGAGTTTGAGTACATGTGGACAGGTGTTGCAGTTGATTCTGGCAAGTTTCGAATTCTCTTTTTCACTGTATGTTCTGTACAGTTCTTTGTTCTGGTGGAAACAGTTTAATCTGCCGTCACTCGTTTATCGTTAATCAGGACAGTTTGGATAAAACAGTATTCAGTGTTTACTCAGCGTACCGAGGTAGAGCGGGGAGTTCTTCCTGCTGGCGTAGTCATCGATGTAGGAGATGCCGAAGGGCTGGATGGGGACGGCTCCGATACCCAGCAGCAGCTGACCCAGCAGCAGCAGAGGGTACATCCTGTCCTGGACGCGGCTCTCATGCTGGCTGCAGCTCTGATTGGATGATGAGGTGGCGAGGGTGCTCTCTGATTGGCAGAGGCTGGAGTTAAGACTGGAGGCTGTTGGGAAACAGAGGGGGAGGTGAGTGTTAACGTCCCAGCACTTTGTTCTGGCCCACATTGCTTCCATCAGTCAGAGTCACTAGTTGGTCAAATAATGTAAAGTTGGTCCAGAGGGCGGGGCCACAGGACACGTCGCAATCAGAAGAGTGTATCGTCCCTACAGAGGGCCATGCAGGATTCCTCAGACTGTTGTTTAAGCATGTAAGGTTTATGAACTGAAGTATGTGTAACGTGTAACGTCTGATAAAAGTCAGAGCCTCACCAAAGTCATTAGGATTCATAATCTGAGGGTCAAGAATGGCTAAACCGAATTTCATGGGAATCCGTCTTATAGTTGTTGAGATATTTATCTTTAGAAGTCCTCTGTCACCCCTGAACCTGGTCTCACTCAGAAGTCGTCACCAGTCAGTCAGTGACTTCTGGCGTTAGACACCAAAGAAGCTGTTCTTTCACATCTGTATGATGCGTAGCCGGTCACCATTATGTTTAATGACGTCTGGCAGCGTCAGGGGGAAATGCTGCTGGACGGCAATGACAGTTAAGGCGGAAGAAGTCCGACTAAGCCAGGTGGGAGGCGTGGTGGATGGGTCGAACAACCACCAACAGGCTGAAGTTGACACGTTTGGTCATGGACTTTCCACGTCCACATATGACGTCCAAGGTACCCTGGGTGTGTTGGTTGTTGACGTTCTGGGACGTCGTGTCAACTTCAGCCTGTTACATGCATTGTCTGTTTTCAAAATACACTTCTATTTTCACAAGAAATGTACAGTTTGATACAGTTTCTTTCAAAATAAAAGCACTACATCGGTACAACACCACCAGCTGATGTTTTTTTCCTTCAACAACACACACATGGTTGGGTTTAGGAAAAAAGAACAGGGTTTGGCTTTACAATCTTACAGGAAGTGAACAGCGGCCACCTGGGTGAAAGACCATCTTTGTTAGACTCACCCACCACCCTTCCTGTCCACCCTACTTGGACTTCCGCCACTTTAACTTTCATTGTTGTCCCTCCACGTTTCCCACTGATGCTGCTGGTCTGGCTGAATATCATGCCTGTGTGAAAGGACAGTTTCCCACTTGCCTGCTCCATTGTCTCTTTCTGATCTGTGGAACATGACACGCCCACTGATGATGAGGTGCGCTAACTGGAGGACTATCGCATTCTGCAGACAGGGAACCAGAAGCTGGGCAGGATGTGTGTGTGTGTGTGTGTGTGTGTGTGTGTGTGATCTCACAGCTGATGCGGTCTGTGTACTCATACAGTCCTCCCAGGAAGTGTGGCAGTGCCATCAGCAACGATGCCAGGCAGGCCAGCAGAGCTCCGCCTCCAATGTACCGAGGCCGATGGACTCGACTTCCAAAGAAACTCACAAACACGATGAGGACCGTGTTCCCCACCTGGACACACACAGCGACACACAGTCACACCAACAGCCTGTGCAGCGTGACAACAGTGTTGAGAATTAAGTAGAATGTAGTTGTCCTGTGAAATTATCACATCACACAAATATATCACAGCATTTCTCTCTATAAACCAAGTTTGATTTAAAAACACTGTATACATGTCAGAAAACATGTGTTTGGTGATACTACAGGAGGGCAACAGTTCCTACCAAACATCCACCATATTAATGTGGAAAACACACATGATTTAACATCTTTGTTTCGGCATATATGCTAAACACGTCATGACACTGCAGATATATTTCTCAGGAGAGTGACCTCACAGAAAACACAGAGATCTTCCTGGTATTCAACTCGACCACAGACTGCTAGTTTGGAAACCCGAGTATTCATCCTGAGTTAAACAGGTTTTTGAAAACAAAAGAAGAAAAGAAAAAGTGCTGGTGGAAAGTTTCCTCTTAAAACTACACTTAACAAACACTCAGTGGGAGATCTGATTGGCAGAAAAGCGCAGCAGCAGTGATGTAAACAAAGTGCAGGAAGTGTCCTGCACTGACCTCGTTGAAAGCAGCCAGGAGCCCTGACTTCTGGCTGGAGAGGCCGTAGCGTCTCTCGATGGTGGAGATGGAGCTCTTCATGTAGCCCGACACCAACAGCTGCGCCAGCTGCAGCAGGCTGTGGCAGAACACAAAGAACTGCAGAGAGGAAGGAGAAGAAAAAAGGGAGATGAGTAAAAAGACCCAACATGGCCAACAGCTTTGACTCTGCAGGTATCAGTGTAATTTCGAAACCAACAACTAATAAGTGACTTATGACACAGTGAACTCATTAGAGTTGCATGACACGACCTGTCGTGAGGAAACATTGGCCTCAGAGAACAATTCCAGGATGGACTTGAGGAAGTGAAGTTACAGACAACAGAGGAATCTGCTCAGCTGAAAGCAACAAAGCCTCTCAACACAAGTTCCACTGAAAAGAAGTGACTAACTCTTGTTTCTGTCAGCAGGTTTCTCTTCATACAGGGAAACATCAACTGTCGAAGGACTGAAGGCAGTCAGACTGTTGGTGTTCAGCAACTTCGTGCTGCTAAACATGGCTGTTTCCTAGCAACTTGTTGCCACTTGTCCAGCAGCACGTGTGCCACCCAACATAATGTTTGTAGTAATTTCATGCTGCCAAACTTTTGTTTCTAATAACCCATCATCTCTTTCCATCCACTGAACATGATCTTTGTCTGAACGTAACAACACATTAAATACAGCTGTTGACGTATCTGCTTCAGAATAACGCGCAAATTAACGAATCAGTTGTTTGCAGAAACGTACAAAGCCAAAATCTTTCTTGCATTTGGGTCGTTGATCCAGAGCCACATTTTATCGAGTGGTTCAAAGTTCTGCTGTGTGGTTTTAGATCAAGTTATACAACACAGTAAGAGATTCAACATGTTTCATTATCTTAGGTCTGATCTTATCTTGTGCCCCTTTTAAAACACTGTTAGTAAAGTTTTCCCTTTAAGAAACACGACAGATACACATGACACGGTGGGTTTCGAACTATATGTGACATATTGTGCTGCTTATCCGTCTGTACAGAGATGAATCTGGAATCTTTCTAAATTTCAGGCAAAAAAAGCCTCAAATGATCAAATTTACATAAAAATTGTTTTTATTTTGTGAAAATTCAATTTTTTTTCTGATTTCTTGTTCAAAACTCCAGTTAAAAAATATCCTCCCAGTGGACAGAGAGACAGATAGACAGTATTTCCCTTTAAAACCAAACACATGTAGAATCAGTTGTTTCTAATCATCAAGCGCTGGATGTGAAGCAGAGACGAACCTTGATGCTGTTGAAGGGACTCCGGGATCGGGCAGGAGGTGATGACCTCACGGGGTCAGAGTGCATGTTGAGGTTGTTGGTGCCCATGATTTAAGTTTTCACCACGCAGAGACAGAAGAGGAAAACTAAACCTGTAAAATACAAACACAGGTCAAACTCACACTCTCTGATATCACCTCAGACGATTTACTGCAGTCACAAAGTACATGTCAACACCCACGCTCTGATCATGTGACTGTTTAACACACTAACTTTCATATCATAAGTATCAAACTTTGAACACAAACACAGCGTGAACCATGAACACACGCTGAGCTGCACAGCAGCACACATTCCTCATGTTCATGCTGCGTAAACAGCTTTGTGGACTCAGTGCGAGCATAAAGAAGGTACGAGCATGTGCTGCGTGTTTACACAGAGAGAGGCGGAGGGAGATAAGGCGAGAGTTAAAACTGCTGGCGGTGGAAGGACTGAGGCTTGGATGGAGACCAACAGGAAGAACACTGCAGGGTTAAAAACAAGAGAGAGAAAATGTTTTTATGGCGGTTAAACACACAACAGCTCCGAGACACCATTCAAGCAAGTCATGGACGAAGCTCAGCAGAGTTTCACACACAGAAACACTCCACAGTCACAGTTTAGGAAACAAGGTAAAAAAAAAAACTTCTGTCGAGCAGCTGATGGAATATTTATATATTTATTATTTATATATTTCTAATTACTTATTTTTACTTTACTCTATCAGCTCCACCAGACAAAGAAGACGAAGAACAAGACGACAACGAAGAAGAAGAAGAGGAAGAAGACCTTGGACTGGCACCCTGAGCAGTTGGAGGTTCGGTGTCTTGCTGAAGGGCACCTCAGCAGTGCCCAGGAGACAAACTGGCATCTCTCTGGCTACCAGTCCACACTTCATGCTTGGTCTGTACGGAGACTTGAAGCGGTGACCCTCAGGTTTCCAGCCCAAGGGCCCCTGGACTGAGCTACTGCCGCTAACTCGCTCTCCTCCTGCTGATGACATCACAGATTTGTTGTTCACGATGTAACGACAGGCTGCGTCCTCTGACACTACTGAGTCCTTTCATCACGATGATGTTTCTGAAAAGATCTCTGTTTGTCCCAAACACGTTTCCTGTTGTTCCTGGGACGATGGGATGGAGGATCAGAGGGTGCAGGAAGGGGTGTAGGGGTGGAGAAGGTCTTTATGGTAGGAGGGGGCCTGGTTGTGAAGTGCTTTGTGGGTAAGTAGGAGGATTTTGGATTGGATACGGTAAGGGGTTATGTGGTCACGGGAGTGGGTGTGGGTGAGGAGGCGGGCAGCAGAGTTCTGGATATACTGAAGTTTATTCAGGAGCTTGGAGGTTGAGCCGTAGAGGAAACTGTTGCTGTAGTCAATACAAGATGTAAAAAAAGCATGAATGAGAGTTTCAGCTGCAGGGAAGGAGAGAGACGGGCGAAGGTGGGCGATGTTTTTGAGATGGTAGAATGCTGATTTGGTGACTTGCTCGATGTGTTGGTTGAAGGAGAGATTGCTGTCAAAGATGACTCCAAGGTTGAGGCAGTGGGGGGAGGCGGAGAGGGTGGAGTTGTCGATAGAGAGATGGAAGTCTTTGGCTGCCAGGGTGAGGGAGCTTGGATCAGTTATGAGTAAGTCTGATTTGTTGTAGTTGAGTTTGAGGATATTTGTTTGCATCTAGTGTCTGATATCAGAGAGACAGTTTGAGAGGGTGGAGTAGGTCTGAGAGGTGATGGCTTTGGTGGAGATGTAGAGCTGGATGTCGTCAGCATAACAGTGGAAAAGGAGGCCGTGATGACGGATGATGTAACCGAGGGGGAGGAGGTAGAGGATATTCAGTCTGATAAACACGTTGATCATGTTAGTGCAGGGCAGAGCTTTACATCTGGCCCCCAGACGACAGGCCTACACACTTATAAACAGCTCCTGGAAGAAGATCAGCTCTGCACTCTTTCACGTAAATAGCCTATACCATGCTTGTTAGGGTTGCTTAGCAACCTCAGAAGCAACCTGCCGCAGCGCTTTTGAAAGCCGGCACAGAAAAGGCACTTGGCGCCTGACCTCGTGTTTTCTAGCCAGTTAAAGATGCTGTGTGTGCACGGCCCCTCAGTCTGGACATCTGCGCTGTAGCCTGAGACGTGACAGAACAACATCCAACACTGCCGTCAGTGATGTCATCTGATTTACTGATTGGCTGATGGCAGTCAAAAGGAAAAGTGGCAGGTACATGCAGCTGATGAATCGAAAACATCCCTAAATATGTGTTTTTGTGATTTGCTCACAAACTTAAGTCAGTATCAAACAGTCTGTATATTTATGGCTGTATCTTAGTGTCTGTGTCTTCCTTCACATCGTGCGGCGCTGTCTCGTGATTATTTGTGGATTTGGGCTGAATTGTTTGTTTTTAACAGGAAAACAGAGAGAGGAGATAAAAGAGGTGGAGACGAACCTCCAGAGAGGAAAAGATTTCTTATCAGCCGAGGAATGTCAGCAGAGTGAAACCAAAACAAGACGACCTTCAACACACTGAGCCACAGCAGAGAGCCTGAGGTGAACACACTGATGCCGTCGCTGTTTGACGCCCTGAGAATAAGAACAGGCTGTTTGTTGTTAGAGACCTGTCTGGATGTTTGAGCTAGTCGAACTTGTTGTTGTTATTATCAGCATGACGGTGATGTCAGACTGCAACGTCTCTGATTCATCGTTCATGTTCTCCTGAGGATGATCCGTCATAACTTTGGTGATCCTCTGAGAATTCCTCCAGCGCCATCATCAGGTCAACATGTTCATGTATTTAATACTTTGGTTTCAATTCAATTCAATTCAATTTTATTTATAAAGCCCAATATCACAAATCACAATTTGCCTCACAGGGCTTTACAGCATACGACATCCCTCTGTCCTTAAGACCCTCACAGCGGATAAGGAAAAACTCCCCAAAAAAAAACCCTTTATCGGGGAAAAAAAAACGGTAGAAACCTCAGGAAGAGCAACTGAGGAGGGATCCCTCTTCCAGGACGGACAGACGTGCAATAGATGTCGTACAGAACAGATCAGCATAATAAATTAACAGTAATCTATATGACACAATGAGAGACAGAGAGAGAGAGAGAGAGAGAGAGAGAGAGAGAGAGAGAGAGAGAGAGAGAGAGAGAGAGAGAAGGAGAGAGAGAAGGTGCCCGGTGTATTATAGGGGGGTCCTCCGGCAGACTAGGCCTAAGTCAGCCTAACTAGGGGCTGGTACAGGGCAAGCCTGAGCCAGCCCTAACTATAAGCTTTATCAAAGAGGAAAGTCTTAAGTCTAGTCTTAAATGTGGAGACGGTGTCTGCCTCCCGGACCGTAACAGGAAGATGATTCCACAGGAGAGGAGCCTGATAGCTGAAGGCTCTGGCTCCTGATCTACTTTTGGAGACTTTAGGGACCACGAGTAACCCTGCGTTCTCAGAGCGCAGTGTTCTGGTGGGATAATATGGCACTATGAGCTCTCTAAGATATGATGGAGCTTGACCATTTAGAGCTTTATAAGTTAACAGTAGGATTTTAAATTCAATTCTGGATTTTACAGGGAGCCAGTGCAGAGAAGCTAAAACAGGAGAAATATGATCTCGTTTCTTAGTTCCTGTTAGTACACGTGCTGCTGCATTCTGAATTAGCTGGAGAGTTTTTAGGGACTTACTAGAGCTACCTGATAATAGAGAGTTACAGTAATCCAGCCTTGAGGTAACAAAAGCGTGGACCAATTTTTCTGCATCTTTTCGGGTCAGGATAGGCCTAATTTTCGCAATATTACGCAGATGAAAAAATGCAGTCCGTGAGGTTTGTTTTAAATGAGAATTAAAAGACAAATCTTGATCAAATATTACTCCGAGGTTTCTTACGGTAGTGCTAGAGGCCAGAGCAATGCCATCAAGAGAAACTATGTCATCAGATAAAGAGTCTCTGAGTTGTTTGGGGCCAAGAACAATAACTTCAGTTTTGTCTGAATTTAACATCAGGAAATTGGTGCTCATCCAGGTTTTTATGTCTTTAAGGCAGTTATGGAGTTTAGTTAATTGATTACTTTCTTCTGGCTTCATCGATAAATACAACTGTGTATCATCCGCATAACAATGGAAATTTATAGAGTGATTTCTAATGATGTTACCTAAAGGAAGCATATATAGAGTAAATAGGATTGGTCCGAGCACAGAACCTTGCGGAACTCCAAAACAAACTTTGGTACGTAAGGATGATTCATTACGAACATCAACAAATTGAAAACGATCAGATAAATAAGATTTAAACCAGCTCAGTGCAGAACCTTTTAGGCCAATTAAGTGATCCAGTCTCTGCAGTAGAATTTGATGGTCAATTGTGTCAAACGCCGCACTAAGATCTAATAAAACAAGTACAGAGACAAGTCCCTTGTCTGAAGCAATCAGAAGGTCATTTGTAATTTTAACTAGTGCTGTCTCAGTGCTATGATGCACTCTAAATCCTGACTGAAATTCCTCAAATAAATTATTATCATGGAGAAAATCACACAGCTGGTCTGCGACTACTTTCTCAAGGATCTTTGACATAAAGGGAAGATTAGATATTGGTCTATAGTTGGCTAACACCTCTGGATCCAGGGTGGGCTTTTTTAGTAGAGGTTTAATTACAGCTACCTTAAAAGACTGTGGTACATAGCCTGTTAATAAGGATATATTGATCATATCTAATATATGAGTGTTAACTAAAGGAAAGACCTCCTTAAGTAGCCTAGTTGGGATGGGGTCTAAGAGACACGTTGATGATTTAGAAGCAGAAATCACTGCTGTCAATTCTTGAAGAGAAATTGGGGAGAAGCAATCTAAATATATATTAGGTTCTACAGCTGTGTTTGAGGTTAGATAGGTAGGCCTACCATCTGATGGCAGGAGGTCATGAATTTTGCCTCTAATAGTTAGAATTTTGTCATTAAAAAAGCTCATAAAGTCATTACTGCTAAGGGCTAAAGGAATACAAGGCTCAATAGAGCTTTGACTCTCAGTCAGCCTGGCTACAGTGCTGAAAAGAAACCTGGGGTTGTTCTTGTTTTCTTCTATTAATGCTGAGTAATAGTTTGCTCTGGCATTGCGGAGGCCCCTCTTATAGGTTTTGAGACTGTCTGTCCAGATTAAACGAGATTCTTCCTGTTTGGTTAATCGCCAATTCCTTTCAAATTTTCGCGATATTTGTTTTAACCTACGGGTTTGAGAGTTATACCAAGGAGCGAACTTTCTTTGCTTTTTTAACTTCTTTTTAAGAGGAGCTACAGAGTCGAGTGTTGTTCGCAGCGAGCCTACGGCGCTATCGACAAAATTATCAATTTGGGAGAGGTTAAAGTCGGCACGGGAAACCTCTGTTACTGAAGGTATTGGTATTGAATTTAACGATGAAGTAATCTTTTCCTTAAATTTCGCGACAGCACTATCTGATAAACATCTAGTATAGTAACTGTTGCTGAGTGGCGTGTAATTGAGTAAAAAGAAATCAAAAGTAATCAGATAATGATCCGATAGCGAGGGATTCTGTGGAAAGACTTTTAGGTTATCAATTTCAATTCCATACGTCAGAACTAGATCGAGGGTATGGTTAAAACAGTGAGTGGGTTCATGTACACCCTGACTGAAGCCAATGGAGTCTATTAATGAGATAAAGGTGGTAGCCAGGGAGTCATTATCAACGTCGACATGAATGTTAAAATCGCCTACAATAATAACTTTATCTGATTTAAGAACTAAACTGGATAAAAACACTGAGAATTCAGATACAAATTCAGAATACGGGCCAGGAGCACGGTACACTATAACAAATAAAAGTGGCTGCGAGGTTTTCCAGGTCGGGTGTAAAAGACTAAGAATGAGGCTTTCAAATGAATTATAATCTAGTTTAGGTTTAGGGCTGATTAACAGACTAGAGTTAAAAATGGCTGCAACTCCCCCTCCTCGGCCGCTGCCTCGAGGAATGTGGGTATTATTATGACTGGGAGGAGTGGACTCATTTAGACTGACATATTCATCTTGACACAGCCAGGTTTCAGTGAGACTGAGTAAATCAATATGATTATCTGATATTAATTCGTTTACTAACACTGCTTTAGACGACAGAGACCTGATATTTAACAGTCCGCATTTAATTCTCCTGTTTTGTCTTTCTGTCACAGAAGAGGTTTTAATTTTTATGAGGTTGTTATGAACAACTCCTCTTTGTTTAATTTTAGATTTAAATAATTTAGGTGGTCGGGGGACAGACACCGTTTGTATAAACCTATGAAAACTATGGCTGGGTAACTGAACTAGAAGCTCAGAGAGGCGTTTAGGACTGCGACTCTCTGTCCTGGTCTCAACTCTGGGTTGTCAGGGATTTAAATTACTAATAAAGTTTGCCAGGTTCCTAGAAATGAGAGCAGCTCCATCCAAAGTGGGATGAATGCCGTCTCTCCTAATAAGACCAGGTTTTCCCCAGAAAGTTTGCCAATTATTAACGAAACCCACATCGTTTGCTGGACACCACCTGGACAGCCAGCGATTAAATGATGACATGCGGCTAAACATGTCATCAGTGGTCAGATTTGGGAGGGGTCCAGAGAAAACTACGGAGTCCGACATTGTTTTTGCGTATTCACACACCGAGGCAATATTAATTTTAGTGACCTCCGATTGGCGTAACCGGGTGTCATTGCCGCCGACGTGGATAACAATCTTACTGAATCTACGTTTAGCTTTAGCCAGCAGTTTTAAATTTGACTCGATGTCGCCCGCTCTGGCCCCAGGGATACATTTGACTATGGTCGCTGGAGTTGCTAACTTCACGTTCCTCAGAATAGAGCTGCCAATAACCAGAGTTTTATCCTCAGCGGGTGTGTCGCTGAGTGGGGAAAAGCGGTTGGAAACGTGAACAGGCCGGTGGTGAGCCGTGGGCTTCAGCTTGGAGCTATGCTTCTGGCGGACCGTAACCCAACCTCCCGGCTGAACGGGAGTTGCCGGAGGACAGTTAGCAGAGGCTAAGGCTATGCTATGTGGCTCCGCACCGGCTACAGGGGGCTGGCTAACTACCGCAGCTACTGAATGGTTTTCCATGGTGCGGAGCCGCGCTTCTAATTCACTAAGCCTCGCCTCCAACGCAGCAAATAAGCTACACTTATTACAATTACCACTGTCGCTAAAGGAGGCAGAGGCATAACTGAACATGTGACACACCGGGCAAGAAAGAGCAGGAGAAGGGGAAGCCATGGCTAAGCTAAAGTAGCTAACAACGCTAAGAGCGTGCAAACAACAGCTAGGAGATTAGCGAGAAGGTCGCAGAAAGAAGGAGAGCTATAAGTGCTTAAACAGAACCAGTGTGGGTTAAGACTTGAAGTAGACGTTTAAAGCAACTGAGGTGAGAAAGCAGGGTAGCAGAATTCACCAGAGCAGTACAGAGACGCTGTCACAGAAACACCGGAAATGACACAACTTGCTTACCGCAATACGTCAGCACCTACGAGTAGAGCACCTCCTGCCTCCTGGTTTATGACCAATCAGGCTGTTCACACACACTGTTTATGTTTTCCTACAAATACGAATGCACCAAAATTCGTACATATCCCACATAATCATAAGTCAGTACTTTGTACATAACCCACATATTTTGGAAGGCTGTGATCATGTGACCAGTGACAGGAGTAAAGAAGGAAGTGGTCTCAGGTGGTCTGTAGGGGGGCAGGTGGTGGATGGGTCGCAAAAACACAGGAGCAATATATGGGTAAAAAAAATGAAAAATTGGCACTATTGTTGTTTAATAAACAGCGACGGGTCACTAAAAACACACCTTTGTTTGGTGGCGAAGGAGAGACAGCCATGACTTGTTAAATCACAGCCAGTTTAGTAGTTTGTTGGTGTTGAAGTGCAGCTCAGCAGGCGTCTCTCCATCCAACATCCCCTCAACCTCCCGATGACATCGTTCATATAAAATATATGAAATGTGCAAATGAAACATATTTGTGCATTGCAGAACATTTTCCTCTGGCGACAGGTAGACTAATATTTTTTTGTTTTTAGCAGCCTCTAGTGGCCATGAGAGGAGCTGCAGTGTGTTTTCTCTCTGACAGCGTTAAAACCTCACATATTTAACTGATGGACTGTTTTTTGTCAGCCGGGGTGCTCATGTATCAGGGACTCATAGCATTAAATGTGGTGTTCCTCAAGGAAGCATTCTTGGCCCAGTTTTGTTTTCGTTATATATGCTTCCACTTGGAAACATTAGTAGCCATCACTGTGTTAATTACTACTTTTATGCAGATGACACACAGCTGTATGTATCTGTCACACCAAATGCCCCTAATGCACTGCATGCTCTCGTTGCCTGTCACGCTGACATTAATGTACGAACAGGTAAAAACTTTTTAGAGCTAAATGAAGAAAAAAATAACAAAAAATTCTTTTAACTGAACCAAAAGCAGCAAGAAAAACTGCGCTCAGTCACTCTTTATCTGGCTTTTAATGTGGAGTAACATTACAGTCTGGATATTTAAGTTTTAACCGTTAATTTTTTACCTACTTTTATTTCTCCTGCTCATTTTTATTCTATTTTATGTATTTTTGTTTTTTACTCTTTTTAATCATCTGTTTTGTAAGTTTGTTCTGTTTTGGTTGGTTTGTGGTTTTAAAAAGAAATAAGTTTTGTGTCTGTCTCATCCTAATTTTGCCATGTGAAGCACTTTGGGCTGCATGTTTGTATGAATGATGGAAACTGAGGTGTTTTTCTGCTTCTGTTGGTCACTCTGTATTTTCAGTGGTCCTGAAAAAGTACCATCCAGTAAGCTGACTGTGTCTCTGCGGGATGAAGAAGGAATCTGACTGCATCATCATCATAATCATCATCATCACTTGGTGAAGCAAACCAGAGCTCGTCTGATGTAGTTCAGCTCCACCTGGTCTTAGTTCATAGGTTTTTTTTTTGGGGAGTTTTTCCTTATCCGCTGTGAGGGTCTTAAGGACAGAGGGATGTCGTATGCTGTAAAGCCCTGTGAGGCAAATTGTGATTTGTGATATTGGGCTTTATAAATAAAATTGATTGATTGATTGATTGAGTTCATCATGACTGACTGAGGGCATGTCGCTCCAGAAGATAAAGTGAAATCATGTTTAAGACATTTTAACATTTTCAAACCCAGCAGAGCGAAGGTGTCTCTGTCAGACTCAACGCCTCATGCTATGACATTTTATTATTTGTCTCAACAGGAGCACAAAGCTGCAACCTACTGCAGGATGTTTTTCAAATGTACCTATAGACATGCAGAGAGGAAACACAACCTCAACACAGCAGCTGCTTTCAGTCATCAGTCACAGCTGTCAATAAATCAGCTTCATTCTCCTGAAGCTCTGCACAGTTTGACTTCAGTTTGAAAAGTGAGAGAAGAAGCAGCACAGACTCTCCTGCTTTCACCAACCAGCTCTGCTGAAGCAGCTCAGTCCCAGTACTCCCATTGCTCCCATTACTCCCATTAGTCCCATTACTCCCATTAGTCCCAGTAAGAACAGTGAAATGATTCAGACTCACCGTGAAAGCGGCAGCTCGTGTCACTTCCTCTGATTTCCCTCGCAGTGTTTCAGTAAAGCTCCGTCAGTCCTCTCTGCTGCCCCACACTGAGCAGGAAGAGGAGGAGGAGGAACAGCCGATCTGTCAGTAGCTGAGAGTCCTGCAGCTCTGTTGCCCCACAGACTGAGGAGGAGGAGGAGGGAGGATTGGAATTTGAACTCTTGCTGTTAAAGGCAGGAATCTGAGAAAATCAAGATGGTCTAGTTGCACTGTGGGTAATGTAGGCACCAGGTTCAGACAGTAAAGAAGAATGTGTGTGTGTGTGTGTGTGTGTGTGTGTACTAGAACAGATCCTGATCCTGTGTTTTTAATTTCATTTCTCATCAGCAAACATCTCCTCACGATCCACTAGCTTCATGTCCTCTGAATATGCTGTGAAAAAGTTTGGTCTCTGTAGGCAGCCCAGGCTCCGCACATGGCAACAAACACATTATGGTCCAGGCTGCACCAACCAGCCAGCGTGAGACCAGCGAGGGCAAGCGTGCACATGTGAACGTGGTGCCCAGAGAGGCAGTTAGAGCTACAGGCTACAATGAGGCTAAAAGGCGAGCTAGCTCGGTTGTTTTTGATAACATTGTTGAATGTAAACAGAAGTGAAGTGTGTTCAGCTTCATCTTCCATAACATAAACCATGATGAACTTACATATGCGCCACCAAAATGATTAATTATGCCACTTTAGTCCACTGTAGTTCAGAGGTAAACCATTTTGAAGTTGCTGTTTTTTTAACACGCATTTTATCAAGGAGTTTTCCACACGTCCTCTCAGCTGGCCAGTGTTGTTTTTAACTAAAGAATAAAATGATATATTATGTGAAACTATAAGAATCCATCTTACTGCTGTGAAACTAGTGTGTTTCTATATTTTAACATGTATAAAAGAGTTGAACCTTGCTCGTGCTCCTCGGCCGAACTGGCACAAAATGCTGTTTCATATGTGAGGATCAGAGCTCAGTGATGAAGACGAGATCAAATCTGATGGAAAAAAACATTAGTTTAAAAAACAAAGTTTTCTTGTTAGAAAGATTAAACATTAAAACAACATCAAGGAGTTCATGTACAAACCTCACCTGAACTAATGTGTCCTGTTGTTTTCTACTGTGACGTGAACGAAGGCAAAACACACCAAAATAATTCAATAACATGAAACAATTATTATTTTCACCAGTAATCTGCTTATGTTTTTCATTTTTCTTAAAACATCAAAAAACAGTGAAAAATGTTCATCTGAGTTTCCTTCAGCACAAAGTGATGTCATCAAATGTTTGTTTATTTTGACCAAAAGCCACAAATTAATAATAATATAACAATAAAGATAATTTTCATGACTAATCTGCTGATTATGTTTTTGACTGGTGATTAAAAATACTCATCAGCTGTTCGTATATTCCAACCTGAAGCCTTGAAATGTTTAATTTACATATATGATTATAAAAGCAGCAAAATCTCACAACCGACCACTGAGTATCAGAAATGAATCAAAACACACTTTATATTTTATCGCATGACTTTTTGCTGAAAACTGGAAACAAACTGATGGAAAGTTTCTTCATGATGAAGCTGAGCTGACGGTGACGTCATGTGACCAGCAGGTGGCGCCAAAGTCAACTCAAATGATCTCATGTGTCATGTGTCATGTTTCCTCCGCATGTGTCTGACAGCTGAGGATACTTTCAGATTATTTCACATAAAAACACCAGGTCAGTTTATATTTGAAATAATAAATTATATTTAGATGCATTACATAAAACCACACACTGTTTGAGGTGAAGTCGAGGCTCACACTCTGGAGACATGCACGGATGATTTAAATGTCTGAGCTGCAGATGAACCTTCACATGTTCACAATAAGGACCGTGGGTTTTGTCTTCCGTTCCGTTGAACAGGACCAATGTTATTTGTTATATGTGACTGTTGTGTCAGGACGTGTTCTCATCTCAACCTGTCACATACTGACACTTTGTCAGTGGACACACACGTCTAAATATGACGCTCCAGTTCCCCCCTGCACCAGATGTGGACGTCACAGGACAGTGTTTTCAGTCACTTTTTTCAGGTTGATTTCCTGAGTGTCTGGAACAGTTTCAAAATTTACAAAGTTTAGTGTCAAAAATGCCGTCAGAATCTGGCATCACACCTCTACAGGGAGCAAATCACCTGAAAACTTTAAATCACAGCCGTCATGCAAAATGTTCTTCTTTCTCACTGTTACAGCTAACGTTACTGCGACCTGCACGCTGTAATGTTTGAGGTGCATCTGCTGAAAAGTGATGTTTGAGAAAGTCCTCTCATCTCTCGTCAGGATGGCGTCTAACGCCAGCGCCAGCTGATGCAGAATACTGACAACAGGTGATGTTGATATTTTGTTGGTTTTAAGTTGTGTTGCTAAGTAACCAAAATTCAGCATCTTTCCAAACATTTTATGACAACGTTATTTCAACGTAGCATAATGACATTTAGTTGTCAGCTATGGAGAACAAAACCCTGTGTCTGCAAAACATCAACACATTGTGTTCACAACAACGTGTTAATGTTTTCAGACGTTAAGTCAGTCCAAAGTCCTTCTAACGACAATTTCACGTCTCTGTGACGGTGACTCGCTGCAGACGTAGGCAGTTTACCTCATTTAATTATGTATGAAGAGCTCAGGGGTTCAAGATGCTGTTTGCTTGGCAGCACAGTTGGGGGTGCATTTTACTCTCTGAGGGCCGAATTCACAAAAGGATTGCGTGGCTTTTGCGGCCGCTAAACCAGTAAAAAAAAATGGAGCAAACAGATACGGTCTAATTCACAAAGCACGTGCAGAGGGTGAAATGCTCCACTACCTGCGCTGCCAAGCAGATTGTGTCTCGGTGCTCCGGTGTTATTTGCACGTATTTAAATGAGGTAATATGCATATATTTGGTGGAAAAATTGCCCCTTTCTATGCAAATGAGCCTCATTGATAAACAACGTCTAATTCACTAACACCAGCGCTAATAGCCACACGCAGTTTGAGTGAAGTAAATAACGTCTTTAGAAAGCTGGTGCAAGCTGGGCGCTCCTCTGCGGAAGCCTCTCGCCCAGACTTTCCAGTGATCGTGGCAGCAGTGATCGTCTGTTAAATCAGTCTGTAAATAATATTTTGACATTATTATTATAATCATTATTACTTTAATGGCATCCGAAGATACTGATGCGTTGAACAGGTGACAGTCTGCGGTCGTTCTCAAAACGCACTTCTGTCACACAACTTTCAATTATTTATTTTACGAAACGGGGGAAACAAACGTGAACAAAAACGGTTCCATAATTCATGTTAAATTCAAAAGATAATGAAAAAACAGCCACAAGTGAGAGGTAATAGTGATAAAGTGGTCAGACTGGGTCAAATCCACAGCCTCAACCCATCCGACACTGTTAGACTGACTCACCAGCAGACATCACTACATGAGGGTATACAGTATTCACTACTTTGCCAAACAAAGTCTGCCATTGTTCTGCCACGGTGTTCTTGGCGCAAAGCCTGCATTTATACTTTGCCATGTGGCTTATTGCCATCTGGAGCAAACTGCACTCAGCTGCCAAACTTTGTGGGCGTGTTTGCGCTGGTATATCATTAGCGCAATATCCTTTGTGAATAGGACGTTAAGACGGAGCAAACTGCGGGTGCAAGTGAAGTGCAATTCAAGGTGCTATCAGCGGCTGCAGCTCATTCTTTGTGAATTCGGCCCCGAGTATCTGAGAATTTCTTGGTTTCCTCTTGTCTCATTTGTGCTGGTTTAGCTGCACAATCTTTTTGTGAATTCGTCCATCAGTGTTTGTGACCTCCACATCAGTAGTTGTGACAACACTCTGCAGGTGTGTCCAGGTGTTCAACTGAGAGAAACTTTCCTCCTTCAGAGGACTGAACTCAAACAGACATCAGTCTGCAGAGTGAAAGAACTTTAACCGCTGGGACATCACAGCCAACTCTGTCACGGAACTCCTTATTCTCACTTTTAAGTCATTAATAGGAGTCTCTTCTCTTCTTGTCTCCTCTTGTTTCTTGTCTTGTCTTGTCTTGTCTTGTCTTCTCTTCTCTTCTCTCGGGTTTGATCAGAACAGAAAGATAAATAAAATGTGAAACACATCAGATCAGATCATTGGCCACTTTCAGAAACTTTTCACCAAACAGACAGAGACATAAACTAAACTGAATCCAGCTCCACAGCTGCAGTGAGATCTTTATGTCCATGATGTTAGATCCTTCATGTTGCCTCCAGATGTCACATCTGCTGATGCTACTGTGATGAAGCAGAGATGATGCAGAGTAATTGTTGGGTTTCTGTTTACAGCCACCAAAACATGTCTGACATGAAGCCCTGAAACTGAAACCAGAAGATTTTGTGGCCAATTAGAGAAACTTAAAAACATGCAGGGATGGTTTTTCTGCTGTTTACAACATTTTCCACAACTTCCTGTTGGAGTTCCCAGACACTCAAGAACAAACTGGAGGTTTTCACTGGCTGAGAACACAAAGTCACATCTGCTGAGACATCTGAAAGTCAGACCTCCCTCAGATCTGCATGGTGACAGACTGATGTGAAAACAGCTGTTGCTGAGTGACTGAGATCTCTCCGTGAGCCTGCTGATGAAAAGAGCTCAGGAGTTAAAGATCACTGAGTTACAACTTCTCTTCACTTTCATGTCAGAGTTTGTGTCTCAACACTGAAAATGTTTGCGAATGATTTCCCATGACAGCTCTATGGGAATTCTACGTTTCAAGTCATCAGCCCAGTCACCAGAGAAAATGTTGGCATTGTACATTTCTGTGAACCACATGTTCATTTTGTACGCATCATACCAGCGTTTCCAAAGTGACGTAGTCCATGAGCTGACTTTGTCGTCAGGAGGTGGAGGATGGAGGATGGAGGATGGCCTGACAGCTAGGAGAGACACCAGCTTAGCTGCAGACGACTGTTCAACACCAACAGACAACAAAACTAGTCAACTCATCCTCACTGTGACCTCGTCACATGTCCACGTTTGGTCATGGACTTTCCACGCCCACATATGACGTCCAAGGTACCCTGGGTGTGTTGGTTGTTGACGTTCTGGGACACCATTTCCAGCATTTTTTAGGCACCAAGGCCGCTCTCTCTTTTTTCCTGTCAGCAGAGAGCCACAAAAAGCGATTATTGTTCAGAGACATCGATGTATTTCCAGTGGGGGTAGTGACCCCTAAACCAGGTACTTTAAGCCAGAACATGATCTTCTTCTGACAATAACCGAGCTTTATCTGCCTAAATCTGACCACATGTTAAGCACAGTGCTGCTGAAACTTCTAATGTTAAAAGTTACTTGTGAAAAGTTGAATCAAAGTTGAGCAGAGGTGCTGAAGGAGCTCACTGTGTTTGTTTGTGGTTACAAAGTTTGTTGAAACCGTTGCATGTTGGGAGCTCAGGGGACAACACTGCCCCCTGATGGTCCACCAGAGATCATTAATGAGGTCCACTGTGAGCTGCTTCCTTACAAAACACTTATCAACAGTTTCTGATGGTAATTAGCCCTCTGGGAGCGAAGAGTGGCCCAGGACTACATGTTGATCAGAGCTCAGAGGATCGCACTGATTACAGCTGGTAATGAAAGCTCCTGGGATCCTCTCTGACATCCTGTAAGGAACGATCCAACGTTACATCAAACTGTGAAAAAATAGAGCTACAAACATGACGTGTTGACAACATCTGAAGAAACAAACTCAATCATCAGAAGAGACGTTTGTGTGTTTCTAAAACCACAGATACGTCACATTTTTACTTTATTATGAAGCAGGTCAGTTAAACTCAACAGTCTCACTGCGACCTCGTCACATGTTGACGTTTTGGTCATGGACGCCCACATACAACGTGCAAAGCACCCTGGGTACGTTGGCTGTTGACGTTATGGGAAACCAAGAAGTTAAAGTTCTCTTTTTGTTTTGAAAGAGACTGTATGCAAACTGTACATTTCTTGTGAAAACAGAAGTGTATTTTGAAAACAGACAATGCATGTAACAGGCTGAAGTTGACACGGCGTCCCAGAACGTCAACAACCAACACACCCAGGGTACCTTGGACGTCATATGTGGACGTGTAAAGTCCATGACCAAATGTGGACATGTGACAAGGTCACACTGTTTAGGCACCAAAAACACTTGGTTATGTTTTGGATCAGGTCCAGGTACCTGGTCTCTGTGGCACCATCCTGGCTGGAAAAACAGCGACAGGTCTGGTGTCTTAAAAGCAGCTGGACTTTTCAGTATAAAACATTTGGAGCTGTGTTTGTGTGAGAAATACCAAAAATAACTGAATGTAACATGAATCATAATGATGACAAAAACACTCCTGCAGGAGCTGATGAGATGGATCAAGTGTGAGAGGACAGACAGAGAGCGCCTCCCTGTCCGTCGGCCCCTGAACGCCTCACTGCAGCTGTAATTCTATTAACCTGCTGGTCACTGACACACCTGGGAGCTGTGAGGCCTCCAGCACGCTCACTGCAGCCCGTTGACAACATGGGTACACAGGGACCACACACACAGGAGTGTGACACTGTTCAGTCACACGTTTATTAAGAATAGTGACAACAATTAAAACAAATCTGCAGCTTCTTGTTTCAGCTGTCAGAAGAAATAAATATGATAATCAAATATACTTCATGATCACCAGCCAGCTCACACGGCTTCTTGCTTCTTTAAACAACTTTAAAAAAAAAACTCTTCAAAGGTCAAAGGTCAAGCTGAGGGTAGTAGGTATTTTTTTTCACCCATTCATGACATTTTATTCAAACAGTACATGTTATATGTTAGTCTACAGACAGACAGACAGACAACTGTGCAGCCTCTACATTCACGTTTATTTCTCTCACTGAACTACTGTCCTCATTAACTCACAGTAAAACATACTTTGCTGCAAATAAAATGAATGTGCCTTCACAAATGTCCAGACTCATAAGTCTTTGGGCTGCTGTGAAATTCGACCTACTTGGGGTGACAAAAAAGTTTGTCTTGAGTGCTTCGGCACAATAAACACGTGCACACCGATGTAACTGAGCTATAAAGCCACAGAGAGCTCCACAGGTTGAGACCAATGCAAACACATATATATTTATATAAAGTATCTGGGCACAGGAAAGTGCTCAAAGTGCAAAAACGAGATGAATAGTATCATCAGAGCAGATACAGATTCCCACCAGCTGTGATCGATCAGTCATCAGGTGCCACTAATTAGATGAGATGAACTCTGATTTTGTCATTCTGTGGTGTTTAAAATCTTTTCTCAGAGTTGCCAGAAAAGTCCTGAAACAAAAGTCTTGTGATAATTAAAAAGTAAAGACGATGCGGGGCGACTGGAGCTGCTGGAGCCTCCTGGTGATTCTGTGTTATTGCTGAGTCTAACCAGAGAAACTTTCCTCCTCACAGGAGCCTGCTGATTGAGTTCAGCTGGTGGTGTGCTGGGAGGTCGGGGT
Source organism: Cromileptes altivelis (assembly GCA_013133815.1). NCBI lineage: Eukaryota > Metazoa > Chordata > Actinopteri > Perciformes > Serranidae > Cromileptes > Cromileptes altivelis. The sequence continues at coordinate 41,101,480 of CM023143.1, forward strand.
GAGCTCAGGCTTCCCTGTAGAGTTCCTGATGGTACCAATTAACAAAATAGTCACCTTAACAACAGCAAACAAACATCAGTAGTGAAACAGTGAGGTCTTATTTACATGACATTACTCAGCAGGGACGGCCTCAGGGCTCTGACCTCACTAAAGCATCCACAAACTTTTATTTTATGTTTCTGATCTCAACCTTAACTCAAACCATGTTTCCATTATGTGAGACGGCTCATGAGACTTTAACCATCTCTTTGCCAGATAGAAACACCTACTGACCCTCCAGGTAACCTCACCTACACTCCTCCGACTGATTCATTACCCCGAGGTTCAGTCTGAGCACTGTACAAGAAGGACACTCAGGACGTTTGTGACTGTAGAGAAAATGATTCATTGTGTCAGACTTTTAAAATCCCTGTAAGCATGTCAGTGTCCTGCAGTGAATGTGTCACAGTGGGACTAACACACCCAGATCATGTGACTCCTGCATGTATACAGTCAATCAGACCCAAACTGGCCGAGGCGCTCTGAGCATGCTCCACAGTTTCGTGACAACAGATGAACAGCCGAATGGAAGCTAACAGGATCAGAATGTTCTCCCCCAGATGGTCAAATAGAGATGGCCTTTCATGCCCTGTTTGTACATAACCCTACAAAAAGTAACGCATCAGAAATTCAATTATAACCCACGTAATCAAGGAGTCTGTGGTCACATGATGAACGTGCTTATGAGAGTGAAGAAGTAGCATAAAGAGTGAAACTCCACATAAGAACACAGGTTGGCTGGAAACAGGTGCTGTCTAGTCTCTATATACAGACTCTACATTCAGTGAATGTAGAGTCTGTAGGCAAACCCCAGAGGTCTTGCCTCCAGAAGAAGAGCGGAAGAGCCCTGGTTTGCGATTGTAGGCTGTTTGTAGTCCGTGTGATATTGACCAATCACGTCACATTGACCAATCAGGGCTCTGCAGTTGTTAACAGGTTAAACGGTCCGTGCGGTGAACTAACAAGGCGGAACATAATTGCCGTCACTGCAAACTCTGAATCCATCGCAATGGTTCAGCATATTTACTTATATATAAATGGAAGTCGTAAACGGAAATTTGCCTCCTCCGTCCAAATCAAACTGGAATGCAAAAAATCAGGGCTCTGCCTCCAGAGGCTGTATTGCCGTCTGCCGGGAGTCAGATGCTGAATACAGCTGATGGGTTCCAAGAATGGGTGCTGTTTGGCTAACCAGCAGCGAATCATCTGCTTGATGTCTGACTCTGAAATCAGGCTGGTTGATCCACCGACAAAGCGGTGATACTTGATGAGAACATTTGGGCCAGGCATGACACCGGCCTCCATGCTCTGCCCTGAGGTAAGGCCACAAGTCGTGCAGGTTAAAGTTGTGGTGGCGACACGAGATGATGGCTGGCATCAAAAAGTTGAAGACAGTCATAAAGTTTCCTTACAAGCAGCAGAAAGGAAGAGTTTATACTAAAGAGTCCTTTGGATCGACGAACATGCCATCAGCAAGCAGCAGTCTGTAGTGAAACACGTCTGATGGTCAATCCTGAGGACAGACTGTAGAATTATTACATATATTTCTTTTACTTTTGGTTTGAAACTGACAGAACTCAAGTTTGACTTTAAAACAAGCAGCTTTTCTTCCTGCAGCCTGTTTAAAAGTTCTTCTGTCTCCAGAAGGTCATATTCACCTGCTGTAAATCATCCTTATATTTGACACCCAGAAACTTTTCTTCAACTTCTCAGCGACACATTTACATTATTCAACAGCAAGAACTGCTGACGTCATCTGTCGCTTCATCAGTGTTGTTTACGGCTCCCAGCTCCATGTTACGTCACCATCGCCTATAAAAAGTGACACAGAGGCTGTGTTCCTCCGACAGCAGGTCGACTGTTTTTGGTGACTGCAGGCACGGCCAGAGAAATTAACGGTAATATTTAAATGCTTTAATTATTTAAGTTAATTATTTAAATACAGTTTGATTGATTGATTGATTAAGTTGAGACACCACAGGTGAAAACAGGTTTTTCATGCACTGGTCAGTTCAGAGATTTAATTTAATTTTGCTTCCAAAAAACATGTTTAGGTTAATTTTAGTTCATATTTCTGTTCTGAAAATGTATAAAAAAAAAAACAACTGAACTCAAAAACATGTTTAAATACATAATGTCTTGTTTGCATATTTAACCTTAACATGTCAATATAAAATAACTGTTTGAGTTTAACTGCCTTCATTAGTCATCAACCAGAGACGTTACACTGTGAAAGCTCTTCGTTTAAATTTTGACCCTAGTGTCTCATTTTCTTTTCTTTGTTGGTCTAAAAATGTTAAAATATTTTTAATGTCCATTTTCTCATAAATCTGCTCTTCAGCAGCTCTCACATCCACCACACTTTCCAGTTTCATTCCTGTCTGTATTCTAAAGGTCTTTACAGAGGTGAGTTTGTTCATGTATCATTCACAGCCTGATTTATACAACTTTTTATCCATGAAAACATGGTCAGATAGAACCAAATGTTAATGTCTGTTGACACTATTTTATGATTTAAGAGATATACAAAATGTCTTCTGTAAAAAACTTTGACTTTAAAATGTTGACAACATGAAGTATTTTGAGTCGTGTTCAGATTTATGTTCAGGAAATGTATGAAAATGAGCAAATATTTAATTAGATGGTGTCTCATTTACATATGGATCAACATCACTTTTTTGTTCTGTCTCCTGTATTTAAGCCTTTATTTCATTTACTCTGAAAATATCCTGGCAAAAAAAAGCCACTGAGCAACCACACACACTGCAAGAAATTAGTAGAAGTAAGTAAAGTTTTTTTTCCTCATTAATTTTTGGGTCATTTCTTCTGAAGTGGCTCATTGACTTCCTCTGGAGCCAATGTCCTCAGGTTTCAAAGGGTTAATGTAGGTCATCAGCCTGGTTGACATCACTTTCTCTGTGCTGCCTTCAGATGCCTTTCACAAGTATTTAACCTTTGAACTGTCAGCATACTGGTTTCATTTCTTTTGAAAACATGGGCAATGAGCAGCTTGGCACTCAACATTACGCAGATTGCAAGAAATCAGTAGATTCGTAAAAAATCAATGGAAAAATGTCCACAAAATTATTTATAATTATCATAAGTATATGTTTAAATTTCGTCACAGAATTATTATTCTTAAGCACTTTTTTCAGGTCATTTCCTTTTTTTCTTTTTTGTCGCTTTTTAAGGCATTTTTTGTAACTTTTTACTCATATTTTTGCTAATTTTTGGGTCCGTCTTTTGTCTTGGTTTTAAAGATATCAGTGACTTTTCCCTTTTCTGTTTCAGGTTGATGGGAAACGACACATTCAACAGCTTCGCGCTGCAGATGGAGGGTGTGAAGGTCACAGAGGTGTCAGTGTACCCCGTCTTTTTCTTCTTCTTCCTCTCCTACATTATTATCATCTTAGCCAACATCGGCATTATCGTCCTGGTTGTCATCGACAGAAGCCTCCACCAGCCCATGTACCTCCTCTTCTGCAACCTGCCGGTTAACGACATCCTCGGGAACTCTCTCCTGGTGCCGCGTTTGCTGATCGACATTCTGAAGCCTCCGTCTGAGCGCCTCATCAGTTATTATGAGTGTGTGGTCCAAGCCTTCACCTCACACATGTTTGGGACTGCTGCTCACACTGTGCTCATGATCATGGCGTTTGACAGATACGTGGCCATCTGTAACCCCCTGCGCTACGCTGCCATAATGACCAACAGGATGGTGATGAAGCTGACGGTGTCTGCCTGGGGAGTGGCTTTGGTTTTGGTGGGGATTCTGCTGGGTCTGACCGTACGGCTGAACCGATGCAGGACTCTGATCACAAACCCTTACTGTGACAACGCCTCTTTATTCAAACTGTCCTGTGAGAGCGTGTTCATCAATAACGTCTACGGCCTCACCTTCACTGTCGTCCTGCTCTCGTCCTCCATAGGCACCATGGTTCTCACCTACACTAAGATCACAGTCGTCTGTCTGATGAGTAAGAACAAGTCTCTGAACAGTAAAGCTTTAAAGACCTGCAGCACTCATCTCTTTGTTTATCTGATCATGTTCTTCTCTGGAATGGTCTGCATCATCCTGCACCGCTTCCCTCATCACTCAGACTACAGAAAACTTGCTGCCATTTTGTTCCACATCATCCCTGGAGGCCTCAACCCCATCATCTACGGCGTGCAGTCCAAAGAGATACGAAAATTCCTGTCACAGCTGTTTCAGTCCAAAAAGGTTTTACCATCATTTTAACATAAACACAAATAACTTTCAAAATACATGAATTATTTATCTGCTCGTCTGTTTGTTCTGAAGCTTCTTCTTTCTCCTCATTTTGAATAATGAAATTGACACGTATAGTTTAAGTCTGAAGTAATATGTTTTAAATAGCTTCCTTTATAATAATAATTATTTATTCATAAAGCACTTTTAAAACAAAGTTACAAAGCACATCATGCACACAAACATACAAACACATATACATGTACATGAGGGGTGTAACAGTTGACAAAGGTCACAGTTCAGTTGGATGTACGATTTAATGCAGCAAAAAAAGTAGAGATGCCAGAGAAAGTTCTTTGACTGTTCAAAATCTAAATGTCTGAAAACCAACATATTTGACCTTTTGCTAAGCCCCGCCCCTTTGTGATAGTCAACAAGCTGTTGGAGTGAGCATGGAGCCCACAGTCACTAACTGCACTCCCTGAACACATATTATCATACATGTAAAAAAAAATTAAATACTGATTCCAGAGAGCAGCAGACAGAGGGGTCCAGTCTCACTCCAAACATGTTGAAATTTGGTGCTTGGGCAGTGACTTCCGTCAGAAACCAACGAAAAAAGGCGTCCTGTAACGTTGGCATGATACGTGGCTGGTTCCTTTCTAGTTTAACAGCGCCCAGCTGCGTCAGGAGGAAACACAGCAGGACAAGACGAAAGTTAAGGCGGCGAAAGTCCAAGAAGGGCAGGTGGGAGGGTCGAACAAACTACTACGACTTCACCTGAGACAGCGGTGTTCACATCACACACACATACACATAAGATTCTAAAGCCAAATTTTTTGTCCCAAACCCAACCAGGTGTGTGTTGTTGAAGTCAATTTGCTGTGTTGTACTGACGTAGTGCTTTTATTTTGAAAGAGACTGTATCAAACTGTACATTTCCTGTGAAAACAGAAGTGTATTTTGAAAACAGACAATGCATATAACAGGCTGAAGTTGACACGGCGTTCCAGAACGTCAACAACCAACACACCCAGGGTACCTTGGACGTCATATGTGGATGTGGAAAGTCCATGACCAAACGTGGACATGTGACGAGGTCACAGTGAGAATGGGTTGGACAGAGGGGTCTATAGTCTGTGTCTGAAGGATATATCCAGGATGTCAAACTGACTCAGCAGCAACAACAGATTAAATACACAAAGATAGTTAGAAGCTGAAGCTAAAGGCTACAGATCACAGTTTAACAGTGAACCATCACATCACTGCTGATGGCCACAGAAGAATTGAACCAGCTGTGTGGCATCACAGTGTGTGCAGATGACCGGTGTTTGGCTTCATCCCCGTGCTGCTGCCAGCACCTGGACACTTTAAAGTTATTCCCCTGACTAGTTGAGTTTAAATGACACAAAACATGGTCAGTCTGACATCCTGCTAAATCCTCCTGTTTACAGTCACCTTGAGTTTCGACTTGTTTGATATTTTCTATATTTTTATATCAAATAATCTGCTTTCACTTTTTTTACCACTGCCACTGTTCTCCTTAAAAAAAAAACAATAAATAGATTTGGAGAAAAACAGTGTTGTTAGGCAGAGATCAAACCTCTCATTTATTCTGTCATGTCTTCACTTCGAAACAAAAGATGACTCACACAAAACAAGAAAAGATTCAGACTGTCTGGATGTCACAGTCTCTATTTTCCATGTTGCAAAGCACAGACACTAAACACGTGTGCAGACATCAGGTGCCATCACGTCATCAAGTGCCATCACGTCATCAGGTGCCATCACGTCATCAGGTGCCATCACGTCATCAGGTCCCATCATGTCATCAGGTCCCAACATGTCATCAGGTCCCAACATGTCATCAGGTCCCAACATGTCATCAGGTTCCATCATGTCATCAGGTGCCATCACGTCATCAGGTTCCATCATGTCATCAGGTCCCATCATGTCATCAGGTCCCAACATGTCATCAGGTCCCAACATGTCATCAGGTTACATCATGTCATCAGGTCCCAACAGGTCATCAGGTCCCAACAGGTCATCAGGTCCCAACACGTCATCAGGTGCCATCACGTCATCAGGTGCCATCACGTCATCAGGTTCCATCACGTCATCAGGTTCCATCATGTCATCAGGTCCCAACACGTCATCAGGTGCCATCACGTCATCAGGTGCCATCACGTCATCAGGTTCCATCACGTCATCAGGTTCCATCATGTCATCAGGTTCCATCACGTCATCAGGTTCCATCACGTCATCAGGTTCCATCACGTCATCAGGTGCCATCACGTCATCAGGTGCCATCACGTCATCAGGTGCCATCACGTCATCAGGTTCCATCACGTCATAAAGGTTCCATCATGTCATCAGGTGCCATCACGTCATCAGGTTCCATCATGTCATCAGGTCCCAACACGTCATCAGGTGCCATCACATCATCAGGTGCCATCACGTCATCAGGTTCCATCATGTCATCAGGTTCCATCATGTCATCAGGTTCCATCACGTCATCAGGTTCCATCACGTCATCAGGTTCCATCACGTCATCAGGTTCCATCACGTCATCAGGTTCCATCACGTCATCAGGTGCCATCACGTCATCAGGTTCCATCACGTCATCAGGTTCCAACATGTCATCAGGTTCCAACATGTCATCAGGTTCCATCATGTCATCAGGTTCCATCATGTCATCAGGTGCCATCATGTCATCAGGTTCCATCACGTCATCAGGTTCCATCACGTCATCAGGTGCCATCACGTCATCAGGTGCCATCACGTCATCAGGTGCCATCACGTCATCAGGTTCCATCACGTCATCAGGTTCCATCACGTCATCAGGTGCCATCACGTCATCAGGTGCCATCACGTCATCAGGTTCCATCACGTCATCAGGTTCCATCACGTCATCAGGTTCCATCACGTCATCAGGTGCCATCACGTCATCAGGTTCCATCACGTCATCAGGTTCCAACATGTCATCAGGTTCCAACATGTCATCAGGTTCCATCATGTCATCAGGTTCCATCATGTCATCAGGTGCCATCATGTCATCAGGTTCCATCACGTCATCAGGTTCCATCACGTCATCAGGTGCCATCACGTCATCAGGTGCCATCACGTCATCAGGTGCCATCACGTCATCAGGTGCCATCACGTCATCAGGTTCCATCACGTCATCAGGTTCCATCATGTCATCAGGTCCCAACACGTCATCAGGTGCCATCACGTCATCAGGTTCCATCACGTCATCAGGTTCCATCACGTCATCAGGTTCCATCATGTCATCAGGTTCCATCACGTCATCAGGTGCCATCATGTCATCAGGTGCCATCACGTCATCAGGTTCCATCATGTCATCAGGTTCCATCACGTCATCAGGTTCCATCACGTCATCAGGTTCCATCATGTCATCAGGTGCCATCACGTCATCAGGTTCCATCATGTCATCAGGTTCCATCATGTCATCAGGTTCCATCACGTCATCAGGTTCCATCACGTCATCAGGTTCCAACATGTCATCAGGTTCCATCACGTCATCAGGTTCCATCACGTCATCAGGTTCCAACATGTCATCAGGTTCCATCATGTCATCAGGTTCCAACATGTCATCAGGTTCCATCACGTCATCAGGTTCCATCACGTCATCAGGTTCCATCACGTCATCAGGTTCCATCACGTCATCAGGTTCCATCATGTCATCAGGTTCCATCACGTCATCAGGTGCCATCACGTCATCAGGTGCCATCACGTCATCAGGTTCCATCATGTCATCAGGTTCCATCATGTCATCAGGTGCCATCACGTCATCAGGTTCCATCATGTCATCAGGTGCCATCACGTCATCAGGTTCCATCACGTCATCAGGTTCCATCACGTCATCAGGTTCCATCATGTCATCAGGTTCCATCACGTCATCAGGTTCCATCACGTCATCAGGTTCCATCACGTCATCAGGTTCCATCATGTCATCAGGTTCCATCATGTCATCAGGTCCCAACACGTCATCAGGTGCCATCACGTCATCAGGTTCCATCACGTCATCAGGTTCCATCACGTCATCAGGTTCCATCACGTCATCAGGTTCCATCATGTCATCAGGTTCCATCACGTCATCAGGTGCCATCATGTCATCAGGTGCCATCACGTCATCAGGTTCCATCACGTCATCAGGTTCCATCATGTCATCAGGTTCCATCACGTCATCAGGTTCCATCATGTCATCAGGTGCCATCACGTCATCAGGTTCCATCATGTCATCAGGTTACATCACGTCATCAGGTTCCATCATGTCATCAGGTTCCAACATGTCATCAGGTTCCATCATGTCATCAGGTTCCATCACGTCATCAGGTTCCAACATGTCATCAGGTTCCATCACGTCATCAGGTTCCATCACGTCATCAGGTTCCATCACGTCATCAGGTTCCATCACGTCATCAGGTTCCAACATGTCATCAGGTTCCATCACGTCATCAGGTGCCATCACGTCATCAGGTTCCATCATGTCATCAGGTTCCATCATGTCATCAGGTCCCAACACGTCATCAGGTGCCATCACGTCATCAGGTTCCATCACGTCATCAGGTTCCATCACGTCATCAGGTTCCATCATGTCATCAGGTTCCATCACGTCATCAGGTGCCATCACGTCATCAGGTTCCATCATGTCATCAGGTTCCATCATGTCATCAGGTTCCATCACGTCATCAGGTTCCATCATGTCATCAGGTGCCATCACGTCATCAGGTTCCATCATGTCATCAGGTTCCATCACGTCATCAGGTTCCATCATGTCATCAGGTTCCATCATGTCATCAGGTTCCATTATGTCATCAGGTTCCATCATGTCATCAGGTGCCATCACGTCATCAGGTGCCATCATGTCATCAGGTTCCATCATGTCATCAGGTTCCATCACGTCATCAGGTTCCAACATGTCATCAGGTTCCATCATGTCATCAGGTTCCATCACGTCATCAGGTTCCAACATGTCATCAGGTTCCATCATGTCATCAGGTGCCATCACGTCATCAGGTTCCAACATGTCATCAGGTGCCATCACGTCATCAGGTTCCATCATGTCATCAGGTTCCAACATGTCATCAGGTTCCATCATGTCATCAGGTTCCATCACGTCATCAGGTTCCAACATGTCATCAGGTGCCATCACGTCATCAGGTGCCATCACGTCATCAGGTTCCAACATGTCATCAGGTTCCATCATGTCATCAGGTTCCATCACGTCATCAGGTTCCAACATGTCATCAGGTTCCATCATGTCATCAGGTTCCATCATGTCATCAGGTTCCAACATGTCATCAGGTTCCATCATGTCATTAGGTGCCATCACGTCATCAGGTTCCATCATGTCATCAGGTTCCATCATGTCATCAGGTTCCATCACGTCATCAGGTTCCATCACGTCATCAGGTTCCATCACGTCATCAGGTTCCAACACGTCATCAGGTTCCATCACGTCATCAGGTGCCATCACGTCATCAGGTTCCATCATGTCATCAGGTCCCAACACGTCATCAGGTTCCATCACGTCATCAGGTTCCATCATGTCATCAGGTTCCATCACGTCATCAGGTTCCATCACGTCATCAGGTTCCATCACGTCATCAGGTTCCATCATGTCATCAGGTTCCATCACGTCATCAGGTGCCATCATGTCATCAGGTGCCATCACGTCATCAGGTTCCATCACGTCATCAGGTTCCATCACGTCATCAGGTTCCATCACGTCATCAGGTTCCATCATGTCATCAGGTTCCATCACGTCATCAGGTTCCATCATGTCATCAGGTTCCATCACGTCATCAGGTGCCATCACGTCATCAGGTTCCATCATGTCATCAGGTTCCATCACGTCATCAGGTTCCATCATGTCATCAGGTCCCAACACGTCATCAGGTGCCATCACGTCATCAGGTTCCATCACGTCATCAGGTGCCATCACGTCATCAGGTTCCATCATGTCATCAGGTCCCAACACGTCATCAGGTGCCATCACGTCATCAGGTTCCATCATGTCATCAGGTTCCATCACGTCATCAGGTTCCATCATGTCATCAGGTCCCAACACGTCATCAGGTGCCATCACGTCATCAGGTTCCATCACGTCATCAGGTGCCATCACGTCATCAGGTTCCATCATGTCATCAGGTCCCAACACGTCATCAGGTTCCATCACGTCATCAGGTTCCATCACGTCATCAGGTTCCATCACGTCATCAGGTTCCATCACGTCATCAGGTTCCATCACGTCATCAGGTTCCATCATGTCATCAGGTTCCAACACGTCATCAGGTTCCATCACGTCATCAGGTTCCATCACGTCATCAGGTGCCATCACGTCATCAGGTTCCATCATGTCATCAGGTTCCATCACGTCATCAGGTGCCATCATGTCATCAGGTGCCATCACGTCATCAGGTGCCATCACGTCATCAGGTTCCATCACGTCATCAGGTTCCATCACGTCATCAGGTGCCATCACGTCATCAGGTTCCATCACGTCATCAGGTTCCATCACGTCATCAGGTGCCATCACGTCATCAGGTTCCATCACGTCATCAGGTTCCATCATGTCATCAGGTGCCATCACGTCATCAGGTTCCATCACGTCATCAGGTGCCATCACGTCATCAGGTTCCATCATGTCATCAGGTGCCATCACGTCATCAGGTTCCATCACGTCATCAGGTTCCATCACGTCATCAGGTTCCATCATGTCATCAGGTTCCATCACGTCATCAGGTTCCATCACGTCATCAGGTTCCATCACGTCATCAGGTTCCATCACGTCATCAGGTTCCATCATGTCATCAGGTTCCATCACGTCATCAGGTGCCATCATGTCATCAGGTGCCATCACGTCATCAGGTTCCATCACGTCATCAGGTTCCATCACGTCATCAGGTTCCATCACGTCATCAGGTTCCATCACGTCATCAGGTTCCATCATGTCATCAGGTGCCATCACGTCATCAGGTTCCATCACGTCATCAGGTTCCATCACGTCATCAGGTTCCATCACGTCATCAGGTTCCATCATGTCATCAGGTTCCATCACGTCATCAGGTGCCATCACGTCATCAGGTTCCATCACGTCATCAGGTTCCATCACGTCATCAGGTGCCATCATGTCATCAGGTTCCAACATGTCATCAGGTTCCATCATGTCATCAGGTGCCAGACTCAACACAGTGAAGATATTTTCATTCTTAATACCTTAGTGTTAAACATTGAAGCATAATGTGCTTTTTTATTTCTATTTTATTACTTCATATTTATATACTTCTATTTTATACTCCCTATAATTCTCTATTCTTCACATCGAAGCGACTGTAACAAATCACAATTTCCCCTCCAGGATCAATAAAGTATTTCTAATTTTGATTTCATCACCACAGACACACAGGTGATGCTGAGTCGCTGGTTGCCAGGTGACAGATGACCTGAGCGTGTGATGCTGCAGCTGAAGGCCTCTGCTGCTCTACATAAAAGAGTTGCAGCTGTTCCAGCTCTGGTCTGGGGCGGAGGGTGAAGGCTGGAGGGTGGAGGGTGGAGGATGCTTCATGCAGCTGTACATGTCTGTTATTGTAACTTATCAGAAACAGTGATGTGGACAGATGCTTTAACATTTTACAGCATGCTCACCAAGGTGGAGGATTTAATCAGACGTGTGGGGAGTGCAGACGATTTTACATTCACTCTCACAGCTTTTAGAAATGTTGCTCTCAGTGAAGCTGACGACTCACGCCGACAGTCAAAGTGTTGATAGTTTTAAAATAAGTTTTGACTTGTTGTCTTTATAAGAACGTGTCTGAAATGGTTTTCAACTCAGCTGTTACTGTCGTGTGACGTTTTCTCCAGAGCTCGCCTCTCGTCATGTTTAAAATCTGTGTATGTCTCTGAATGGAAACCACTGGGGTCGTTATATGTAATGTGACTGTAATGTGACTGAACTGATGGGAAAACCACTGAATTTTAATGAACAGATTGAAGATCAGTGACATCTGGCCAACAACTGGTGGGCTTAATAAGGTCTGTATCACCATCCCTGTTTGTGACTGTTTGCATCTCAGCTGTCATGTTGTGTAATGTAATGCTCATTGTTGTTTTATCACTGACACTTACACTGACATATACACACAGATATATATATTAGGGCTGTCAAATGATTCATTTTTTTAACTGTGATTAATCACATGTGTAAAATTCTATTATTTTGCAGTTTGATGATGACAGTTTTTAAATCCATATTATCAGAGTGAAACAGTTCTGACCAGACTGTTTTGACTGGGAATCAAATGAATGCAAAGAAATTGACTTTATGATGTTTGACTTTTAGATTTATTTCAAATCTGAGCTGCATTGCTTCAACAGTGTGGTCTGAGGAAGGAGACAACTTCACAGTGCTTATCCTGTCAAATACGCTGTTTGTGTGTTTGTTTGTTTGTTCCAGTTGAGAAAGTTCAGTTACTCTGATATAACTGTGATGACTCACTGACATCCGGTGATCTCAGGTTAATGTCACAGCCTCGTCAGCTCCAGTTCAGTGTCTTTCTCCGATTCATTAAGGTCCTGTATGCGTCAAACTATTGTTCCCCCGGACGTTAAGGCACGTGACTGGTCACAACATGTCCACCTGAGGACGTCCTCTTAATACATGATATACTTGTGCGGTGGTGTGTCTGTGTCACTCTGCAGTTACACCAACACTACTCAGTGGTGGAGTTTCTGTGAAGTGCTGTAAAGTTTAGTTGATTCAAAACACACATTAAACACACATTAAACATGGCTTAATAGAGACACTTTCAAACACAAATCAGCTTCACTATAACTCGCAGCATTCACAGACAAACACTTGTCTTTATCTGGACACATTTTCCCCACAAATACAACATGCTAACGTTATTAGCACAAGCCTATGGCATTTTACATTGTATAAATTAACCGAGCAGCTAGCAGACTTTTCCTCCCCTAATATGAAATCACTAAAAACAGCAACATCTAACAAAGGTAACGTTACAAAATTCAGCTCAATTACAGCTCCCAAGGTTCACTGACAAAACAACTAAATACTAAATACTCTTATACTAAACACGTTTTCCGAGCAAATACAACATGCCACCGATATTGGCACAAGTCTATGGCATTTAACATTGTATAAATTAGCCTAGCGGCTAGCAGAGTTTCTCTCTACTCATATGAAGCCAGGATAAATCACACACACAGGACTTCAAACACAGGTCTGCAGTCAGTTGTTTTGTAGTTAACTTCTTTGATTTAGTTTCATCCACAGGTCTGTGCTGATTCACTCACTACAAAATAACACTTTGGCATCTTTAGTCATGCGTTTACCCTCCGACATCAGTCTGATTATTATCATTATCATATTTTTAGTTTGACACAAGGTGCAGATTATTTTTGAATTGTCCACTGAGCCGTCTGGGAGTTTTTCAAAGTGAAAGGAGACATTCAGGACTACAAGTAAAGGTGCATCAAAGGGACACAATAGTTGCACACATCTTTAATCACATCTTGATCAACAGGTTAATACTGACAGCCCTAATTTATATGTATATACATATAAATATTGTACATGTCTTCATATAGTTTTCAACATTAATGGAAAACCAGACTTTAGGTGACGACATCCTGCTCCTGGAGGGGTTAAACGTCTCCCCGCAGTCCACCATCCCTGCCTTCATCATCCTCCTCCTCATCTACATCTTTGCTATGGTGTCAAACATCAGTTTGGTTTCACTGATCTTTCTGAGCAGGAATCTTCACAAGCCTGTGTATCTGCTCTACCTCAACATGAGTGTTAATGACATCTTTGGGGCCTCGGCTGTCACACCTCACGTCCTCAGACATGTTTTCACGCCACACTCAGAGCGCTATATTCATTATATTGACTGTGTGGTTCAGGCCTTCTGCGTTACCCTTTATGCGAACATCAATCACACTGCGCTCATGATCATGGCCTTCGATCGCTACGTAGCCATCTGCAACCCACTGCGATATGCCACCATCATGACCAACAGGATGGTGGTGACGCTGTCGGTGGCGGCCTGGGGGGCAACCTTCATTGCCGTAACGATCCTCCTGGGCCTCACTGTCCGCCTGTCGCACTGCAAGCGGTTTATACCCAACCCCTTCTGTGACAACGCCTCCTTGTTCATGCTGTCCTGTGAGAGCGTCCTCATCAACAACATTTACGGCCTCCTCTACACCGTGGTCATTGTGGGCTCCTCCCTCATCAGCGTCGCTCTCACCTACCTGAGGATTGCCACCGTGTGTCTGCGCAGTAATAACAAGGTGCTGAACAGCAAAGCGCTGCAGACCTGCTCCACTCACCTGGCTGTGTACGTCTTCCTGCTGGTGTCGAGCTTCGTCGTCGTCAGCCTGCACCGCTTCCCTCAGCTGGCAGACCAGAGGAAAGTAGTGGCTGTCCTGGCATATGTCATCGTGCCGGCTCTGAACGCTGCTATCTATGGGCTGCAGATCAAAGAGGTCCAACAGAGGTTCATGACTCTGCTCTGTAACAATAAAGTGTCTCTAATGGATGTAAATTAAAACAACATGATCACATGACTGAGTGAAACAGATGTTTTTTGTTTTTGCACAGGATACTTGTAGAATCTAATGATGGCCGAGTGGATCATGTTGAAATGACTCCTGTTGCAGCAGGACAAACTGTTTAACACAACCTGTAAACACTTACATGTTGTATACATAAATATAAACATTAAATATCTGCTTCAATGGAAAGGATCAGTGACATAATTTCTGCAGAGGTCATGTTCAAATGATACCTGAATGACAACCAATCGTCACATGTGTCTGCAAACCACCGATACATTACATGAGTATGTTATTAATTAGAGGATATGTGGAAACTTTACGTTTCTACAATGCTGTGGTTAACGAGTTGTAGGTTCAGCAACAAAGACCATTTGGTTATGGTCAGGAAAAGATCATGTGTTGGTTTGCAATCCCTGGGTTTGGGGGCACCATTCACTGGAAAATCAGCGACAGGTTGCCACAAAACAACCACATTTGGTGCCTGAAAAGCTGCCGGAAACAACAGTGGGTTGCTACGAAATAATCATAACTGGTGCTTAAAAAGCTGCTGGAAAAACAGTGACAGGTTGATACGAAACACACATGTCCACGTTTGATGTCTGAAAAGTTGCTAAAAAAAGTGACAGGTTTCTACAAAACATTAATACTTGGTATGTTGGGGGGGCGGGTTTGAGTTCTGGACCAACTGAGGCAGAGACAAACACAGGTATGAAGTTTGAGGGTTTTTAATGAAAAAGGTAAGGCAAAAGACACAGGTGGTGGCAACAGGAGACTGGCCGGCTTGGGAGCTGGGAAGGTGTCCAAGCTTGCAAAAAATATCCAGCTGATATCCAGATGCCTGACAAGTTGCTGAAAAACAGTGACAGGTTGCTACAAAACATTCATATTTGGTGCCTAATAAGCTGCTGAAAAAACAGTGACAGGTTGCTACAAAACGTTAAGACTTGGTGCCTAAAAAGCTGCTGCAAACAGTGACAGGTTGCTACGAAACAAACACGCCCACGTTTGATGTCTGAAAAGTTGCTGAAAAACACAGTGACAGGCTGCTACAAAACATTCACATTTGGTGCCTAATAAGCTGCGGAAAAAACAGTGACAGGTTGATACGAAACACACACGTCCACATTTGATGCCTGAAAAGTTGCTGAAAAACAGTGACAGGTTGCTACAAAACATTCATATTTGGTGCCTAATAAGCTGCTGAATAAACAGTGACAGGTTGCAGCATGTCAATTCAATTTCAATTTTATTTATAAAGCCCAATATCACAAATCACAATTTGCCTCACAGGGCTTTACAGCATACGACATCCCTCTGTCCTTTGGACCCTCACAGCTGATCAGGAAAAACTCCCCAAAAAAACCCTTTAACGGGAGAAAAAAATGGTAGAAACCTCAGGAAGAGCAACTGAGGAGGGATCCCTCTTCCAGGACGGACAGATGTGCAATAGATGTCATACAGAACAGATCAACATAATAAATTAACAGTAATCCGCATGACACAATGAGACAGAGAGAGAGAGAGAGAGAGAGAGAGAGAGAGAGAGATGCAGGTAATGACAGTAGCTTACAACAACATTATTGAAAGTAATAATATTATAGTTATAGTTCTGGCTATTGTGATACAATATGCTGAAAGTATGTATTAATATCTGGCAGTATACATGTGTGACAATAGTCATATGTGTATAATAACAGTAGAAGTATGACTAATGACTAATGATGGCAGCAGCAGCAGCAGGAGGCATCTGGCAGGACCACGGCAGCAGCACAACCACACACGTCACGGTGTCCAGGCACCGCTGTGATATGAGTTAATCTGAGAGACAGTGGAGCACAAAGGCTCCGGAGAAGAAGCCGAGTTAGTGACATCCAGAATGGCCGAGTTAGCAAGATGCAGTAATAGAATACGAGAGAGAGAGAGAGAGAGAGAGGGAGAGAGAAGGTGCCTGGTGTATTATAGGGGGGTCCTCCGGCAGACTAGGCCTAAGTCAGCCTAACTAGGGGCTGGTACAGGGCAAGCCTGAGCCAGCCCTAACTATAAGCTTTATCAAAGAGGAAAGTCTGAGTCATATGTGGGGGTTTCAAGCACAAACATCATCTTTTTCTCATCATGAACAAGTGGTTGTTGTGCGTAAACTGAACCTCACCACAGTGTTGTTGGAAGTAATGTACAAATGTAACATATCAGTGGTTTGAGAACTTTTTTTTTTTTCTTGCAGTTGAGTTCAAAGACCGATCAAACACTCACAGTGTTGTTAGGTGTTTTTTTTTTGGGTTAGGTGTAAAAACAAAACAGTTATTTTTCCATTGTATGTCAGTTAAACAACATCTCTGGTAAAAATACATCAGCGCCGTCTTTTGGCTTCACATGAGATACAGACCGTCGTACCCATCCACCACCCCTGCTTCGCTCCAACCCACTCTGTGTGGACTTTCTCTCTCTTCTCCTTTACTCTGTCATCACAGCCAAGCAGTAAACTTGAACAGCACTTCATGGCCTGATACTGACCCTCTGACCTAAACACAAGTCGTGGCAGGCCCGTTATGAACCATATCTGTGACACTGTCACACCACTCAGCTGAACCCGCTGACGTAATGCTGCTCTGAACTCTGCATCAGTGGTTGCTCAGCAACAGTTGACCTGTCAGCATGTGACGCTGCAGCTGACGTCCACTAATGCACCAGATAAAAGTGTGTGCGCAGTTTCACTTCTGGTCTGAGGTGGAGGGAGGTTTGTGTCAGCGCTCTGCCCTCAGCAGCCGCCTCACTCTGTGCTTGTCTGAACGTCACTGTGTTTGGTGACTTCACAGCATGTTGAGAGACAGAGTCACTGCGGTGGCTCATAAGAGCTCAGAGAGATGTCTGCACAAAACTTTACTCATCTTTAAGCTTTCAAACAGTTGATTGTGGATATATCTGCCATGTTTTCTGTGTGTCTCTGTCTCTGCCTTCTCTCTAACGCTTTCGTGGAGACTGGAGGTTAGTTTGTGCTCACAGGACGATAAAATGACATTTAAAAATTCAACATTAATGTATCTGATTTATCCTGAAAGAGTGAACTCTCCTCAGCTCATCTGTCTGTGGTTACTTCTGTTCTTTTTCCCTTTCACTGATGTTTTTAGGAGTTTTTCCTGATGTGATTTACAGCTCTGATGACAGAGGAAGTGCTGTACAGATTGCAAAACTTGTGTCTCGTGTCTTTGCAGAAACAGTCTTCTTTTGTGGAAATAAGAACTCTCCATATGTTGTTCTTACAAACACTGTTATTGGGATGTTTTTAAAATGTTGAAATGTCATTTTAAGTGAAGAGATGTTTATTTTGTTGATGTGATTTTGGTGAATCAACTGTACATTACAAGGAGAGAAGATTCAGTGACAGCATGTTGGATGTCTTTTGAACAGATTTAGTTCTGTGTCAGATTATTTAACTGTAACGTGAAGCTTTATAGAAAAACTGTGAAAACTTTATTTTTATTATATTTTTATATAGTTATTTTCTAAGTTTATTAAGGGTTGAAGTGAAATCTTGTTGCTTTCCTGTAACTATAACTCAAAATAACTGTGGCCAGAAGTCTCCACTGCTGTGTGACAGATGGCAAACAGCACGTTTGGTGGGGATATTCTGATCCTGGAGGGGTTAAAGGTCACCTCCCAGTCCTTCATTCCTGCCTTCATCCTCCTCCTCCTAGTTTACATCTTCATCGTGGTGTCAAACGTCGGCCTGGTGGTGCTGATCTTCAGGAGCAGGAGCCTCCAGCAGCCCATGTACCTGCTCCTCTGCAACATGAGCATTAATGATGTTTTTGGGGCGACGATCATCGTCCCTCACGTCCTCAGAGATCTTTTGACCTCAGACTCAGAGCGGAACATTCACTATGTCCACTGTGCCACTCAGGCCTTCTGTGTTCACCTCCATGCGAGCGCCTCTCACACAGTGCTCATGATCATGGCCTTCGATCGCTACGTGGCCATCTGCAACCCCCTGAGATATGCCACCATCATGACCAACAAAAGGGTGGTGTCACTGTCGGTGTCGGCCTGGGCGGTGGCTTTGTTTATGGTGGCGATCCTCGTGGGCCTCAGCGTCCGCCTGTCCCGCTGCAGGTCAGTGGTTTTTAACTTATTCTGTGACAACGCCTCCTTGTTCAAGCTGTCCTGCGAAAGCGTCCTCATCAACAACATCTACGGCCTCGGCTACACGGTGCTCCTGCTGGGCTCGTCCATCGGCAGCGTCACGCTCACCTACCTGAGGATTGCTATAGTGTGTCTGCGCAGTAAGAACAAGGTGCTGAACAGCAAAGCGCTGCAGACCTGCGCCACCCACCTGGCTGTGTACTTCATACTCCTGGTGTCGGGCTTCATCATCGTCATCCTGCACCGCTTTCCTCAGCTGGCAGACCACAGGAAAGTGGCGGCTGTTCTGGGACACGTCATCCTGCCAGCTCTGAACGCTGTTATCTATGGGCTGCAGATCAAAGAGGTCCGACAGAAGATTATGAATCTGTTCCACCACAATAAAATATCTCTGATGGATGTAAAATGATGCAGTGTGATCAGAGGGCTGAGCACAGGATGTTTACAGGATATAATATTAATATCTGAGTGGATCATGTTGACCTCATGTTACAGCAGGGCCGAGGAATAAAACACATGTTCATCATTTTCTGGTTACAAATTAAACTTTATTCAACGACATCATTCCAAAATTCAGCCTGTTTTCTTCCTCGCCTATCTATCTATCTCTGTAGATAGCATACTGTAGTGGCCCTGGGGCAGTGGTGAGTGTGAATGAGTGGAGTCAGCTGTCAGTCAGTGTTGGAGCAGAAAGGCGGAAGTTGTCCCCACTTGGTAATGTAAGTGAGTATGTGTGTGTGAAGTGTGTGTTACGCTAGAGTCAGAGGACGGAGTCTTTTACGTGCTACCCCCTAGAGTGTTACCGGAGTTTATGGAGTGCTCAAATAACCGGGCCTTTTTCCCCGAATGCAAGAACAGGATGTCGCACAACACCCTGTACAGCTTTCATAGGCTGCCTTTGTTGGACGGCGAGATGCTGTGGCTAGTTGTGCTACAAATGGATGCCAACACTCCTGTCCAGACACTGCGCCTTGCAGATCATCGGGTCTGCAGTGCTCACTTCTCCCAAGATGACTACTGCCAGCCGAAGAAGAGAAGACATCCAATCCCTCAATACCTCTTCCTCAAGAAAACGGCTGTCCCACGAGTAGAGAGAGCTACAGACACAGTGGAGCAAAGCTCGTGACATCACACAGCCCAGAGGTAAGGGAAAGGCTAAGTTAGCATGCTATTTACAGAGATAGCACTGGCGATCTGAACCGGTCAGTGGTGAAAAAACACACACTTCATACACACATACTCACTTACAGTACCGAGCGGGGCCGCCATCCCCCTCTCTGCTCCAACACTGACTGACAGCTGACTCCACTCATAGCACTCATAACACTGGTGATCTGAACCTGTCAGTGGTGAAAAAAAGCACTTTTAATGCACAAACTTTTACAGGACGCATTTGCCCCGTTACTGTTTTAGCTCGTTTCGCGGCTACGGTTGCACCCCCCTCCCTCAATACTGAACCAATTTTAGAACGAGTTGAACCTATGAATCATACACACACATACACATGGGGAAATAGGGCCCAGGTTGAAAAATACCGAAGTTGTCCTTTAAATCAGGGGTCAAAAAACAATATCAAAAGAGACATTTTGTTCATTAAGATAAAGGTATCACAGTCTATAAGGTCTAAATGAGCCTCGTCACAGTATTAGTTCTAAATGAACGTTCATTTTTATGTTTCACCACAAAGTTGTTTCTCTCCAGTGAGTGATTTATGATTATTTGGTACTTTAACATTGCAGCAATGAAAGCAAACAAATCTGTCCAAGCAGTACGGCTGCCGGTGGACTAGTCTCCTGCATGTTTCTGATATGAACGTAATGATGAAATGATATATTTTGGTGGTTTGAGTTGAAGGTGTGAGAAAGAATAGCATCAGTAACATTGTTAACACTGTGCTACATTACAGAGAAATACAAACCGTACTAATGAACCTTCATTAATATAGGCCTATATTTTATCTCCAAGTGCACGTCACACACTGAGCGAGCCGCCTGTTAATGACGCTGTGGGCTAATGGGCATGTAGCTACTTCCATGTTTCACATGATACGTCATGTTTGTAGTCGACCAATGAAGATGAGTTTACATATCACCTTGGGTTCGTCCTTCACCTTCTCAAAATGATCCCACATTTTGGATTTCCTGCCCGACATGTTATTAACTAGCCTGTGGAATAACCGCAGGTACCAGTTCAAAATAATTGTTGTTCATTAACATATAATTTCTTGTCAAGGCCACACAGAGCCACTGGAGCAAAGCTACAGAGCCGCAGGTTGCCAATCCCGCTTGATGTTACAGGGTTTCAGTATCGACCTTCCATAAAGTCGGAGGGCTCAGCAGAGACATGACAGGTCTGCTCACCTGGATTGTTGGTTACTGTCTGCAAACACGTCAGCCATGTGCAGAATGTGCAGTTTTCTCTCTTGGATGCTGCTTACAGTCTGGCACCTGAACACATCAAATAGGAACTGATTACAGTACCCTTAAAGTACTGGATCAATAAGCAGTGTAGTAGTATCGTTCAAATCTTAACGACATCTCTAATCAGTGCTTAGTTATTCAGTGTCAACCTGACAGACACTTTGTCCTCTGCTAATACAATGCTGACTCATTTCTGGGTTTAAAGAGTCAATCCTGCTCCACTCTGCGCTGACTGACTCGCTCTAGGCCCCTAAAGTGTCATTTTTCAGCCTTGGAGGCTGCAGCTTGGTCAACAAGCAGGTGACCTCCACTGCTGGTGGCAGAGGGGTCAGTGGTGTCTCCAAAGACCTGTCTATACTTTCATCTGATCATAATTCTGTTCACATGATGTCATGTTACAAACATCGTTGTCTACACTAGAAAGCTAAAATGACTCCAACTGTCACATGTGCCAGTCTGGGGCCGTTTAGTGGCCGTATTGGTAAGGAACCGGAACCAGGTCGAGAGAGACAGGATCTTGAATTCGATGGATGCGCCTTTCCATCAAAATAAAAGCACCAAGCTAATAAAACTGCAGTGAAACTTTTTAATTTAAAGAATAATAGCAAATAAATTGATGGTGTGCCAGAATTTAAAGTTTTACTTTGGTGAATTTGGTGAATTCCAGATTTGCTCTCTAGACCAGAACCAGAATCCAGACAAAATTCAGAGTGAATGGAAACCAGGCTCTTCGCCATACACGAAGAGCCTGGTGACGCGAGGCTAACATGTTCAGTGTTCACACAGACAGTGTTGCTGCTGCTGTAACTGCTGTATTTTCACAACTGAAAGCAGGTACTCAAAGTATTTATGGAGCCATGCAGCCGCTGCATCATCAACAACATTTTCCTGCAAATATTTCACGATAAAAAGCCTCATCTAACCAAATGAAGGGACTCCACAGAGATGTTGTCAGTGGACACTGTCGCAAAAGGAGGTGCGATGTCAGTATTATCATCAAGAGACCATTTTCACTGCCTAGTTGTTGCTAAAACATGTCACACTTTTCTCTGGATGTTCTGCAGCTGAGCAGCAGCTGAGCCCGCCTGTGATCCGGCCATTAGCTGTTTGTCTGTCTGTCTGTCTGTCCGCTAACCTGTTCAATTTAAGGACAAGCTCACTTAAACATGCGAATGAAAGTTTTCCTTCCACTCCTCATCAACAACAATCCCACTCTGGAAAGTGTCCCACCATCTGCTGGTTCCACTGGTCCTGATCCAAAACCATTGGTTCTAGTGGACTTTAAACTGCAGATGCCTCCGTTCATCTGTGTTGACATTTTACACGTCAACACAAATGAACAGTAAATGTAGTTGGGATAAATCTTCACCTTAGAGGGCGTTTTGTTGATGAAACTCTGGGTTTGTCTCCAGGCAGCCGCTGTCAGAGCTCAGCATCACCAGCCAATCACTGATCTTATATTCGGCCTCAGCTCAGCTCAGGTCTGAGCGGAGGAGGCTCAGGTCCACACAGGTGAGCACGAGACACACGCTCACACACACTCAGTCTGATGATGATGATGATGATGATGATTGTTTACTGAGTGATGTTTGTACCGTGTTTTATTTTCTAGAGACAGAAACCGTCTCACATTCTGTGATCTTATCTTGTTTGTGCTGTAAATCTGCTGAGATCAGATTCTTTAATCAACTGATTTGAGCCCTGTGTCAAAGACTCTGTCAATATTGTTTCTAAAAATGGAGATTATTAATATGTTAGTATTTTACTGTATGCAGCACATTATGTGATTTGCTTTCGTGATAACGGTTGAAATTAAATCTTGAATACATGAAAAGAATTGAACAGAATTAACTGAATCCTTGAGGCAAATTGGAATAAATTTAAAAATGAATGAATGAAAGCAGACACACAACCTTCAGTCTTCTAGTGTTTTACAGTAATAATATTTAAATGAGGTCATGTTTCCTGTTGAAGTGTGAGCAGCCTGCCCCCACTGAGTTTTAAGCAGCAGTTGCGTCACTTTAAATCTGCCTGCAGACCTTTGTTCTGACGCCACAGCATCTTCTTCATCTATCATCCTAATAGTTTAACTCATTAAGGTTTTATTGTTTGACTGTGGTCATGATGTGGCTGTTTTGTCTGAATCCTGACGGGCTCAGTTTGAAAAGCTGCAGACGGATCAAAGCTGAAACTGTTTGCTCCTCTAAAATATGTTTGAATTATTTGGGTTTCACATCACTGAGACAAATATTCTTTTTCTCGTCTGTTGCTGATCGACTGATTCACTGAAATGAAAATGTTTTTAAACTAAGTAGATGAACATAAACTGTATCAAAATGAAAGCTTCTGTGTCTATTTTAATTTCACTTTGATATGAGATTAAAACATTCAAAATTGAAACTGCTTTTAATCTTAATAAGTTTAATAAGTTTATGTCACACCTTGTCCGTCATATGTTTAAATATCTGTTTAAATTCCTGTCATTGTAATCACAGCAGGGTTACACTTCAGGGAGCAGTTAAAGTTATTTGTCTGTTACAGCTCCTTTACTTTAAATATAGATACACAAAATTAAGAAATGTGTATAAACATATTTTCTATTGTATTTTCATGTACTTTTTAAAATAAAACACTATTTAATTGTCTTGTACATCATGTGCACAAAAATGTAAAAAACAAACAAACCAAGGTTTAATCATTTTATTATTAATCCACAGTGAGCCTTTACTTTGAAAGACGATATGCTTTAGGGTATAAAAATATACACTAAGTTCTCTTTCGATTAGGTAAGTTGCAGATAAAGATAAACATGCATTTTGCTGTAAAGTTTTTAAGTGTTAAGACAACAGAGAATATTATTATACATATTGCTGGTATGTTTTATTTGTGTAAATTACTTACTGTGTTAATCCTACGTATCTTCATTTAAGAGTTGGTTCACTCTAACAAATAAAATTCAAAGATTTGAAAATGTTATGCATTTTCAGTTTCTGAAAGTGAAGTTCCATAGGCTAGTTTTTGGAAAGTAAAGTTATGTATTTTTAGGGTTGGGTAACATAGGTTTTGTTCATCAAAATAAAGTAACGTATTTTGAGTTTACAAAAGTAGAGTTATGTAGGTTTTGTTATGTGTTTTTAGTCTATGTAAGTAAAGTTATGTACGATTTGTTCACCAAAATAATGTTACATATTTTCAGTTTGGGAAAGTAAAGTACTACCTAACATAAAGTTACGTACTTAACGAATCATGAAGACGTACCTTAAAATGACCAACGTTCACCTGGTTTCACACGAGACACAAACGCCGCTGTCCTGAGGGAATGTCCTGTGTTAGTTTGACCGGTCCGTCACTGCAACCTGCCTCGATTTCACTTTTTATACCACTTCCTTCTTTGCCACCATCAGTGCATTGTTTATGAGATCACAGCCTTTAATATGTGGGTCATATACGAATTAAGATGCGTCATTTTTTGTAGGTACATGTACGAAGAGTTTAGAACAGCCTGCGTGACGATCTTTAACAGGACAATGTATTTGATGTTATATTATTTTTTTCTCTGTCCTATCCTCATTAGGCTGAAATCACCCTTGTGTATGATGGAGAATCAGACACTACGTACAGATATTCTTCTCCTGGAGGGATTAAAGGTGACACCCCACTCCTCCATCCCAGCCTTCATCCTCCTCCTTCTCATCTACATCTTCATCATGGTGTCCAACATTGGCCTGGTGGTCCTGATCTTCACGGAGAGGAGCCTTCACCAGCCCATGTACCTGCTCTTCTGCAACATGAGCATTAACGATGCATTCGGGGCAACAACCATCATCCCTCCTCTGTTAGGAGACATTTTTATCCCAGTCACAGAGCGCCACATTCATTACATTGACTGTGCCGTACAGGCATTCTGCAGTCACTTTCATGCGAGCGCCACTCACACAGTGCTCATGATCATGGCCTTCGATCGCTACGTGGCCATCTGCAACCCCCTGAGATACGCCACCATCATGACCAACAGGATGGTGGTGTCGCTGTCTTTGTCAGCGTGGGTGGTGGCTTTAGTTATGGTGGCGATCCTTGTGGGCCTCAGCGTCCGCCTGTCCCGCTGCAGGTGGATTATTTTCAACCCCTTCTGCGACAACGCCTCCTTGTTCAAGCTGTCCTGCGAGAGCGTCCTCATCAACAACATCTACGGCCTCGGCTACACGGTGCTCCTGCTGGGCTCCTCCCTCGGCAGCGTCACGCTCACCTACCTGAGGATCGCCATAGTGTGTTTGAGTAGTAAGAACAAGGCTCTGAACAGCAAAGCGCTGCAGACCTGTGCCACCCACCTGGCTGTGTACATCATCATGTTTGTGTCAGGTGCCATCATCATCATCCTCCATCGTTTCCCTTACTTAACAGACCACAGGAAGCTGGCGTCCATCATGTTCCATGTAGTTCCTCCTTCCATGAACGCCGTTATCTACGGACTGCAAATCAAAGCGGTCAGACAAAAACTTAGGATCATATTTAACAGGAAAACAACAACTGCGTCGCAGGTGAACTGACCCAATGCTGAATGAAGTGTAAATAATGTCGATTCAATAGTTGCACTCACTGAAATATTCAGTCATGCAATTAAAAAACATTTTCTCTTCATGTCGTGTTTTGTCTTTCTTTTTGTTTGGTTGTTCTCTGTAGAGCATCTTTGAGTATCCAGAAAAGCCTCATACAATCCAATGCATAATTATTATTGTCTTACTTAGATTAAAGTTAAATTTCTTTCACTTCTTTAAACATCCATTCAGTAATAATGACATCAGTTAAAATTATGTTGTAATGAGGCACGGTGGTGCAGTGGTTCACACTGTCTCCCCGTGTCAGCATTGGTTTCCTCCAGGTGCTCCAGCTTCCTCCCACAGTCCAAAGACATGCAGGTTAAATGTCTTGCTTATTTGCCATTGCCTCCATTTGATGTCCCATAAACTCCACCAATATCCTTAATTCCTCATTCGATCTCTTTAGCTCTTCCATGTCTCTTTTAGTAGCCATTCTGCCACAGATTAACTTGCTGCCTGATGGTAGTTGCTGGGCCTCGGCTGAGCCCGGAGCTGGCCTGATGGTTACTGAAACCTTGAGCCTGTCTCCAGCGTTGAGTCTGCGTGATGGCTGCTGGGCTCTGCTGAATCCCAAGCCTAGGCTGGGCCTGGTGGTCTTAACTTGGCCCAGTGCTCAATCTGGTTTTGCAGATTTCACTTCGATGTGTTAAAATAATGGCTTACAAATCACTAGTTAAAATTTGGTGGAGAAAATGGTGAGGATTGACAAGAGTTTAGGTTTTCAGATTGACCACAGGTTTTTTCAGATTGTTTTAGCTGGTTCCACATGTTGTTTACACGCCTGCTGCCTCGGCTACACTGCTGTATTCCAGTGGTGCAGGTAAGAGGGAGCTGGTCACTCTTTGTCCTCACAGTCTGTCCTTTGCTTGGGAAGTTAGCTGGCAGACTTTGTTTCTGGCTGCTTGTGCTAACTTGTTCACCAGGAACCTTCAGATGGGTCCTCTGCCTGAAGAAAGAGAACTCCTGAGTTTCTGCTGTGTCAGCAGACAGCGGAGTTCAGAGAGGATGCCTTTACACATCCAGATAAAAGTTGCAAATAAACAAGTCATGTGTGGAGTCCAGTGATCCCAACACTGGTCTGTTTATCAGCAGGACTGGGGGAAAAACAACTGGTTTAATTTTTATGAATCTTGGAAGAAGGTTGAAGCAAAGTCCAAGTAAGAACCCATCAGAACGTTGAGTGGATCTTAATCACAGGGCAGACAGATGAACTATTTTCATGTATGATCACATTGTGACACAGGGCTTCTGGCCTTGGTCAAAGTCTGCGCTCTCTGAGTGCCTTTCTAGTTTCTAAAGTTATTTATAGAAAGTTTGAAGAAAGAAAGTTTGATCATTTTTACCTGTTTCAGCTGCACACTGTGACCTAACTGGAGCAAGTGTCATATAAACAAACAACCCACCTATGAGCTGTGGTCTCAGAGTAGCAACTGAAAAGAGGAGTGAGTAGGTCTTTATTGATCACTCTCTCTCAAGTAATTCCTCATTTTAACCTTGTGAATCAGCTGTTCCTCCTCCAATGAGGCGCTTTCAATGTGAGCAACACAATAAAAATAGAAATTAAGTGTCCGATGAGACAAAAGACAAAAGACGCAGCACGCTGCGGCACAAAGTGTCATTTACAGGCAGTTTGGACAGTCCAAGAGAAAACAATGCAATCAAACTGACACTTGCTTGCGTCACATCCAGGACGCAGTGATACACCATCATAATGACCTCACAAAATTTCACACTATATGAAGTTAACTAGTTAACTGAGGTTCGGGAGCAGGGTCACGCCTCAACCACACCTCTAATCACCTGACAAGCCTACTTATACTTGGCCAACCCATCCAGTCCCGTTCTCAGATCTCTCAACCCCCACACTGAGTCTCCTTCTGCCCAGCATCCAGCGTACCCTCCGGACCAGCCTGGCTGACGACATCCTCCATCCATCTTTGCCCCTCCCCTCTACATTCACTCACCATCAACATCATCTCATACCTCAGAACCTTCATGAAAATGTTTAACTTCATATTGTTGTGGCGTGATCCTTGCTAGTGAATCGATTGTTATCTTTGATGCTGTTGGTGGTGCGTCATGGTTCCTTCGCACCTATCATTGTCTCCGTCAAAGAAACGTCAGTTTGACCTTGACTGCCATTTGAATATGATTTGCTCATATGGAAACACAATGTTTATGCTGGGTAATAAACCCTGCCCCCTCCATGTTAGTGGATGGATCATGGGCCAAAGTAAAAAATCAAAGTACACATCAATTTGTTTTTTTTTTTTTTCCAAAGATTGTTTCTGCCAAGATTGTTTATCACACTTATGTTTGTTCATGTGTTTGTTTGTCTGATCACTTTGGTTTTAATTAGTGATTTGATGAAATAAAAGGGTTTGACATCATGATTGACAGCTGTGTGTGCCAGTCAGTGTGCTCACAACCAATGGTGCTGCTTGTGATTGGTCGGACGGCAGGAACAAGATACTGCAGCTTAAGATGCCGGTGGCCATATCCGGGAATTTTTGGCTTCATGTTTGGACACTGGAGACGTGTCGTCCATCTTTATTTACAGTGACTGGTACAAATTTATTCATTTTATTATTTAACTGCAAATGAACCCTGAAACTCTGAAAGATTCTTAAAGCTGTGACTCAGACCAACTTTATAACTTCATAACAACAGGTACAACTACACACACACACACACACACACACACACACACGCAAGCAATTAAAGTAATTACTTTTATAATGAACCTTTAATGAGGAGAATAAACATTTGAAGGGGGCAGTTGTTACCGTGGCGACAAAGACGATGATGTTTCTCATGTTTTCTTGTTTATAACCACAGAGGAAACTAAAAATAGGTCCCTTTGGAATTCTCTTGCTGTCCTGTGTACAATTTATATTTTTAATGAAAGCATGTGATGTCACTTTGTGTAATTAACCATGTTTGGTCTCACCTTCATCTCCATCAGAATCAGAAAACGCTCAGTCGCTCCTGAAAAGACAAAATGTGGACGTGGATGAAGTTGAGCTTCTATCCGACTGAACGTGACTGAGCCCAGCAAAGATTCACACATTCAGGTGAGATGATGAGATCTGATTTCTGTCTGTTGTGTTCAAAAGACAAATATGAAGACGTGCTGTTTGTGCTGTGCAGCTGTAGAGCTTTTTAAAGAGTTTCATTCTGACTGTGTAACAGCTGCTGTCACACTGAGCTCGTGCACACATTAGGTTACATACAAAGCTTTTCTTTTTCACACATTCATTATTCTGCACTTGTTTTCTGTTGCCAGTGAATTTTCCTCCATCCACCCATCTGTTCATCTGCCTGTCTGAGTGTCTGTCTGCTGAGGAGAGATGGAGCTTTTACCGTTTGATATTTCCCCTGAAAGCCCCAGAGGTCTGTGAGTGTTCCTGTCATTTTCATTATGTGCTGTTGTCGTGTGCTTTAATGTTTTAATGATGTCCAGTGCCATCAAACTCCACAGTGTGACTTCACAAATATGTTTTCAGTTATAAGCAGGAGAACAGAAATGTTATTACACAGAAGACAGTTTGTAAAAATGATGATAACGTTAAAGGTTCTTCATTTGTTTCCCTTAAAAGTGCTTCAGTGAAATTCTTTGTCAGTGTCTGAAGGCGATGACACATTTACAAACTATTAGAGAAAGAGCTGAATCTTTTCTTACTTATTTAATTTGCATAAAGGCTTAACATTAGCTGTTCTTATCGTACAGTGTTGAAGCTTTAAACTATATTTATACTTGTTGTTTGTATATTGAATTGGTTAAAGAAGTGATTGTGAAGTGGAAGCAGCAGGTTTTGAGGTGTTAGAGTTTCCATGTACTCGACTCCAGAGTGAAAGAAAGAGCTTTACCTTCAGATTTTGTGATTCAATCACTTCAGGTCATGCTGCCTTTGTCAAATTCTGATCCTTCACCTGTTTTATTGACTTTGAATTTACTTGCTAATTGTTTTTGCACAGACTGCTAAATGTGTAAAGTAATAGTAATCACATTATTCTCAATTTTCCATGATATTTCTTCTTTTTTTTAGCATATTAAAGCCTGATAGGTTGGAAAGTATTGAGGTGATAAATCCTCTCTCAGTCTGTTAGACTGTCACAACAGTTTGGGTTTATGTTCCACCTCTTTTACAGTGAAACTGTTTATCTGTACCTTTAGAAGATTCCCACCCGATGTGATGAACTCAGACGGCTCAAGCACAAAACAAGGCCTGGAGTTTTTACTTAATATTGGTGAGGATGTAGGTATCTTTAAATGGCCAGTGTGATGAGGAGGAACGATTACAGCAAACATGACACAATGTTACTTAAACAAAAGTCTGGAGGCGTTAGCAACAAAAAGTATTTCAAGTATCAAAAGTTAGTGAACAGGAAGTAACTTAAAACCTGGGACCTTAATTTTAATGTAACGGACTCTGGATAGATTGCCCAGGAAAATCCAACAGATATGAAGTTATGCACATTCCTGAATGTCTTTTCTCTCTTCAGCTCTGCTGTCAGGGAGAGGAAGGGCAAGGGGCTCAACTCAGATGCAGTTTTTGGGCGTTCACCACACTTTTAATTAAAAATTGTTGCGATGGGCCAAATTTATAAACTACAATCTAAAATTAATAAAAGAAATAGAATAAAATGTTGGGTGTTAAGAGCACTTATCTAGTCAGAGGCCAAAGGGGCAGACGCTTCAGAGTCTGTAGGTGTTTCTCAAAGTCAAGGATCCTTCCTTGGTAGGATGAGTCCTTCCAAGGAAGGATCCTGCATAGACAGAGTCCTTCCTAGCATTCAGTGAACACACATTGGAACAGGATAACAAGTGTCACCGGGCGTTTCAGGGTACTGTGGTCATTTTGGCACTCTCTCATGTTGTAAAATTTTAAACAAATGCAAATACTAAAGTTTTCCACAAGGTTCTGTGCTCAGACCAATCCTATTCACTCTATACATGCTTTCCTTAGGTGTAGGTCCCTTCTGTACGACATCTAATGCACGTCTATCCGTTCTGGAAGAGGGATCCCTCCTCAGTTGCTCTTCCTGAGTTTTCTACCATTTTTCCCCCTGTTTTTTTGGGGAGTTTTTCCTGATCAGCTGTGAGGGTCATAAGGACAGAGGGATGTCATATGCTGTAAAGCCCTGTGAGGCAAATTGTGATTTGTGATATTAGGCTTTGTAAATAAAATTGATTGATTGATTAAACTGTATTTTAAGAGTCAGGTGACTTTTAGCGCTCCATCGCTGCTGTAAATGATTCATTTAAAAACTTTTATGTTTGACTTAAATTACTTTATTTTAAAAATCTCATTATTCGGCAATGGACACATTGGAAAGTGCAAATTATGAGGTTTCTGTCAGTATTTTTTAAAAACTAACGGAGACATTAATCCAAATAAATGACATATTTATCTAAATCCTGCCCAGCTCCTCTCGCACAAGTTTCATTTAAGTGGCCCCACCTTCACTTCCAGCAAATCGTGTGCAAAGCACTGAGGGGATTTTATACCAGCGGAGGATCCACACATGCATCTTTGGAATTTCTCTGAAAGAAGGACTCAATCCTCTGTGAAATTCACAAGTATCTTTGACATTGGAACAGTCCTTCGGCGGGACGATGACGTATCCTCCTTGAAATTTGGCAGTGTGAGGATCTTTGCCTGACTTTGAGAGACACCCCGTGTATGCACATGCCTGACTAACCCCACCCTTACCTCACTCTTTCTCCAGATTCATACCTGCCCTTGTCGACCAATCAGAGATCCAGCTCTGTTAACGGCACCTGGGAGCCTGATGGCGTCACTTTCTTCATCATCCAGGGCCTCGCCAGCCTTGGTGAGAAAAAGATGATAGTTTTTGTCCTCCTGCTTCTGGGTTACATCATCATCCTGGGAGGAAACAGCATGATCATCTTTGTGGTACAAAATAATCTATTAAAGTTCATTTCATCAGTTTTGCCTCAGTCTGAATGAAATGGAATTATTAGTGTCTTAATCTCGCCTTGTTTATTCTCACGTAGGTGCTGACTGATTCAAAGCTCAACTCTCCCATGTATTTCTTCCTCTCCAACCTTTCCTTCGTGGACATCCTCTTCACCACCACCACCATCCCCAAAATGCTGTCAGGCCTCCTGACAGACGTGAATACCATTTCCGTCCCAGGCTGCTTCCTCCAGATGCATTTCTTTGTTCAGCTGGCTGTTACTGGTCGTGCCATCCTGACTGTCATGGCGTACGACCGCTACGTGGCCATCTGCAACCCTCTGCGCTACACGGCGGTCATGACTCGGCCCGTCCGGCTGCTCCTCGTCACAGGAGCCTGGAGTTTCGCCGCCTTCTGCACACTACCAGCTACCTCCATGTCCTGGAAGCGGCTTTACTGCGGCCCCAATGTGGTGAGGAATGGCTGGTGTGACCTGTCTTCTGTACGGCGCCTGGTGTGTGGTAACACCACCATAGATAACATTGTTTCCATTTCCTTCGCCATACTGGCACTACTGACCACAGGAGTCCTCATCCTCACCTCCTACATCCTGATTGGTGTTTCCATATCGAGGATGGGTGTCGCTCAAAGGCTAAAGGCCTTCAGGACGTGTGCCGCCCACCTGACTGTGGTGTCCATCTCTTACAGCTCGGCCTCGTTTGTATACATCTCCTACAGGGTGGGAAACTTTTCACCTGAGGTACGAGACGAATTGTTCAGCTTTAATACTCACCTTTGCCTTTGCTCTAGTTTCATATATGTCTACCAAAAAATATTTTTAAGGTCCTGTGTTCAGCTCCAGTATTTATAACCTCTAAGATATTAGAGGTGACAGGACGAGACTTTGGTTCTGGAGGTGTGCTGGTTTTGTGTTGTAGTCCAAGTCGTGCCAATCGCATATGAATGGCAGGTAAACAGTCAGTGCGGAGAGGCTGAATGCAGTAACTGAAATGTAGCCTCAGATCCCATCAGCTACTGTCTGACTATAAGTTTGCTTTAATTAGAATTTCTAACATTTATCCACATTCATATGCATATTTCTGCTTTTAGAGAGTGACTCAAATTACCTGTGATCAGAACAGGAAGTCTTTCCTTGGATATAATCTGGCGATACCGGATCAGCCCAAAATATTGGCCCTCGTCACCAGATGCTTTATCGTTATCTGATTACAGTATTTAAAACAAGATTAGCGAGGAGTGTAAAGGTTCTTCTTTGACCTTGAAAGCAGCAACTTGAGAAAAATCTCCCCATTAGGTCCACCTTGAATTTCCAAACCTCTCTACCACATCCTGTGGCCTCACACAGCAGATGGTACCTGAGCTGTCATTGACCTGTGTTTGAAATTCCTTTCACATGAAAGCAGAGTTGCATTGAAGGACCATAACTCTGGACACAGATCAGACCCACCACACAGATATCAGATGGCACTTTGCTGTAAAGGCTGTGGGACGTTAAAGCTCAGATTCAGGGGCTGGTTGCACCAACAGGGCTTCTGCCTGTAGCAGTATAGTATAGCAGTTCCCACAGTGAAAGTTGTGGATGGTCCCAACAGAAGCGTTCCTTAGCGTCCCCATGTTTGGTCCCCCCTCTGTTGGGGTACCTAGCACACAGATCTGGTACTAAAAGGTGGAGCTAGAAACCCTGCAGTCTGATTGGTCAGTAGAGGACGCTCACTCTGGTTTTATGTAACCTCTCTTCATACATCAGTAAACTACAACTATAAAATGAAAGAGAAAAAAATCACTTCATTCACTGGGCGACTGCCGGCAACTTTTAAGGTGGAACGTTAACTTGTAATGTTACTCAATGCATGAGTTGATGACGTGAATCCATCAGCACACCTTAAATTTCACTGTGACAACTTTGACCATCACTTTAGTTTTTATATGACACATACTTTTAGTAATGACTTTAAAAATATAGATTGATTTGGAGCGGATTATGTGAAGGTCATATATTCTAATCCTCACTTCCTGTGGGCTACAGCAACACTAAACCCCTGAGTTTGCCTGAGAAGGACTAAATGCACAAAGCTGCTATTTTTAAATATCCCATGGAGAGAGACTCTCACTGCAGCCTGTTGTATTTTGTTGTGAAAATGTGGGCGTGCAGCCTCGTTCTGTGGACGATAAACCAGGTGCAGACTTCCATCTGTGTCACCGCTGATGAGGAAATACAGCGAGTGCTGGACGGAGCAGTGAGTGACAACAACCCCGCCCACATTTAAGAGGACTGTCTGAACACACCCAGGGTCTAGGTACCATGTCTGAAGGGTCACTGCTGGTTCCAAAGGTGCTGGACTGAAAGGGTTTGGTGGAGACGGAGCTTAAGTTGGTGCTCTAAGTCTGACCGAATAGTTACAATGGTTCCACTAGCTAGGCTTAAACATTGTTGGGCAAGTCGCTCTAAAAATATAATACATTACATTATGACATTTTACCTGAATTTAAAAGTAATGTCACTTTACAATATTACTCTCTATGTAGAGTAATAAGTTACTGATTACACTACTTTCACCAAAATAACTTTCGAAGAACATCTCTGCATGTTGTCTCACAGCAGCTCCAGTTTATTACAGTTCAGCTCTGACCTATTCATGCATTCACACACAGTGGTCATTACTTTGGATCAAAATCCCCAGATTATATTAATGACAGTGTGATGATTAAAGAACAAATAAATGAATGAATGAATATCCTTGGACACAGGGAGGGTCAGACAGAGGAGCAAAGTCTGATCATTATGAGATATGATAAATATTCCTCCAGGTGCTCCAGCTTCCTCCCACAGTCCAAAGACATGCAGGTTAATTGGTGACTCTAAATTGTCCGTAGGTGTGAATGTGAGTGTGAATGGTTGTCTGTCTCTATGTGTCAGCCCTGTGATAGTCTGGTGACCTGTAACTTATCATTATTTCTGATTTTGTTTCAGGTTCGTATCATTGTGTCTGTGCTGTACTCCGCACTGACTCCTTTCCTAAACCCCCTGATCTATAGTCTGAGGAACAAGGAGCTGAGAGAGTCCATCAGGAGGACTCTGAGCAGGTTCAGACCTGCTGCTGTGTTACCCACAAAGAATGTCCACACAGTGTCCTGACTGGGAGAGGAAAGTTGTTTCATGTCCATTTGGGGTTAAGAGACTGTCTCGCACTAAAACTTATTTAGAAACCATCAGCCCAGTCTCCAGAAGAAAATGTTGGCAATGTTGATTTCTGCAAACCATGACTGTTACAGCTGTATGCTTCATATAGATCACTTTGAGACTATGGATCAATAATACTGATTGGGTTTTACTAACCTGTGGCTCTTCACAAGCAGCTCATTAGGCACCAAATGTGAATGGTCTGTAGTGACCTGTCGCTGTTTTTTTTTACACACTTTAACCACAGTGCAACTTCCAACCAAAGTTTAAATATATCACTTACATGATGTCAAGTGTCTGTGGTTTGTAAAAAATGCACAGCGTCAATATTTTCTCTTGTGTTTGGGTCGGCATGATTATTAAATCAGTCTTTTGTATACTGAGCCAATCACATGTTTGGTTAGCTGTTTACTTATCAACAAACTTACTAATTTACTACGTTTGCATTGAACGATAACTTCTTAATTATCACTTGAGTTAAATATGTTATCAACAGAAATATTTTCCTCACACATGAATGGATGAAGCAATATTAAAATAAATGTAAGTTGCTTTTAAAGCTTGTGTGAATACGTCTCACTGTTCATTTCTTCAGTGTTTTTCTATCAACACCTCCTGCTGCCAGAAATGTCTTTGTAACCTGTGTGACACCTTTAACGACATCAGGAGCTCCAGGTGCTCAGTTACAGCCAATCAAGGTCTCAATCAGGCAGCTGACGTCCTCGTCACACTCTGCGGTCAGAGGGCTGCAGACCATCAGCAGATCCCTCACCTTTAACTCACAGTTACTCAGCAGTGTAACTAAGAGTCCAAGAGCCATACTTCAGCTGAGTATTTATATTTTATTCCACGTGTGACGACTCCCTCTTCCTGGGATCCAGGTCTCCTCTGCTTGGTGGCTCTGCAGGTGCCGATTAACGGCTCGTTAGCTGTGTGAGCTACACCTGGTCCGTCTCCCTCACTTTCCAGTCTGTCTGTCTGTCTGATTTGCAAAGTTCATTGTAGGTTTGTGATATCACAGCTTCCTTTGGAGCGTCTGACTCTCCACATTTTGGGGTTCATCTTTGCAAATCTTTAAACAACTGCAGACACTGGACATCTTGCAGGTGAATCTTCTCACTAAGTGTAAATGTCTTTGTCTGAAAATAGTTAATAAATAATGTTAATGCCAAATAAATCATGATGGATTACTAGATCTTATTTTTTGCGCTATTTTGGATTTTTGGGGTGATTCAGTTTTTGAGCATTTGAACACTGATTTATACATCGATTACCATGGCAACAGTTTGGGTCAGTCCTGAAGAATACTGTTCAAACAAAAAATATAACAGTATTAGAAATGATGTTTCATTACATCCAGATGTGTCAATGAGAAAATGAGATTAGAAACTTAAAACATGTTTATAAATGAGGATGATCTCAGTTTTACAGTCATCAAAATTAAAACAAAGAATGGAATCAACACTTTCTTTGGGCTTATAAACTGCAGGATCAGAACTGCTGCAAAATCTGTTAAGTTCAAGGTAACGTCAAATAAAAATCTTAATATCTTAAATTCGGCTAAACTTGCTCATGTCACAGAGAAATGTGCGTCAAACTTGAGGTGCTTGATTAACGAGACCATCATCAGCTTTGTGCGTATTTATTTATGGAAACTTTTCACGTCCATGACTTTGTTCTTTTGAAACACGCTGACAATCTTCTGCCGGAGCTCTTTACACTGCAGCCCGTAGATGATGGGGTTCAGGGCCGGGGGGAGGACGTGGAACATGACCGACGCCACCTTCCCATTGTCCGCCCACTCAGGCCGACGGTGCATGATCATGGGCGTGAAGCTCGCCGTCAACATGATGAGGTAGACGGCCAGGTGGGTGGCGCAGGTCTGCAGCGCCCGACTGTTCAGCACCTTGTTTTTGTTGCTCAGACACACAATGGTGATCCTCAGGTAGGTGAGCGTGACGCTACCGAGGGAGGAGCTCAAGATGACCACGGCACTGCCGAGGCCGTAGATGTGATTGATGAGAAGATTTTGGCAGGAGAGCTTAAACAACGAGGCGTTGTCACAGAATGGGTTAATTATTAGCCGCCTGCAGCGCGTCAAGCGGATAGTGAGACCCAGGAGGATGGCAACAAAGATGAAGGCCGCCACCCACGCCCCCGCTGACAGCTTCACCACCATCCTGTTGGTCATGATGGTGGCGTATCTCAGGGGGTTGCAGATGGCCACGTAGCGATCGAAGGCCATGATCATGAGCACCGTGTGAGAGGTGCCTGCGTGAAAGTGAGCCCAGAATGCCTGGACGACACAGTTGATGTAATGAACGTAGCGCTCTGTGACTGGAGTAAAAACGTCACTTAACAAGCGAGGGATGACAGCCGTCGCCCCGAAGACATCGTTAATGCTCATGTTGCAGAAGAGCAGGTACATGGGCTGGTGGAGGCTCCACTCCATGGTGATCAGGACCACCAGGCTGATGTTGGACACCATGATGAAGATGTAGATGAGGAGGAGGAGGGTGAAGGCAGGAACAGAGGACTGGGGGCTGACCTTTAACCCCTCGATGGATATGACATCCATATTGAAGGTTTCGTTCTCCATTCTGCAGAGGGACGATCCTGCAGAGGATCAGAGACAAAGAATTCAGTCATCACTTTGCTCGATAACAAACCTGATCTGTCAGAGTGATGATGATGATGATGATGATGATGATGACAACAGGATAATCCATCAGTGGTTCATGCTCTGTGACAAAACCAAAGTGCAGTTGCTTGAAGCATTGTTGGACAGACGCCTGCCAAGCTGCAGTCCACCATTGAAGACAAACAAACAACAAAAATGGAAGGCATAAAAAAATCAAAGTCCAGGCACTCAGGTCAGTTTGGAAAAATTAAAAAGCCTTTATTTAATGGGCAGGAGTCATTAAAAACACCAGCACGTGTCAGCTTGCGCCTTCCTCGGGGTGTGTGAAGACATGAGAGCAAACAAAGCAATTATAGTTGCAGTCACTTCAGCTGTGAATCATTCAGTCTGTGCCATTTTCTTTTAGGCCTCTAGGCCTTAGTCAATAATTAGTACAAGAAGACTGTGAGATTGGAACTTCTGGGGGATCAAACAACAAACTTACTGAGCCCCTCTCACAGACTGTCAAATCTTAACTAAATAAGAATAATGTAAACAGAATAGAATCCACAATAGAAACCTTACGAGAACAACAGACAACAAAAATGTTTGATTTTTAGCCGCCAGTTTCTCTTGTTCTACTGACCAGTGCCACCAAAAGCACTTGTTTTTCACTGAGTCACTGTTGAGTTTTAGTGGCTTTTTAGCCACCAGACGACCTCAACTAGGTTCTGTGAACCAAAACACAATCTTGCCTAAATAGAACCACATGTTAACCACAGGCTTGTTACAAAATAAAGTTATCAAGTGTCCGCTACATAACAACGTACAAATGTAAGGTATCCATGGTTTGCAGAAACGTACATGTATTCTGCTGATGGAGGTGAAAAGCAGCAAGTTAAAAGAACAAAGGATAGTGAAAACTAAATCATGAAACACGTGTGAAGTGTAATGTAGAAGACAAAAGTCAGACACAACATGTGGTGTGATGGTTTTTCATTTACTGCACGAGGATGTTTTAACAGGAACATATTGCTCACAAAGTCTCAGTAAAAACTGTGATTAGTTATGAACTGAAATTTTGGTTAAAGTAAATGAAACTAAACAGTAATTTTGAATTTAAAAAAGCAGTAATAATATTGTAATTGATAGAAAAAGCAGCTCCAATACTGTAATACTGTACTGACATTCAGAAATCACACTGATTGAAAAATACAATAACATCACTGCAATACTGCAGCTGGCCTGCAACCTGCATGTCTTTGGATTGAGGGAGGAAACCAACCATGACACGGGGAGAACATGCAAACTCCACACAGAAGGGCTCCTTCACCTGAAGGAACCCTCTTGACAATGCCAACCACTGCACCGGCGTGCTTCCACAGTAATAACACGAACTGGAAAATACAGTTACAGTACTGCAGTTACAAATACTACCACTGTACTGTAATTGGAAACACAATAATAATGCTGTAAATAAAAAAAAAACATAAATAAAACCAACGTACTAGCACCTGTTAGTGACTCTAAAATCTTCAGCAACATTTTTACAGTGAGAAAACATGTCCTCACGTCACGTCTTCCTGAATCAGACCCCAGTCTGGTTTTATGTGAATTCTTTCAGGTCCTTTATTTTAGTCACTAATTTTGACTCACCAGACTCTGCCTCAGTGTTCAGTGTGTACAAGAAACATATTGAAGGCAAGATTCTGATGATCCTGCACATGTATGTAAAGACTTCAAATGTTAAGGGTCACATGATCTCTCTCATCAGCAGTGTCACATTAAATCAGAGTCACAAAACTAAATAATTTCACTGCAGTTACAGTTCAGTGTCACACTGTACTGTCTGAACTGGAGACGACACATTAGAAACAAAACAGATTTCAATTTAACAAATGGAGGCACCATGCAAAGCACAGAGTTTTAGCTCCTTTATGTTTTATATGTGATCTGTTGATACGGCCAAGTGTCCTGCTGCAGCTTTGATAATCTGTGTTTTATCACTGCTGTGCACACCATATCTTCAGCTTATTACATCGACACTGATGTTCAGCTAACTGAGCTGTGAGTAATCGTCCTGCATGTTTCACCATGATGTCTTTCAGCTCTGCCTCATCACTGCAGCTCCACTCAGAGGCCAACCCTCCTGTTAGATCAGTTAATAGTATAAAATGATGTGAGTTCAGACTGTTGTGTCACCTTTAATGACGACAAAGACGTCGTGAAAATGTTCCAGACTCCAGTTCTTAGTCTTGTGAGTCTGGAGACAAACAGGATCTGAATCAACCTGTCACAGATGCTGTTTATAAAAACCAGGACCAATCAGGAGACGAGTTGCCACAACGACCAAAGAACTGACAAATTAAATATATTTTTCATTTGCTGTTTATTCTGCAGTTTAAAGAGAGGACACCCAGAGTGAGTGGTGATAGCACCATGAAACTTCCCCGGGTGATTAAATACATTAAGACAATTATATTTTGTGTTACAAGTTCTCTGAAATGTTACAGTTGAAATTGCAAATGAGGCGTTTTCTCATCCTGCACTAGTTTGCATATGTTTACAGAACAAAACATTGGATCCAACTGAATAAGACTGAACACTGGATAAAGTCAGGTTCAAAATTCTCACATTTCACTTTGTCGTCATGTATGGAGTGAGTCTTTACGGAGGAAATTTCAGGTATCTGTTTTATCACTCAATAAATTATATAACACTGTCAACAACCAAAAAAATCTATTCTGACCATATTTTTAGTGATAAAATGTTGTATAAATCAGGCTGTGAATGACATATGAGCAAATGAGCAAACTAACCTCTGTAAAAACCTTCAGAATACAGACGGGAGTGAAACTGGGATGTCTGGTGGATGTGAGAGCTGCTAAGTGCAGATTTATGACTCAGAGAAAAAACTCACTCTGAGAAAACAGCATTTAAACATATGGATGGATGCATATGGTCAAAACCCAAACATTTTCAGATCAAAATTAAGACAATAGAGTCACATAAAACATATCACCATGTAACTTCCCCAATTTAGAACTTATATTAGGACAGTTCCCCACTTTTTTGTTTTAACTCTAATTAATTAAAAGCAAATG
Source organism: Cromileptes altivelis (assembly GCA_013133815.1). Taxonomy (NCBI): domain Eukaryota; kingdom Metazoa; phylum Chordata; class Actinopteri; order Perciformes; family Serranidae; genus Cromileptes; species Cromileptes altivelis. The sequence continues at coordinate 41,142,340 of CM023143.1, forward strand.
TCCAGAACAGAAACCTGAACTAAAAAGAACACATACATGTGGATCTTGGACATTTTCGTTCCTCTTGTCTGAAGCAAAATAAATTCTCCTAAAATCTCAAAACTGAACGATGCATGCAGAGAGTGTTTTCAGCTGAGGGTGTCTCAACTGAAATGTTTTTTTAACAACAAAAGTTTTAATATTTTACACAAAGCAGGTTGAAATCATCCAGTACAAACTCACCCACAGTGAAACATCTGACAGTTCAGACACATTCAGTGAGCAGTGGGAGACATCACCGATAGATTGTGTGTGTGTGTGTGTGTGTGTGTGTGCGCCAGGTTTACCACTGTGGATGTGAGCGTCCTCCAGTCAGACCAGAGCTGAGCTGACAGACACTTTTTATGAGTCTCCTGTTGCTCAACAGTTTGTCACCAGGCAACTGTTGCTGTCGACTTGGTGTCAGCATCATTGTGTGTGTTGTCGACTCCATATCCATTAAACTCAGAGTCTCTTTTCACCATTTGATATATAATGAATAATTAAAAACACTAAGGATCCTTAAAGTGACTATTATCAATATTTCTCTAACAGTGTATGAAATGTGTTGGGTGCAACCAAATCACCACAGTATTGGTGCTGGTATTGCACGTTACTGCAAACCACTGATGTGTTACATTAGTAGGTTTCTTCATTTTTTTATGTTTCACTTTTTAGTTTTCTGTTGTGACAACGCTGCGCCTAAAGCTTCAGTGTGTAAGACTTAGTGGCATCAAGCCGTGAGGCTCATTGTTCAAGAGGGTTTTCATCCACAGAGGTGTCAGTGACACTTTGACATCACGGATCAGTGTTTCTCTGACGCTGTTTGGCATGTCACAGACGGGGAGCTTGTCCAGCCTCTGCTCATGTGTGCTCACCTTTTGTCTCTGATAACTTAAGACCCAGAGGTTCAGGAGGTTTTTCTCCAGGAGCTGAATCATCCACAGAGGTCTAACCCTGTCCAGAACAAACAGGACAGCTGATTTAAACCAGTAAAAATAATAAGTAAAACAGTTTCATGCCTCTAATCAGAGGAACCCCAACACTGCTTATTACAGCTTCTTACTACACTGGCCGATGCAAAAATATGAAAATGTAAATGTCTCTATCCAGAGTCAGTGTTTGGTTTGTCCGTTCTGGGCTACTGTAGAAAGATGGCGGTGCAACATGGCGATCTCTGTGGACGAGGACCCGCTCCATATGTGGATATTAATGGCTCATTCAGAAACACAGTTCAGACCAAAGATTCAGAACCAGTACAGAGAGTTGTTGACTAGAGATGATACGCCGTCTCAAGTTGGTCACTTCCTGTCGACGTTACAGATCAGAAGCACAGAGAGTCGTTGACTAGAGATGATACGCCGTCTCACCATGGTCACTACCTGTGAACTGCCAGCTTTTTACAACGTTACAGAACAGATCGGCAACAGTTGTTTCTTTCAACTCATCTCATCGTGGAGCTTTGGTCTGAACTGGTTTTAAAACTACAAAGTAAATCTGTAATCTGTAATTAAAAAGTATTAATGTAAAAAATAGTTAACAATTTTAAACTAAAAAGTGGTGCGCTACGTACAATAACCTTAGAAAAGGTTACTAATCTCACAAACTTTTTCTGCCGCAGCAGGTTGGCAAAAAAGTTGTCTACACAAAACTGCAGCATGAATAATAAGTTTAATGTGGTCATTGTCATGCTTCTGATTTCCTGCAAACAATGTAAAATTCTACTTTACATCATTTACTTACAACGTCTTTATTTGTAACCAGGCTGAGTAATTGACAGGATCATGATTTAGTTCTCTCATCAGACTTGTTAAGTCTCTATTAGAGAGAAAAAGTCTGGTGTCATCTGCAAAGAGCAAAGGAAATATAGTATTAGATACAGCAGCAAGATAATTAATATAAATTCGGAATAATAAGGGTCCTAATATGGATCCTTACGGGACACCACATTGTATTACATGTCTTGTTGACTTATGACCATTAATAAGAACATATTGTTTTCCATTAAAAACATAATTACAGAGCCTTTTTTAAACATTACCTTGAAAGCCATAGCTATGCATTATAAATAAATGTGGAGCCAGAAAATTAACAATCCCATCAGCAGTTGGATTTAATGCCACCTTGTTTGATTTGTACTTATAAAATGACATTGTGTTTGGCCTGATAACTTTTACTGATGACTAATAATGTTTCCAATGTGCGACCATATTTATTTGACTCATAAAAATGATTTTTGCAAATGTTCTTGGAATTTCATTTCCAAAATTTTAGCCCAATGTTATATTTATGATAAATAAAGGCAGGAAACTTCATTTCATAAATAAATATTGTCTCTTTATTATTGGACACATACCTGACCAACTGCAGGACAACATGAGGCACTGTAATCATTTCTTTGTCTGAACAGTGTTGAGTTAAAACACATCTATATTTCAGTACTTTGGAATAAAGAGGTGTGAGACCGTTATCCAGACTAATAACTCTACTATATTACTTCCCATAAAGTACCTAAGTACCTAATCATGTTTGAAACTGGGTCCATGGGCAAGACTTGACACCGTGGTGTGAACCGTGAGGCATCCTGGGAGGTTCTTTCTTTCGGAGCACAAAGGATGGGACACCTTCACATGTCCTGTAGGTCTGCACAAATGACAAATCATCTGTGGTCCAATGACTCCCAACAACAGAAACACCAGAAATGAGACAACAGGCTGACTGCAGCACGTCAGCAAAATCTTTTAGCGTCAGATTTTTAAAATACATGAAAAAATACACTGCAGATGAATATTAGCCTGTGTGGCTAAATCTGGCACGTTTACATGATGGACTCAAGTGCTCAAGTTAAATAATGTGCACTGACTCTTCTTAAATATAACAAACACTTTTTATTCCAGGGTCACTGGGGTTGATTCATTCTTTATTCTTCCACCAGTTTGTATCAGACTGAGGAATTTTAAATTCTACCAACAGTGGAATTTATCAGCTTTTATTACCGTGTCCTGATGTGTGCTCTTAGTCAGTTCACCACTAACACTGTTATTTTTTCCTGTTAAATATGATCATAAGTGTTTGTCTGACCGTTTTGATTTGCAGTCCGTAGATAACGGCGTTCATGGAAGGAGGAACCACGTGGAACATGATGGATGCCAGCTTCCTGTGGTCTGATAAGTGAGGGAAACGATGGAGGATGATGATGATGGCACCCGACACAAACATGATGATGTACACAGCCAGGTGGGTGGCACAGGTCTGCAGCGCTTTGCTGTTCAGAGCCTTGTTCTTACTACTCAAACACACCATGGCGATCCTCAGGTAGGTGAGCGTGACGCTGCACATAGACACAAACATCATGACCATGGCGGTGCTGAACCCGTAGATGTTGCTGACAATTATGTTTTCACAGGACAGCTTAAACAACGAGGCGTTGTCACAAAATGGGTTGAGTACAACCTGCCTGCAGCGTGACAGGCGAACGCTGAGGCTCACAAGGATTAAAATCAAAAAGAAAACTACCGCCCAGGCCGACACCGACAGCGCCACCACCATCCTGTTGGTCATGATGATGGTGTATCTCAGGGGGTTGCAGATGGCCACGTAGCGATCGAAGGCCATGATCATGAGCACTGTGTGAGAGGTGCCTCCGTGAAAGTGAGCACAGAACGCCTGGATGACACAGTCGATGTAATGAATGTGGCGCTCTGTGCCTGTAACAAAAATGTCACTCAACAAGCGAGGGATGATGACTGTTGCTCCAAACGCATCATTAATGCTCATGTTGCAGAAGAGCAGGTACATGGGCTGGTGGAGGCTCTGCTCCATGAAGATCAGGACCACCAGGCCGATGTTGGACACCATGATGAAGATGTAGATGAGGAGGAGGAGAATGAAGGCAGGAATGGAGGACTTAGGGCTGACCTTTAACCCCTCCAGCTGTAAAACGTCTATATTGAAAGTGTTGTTCTCCATTCTGCAAACGGAGGATCCTGCAGAGGGTCATAGACAAAGAATAGAGTCAACACTGTAACAGTTATCATCATACATGATGGTGTTAATGATTCATAAGATGGTAAACAAGTGCAGCTTTGAGGAAGCAACACGTCTGATGGTATAAAAAATAAATGACATGAGTGTAAAGTATCTTCTTATCCCAAATTTTAATGTGTACCCCTACACTTTGTTTTGCATGGTTGGTTGGATGTAATGCCAAATTCATAGAAACGTCATTGGAGACAGCTTAAAACAGTGATTTGAACATGTCATGTTTAAACTTTTGTTCAGTGCATGTCTTCTTCAGATTAGGTCTTGTAATGTAAAGCAGTATATTCTTCCGTGTTTTCAGATACAAATTATCACTGTTACAACATCTGATTTAAAAGTGCTCACTCTGGGATTGAGACAGAAAAAAACATCTGCTGATTTCTCTCTGGCATTGTTCACTATTACTGAGTCAATGTGACCTCAGTGTACACGTAAACTAGAATTACTTCCTCATGGTTGTGTGTCTTTGTGCATCAGGCAAGTTGGAGTTACAGTTTACATTCATGTCTCAAGATCTATACAATCAGCACAGTTTCAAGATTAGAATCACCAATTCAGTATCTGACCAAATGTCTCCCCTTCTGTTCCTGAGATATGACGTTAAAACATGATGATGTCGCAGTCAAGCTGACCTTTGACCTTTTGACCTTCATGAATTTATCCTGTTAGACAGTTTTGTGAAGATTTGTCATAATTACTGAATGTATTCTTGTTTCGTCAGGTCACAGTGACCTTGACCTTCGACCACCTATTTGTAATTTGTTCATCCTTGACTCAAAGTTGACGTTGGTGCCAAATTTTAAGAAATCCCCAAAAGGTGCTCTTGGGATATCATGTTCATGAGAATGAGATGGATGCAGTGACACACTGACCTTACACCACCAAATTCTAATCAGTTTATTTTTGAGTCGAAGTGGACATTTGCGCCAAATTGGAGGAATTTTCCCTCATGACCCTCTTGTGAGTTTTCATTCACAAGAATGAGACAGGGGCAAGGTCACTTTGACCTTTTGCCTTTGACCCCCAACTTCTAATTTATTCATCCTTGATTGAAAGTTGACATTTGTGCCAAATTTGAAGAAATTCCAAAGAGGTGTTCTTAAGATGTCACATTCACAAGAATGAGATGGACGCAAGGTCACAGTGACCTTGACGTTTGACCCACAAACAATACAATCTAATTAATTAATCTCTGTGTACAAATGGATGTTTGTGCCAAATTTGAAGAAATTCCACGAAGGCCTTCTTGAGACATTGCATTCATGATTGCATTCATTGACCGTGACCTATGACCAGCAAATTCTAATCAGTTCATCTTTAAGTACAAATTCATTTGTCCTTCCAATCAAACCTTTCATCATTTATACACAGCGTGTTTAATATGTTCATCATGCCTCATGTGATGTTACTTTAAAAATTAATTATAAATGTTTTAACAGATTAAGATTAACGTTCTTCAAAGTAACAAGCAAAACAAGGGCTAAAGATCATCACCCATTCTTGAGAATTGGGACAAAATGTCCTGCCAAAAAAAAAAACAACAAACAAATAAGAAAAAAAAACAATTCGGCTTCAGGGTTGAAACATTATTGTTTTATAGGATTAATAAACATGAAGTAAATATTATTTATAAAACATTTTGACCTGCTTTTATTTTTGACCTCTAAACTTGCTCTGTGCCAGAAAACAGCCTCGTCCCAGACAGAAATTCACAACTTCACACCAAACATTAAAAAATACATTAAAAGCCTTCAAATCTAAAACTAATGCACTGTTTTAATTATTTTCATTTACAATATTTTTTCTTGAAAATGTTCATCTTCTAAATCCCTTCAAAGATACGTCCCAGATTTTTGTCAACTCTGTCAGATTTCTACAAAAATATAATTTAGAGTCAGAATCAGAAATACTTTCATGATCCCTGCGGGAAAATTCTTATTCTCTACAGTCGCTCAGATGTGAAGTAAGAAGAAGATATAAATATAAAAAAATTAAAATAAAACGTAAATGGGAATAAAATGTGTTTATGCTGTTTAACACTAAGATATTAAATATAAAAATATCTTCACTGTGCTGAGACTGTAAGTGTGAAAACATATACAGATATGTGCCACATTACACTGTATAAACTACTGTTACATTCAGAAATATAAAATATGTTTTATGCTTTAATGTTCACTACAATATATACACCAATACAATAAAATATGAATAAACATAAGAAAGACATGAGCTACATCACGAGGACTCCTGTCTGTCTGAATGTTGCTCAGGTTCTGGACTGCTTTCTATTTTATGATACACTGACTAGATAATATTTCTATCAGGTGTGTCTCAACCATGACAGGTCGACTCCGCTGGCCTTCTGAATCCAAACTGAATAAGAATTACGGTTTAAAATTAATGCTTTGATGAGCATTACAAGAACTGTGAACAGCTCTGACAGTAGACTGCTGTGAGATTAATAAACAAAGAACTTTTTGTAAACTGTCAGATTTTCCCTCTGACGTCCATCATGTCTGATATGTAAGACCAAGCTCAGTCACTGGGAGGTCGGTCCGTTACGAGGTTTAACAGTCAAAACTTTTGTTTTAAAATATATCTTTCAGCCTGACTGAAGAGTGAATATAAAGAAAACTAAATAAGGTGTTACACAGGACAGAAGCAGAGACGAGAAGACAATATAATGTAGAGAGTTTAATTATTTAAGAAAATTAATAATATAATACTGATTATAAATATTTAGTTCATTCAAATATTAATTCAAAGTTCATGTTGCTTTTTCAATAAAGCAACAGCAAGTGTGTGTGTGTGTGTGTGTGTGTGTGTGTGAGCTTTACCTCTTGACATGAAGCTCCTCCAGCCAAAACAGATACCAACTGGCAGCCATCTTTTATAAGCCGACTGAGACGCTCCTGGTTCTCCAATCAGGCGTTCACAGCCCTCACGACCTTCGTTGTTACGCAGATAATTAACCTGAAGTTTTTATTTCAGTCATCTTTATTCAACTTCTGTAAACTCAACCTGATCACCAGGGGGTATTCCATCAAGCAGGCTAAAAGCAAATCCAGGCTCAAATGGCCAAGTCTGGCTAATGTGAGCCAGAGTTCTGTTCCATCAAAGTGGCTAAGATTAGCCTCGCATCGGTAACCATGGAAGCCATGGTTCTGGCTAAGCCTGATACATCGAGCTAAACTCTGGTTTCTGTTCCATCAAGCTGAGCCACAACTCATCAAGGTGGTTAACCTGAATCCCAGCCTAGTAACCATGGTAACTAATGCTGCCAGGTCATCCTGGTCTGTAGCAGGATTAATGTGAGTATTAGCTCCATCTATGATCAACAAATGTACAATAGACAAGAACAGACACCTAAAGGACAGTTCTGCCAGTACTTTACACACTAAAAACTGTCATGATAAATGCAGATAAATATGTGATATTGATAATAATATGATAAATATATGTATGTGTAACCTCTAATCAAAAAACATTAACTATAAAAAACAAATTAAAATGTAATAAAAATGAGATAATTTAAAAAAAATCACTTACAACAGTAAAGCCAATATCAAACCAATAACAACAAAACTATGATACAATGAAAGTGAGGCATTAAAAAAAGATCGTACATGAATATGTGATTACCCTCCCATCCCCACCCTGCTCTGTTTACAGTCAACCTATGGCTAAGCCCCGCCCTAAGACGCAATGAGCCAATCACAGTGCGTATAGCCATTCCCATACACTGGGACATTCTCTACCTGGACGTCCATTGAAATTCATTACAGAAAGTCAGTTTGTTCGCTTTTATGAGCTTTTTCTGAGATTTGAAGTTTAAAAATGGTCAAACGGTGTGCATGGGGTACATGCAACTCTGACACAAGGTATCCTGAGAGGCTGGGCGACCAGGTGTATTTTTACACTTTAAACCACATCTCAAGCGAGAAAAGTGTCTCCTTTGGATAAAGTTGTGTGGTAACGTTAGACCACAACATCAACTCAACGTGAATAAGATTAACAATGATGTCTACATCTGTTCTAAGGTAAGTCAACATTGTGTTTGAGGCAACATATTGTCACTTTGCTGCAAAGAAATATAAAGTTATCTTTAACATCTCTGGCTAACGTTAGCTAACGTTAGCTCCTAGCTGCGTTGTTCATCATGTCACCTTGTTTGCTGGGAGTTCATTAGCCTATTTTGTTCTAGTTTTGTACTTTGGTGATGGTACATCATTGTTAGCTGTTGTCCAAAGGGCTCTAGTTAAGCTGACGTTCACTTCTGGAGCTTAGCTTCATTAACTTATCTGTAATGGCAGAGATAACAAAGGTTGGCAAACGTTATGCTGAATGATTCAGTGTAAATACTGTAGCACCAAACTAACGCAGAGACACTCTTGGTAAAGATGGTAAAAAGGCCGTTATCCTTTTCTCATATTCTGAGCCAAAAACCTTAACTTCAGTGGCACTTTAACTTGTTGTCTTTGATGGTGACGGCAACCAGATGCGGTTCACAAGCGTACACTGTGACCTGTAAATTTTGGCTTGTAATTGAAGCTTTTCATCGACCTTCTCAACAATAAAATGATGAATATATCCCTCCAATGTGTAGTTTAGGCCCTTTTGGTTACTTCTCAATGACATCTGATCGTTATGTCTCCAAAAATCATCAGTTGCCTCCTGTGAAATGCCGTGTACTGTGACACCTGCCATAGCGCCGCTCACTGAATGTTGATAGTTTGTCCAGGTGAGTGGAGGGGGCGGGGCTTAGCCATAGGTCAATTATTGGCTTTGCCTTTGTTATGTGTGAATATCATGTTGTTTATCATGTAAATTTACAATATTTTTGTTTTGGCTTGTCAATTTTAATTCCATTGTGATTTTAATTGACCCCAGGAAGAACAGTCGCTGCTGAGGCAGTGACTAATCGGGATCTGAAATGAACAAATAAAAAGCACAGCAGAGACCGAGCTTGAACCACAGTTCATCTGAGCCAGACTCATCCACAGCAGACAACCACCAGCTGGGTCATTATACGAAAACCTGCCATTTTGTGTCCCGCGAACAAAACTGTGCTATAAATGTCAATAAACAATAAATACACTATAATCATTTTAGAATTTATTTTCCGTGATATCTCTTGTAACATTAAAACAATGTAAAATTTAAAAACATAAACTATCATAAAAACATAAACTTATATACAATATAAAGCCTCAAGTGTCCTTTCATTACTCGTGAATGGGTTTTATTCTTAATATCTGTAAAATGCTGTAAAAAACATCATTTTAGTTGGGTTGCCAGGGAGTCGTCAACCCTGTTGCTGTTAATGAAAACACCCCTTCTGAGATAATGGACTGTTCCGAAAGTTGCATCATTTCCTGGGAGTGAAATCAGCTTCCTTTTGTGAACATGCTGGTGAAAAGACAAATAAGTGTCCTCTTCTTTTCATGATTGTTCTTAGAGTTATATAATGTTTGACAGAAGGGGACAAGCTTATTGTGTCAGCCCTGTTTCCACAAAGGGACAAGTTAAAAAGACATTTGATAGAAATTTCTAATGAACATAAATAACACGATTTAAGCCTCTAATGAATGCACACCATGTGGTCTCATGACCTTCGCCACATGGCTAGTAATGGCTGCCAAGAACATTTTTCGTCAACCCTGTTACCTTTCTAGCGTAACAGGGTTGACAAAAGTATGGTTTTGCGAGTACATGAAAATACACTTTCTGTACAAATAGTATTTACATTATATACATGGTTTTACAAGTTTCATCACTAGCTGAGAGGGAAATTGAAAAAACTGTGCGCTTGGTGACAAAGTTTTTGAAATTTGTCATAGTGTAGGGTATGGGTATAAGGTTTTCAAAAACCAAGTTGGGATAGCCACAAATTTCAATATGGCCCTCACCGGAGATTTGGATCTGCTCCAAATTGTAATGGGTTCCATGTTGGACCATGTTATACCTCTCCACCAAGTTTAACACCAGGCCAAATTTCAAAAACTTGTCACCAAGTGCACAATTTCTATGAATTTGTACGAATTCCCTCTCAGCTATGAGGTTAATGATCTATACTGATCTATATTAATACACTATCAGCACAATGTCATGTTGAATTAAAGGTTTATGAATGTCCCATGATCTCCATTACACCTGAAGCTGCAATTTAAACTAGCAGTATGGTAACTGTTGTCAACCCTGTTACTGAGATGTCAACCCTGTTACTTCAAAAAATTCAAAAAATGAAAACACAAATGTCAAATCAACTCATTTTATATGTTAAGTAAAAGAAACCAGTAATCTACAGAACAGATGTGGGTATTATTGTTTTGTTTTCATATTCTGTTCTTAAAAATAAAGATGCTGTTAAAGTGTCAATTGCAAATGAGCATATTCATCCATGGATAAAACAGAAACACCTCAATATCCCCACTGTACAAACACACTCAGTGTAACAAGGGGAGATTTATCATAAATAGTTTATCAGATTTGTTGAAAATATGCATTTAAAACATTTTCAAACATTAAATGGTGTATCGTAAAAGGGTTGACAAAACACACATATGCGTGTTTATTGAATGTAGAAAAAAATTTAAAAAAAGATAGCCCGAGATGGTACAGCACCTATTTCTGATAGGTAAGGATCTATTTAATCCAAAAAGGGTCATAAATGATTTTAAAACAGTACTTTGAAAATCATGTCATCAATCATCAATGTATATTTGTAAAAATAAGTATTATAATTCTATAAAATTTGTCTGTGTTGTTATTACCTGACACTCTTAGGCCTCCGTAGTCAATATGTGGAAAGTTTGATACTCTTAGTTTCTGTACCCCTACCTTCACCTTTGGGGGTGCCCCACATGTAAAGGGGTGTCTCCTGCCTTACCTCTCCCCTTTTGCTGTTGTGCTCTGTGGGAGAGGTAAGGCTACATTGCTCTCGTAGTAATTTCCATGTTTTAGCGCTGCTAAACTGTTTAAGTTCATTTTATGCTAGCATAAACTTGTGTCACTTAATTTGTGTCTGGGCTGGAGTTTGTGTGGTTGTGTATGACAGAGGATTTTGTTTTTGTCACTTGCTGTGAGGAATAAACGGAGATCACCTCCAAAGATATCCACAGCCTGGGCCTCTTCATATCAATACAACGCAGACATCACAAGAGTCCACAGCTTACAAATGTACAGGTATTGATTAGCTGGATTCTCCAAAGGCTAAGTTGATGTTAGTAAGCCAACGCACTAACAGGCAGAGTAGCATTCCTTTTACTAAGCCGACACCTTTACACACCACAGATCACAAATATTTAGCTCTTAAACATAACTACATTGAGAAAGGAAACTTAAAGCTTCCACTCTCACATGCTCCATTCTTCTTCTGACCCACAGCAGTGGCAACCCTCGCCAACAGGTCCTCAAACTCGGCCCCAGTCAGCCTGAAGTACCACTGAAAGCGGCTATCATCCAGACGGAGTTCCTGGAGGAGGTGGTGAAACTCGCCGTGCTGGATGCGCTTCTGCAGGATAGGGTGAACCCAAAAACGATAGCGTTTGGCCCTCCGACGCATTTGGGACTTCCAGAGCAGGTACAAAGCAGCGATGGTGGTTATCTCAGCCATGGTCGTCAGTGGCTACCCGGAGCTACATGATACGACGTGTCTACTCTACAAAGATCGCAACAAAAAGGAGCAGGCTTGGGTGAAAGTCACTGGTCTACTTGGAGACTGGTCTACTTGGTAAATTCTGCAGAATGGTTGTACTATGAATGTTAGCACTAGCTTAGCTCCAGTTAGCACAGCCGACTTCCCCGCTACTCGCGCGAATGACGCGATAATGCAAATTAACAAAATGGTCAGGTGTCCAAACTCGGGCGTTACGGGCGGCACGTTACGAGTGATTAAATCGCGTTCATCGCGTTTGGTGGGAACGCAGCATTACTCTGCTTCTAATTGGATAATCCTGACATTCTTACGCTAACCCAAACAATCCCCACTCCCCTGCCTAAACCTGACCAATCCAATCAATGAAAGCAAGAAGTATTAGCCAATCATAGAGTGTAGGACGGGTCTGTTTTGATTGTTCTCATGTGAATAAACACATTTGGAATATCATGCTGTTGATTAAATATTGAACAAATAAATCTTGTCAACCTCTCCTATATCAAAAACAACAAAATCCTTCAACCTTTACTACTGATAAGTAATTTTGGTTGTAGTTATATTCTAAGTATTAATCAGAGTTCAGAATTAATGGTACATAATATAATTAACAACTAGTTTTAATTATCATAATTATTTCTGATAGAAATTTTAAAACTTAACCATGACCTCAAACCTTACCAAGAACACAACATTCGTGATGGAAATAATGAAAATACAGATACTTTCAGAAAAGTGAGGTACCACCAGCATCATTTTTTAATTCAACAAAGTTATTGCACATATACATTTTAAAATGGTAAATTAATTTAGATAATTTTTTTCAATTCAATTCACAAGCACCATTCAGACACACATTCATACACTGGTGGCCGAGGCTGCAAGACAAGGGGCTACCTGCTCATCAGATAAACATTCACATCAGAAAGCTCAGCCATCGGAAGCAGTTTTGGGTTCAGTATCTTGCCCAAGGACACTTTGACATGTAGACTGCGTGGGTCAGGGATGGAACCAATAAGCTTCTCATTGGTGGCACTACGTACTAAGCCACAGTCACCTCGATGCCGATGGTCAAAAGGACCATTATGGCCATTATTTTCTAGTGTTGATGTAGATTTAATGTAACAAATGTTGTGTATGTGTTAATAAATATATAGAGAGCAGAACAACATTATATGTTTGGCACAACGTACAATTCCAAAAGACCAGTTTAAATTCATATAATTTCTAAATAAGTTTCTGTGCATGACAATCTTTTTAATCCCAAACAGACATCAGGAGCCCTGTCCTGGATATTCAGCTGTCTTTTCTGTCTCCAGTTTGTGGGTGTGTGGTGAGCAGAGCGGCAGCTTTCCTCTCCCAGTCAGGACACTGTGTTGACGTCCTTTGTGGGTAACACAGCAGCAGGTCTGAACCTGCTCAGAGTCCTCCTGATGGACTCTCGCAGCTCCTTGTTCCTCAGACTGTAGATCATCGGGTTTAGGAAAGGAGTCAGAGCGGAGAACAGCACAGACACAATGACACGGTCCTAAAACAAAATCAAATATAGATTGAACAAACTTTCATAAACACATGAGGTTCACTCTGCCATTTACCACAGATCCTGATGATGACAAAGTTGGTCAGTCTGTCGTCCAACACTTTTGAATGTTCAGATTTCTATGAAATGTTCTGTGAAGGCTTGTGCTCCCCAACCAGCCAAGCAGCATTAACATGATTCCTCTTATTGCTGGTGACCATTAAACTTTGAGGCTGGTGCCTTTTTAATATTTTGGTTGACAAAGTATTTTCAAGACCAAATGGACAAATGCACATTTAATTTGCTGAGGATATCATCATCTGGATGAATCCAAGAGGTCGGGGCAGAGTACAACACAGTGTCAGTGATGCACACCTAGAAAGATATTCATGGTAACCAGAGGGTCAGTCCTGAAGATTTTGGCCTTCTTCTGACTTTCCCTCTATCTAATACTTATTCACTGATAGCATCGTGGCATAAGAATGGTTACCTGTAACCAGAAATAGATATGTGAAAGACTGCAGGCCAGACTGCCATGAAATATACTATATATGTCATTCTCCGGAGGATTTATAACTTCATGACTAATTTCTCTGTGCCACTCCCAACACTGCTCTGATGGAAAGAGTCCACAGCTGATGCTGTTTTTAAGCTTAATGCTTACACAGGCATGCTAACATGCTCACAATGACAACAAGTTGATGATTTGCAGGTATAAAGATTGTCAAGTTCGCCATCTTAGTTTAATGTTTCTATCCCTCTGTGCAGATGATAGCCACGGCTCAAAGCAATATGTTTCCAATTTTGTCCATCAGTCCCATTTATATGAAAGTGATATTACAATTTGACACAAATGTCCTCTTGTACTCAATGATGAACCAGGATTTTGGTAGTCATACGTCCAACATCAAGGTGACTGGACTCAAAAATGAAAGAGAATGATGCCTGCAAGCTCGCTCAGGCCATCAGCTCAAGCTGCACTGATTCATACACATACACTACTCTATCATCAATAAAACACACCCTCTTCCCAGCTCTCCCTTTGCCTTGTCAATGCCACTGCTGCCCTGCATCAGCACTGCCGCTCGCACTGTCAGCCCCACCTCCACCCCAGCATCCACCTGCAGGCTCCAGCTAAGGGGGAAATATTTAATCATAACTGCCCAATATCTCATGTGAACATATCTGTGGGGAGCGAAGAGTTTAGACACATTGAAAATGTGAGTTGACTGAAGTCATTAGAATTTGGTGGTCAAAGGTCATCACTTTGACCTTGCATCCATCTCATTCTTGTGAATGCAATTTCTCAAGAAGGCCTTGAGGGGGTCTTCTCAAATTTGTCACAAACGACCACTTAGACCTAAGAGTGCACTGATTAGAATTTTTTTGGTCAAAGGTCAAAATGTAACTGTGCACAAAGCAATAATTCTAGTTGTGTGCTAACATACGCTAATTAGCACAGGTATTTGACACATGAAAATGATCTGGTGAAGGCACTCGGGGAAAAGTCAGAGGATCACCAAAGTAATTGCGATTAATCCTGAGGGAAACATGAAAGTGCATACCAGACTTCCTGGATACGTTAGTTGTTGAAATATTTTGCTTGAAACCATAAATATCAAGCTCAAGGTGGCGCTAGAAGACAAGTCAGGGGATCATCAACATTATTAAGATACATCCTCTGGGGACCCTGAATATCTGAACGATGGCAATCCTTCCAATAGTTATTTACAGATTTCGGTCTGGACTGAAGTGGTGGAATGACATTTATAGAATCAGAGTCAGTGACCCAATCTGCTGAGAGGGGCCACAGGATGTGACTGAAAGCTTTGGAAACACAAAGTAAATGGACCCAATGTTGACATTTGTTTGTCAGGCTTCTGCTTCCAAGGTCAAAAACGAAACTCTTTGTGAATCTTATTTAAAACACTGGTTTTGAATACAGCACTCTTAATCGTATTTTTTGGTAGACATATATGAGACTAAAACAAAGGCAAAGGTGAGTATTAAAGCTGAACGATTCGTCTCGTACCTCAGGTGAAAAGTTTCCCACCCTGTAGGAGATGTATACAAACGAGGCCGAGCTGTAAGAGATGGACACCACAGTCAGGTGGGCGGCACACGTCCTGAAGGCCTTTAGCCTTTGAGCGACACCCATCCTCGATATGGAAACACCAATCAGGATGTAGGAGGTGAGGATGAGGACTCCTGTGGTCAGTAGTGCCAGTATGGCGAAGGAAATGGAAACAATGTTATCTATGGTGGTGTTACCACACACCAGGCGCCGTACAGAAGACAGGTCACACCAGCCATTCCTCACCACATTGGGGCCACAGTAAAGCCGCTTCCAGGTCATGGAGGTAGCTGGTAGTGTGCAGAAGGCGGCGAAACTCCAGGCTCCTGCGATGAGGAGCAGCCGAACGGGCCGAGTCATGACCGTCGTGTAGCGCAGAGGGTTGCAGATGGCCACGTAGCGGTCATACGCCATGACAGTCAGGATGGCATAGTCAGTTACACCTAGCTGAACGAAGAAATGCATCTGGAGGAAGCAGCCTGGGACGGAAATGGTATTCACGTCTGTCAGGAGGCCTGACAGCATTTTGGGGATGGTGGTGGTGGTGAAGAGGATGTCCACGAAGGAAAGGTTGGAGAGGAAGAAATACATGGGAGAGTTGAGCTTTGAATCAGTCAGCACCTGCGTGAGAATAAACAAGGCGAGATTAAGACACTAATAATTCCATTTTAGTCAGACTGAGGCAAAACTGATGAAATGAACTTTAATAGATTATTTTGTACCACAAAGATGATCATGCTGTTTCCTCCCAGGATGATGATGTAACCCAGAAGCAGGAGGACAAAAACTATCATCTTTTTCTCACCAAGGCTGGCGAGGCCCTGGATGATGAAGAAAGTGATGCCATCAGGCTCCCAGGTGCCGTTAACAGAGCTGGATCTCTGATTGGTCGACAAGGGCAGGTATGAATCTGGAGAAAGAGTGAGGTAAGGGTGGGGTTAGTCAGGCATGTGCATACACGGGGTGTCTCTCAAAGTCAGGCAAAGATCCTCACACTGCCAAATTTCAAGGAGGATACGTCATCGTCCCGCCGAAGGACTGTTCCAATGTCAAAGATACTTGTGAATTTCACAGAGGATTGAGTCCTTCTTTCAGAGGAATTCCAAAGATGCATGTGTGGATCCTCCGCTGGTATAAAATCCCCTCAGTGCTTTGCACATGATTTGCTGGAAGTGAAGGTGGGGCCACTTAAATGAAACTTGTGCGAGAGGAGCTGGGCAGGATTTAGATAAATATGTCATTTATTTGGATTAATGTCTCCGTTAGTTTTTAAAAAATACTGACAGAAACCTCATAATTTGCACTTTCCAATGTGTCCATTGCCAAATAATGAGATTTTTAAAATAAAGTAATTTAAGTCAAACATAAAAGTTTTTAAATGAATCATTTACAGCAGCGATGGAGCGCTAAAAGTCACCTGACTCTTAAAATACAGTTTAATCAATCAATCAATTTTATTTACAAAGCCTAATATCACAAATCACAATTTGCCTCACAGGGCTTTACAGCATACGACATCCCTCTGTCCTTATGACCCTCACAGCTGATCAGGAAAAACTCCCCCAAAAAACCCTTTAACAGGGGAAAAAATGGTAGAAAACTCAGGAAGAGCAACTGAGGAGGGATCCCTCTTCCAGAACGGATAGACGTGCATTAGATGTCGTACAGAAGGGACCTACACCTAAGGGAAGCATGTATAGAGTGAATAGGATTGGTCTGAGCACAGAACCTTGTGGAACTCCAAAACAAACTTTAGTATTTGCATTTGTTTAAAATTTTACAACATGAGAGAGTGCCAAAATGACCACAGTACCCTGAAACGCCTGGTGACACTTGTTAGCCTGTTCCAAGGTGTGTTCACTGAATGCTAGGAAGGACTCTGTCTATGCAGGATCCTTCCTTGGAAGGACTCATCCTACCAAGGAAGGATCCTTGACTTTGAGAAACACCTACAGACTCTGAAGTGTCTGCCCCTTTGGCCTCTGACTAGATAAGTGCTCTTAACACCCAACATTTTATTCTATTTTTTTTAATTAATTTTAGATTGTAGTTTATAAATTTGGCCCATCGCAACCATTTTTAATTAAAAGTGTAGTCCTCCTCCGAGAACCGCCATCTTATCCTGGTGGAGGAGTCTGAGTGCCCTAATGACCCTAGGAGCTATGCTGTCGGGGGCAGCTTTCCCCTGGTAGGGTTTCCCATGGCAGATTTGTTGCCATGCGGATGATGTGGTCCTCCTAGCCCCATCAAACAGTGACCTTTGGCTCTTGCTGGGACGGTTCGCAGCCGAGTGTGAAGCGGCTGGGATGAGAATCAGCACCTCCAAGTCTGAGGCCATGGTCCTCAGCCGGAAAAGGGTGGATTGCCCACTCCAGGTCAGGGGGGAGGTCCTGCCTCAGGTGGAGGAGTTTAAGTATCTCGGGATCTTGTTCACGAGTGAGGGTAGGACGGAGCGGGAAATTGACAGGCGGATTGGGGCAGCGTCAGCAGTGATGCAGGCGCTTAACCGGTCCGCTGTGGTGAAGAGGGAGCTTAGCCAGAAAGCGAAGCTCTCGATTTACCGGTCGATCTAAGTTCCAACCCTCACCTATGGCCACGAGCTCTGGTTAGTGACCGAAAGAACGAGATCGCGAGTATAAGCGGCCGAAATGAGTTTCCTCCACAGGGTGGCTGGGCTCAGCCTTAGGGATAGGTTGAGGAGCTCGGACATCCAGGAGGGACTCGGAGTAGAGCCGCTGCTCCTCCACATCGAGAGGAGCCAGTTGAGGTGGTTTGGGCACTTGGTAAGGACGCCTTCCGGACGACTCCCTTGGGAGGTGTTTTGGGCATGTTCAACCGGGAGGAGACCTCAGGGAACGCCTCGGGGTTCCCTTGGAAGAGCTGACGGAAGTGGCTTGGGAAAGGACTGTCTGGGCTTCTTTGCTGAGGCTGCTGCCCCTGCGACCCAGACCAGGATAAGCGGAGGACGACAAGGATGAGTACGAGTGTAGTGTACGCCGGACAACTGCATCTGAGATGAGCCCCTTGCCCTTCCTCTCCCTGACAGCAGAGCTGAAGAGAGACAAGATATTTAGGGATGTGCATAACTTCATATCTGTTGGATTTTCCTGGACACTCCATCCAGAGTCTGTTACATTAAAATTAAGGTCCCAGGTTTTAAGTTACATCCTGTTCACTAACTTTTGATACTTGAAGTACTTTTTGTTGCTAACGCCTCCAGACTTTTGTTTAAGTAGCATTGTGAATGCAGGACTTTTACCTGTAAAAGAGAATTCTGATTGTGTTATATTAAGATTTAAATACTTCTTCCACTGCAGGCATGAAGCAAACTTAAAATCAGCAGAACCGAGCTGCAAGAGAAATTGTCAAGAAAGCTTCAAAAGCGGGAAAAATACGTGTTAAAAAAAATCAAAAGTTGAGGTTATTTTGTGTCATGTGTTCTCAAGCTCAAGAAGAAATAACTGTAAAAACACAAACAACTAATTTAAAAAAAAAAAACATCCGTAAGGGACTCACATACATTCCTTAAACAACACTGTCATGTTTGCTGTAATCGTTCCTCCTCATCACACTGGCCATTTAAAGATACCAACATCCTCAAAAGAGGTGGAACATAAACCCAAACTGTCGTGACAGTCTAACAGACTGAGAGAGGATTTATCACCTCAATACTTTCCAACCTATCAGGCTTTAATATGCTCAAAAAAAGAAGAAATATCATGGAAAATTGAGAATAATGTGATTACTATTACTTTACACATTTAGCAGTCTGTGCAAAAACAATTAGGAAGTAAACTCAAAGTCAATAAAACAGGTGAAGGATCAGAATTTGACAAAGGCAGCATGACCTGAAGTGATTGAATCACAAAATCTGAAGGTAAAGCTCTTTCTTTCACTCTGGAGTCAAGTACATGGAAACTCTAACACCTCAAAACCTGCTGCTTCCACTTCACAATCACTTCTTTAACCAATTCAATATACAAACAACAAGTATAAATATAGTTTAAAGCTTCAACACTGTACGATAAGAACAGCTAATGTTAAGCCTTTATGCAAATTAAATAAGTAAGAAAAGATTCAGCTCTTTCTCTAATAGTTTGTAAATGTGTCATCGCCTTCAGACACTGACAAAGAATTTCACTGAAGGACTTTTAAGGGAAACAAATGAAGAACCTTTAACGTTATCATCATTTTTACAAACTGTCTTCTGTGTAATAACGTTTCTGTTCTCCTGCTTATAACTGAAAACATATTTGTGAAGTCACACTGTGGAGTTTGATGGCACTGGACATCATTAAAACATTAAAGCACACGACAACAGCACATAATGAAAATGACAGGAACACTCACAGACCTCTGGGGCTTTCAGGGGAAATATCAAACGGTAAAAGCTCCATCTCTCCTCAGCAGACAGACACTCAGACAGGCAGATGAACAGATGGGTGGATGGAGGAAAATTCACTGGCAACAGAAAACAAGTGCAGAATAATGAATGTGTGAAAAAGAAAAGCTTTGTATGTAACCTAATGTGTGCACGAGCTCAGTGTGACAGCAGCTGTTACACAGTCAGAATGAAACTCTTTAAAAAGCTCTACAGCTGCACAGCACAAACAGCACGTCTTCATATTTGTCTTTTGAACACAACAGACAGAAATCAGATCTCATCATCTCACCTGAATGTGTGAATCTTTGCTGGGCTCAGTCACGTTCAGTCGGATAGAAGCTCAACTTCATCCACGTCCACATTTCGTCTTTTCAGGAGCGACTGAGCGTTTTCTGATTCTGATGGAGATGAAGGTGAGACCAAACATGGTTAATTACACAAAGTGACATCACATGCTTTCATTAAAAATATAAATTGTACACAGGACAGTAAGAGAATTCCAAAGGGACCTATTTTTAGTTTCCTCTGTGGTTATAAACAAGAAAACATGAGAAACATCATCGTCTTTGTTGCCACGGTAACAACTGCCCCCTTCAAATGTTTATTCTCCTCATTAAAGGTTCATTATAAAAGTAATTACTTTAATTGCTTGTGTGTGTGTGTGTGTGTGTGTGTGTGTGTGTGTGCGTGTAGTTGTACCTGTTGTTGTGAAGTTATAAAGTTGGTCTGAGTCACAGCTTCAAGAATCTTTCAGAGTTTCAGGGTTCATTTGCAGTTAAATAATAAAATGAATAATTTCGTACCAGTGGCTGTAAATAAAGATGGACGACACGTCTCCAGTGTCCAAACATGAAGCCAAAAATTTCCCGGATATGCAATGGAGGAGGTGTGGGACGACAGGGGCTGGCTGTGGCCACTTCACGCTGATTCCTGGCCACCCTATTGGCCACCCTGGCCTGATCCCAACCACCGTAACGTTAGTAATCCAGTATCGGTGGACCGGAGCACACCCATAGGCCAGTCACCACCAAGTGCCGGCGGGGCTGTCCAAATGCAAACGAACAACATATATTAACAGGTAAGCTGTAATATCAGTGGGGAGATTCGCCTTTTGACGCTAGCAAGCTAACGTTAACACGTTAACAGGAAAAGATAGAAAAAAGTAAGCATTGGCTAACTTCTTCATGCATCAGTGAAGTCATCCTTAAACTGTTAAGTAAGCTACCTGAGGCAAAAAACGATGTATCGTCACATTGTTTAGTCATCCCAACTAAAGTCACATTACTTTTTGAATAATTTTAATAACAGGGAAATTGACTAGCATCTTTGTTGGTTCATGTTTTTAATGTTAGATAACTCCCCCAAATAAGTCAAATCAAACATGATAAATATGTCATAGTTTGATAAGTTGGGCTGTCAATTTTATGAATGTATTTGTTTGGTTAACTTTGCTAGTACTAGCTATAATGATGGTGGTACTGTTGATATGTTCTGCATTTTGCATTGGTGTATTATGTCAGAGCAGCACAGACATGAAGAGAAAGACAGCAGACATAGCTTCCTTCTTCAGTAAGGGAGTAGTCAGGAAGAAGAAGCCAGCTGAGGCACAGAATGACAGACAGGGTGAACAGATAGAAGAGACAGATTCAGAGAGTGAGAGAGAGGAGTGGGCAGTGAGTGGAGTGGTGCCAAGTCAGCCTCCAGGTAAAATGTTACAAACCCTCTCACACATGCACTTGGCCATAGTGTTACCCTCTTTGACAATGTCCACTAGTGTGTTACGTTCATGTACAGATCATGTTGAAAATTAGTTTACATGAATTTTAAAAACCTTTAAAAAAAAAATAGTTTCAGCACCTTCAAGTCTGACACATATTATTTTTTAGTTGTTTCCAAAAGAGCCCAGCAGACAGACTCAGAGTGAGAGTGAGCAGCTCCCCCATACCACTGGACCAAGAGGACCTCCAGGTAAATCTTTCATTCACATGTTTGGATCTCTCGTGTTGCTACCCTCTTTTTTATTCTGTCTATTAAACACATCATGCAGAAACTATGTTATCAAACCTTTTGGAAAACTATTCAAACACCACCTTCTATTTTTAGATGTTACTGACCTCATCAGCAGACAGATTCAGAGAGTGAGAGACAGGAGCCCCCACTGCCCACTGGACCAAGAGGACCTCCAGGTATACTAACATCTACACACTGGTGACTTGAATTGTACTTAAGCCAGATATGATACAGTAGCTATGTTAATCTGGTTCCCTGATAATTCATGAATAGGTCTGATTCACTCGTCCTGGGACCCAGAAGAAAAAATGTTTTGATATCAAGATTTGTTTTATATAATTTAAGTATTAGACTTGAAAGAAACATTTTGCATAAAAAAAAAAAACAAAAATAGTATTTATTTATTTTTTTATCACAAGACTTAGTCGGGTCTTAAATTTCCAGAGTTAGTCAATGAGTTTCAGTTGAGTTACAATGGGACTATGGGATATTTTATGCTTTATCTCTAAATATATGAGCTACAAAGGAATTTTACTCCCCTGGAATTATTATGTGTCTGTCTTCAATGCTTAACACTATGATGCATAGCTGTAGCAAGGTAGAGTGTATTCTTAATAGCTATACCAATGGGCCTGACGTTGCAGTCAGGGTGCAGGATTGGTACCCTGTACCACTGGGTTTAAGGGCCTAGTGGTCCAACTGCACTCACCCCTCACTATCTATGATGTGATGAGGTGTAATGCTTGCTATGTCGTCATTTAACACTTGCCCAGGCGATAAGAAGTGATGGGGAGCCCCATAGTTTGACCCATGACCCCTATGTGACAGACCCCGAAGACCAGGTAAACTTTATTGTGTGTGGTGGCCTAGGAAGGGTAAAGAACAGTGGAGTGAAGCTTTACAGATACTATTGTATGTGTGAATACACTCTCAGCAAGAATTGTCATTGTTTAAAGGAAATGGAGCAAGAAGTTTCTCAAAATCCTCCTTTTAGGTAGTATCCTACCATAGATGCATGGGAATGTACGTTCACCTAAGGTATTCTTATTTTCCAATAAACCTCCAAATTCTTGCATACACATTACTTCAGAGTCTCACTCCAAGACAAATTTCTGCTTTCACACCGACTAACCTTTAAAATGTATTAGAAATTATAAGAAAAAAACGTCATTCCCTTTAATGGCCTTCTGCCGCTGAATCATGGAAACTGGTTAAAAAACAGGGGGTACTAGGACCCAATGAATAATTGAATAAAATGTGTATTTTGAAAAGGTTAAAATTACTCTGGATTTCTGAAATCTCTCTAAATTAAAGTTAAGACCCTTATGTTCAGGAAACAAATTAAATATTAATTAATAATCATAACTTTTGCCAGAAAATGATCAATTACCACTCTGGCAGCAAAAAACGAAAAAAATGTAATGGCAGAAAAGGGTGTGTGTTTGCCCTGTTAACCTCACCCACATAATGTCTACATCATTAGAAAGCCCTGGATGTCCTCTTAGGAACACAATTTGACCCAAATGGATAGCATAAAGAATACTTGTGATAATCAGGGGGGTGTAAAGGACCAGGACACAGACCCAGAGCTGAGCAATGACCACAGGTTTATTTGGTGGGGGAAAGGTAGGTTGGAAGCGAGGAGGGGATCCAGGCAGCGAGGCAGTGGAGGGGCCTGGGGAAGGCAGAGGAGCAGAGGCGTGGGGGGAATGGTGATGGCAGGTGGAAGGTAGCGGTGAGGGGAGCCGGGGGCTGGAGTGGGTCTGGGGCGGCAGCGGCTGAGCAGGAGCTGGATGATTCCTGGGACACGAGAAACACAAGGTAAGCACAAGGGATACACACTGAAATCTACACAAACTGGAAGTCGGCCTGACATGAGTTACTGCTTGGTGAACTGTAACGATCTGGCGGAGAATGACCGGGGAGCCGGAGTATAAGAGCTGAGTGGCGATGAGGTGATGAGCTCGAGGTGTGCGTCCTGTAGCCACCACCTGCGCTAGGGACCCGCCCCTAGGAGAGAGTGAGACACACAAGGGAGGGAGCGGAGAAACACAGGCGTGGATATGACAATACTTGAGTTACACTAGTTAGACTAATGTCATCCGCAGAGGAGGATAAACATCTCAGTCTGTCTCAGTTAGATAAATGGTCACAAGTCTATTACTGAAGGGCCTGGGTCTCATCCGTTGGATGTAGAATGGGAAAATAGTTACACTAATTGTGTGATCTTGATTATTAATCTTTTCTGTAGTTGAATAATTGAAGTTGCTTTTTTTTTCTTTTCTTAAATAGACATATCCAAATGAAGAGCTGATGGACTGGTCCAGCCACATCTGAAGCTCTTTCCTAGAACACTCCAGGGTGACAGGAGGAGAAACTTTCAAGCCTCATGGTACCATCAATACCCATGGCTTGAATACTCACAGAGCCACGACTCTGCATACTGCTATGCAGGCAGGCATTTTGGCCTCCCAAACACAGAGTCGGCATTTACTGTTGGGGTGACTGTGCCATTGTGGCAAATACACCACAGGCCCTGCAAGCAACATTAACAGCTGCTGTGAAGGCCTACAGCAGACTGGGTCTCACTGTGAACACTGTGAAGACGGAGGTACTCTACCAGCGGAACTCCCCTCCCCCAACTCGACCACCATCACCTGTCTTCAACATTAACAACACACCTCTAGCAGTGGTCCCAGACTTCAAATATCTTGGGAGCATCATCTCCGAAACCTGCAGCATGGACAATGATGTCCAAAACCAGATAAAGGCTGCTTCAGCTTCCTTTGATAGGCTGCGCAAGAAGGTTTTCCTGAATAAGGACCACAGCATACAGACCAAGGTTGCAGTCTACCAAACTATCTGTGTCTCCACCCTACTCTATGGCTGTGAAGCATGGACCCTGTATCACCGTCACATCCATCAGCTGGAGAACTTTCACATCAAATGTCTCCAGCACATCCTTGGACTAACTTGGCACAACCGTGTACCACACACGTAAGTCCTGAAGAGAACTGGTAAAAAGAGCATGGAGGCCACTTTTCTTCAATACCAACTGCGGTGGGTTGGCCACACCATCAGGGTGACAGAGGACAGACTTCCACAGTAACTACTGTATGGTCAGTTACGCCATGGTCAGCGATCTGCAGGAGGTCAAAAGCGGAGATGCGAGGACCAGCTCAAAACAACGCTCAAGAAGTGTGGGATACAGTACACACAGCTGGAAAGCACTGCCACGGACCGTCCAAAGGAGACTTTGCCAAGCTGGCATTCAGCACCTGGAAGAGGAGAGGAGTGAGGCGAGGGAAAGGAAGCGCCAGGGGAGGAAGATGGTCACTGTAGCCAAGGCGACAACAATTACTGACTTCATATGCCCTCACTGTAATAGACCTTGTGGCTCACGCATTGGACTTCATAGTCACCTCAGAACTCACCAAAAGAAGAAACAGAATGTCATCATCGGATACAATGGACTACCATAAGCAAGTAAGCAAGGGGTACAAGAACTGGAAAAAAAGCAAGATATAAAATGGAGGATTTGCTGTACATGTAAAGGGAGAGGCTTACATAAATGCAATGGCTTGGAAGGAATTTGAGCGAGGAGAAAAAGCAAATGCATCTTTAATGAATACCTTAAATAAAGAACACAGTAAGCAGATACAGGAAAATCGTAACTACATCAAAACTGTAGCTGAAGTCTTGCTTTTAACTGCAACCCAAAATATGTCACAAAGGGGTCACAGGGAAACAAGCATTGCAAACAACACGGGAAACATCTTGGCTATATTGGATGCAATTGGTAACCATGACCCAGTTGTAAAAAAGAAACTGACAGGGCCTCGCAATGCAAAATACACCAGCCATCAAAGTCAGAATGAGATTTTGGATACATTAGCTGAGATGGTATGCTCTTCCATCATAAGTGAGGTCAAGGAAAGTGGTGTCTTTTCTGTAATGGCAGATGAAACTAAAGACACAAAAAAGAAGGAACAGATCTCTTTTGTGCTGAATCTGCAGACCACCTCGATGCTGCAGGATTGACAGAAAAAATAATCCAAGTATTTGAGAGATATGGCCTGGACTACAAAAGTAATCTGGTTGGGCAGTCGTATGACGGCGCTTCTGTCATGAGTGGCAAGCACTCCGGCGTTCAATCTCGTATTAAGGATGTGCCAAAGCAGGCCTTTTATGTCCATTGCAATGCTCATAGTCTTACTCTGGTTCTTGTTGACACAATCAAAGCAGTCCCACAAGCTGATTGCATTTTTGTGTTGTTGCAGATATGTATTTATGTCTGACTCTTATGTTCACACCAAGTGGCTTAACACACAGAGAGAAATGTATGCTGGAGCACCCAGAGAGCTTCAGTGGTTGAGTGACACAAAGTGGGCTTGCCGGCATAAAGCTTGTCGTACCGTACTTGAAAGACTACCTGCTATTACACGTGTTCTTGAGGAAGTTACTGCAGAAAACCATGGAGATGGGAGCACTGATGCACGGGGCCTGCTCGCTCAAATTGACCTGCAGTTCATTGGCCTTTTGGTGACATGCACCAAGGTTTTTGGTGATGCAAAATCTCTCTCTGACATTCTACAGTCTCCCTCTCTTGATTTGTGTTCAGCTGTAGATCTAGTTGAAGCCCTTGTGCATAGTTTTCAGGATTACAGAGATGAATTCTACTTTGAAAGGCTCTGGAAAGAAGTATTAAATACTGCTGAAAAATGCAATGTGGAGACAGAACCTGTCCAAAAAGAAAGTCAAAACAGAGCAGAATGCTAGATGGACATACTGTCATATCTTCTGTAGGTGAGCGTTCTGAGCAGACCAGGGACTCTTTTCATACCAGCCTATTCTACCCTGTGCTCGATAACATGCTCAGTGAGCTAAAGAGATGATTCTCAAAACCAAACTGTGCAATAATGATGAGGATTCAGGCCTTAAATCCTTCAAGTGCTACATTTTGCCAAGGGGAGGCTCTATTTTCATTCGCTTCAATATATGCATGTAACATAGACGACCTCAAGGATGAGGTGCACCAAATGAAATAGTCCTACAGAGGAAAGTAGCATGTGACATACAGAAGCCCTCTAACACAGTAGAGCTTACTAACATGATTGAACCTCTTAAAGAGGTATTCCATGAGCTCTTCCGATTGTGCAAAATCGCCATTGCAATACCTGTAAGTACTGCTTCCTGTGAACGCAGCTCTTCCACACTGAAGCTGGTAAAGACATACCTGCACTCCACCATGGATGATGACAGCAATCTGGGTGTTTTGAGTGTGGAGTCCGGGCGAGCAAAGTCCCTGACTTGGAGACTTTGTAAATCGCTTTAGTGCAAACCACAACAATGGCAGAATACAGCTGTTGTGAGATGGATGACAAGATATATTTTATCCGTCAGAGAAAATCCTTCCAGTCGTGTAGTTTTAAGAGAGAGTTGCACTTAAGAGTTTCATATTTTCTGCATAACTATTTCACTTTTGTATGCACTTTGTAATAAAAACTTTGTGTAGTGTAAGCATCTTTGTTACTTTACTTGCAGGAATAAGAAAAAATAAAGAATATTATTTGATCTTTTTCACCATTACCTGCATTCCAAATATTGTGGTGGTGTGTGGTTTAGGTGCCCAAAATACCCCTATATTTTCTAGTGAGACATTGCTACCCCAAAATGATCACATAACCATCCTGGCCACCCCACAGAAAATTTTCTGGCTCCGCCACTGCAGATATGGCTGCCGCCATCTTAAGCTGCAGTATCTTGTTCCTGCTGTACGACCAATCACAAGCAGCACCACTGGTTGCGAGCACACTGACTGGCACACACAGCTGTCAATCATGATGTCAAACCCTTTTATTTCATCAAATAAAAACCAGAAAAAGAAACACGTGAACAAACATCAGTGTGATAAGAACAACCTAAAATGGCAGAAAGCATCTTTGGAAAAAAAATTTATTTCATGATTTTTTTACTGTGGCCCATGATCCATCCACTAACATGGAGGGGTTTATTAACTATACTTCAGCCCACTGTTATTTGCATTTCCACCACTCTCTAAAGCACAGTAAAAATGAGGCAAATTTATCCGCAACATGACACAGGGGTGAACACACTCTGTGGACTGTGGACTCTGTGCCCGCCAGCTTCATCTGAAAATTACAAGGACGCAAAGAACACCTTAGATTTTGTCTCACTACAATGAAATTTAGCCAATGCTCCTCCTCCTGAGCTCCGATGTTAATGGTTGGAGCGGCTATTGTCGCCATTATTTTTTAGGGTTTATGTAGCTTTAATGAAATAAACTTTGTCTTTACGTTAATAAATATATAGAGAACAGAACAACATTATATGTTTGGCGTAACGTACAATTCCAAAAGACCAGTTTAAATTCATATAATTTCTAAATAAGTTTCTGTGCATGACAATCTTTTTAATCCCAAACAGACATTAGGAGCCCTGTCCTGGATATTCAGCTGTCTTTTCTGTCTCCAGTTTGTGGGTGTGTGGTGAGCAGAGCGGCAGCTTTCCTCTCCCAGTCAGGACACTGTGTTGACGTCCTTTGTGGGTAACACAGCAGCAGGTCTGAACCTGCTCAGAGTCCTCCTGATGGACTCTCGCAGCTCCTTGTTCCTCAGACTGTAGATCATCGGGTTTAGGAAAGGAGTCAGAGCGGAGAACAGCACAGACACAATGACACGGTCCTAAAACAAAATCAAATATAGATTGAACAAACTTTCATAAACACATGAGGTTCACTCTGCCATTTACCACAGGTCCTGATGATGACAAAGTTGGTCAGTCTGTCGTCCAACACTTTTGAATGTTCAGATTTCTATGAAATGTTCTGTGAAGGCTTGTGCTCCCCAACCAGCCAAGCAGCATTAACATGATTCCTCTTATTGCTGGTGACCATTAAACTTTGAGGCTGGTGCCTTTTTAATATTTTGGTTGACAAAGTATTTTCAAGACCAAATGGACAAATGCACATTTAATTTGCTGAGGATATCATCATCTGGATGAATCCAAGAGGTCGGGGCAGAGTACAACACAGTGTCAGTGATGCACACCTAGAAAGATATTTGAGGACGGACATTTCTATTTATAGAATCAGACTGTTATCTTCATGAAAACTCAGTGAGCTCATCTGCTGAGCAGGGCCAAGTCGACCCAGTGTTGAGATTTCTCTGTCAAAAAGGTCAAAAATGAAACTTCAGATTCTTTACTTGTCTTGTCTAAAATACTGATGCTGAATACAGGACTCTTAAACGTATTTTTTATGAAGGCATGTACAGTGGCTGCAAAAGTTTGGGTACCAGTGGTCAAAATTTTGTTTACTGTGAACACTTTCACAATAACACCAAAGAAAAAGGGCCTGAAGCAAAGTTTGGGCACCCTGCATGGTCAGTGCTCAGTAGCGCCCCCTTTGGCAGGTACCACAGCTTCCAAACACTTTCTGTATCAGCTCAGAGTCTTTCAGTTCTTGTTTGGAGGATTTCTTGCAGCTCTGTGAGATTCTTGGGCCGTCTTCATGCTCTGCTCTTTGAGCTCTATCCACAGATGTTTAATGATGTTTAGGTCGGGGGACTGTGAGGAGCGTGGCCAAACCTTCAGCTGGCTCCTCTTGAGGTCGTCCATTGTGGATTTGGAGGTGTGTTTAGGATCATTGTCCTGTTGTAGAAGCCATCCTCTCTTCATCTGCAGCTTTTTTACAGATGCTGTGATGTCTGGAATTTAACTGAATCCATTCTTCCCTCTACCTGTGAAATGTTCCCTGTGCCACTGGCTGCAACACAAGCCCAAAGCATCATCCATCCACCCCTGTGTTTAACAGTTTGTTCTCCGAACATACTTCAAAGTTCTGTTTTACCTTCATCAGTCCACAGGACTTGTTTACAAAAAGCATCAGGCTTGTTCACATGTTCCTTTGCAAACGTCTGACGCTGAATTTTGTGGTGAGGACACAGGAAAGGTTTTCTTCTGATGACTCTTCCATGAAGGTCATATGTGTCCAGGTGTGTCTGCACAGTAGAACAGTGCACCACCACTCCAGAGTCTGATAAACCTTCCTGCAGGTCTTTTGCAGTCAGACAGCGATTTTGATTTGCCTTTCTAACAATCCTACGAGCAGCTCTCTCACCAAGTTTTCAACTTGACCTCCACAGTTCCTGTTAACTGCCATTTCTTACTGACATGACCAACTGAGGAAACAGCTCCCTGAAAACACTTTGCTATCTTCTTCTAGTCCTCATCAAGTCTTTTAGTTTTCAGAGTGCTAGGCAGCTGTTTATAGGAGCCCATGGCTGCTGATTGTTGGGACAAGGTTTCAGGAGTCAGAGTATTTATAAAGCTTCGAAATCTGCATCACCTGGCCTTTCCTAACGATGACTGTGAACAAGCCAGAGCCCCAACAAGCTCATAAAGGTCTGAGACCCTGGGAAAAGCTGTCTGAGAGCTCAAATGTCTTGGGGTGCCCAACATTTTTCCTTTTTTTCACTCTAAACTTGTATAAAACAAAAATAAAACACACATCCTGCTTAAGATATTGAAAAGCATGTTTCATCTTTAACTTCATGTTTTTTGAAGATCAGTTCATCTTCCACTCACTTAACTAGTCACAGTAAACAAAATTCTGACCAGGGCTGCCCAAACTTTTGCAGCCACTGTGTGAGACTAAAACAAAGGCAAAGGTAAAAATTAAAGCTGAACAATTCGTCTCGTACCTCAGGTGAAAAGTTTCCCACCCTGTAGGAGATGAACACAAATGAGGCCGAGCTGTAAGAGATGGACACCACAGTCAGGTGGGCGGCACACGTCCTGAAGGCCTTTAGCCTTTGAGCGACACCCATCCTCAATATGGAAACACCAATCAGGATGTAGGAGGTGAGGATGAGGACTCCTGTGGTCAGTAGCGCCAGTATGGCAAAGGAAATGGACACAATGTTATCTATGGTGGTGTTACCACACACCAGGCGCCGTACAGAAGACAGGTCACACCAGCCATTCCTCACCACATTGGGGCCGCAGTAAAGCCGCTGCCAGGTCATGGCGGTAGCTGCTAGCATGGAGAAGCCGAGGCTCCAGGCTCCTGCGATGAGGAGCAGCCGGACGGGCCGAGTCATGACTGCCGTGTAGCGCAGAGGGTTGCAGATGGCCACGTAGCGGTCATACGCCATGACAGTCAGGATGGCATAGTCAGTTACACCTAGCTGAACGAAGAAATGCATCTGGAGGAAGCAGCCTGGGACGGAAATGGTATTCACGTCTGTCAGGAGGCCTGACAGCATTTTGGGGATGGTGGTGGTGGTGAAGAGGATGTCCACGAAGGAAAGGTTGGAGAGGAAGAAATACATGGGAGAGTTGAGCTTTGAATCAGTCAGCACCTGTGTGAGAATAAACAAGGCGAGATTAAGACACTAATAATTCCATTTTAGTCAGACTGAGGCAAAACTGATGAAATGAACTTTAATAGATTATTTTGTACCACAAAGATGATCATGCTGTTTCCTCCCAGGATGATGATGTAACCCAGAAGCAGGAGGACAAAAACTATCATCTTTTTCTCACCAAGGCTGGCGAGGCCCTGGATGATGAAGAAAGTGACGCCATCAGGCTCCCAGGTGCCGTTAACAGAGCTGGATCTCTGATTGGTCGACAAGGGCAGGTATGAATCTGGAGAAAGAGTGAGGTAAGGGTGGGGTTAGTCAGGCATGTGCACAGCTAGACCCAGGTGCTGATCTTTTGGGCTCTGACTAGATAAATGTCCTTTTTTTTATCAAACTTTTTTTTCCCCATTTCTTTTAAAAAAATCATATTTTCATTTTTAAATTAGGCAACAATTTTAATCAAAAGTGTGGTGTATGCCCAACAACTGCATCTGAGTTGAGCCCCTCGCCCTCTCTTTTCATCTTCCCTGTCACAGCTAACAAGCGCAAATCAAGTGCCCTATGTTAGCAACCAAGCAAGCTAGCTGTAACTAAGCTCTGCTGAGTGGATCTGGCGTCAGTTGCTTTGCAACATTAGCTAATAGTCATTTAAAAATTACAAATGTTTAAATAAACTGGCCAGATCAGCCCTGGAGTGTCATTGTAAATGACATTAATCACTCAAGATAGTATTTTGCTACATTAGCTAACAAGCAATTCATCTACATTGGCAAGCAAGCTAACGTTGGTTAAGATCTTGCTGAAACCATCGTATCATGATATATTTCACATGTTGGTGTTTCCTCTGGGATTTTTTTCAGCACTGCGGGGCATTGAATGAAAGACATGAAGCACTGACTTTGTTCAATTTACTGTTTATCAGACCACAAATGAGACAAGAATTAACTAGCACAGCTGATGGACCCTGTGCTTCACTCACTTCAGCCAGTACAAACCCAAGCCCCAGGATTCACAGAGGACCAGAGGCTAGCAGCAGCAGGTCTTACCTGTGTAACAGCAGCAACAGAAAGTTTGCTGATCCAGTAGGAAGCAGGGTGGTCAGACCCCCAGAGCTGGGTCTTATGCTGGCTGAAACTGAGTTAAATCTGAAGATCTGTCCGCCTGTGTATCATCTCTAGTCAACAACTCTCTGTGCTTCTGATCTGTAATGTCGACAGGAAGTGACCACCGTGAGACGGCGTATCATCTCTAGTCAACAACTCTCTGTGCTTCTGATCTGATTTGCAGCTTTTCAGAGTTATTTTGTGGCTGAATATGATTTGTAGCTTCTTAAAATCTGAATGAGGATAGTGATAGTGAGATACTGGCTACAGTGATGAAACAAAACCAGCATCAGATGGACTGTATTCATAATCAATACACCACAATAATATAAGTAACCAGCGCCATCAGCCATCTTGAGTCAAGCTCAGATCGCCGCAATTTTTCTGTGCAACTTTTTAAAATGGTTTCTTTGGTCTGAACTGGGCTTAAAGGTTGAACTATCAAATCATAAAGTGTTTGAACTTTATTAGGTATTTGAACTGATGTTACAGTAACAATAATCTGATGCGGAAGTGTCACAATGTCAGGGACCACTCTGCTGCCAAATGATCAACACAGTTTTGATACTTCAAGTTCTTTTTGTTGCTTCAGGCTTTTACTTAAGTAAAACTGTGAATGCAGAACATTTACTTTATGTTATATTAAGATCAAAATACTTCTTCCACTGCAGGCATGAAGCAAAGTGAACATCAGCAGAGCCGAGCTGCAACAGCTTTGCCTCTTTGAATCATTCGTCCTCAAGAAAGCTTCAAAGCAGGAAAAATAGTCAAAAGTTGAGGTAATTTTGTGTCACATGTTCTCAAGGACAAGAAAAATTAAATGTCAAAACACCAACAACTGAAAACAATCCTTAAAGGACAAACTCATATGTATCTCTTAAAACAGTCTGCATGTCCAAACACACAGTTTGCTGGAATCGTTCCTCCTCATCATACTGGACATTTAAAGACACTAACAAAAATCAGTGATGTGGTGAAAATCTACGGTCCTGAGTTTGTCACATCAGAAGAGGATCCTCCAAAGTTACAGTTACTCCCTGTTTTTCTCTTGGCATCATCACTTAATGAGCATGTGTCAGATGTGGTTAAAGAAAGTGACACGTTAGTTGTGTTTGTGAAAAAAAATCTCTTCAAATCTCTGTTATTAGAGTTTCATACAGTTTCTCTGTAAAAGAGGTGTAACATAAACCCAATCTGTCCTGACAGTCTAACAGACTGAGAGAGGATTTATCACCTCAATACTTTCAAACCTATCAGGCTTTAATATGCTCAAAAAAGGAAGAAATATCGTGGAAACTCAAAGTCAATAAAACAGGTGAAGGATCAGAATTTGACAAAGGCAGCATGACCTGAAGTGATTGAATCACAAAATCTGAAGGTAAAGCTCTTTCTTTCACTCTGGAGTCGAGTACATGGAAACTCTAACACCTCAAAACCTGCTGCTTCCACTTCACAATCACTTCTTTAACCAATTCAATATACAAACAACAAGTATAAATATAGTTTAAAGCTTCAACACTGTACGATAAGAACAGCTAATGTTAAGCCTTTATGCAAATTAAATAAGTAAGAAAAGATTCAGCTCTTTCTCTAATAGTTTGTAAATGTGTCATCGCCTTCAGACACTGACAAAGAATTTCACTGAAGCACTTTTAAGGGAAACAAATGAAGAACCTTTAACGTTATCATCATTTTTACAAACTGTCTTCTGTGTAATAACATTTCTGTTCTCCTGCTTATAACTGAAAACATATTTGTGAAGTCACACTGTGGAGTTTGATGGCACTGGACATCATTAAAACATTAAAGCACACGACAACAACACATAATGAAAATGACAGGAACACTCACAGACCTCTGGGGCTTTCAGGGGAAATATCAAACGGTAAAAGCTCCATCTCTCCTCAGCAGACAGACACTCAGACAGGCAGATGAACAGATGGGTGGATGGAGGAAAATTCACTGGCAACAGAAAACAAGTGCAGAATAATGAATGTGTGAAAAAGAAAAGCTTTGTATGTAACCTAATGTGTGCACGAGCTCAGTGTGACAGCAGCTGTTACACAGTCAGAATGAAACTCTTTAAAAAGCTCTACAGCTGCACAGCACAAACAGCACGTCTTCATATTTGTCTTTTGAACACAACAGACAGAAATCAGATCTCATCATCTCACCTGAATGTGTGAATCTTTGCTGGGCTCAGTCACATTCAGTCAGATAGAAGCTCAACTTCATCCACGTCCACATTTCGTCTTTTCAGGAGCGACTGAGCGTTTTCTGATTCTGATGGAGATGAAGGTGAGACCAAACATGGTTAATTACACAAAGTGACATCACATGCTTTCATTAAAAATATAAATTGTACACAGGACAGTAAGAGAATTCCAAAGGGACCTATTTTTAGTTTCCTCTGTGGTTATAAACAAGAAAACATGAGAAACATCATCGTCTTTGTTGCCACGGTAACAACTGCCCCCTTCAAATGTTTATTCTCCTCATTAAAGGTTCATTATAAAAGTAATTACTTTGATTGCTTGTGTGTGTGTGTGTGTGTGTGTGTGTGTGTGTGTGTGTGTGTGTGTGTGTGTGTGTGTGTGTTGTACTTGTTGTGAAGATGGACTTTAACCGTCACAACTTTCAGATCCATGAAAGTTTCAGTTTATTTTTGTCGTTAAGTCATAAAATGATTTCAGTCATCACTACAAAAATAAATAACACAAACTTAAAATATTGAAATAACTGTCCAACCTCAGATTGCATCACATCCTCACTGTGACCTCGTCACATGTCCACGTTTGGTCATAGACTTTCCACGTCCACATATGACGTCCAAGGTACCCTGGGTGTGTTGGTTGTTGACGTTCTGGGACGCCGTGTCAACTTCAGCCTGTTACATGGATTGTCTGTTTTCCAAACACTCTTCTGTTTTCACAGGAAATGTACAGTACAAATGTACAAATGTCTCATTCAAAATAAAAGCACTACGTCAGTACAACACTGTGAATTGACACGTGGTTACGTTTAGGAAAAAAGGATGCAAAAATGCTCTCTCTCGAGTGAAAGTCAGTGTTTGTTGAACCCCTTCCACCTGGACTTGCGCACCTTAACTTTCATCCGTGTCCCACTGCCATTCCTCCTGATGCCACTGGGCACCATTAAATTATAATGGCGACCGGCCGTGTATCGACATGAAAGGACGCATTTTCATTGGTTTAAGTCCCCCCAAAGGAATTCCTGTCAGGGGTCAAGTACAACGGGGTCCAAGTCTGAGGCCATGGTTCTTTTGGGATGACCCAAAATTCCAAAGCTCAGTTGGTCTGTAAAATGACCCATTGGACTGATAGCCCATTTGAAAAAGTGTTTGCATTGTATATTTATGAAAACCACGGATACATTTGTCAACAACCCTGTGGTGAATGTGTGGTTATGTTTAGGCACAAAACCACTTGGCTGTGGTTGGGAAAAGATCATGGCTGGAGCTAAAACAGCCCCACGTTTGGTGGTACAAAAGTCTTGATCAAGCATGGACTGGTTGTTTGGTTGGGTGCAGTGCAGTAGTGTCGTCTGGTTTATTTGTGCCTATGTGTGCCTACATTTTTTACAATGAGTCTTCAACTAATCTTGTAAATGAAATTGTGACAAAAGCAGCAGGTTGTGTCTTTGGGTTCTTTTTTACTGATAAATGTGCCTGAGGTGCATTTTTTTTGGTCGTGTCCACTCACTGTGTGATGAGTGGTGCACATGTCACAGGCCAGAGGTCAGAGTCTGAGAAACATTTCTGGCACTCATTTGTGATGCTAGGCAACAATATTGTGTTACTCATCTTGTGTCTTAAGGTCCTGACACACCAAGCCAATGGCTGGCCGTCGACCAAAGTCAGGCCGTCCATGAGCATCTGTCGGCCTAGTTTTTGCGGTGTGTCCCGCACAGTCGGCACTTCGGCATCAGTGGCTTTTCAGCCCTCCTCGCCCATGTAGCGAGTGAATCTGCCTGTAGTGAAACCGGGGATCAACAACCGTCTGGATGTAATAGTCCGTGGAGGTGCTGCGGTGCTCGGTTGCACAGATAGGAAACCCCTCGGCTGACAGGATGTACCACTCTCTCACTCCGCTCTCTCTCACGCAGGTGCAGAACGTACGTGCTACTTGGCCGTCGGATGTAGTCCGTGTAGTGTGTTCAAATGCAACTGAGACAGGGTGACGTGAGGCGACGTAGACGACGCAACAGTTGGCTTTCGTCACCGCTAGTTCTTTGATGTTGGTTTGATATGTCCGCACCTTTAGCGAGCAAAAGTCGTCAAACCAACACAACTGAGGCTTTGAAATAAAGCGAACAAACCTAAGCAGCGAAGAATCTGCAGAGAGCAGCAGTACGAGCATCGAGTCTGCTAACGTTACTGCTGCTAGCACTAATGATATAATGAGAGACGATAGCAGCCAGCTACATGTTGAAGACATATCTGAGGAATACACTGATTGACAAACTGATGAACATCCATCATGATGTTGGAACTGGTGCAGAGGCTGTTCTGCAGGAGTTTGATGCAACAGGGAGGAAATGCCTGCTAAATGCCTGTACGTCTCTCGGGGTGATATTCAGTGTATTATATTGTATTCTGATATTCTGCTGGCTGTTGCTGTCACGTCTGTGGGCTTGTCTTTGAAATGGTGGTAAGCTATCAGAGTTTTATGGTGGTGTTGTGTTGGTAACATTAGTGTTAATCTCTTGCTCACTCACTGAGCAGACTGTGTATGTCCATGTGTGGGGACCTGTGTGTTTAGGGTAAGCTACGAGTGGGCGAGCGGTTCCTGTGTGTACAAAGAAATATAATCCTGTTGACGCCACTGAGTGTGCTGTGATGACCCACCTACCTATCTTTGCTCTACAGCAGGGGTCATCAACTAGATTTGTCCAAAAACAGTTTTTCTCAGCAGACACTGTGACTTTCAAATTATATGTACACACATGCATCTGATTATGTTTTAAATACAGGAGCATACTTGGAAATGTACATAATTGATGGGAGGACTGAGGGTCCTCCCCCTGGAAAAACAAATAGAAGATTTCCCACAGTTCTGCACCATGTGCACCGGTCCAGATGAGTTTGACTGATGGTGCAGAGAACAGCATAATAACTGGTTGGACCTGTGAGAGAAAATGAGAGAACAGGCTGATCATAACAATCAGAGGTGAACTGTAATATTAGGTTTCCAACTAAAGAACCCAAACAGTTATAGATCTATGGTCATGTTCAGATATGAAAAATACTGAATCATGTTACTATTCTAACTCACTGTGCCCCCTGAAAAACTTTTTAAAAAGCCCCCAAAGCTCCCTAAAAAAAAAAGCAACTGTGTACTTAACCCCCGTCTCCACCAAACCCTTTCAGTCGAGCACCTCTGGAACCAGCAGTGACCCTTCAGACTTGGTACCTAGACCCTGGGTGTGTTCAGACAGTCCTCTTAAATGTGGGCGGGGTTGTTGTCACTCACTGCTCCGTCCAGCACTCGCTGTATTTCCTCATCAGTGGTGACACAGATGGAAGTCTGCACCTGGTTTATCGTCCACAGAATGAGGCTGCACGCCCACATTTTCACAACAAAATACAACAGGCTGCAGTGAGAGGCTCTCTCCATGGGATATTTAAAAATAGCAGCTTTGTGCATTTAGTCCTTCTCAGGCAAACTCAGGGGTTTAGTGTTGCTGTAGCCCACAGGAAGTGAGGATTAGAATATATGACCTTCACATAATCCGCTCCAAATGAATCTATATTTTGAAAGTCATTCCTAAAAGTGTGTGTCATATAAAAACTAAAGTGATGGTCAAAGTTGTCACAGTGAAATTTAAGGTGTGCTGATGGATTCACGTCATCAACTCATGCATTGAGTAACATTACAAGTTAACGTTCCACCTTAAAAGTTGCCGGCAGTCGGCCCAGTGAATGAAGTGATTTTTTTCTCTTTCATTTTATAGTTGTAGTTTACTGATGTATGAACAGAGGTTACATAAAACCAGAGTGAGCGTCCTCTACTGACCAATCAGACTGCAGGGTTTCTAGCTCCACCTTTTAGTACCAGATCTGTGTGCTAGGTACCCCAACAGAGGGGGGACCAAACATGGGGACGCTAAGGAACGCTTCTGTTGGGACCATCCACAACTTTCACTGTGGGAACGGAAACAAAGCGACTGAACTGCTCGCTAGAAACAGGACTTTATACATCAGAGGAAAACACTGTATTGTTACATTTACCTGACAGGTATTTATTGGTTATGTTGCAGATTCAAATTTTCACAAAAAAAAAAAAGCATTATTATCCCTTAAACTATCCAGCATAACATAAGAATGAAAATCTCCACCTTTAACAGACTTTACATAAATGCGGCTGAGGGAGGGGGCGGAGTGAAGATTGTCCGTTGCTGCGGGGAGAGAGGTCCCTCTCACACAGAGGACAGAATGGTTTTATAGTAAGGGGAGGAGTAAAGGGAGGAGGACGGGCTTTAGTGTGGACGGTTAGTGACGGCATTGGCCTCCAGTGTAATGTAATGTAAATTCAAATGTAGTAACCAGGTTTCAAGCTGTGGAGCGCACTCCACACCACATTTTTAAAATAAAATGTAGATTTGCAACAGTTTGCACTCAACTGTCACGATTTTGAGCAGGATCAGTCAGTAACACTACTTCACTACCAGAAACAATGATTATCAGCTGAAAAAAATGGTTTTAGGGTTTAGTTACTCTTTAAATAGTTAAGTCTAAATATTGTTTGTTTAATTATCATGTTGTATCTAAGACATCCGCTGGAAAAAAATATTTTTTTCACGGACCATTTAGAGTTAATGAGTCATTACAGACACCATTAATGGGGCTAACAGCTAACGGTTAGCCCTGCTAATCTCCGATAACCACATTATTAATTTCAAAACATGCACACAGAAATGGTAATGTTTGTTCAATCATTGTGTTTATAGACTTTACAAATACCAGATTAGTCTAAACGGTGATATAGTGACGTGAAAAATGTGAGATATTCATGTATATATGTAGCTAAACTCTGCTGGTTTTCTTCCTGGAAGTATTTGTAAACAACAAGGTGATTCCCTCCGGAGGGACACCAACAACTCAAAGTACACGTCAAATAAAATTTCTCCAAACATGTTTTTTGTTATTTTAGATAGTTATTATCACACTAATGTATGTTCAAGTGTTCATTTCCCCTAATAAGTTGGTTTTAATTCGTTATTTGATTCTATAAACACAGTGTGACCATCTCGAGCTTTTATTTTGGTAGTTCCGGTGACTGGCAGTGTGAATTTGGATATTAGCTAAATATTTAGTTTCACCCAGAACATTTAGATTTAGATTTAACATTTAACATTTAGGTGCCACATTTAATATTTAGATTTAACTATTTAATATATTTCTAAGTTAACAAATATTGCTGTAAATGTGGTAAAAGGTGAAGTTAAAAAAATCACAACACTTTTTCAAACATTGTTTGAAGCTAAATGTGGCAAAATGTTGATGTTATTTTCAGCGTGAGCCACTTTACAAATGGCACCCCACAAAGCCAAACCCTGTTCTTCTTTCCTAAACCCAACCATGTGTGTGTGTTGTTGAAGAAAAAAAAACATCAGTTGGTGGTGCTGTACCGACATAGTGCTTTCATTTTGAAAGAGACTGTATGCAAACTGTACATTTCCTGTGAAAACAGAAGTGTGTTTTGAAAACAGACAATGCATGTAACAGGCTGAAGTTGACACGGCGTCCCAGAACGTCAACAACCAACACACCCAGGGTACCTTGGACGTCATATGTGGACGTGGAAAGTCCATGACCAAACATGGACATGTAACGAGGTCACAGTGAGGATGATGATGTATCACCATCATAATTCTTCTCAACCTAACTTTACTCGTAGGGGCACCAATACGTAACATACGAACCCTGGTATGAAGATACGTTGATCAAATGAAAATTAAGGGAAGAACACTAATTTACCTTTTTTTAAAAACTCCAGAATTAAAATGGTGTAACTTTTCTCAGGTGGAACATATTTGACAAACACTTGTGTATTTCCTGGGACTGCAGCCCGTAGATGACGGGGTTGAGGCTGCCGGGAACAACGTTGAAGAGAATGGCTGAAATCTTTCTGTACTCTGCGTACTGAGGGAAGCGATGGAGGATGATGAGGATGAACCCGCTGATCAGCATGATCAGATACAGGCACAGATGAGTGCTGCAGGTCTTCAGGGCCTTACCGTTTAAAGACTTGCTGTTACTCATCAGACACGCTGCTGTGATTTTAAAATAAGTGAGGACTATGCTGCCGATGGAGGACGAGAGCAGGACGACAGTGAAGGTGATGCCGTAGACGTTATTGATGAACGCGTTCTCACAGGACAGTTTGAATAAAGAGGCGTTGTCACAGTAAGGGTTTGTGATCAGAGTCCTGCATCGGTTCAGCCGTACGGTCAGACCCAGCAGAATCCCCACCAAAACCAAAGCCACTCCCCAGGCAGACACCGTCAGCTTCATCACCATCCTGTTGGTCATCACAGTGGGGTAGCGCAGAGGGTTACAGATGGCTACGTATCTGTCAAACGCCATGATCATGAGCACAGTGTGAGCGTTGGTGCCGAACATGTGTGTGGTGAAGGCTTGTATCAGACACTCGTAGTAGTGAATGAGACGCTCAGATGGAGGCACCAGGATATCAGCGAGCACCCGCGGAACCAGCAGAGAGTTTCCCATGACGTCGTTTACTGAGAGGTTGCAGAAGAGGAGGTACATGGGCTGGTGGAGGCTTCTCTCCTTCCAGATCAAGACCAGAATGCCCACGTTGGCAGTTAGGATGAACACGTAGGCCAAGAGCAGGAATAAGAAGACGGGGTACTTGTTAGTCTTGGTGACCTTTAACCCCTCAAGCTGAAGAGTGAGACTGTTGTACGTGAAGTTTTCCATCTGAGGAAACAAAACAGGAGACAAAGGAGAGTATAACTTTAATGACATGTACTGCAATGATACAGAAATATAGATTCTACACGAACAGAAAAACACGTTCATAATATTCATCAACGATATGAAGATGCTTTTTAACCTTTCAGTCTCGAAAGTTGTGGACAAAGTTCTCAAAACTTTTTGTTTTGTGGGACAGTGGGACAACAATGTAAGTTAAGGGGAAAGAAGTCTGGGTAGAGGGGGTGGTGAATGGGTCAACAACCACTGACTTTCACTCAGAAAGGAAGGGAAGGGTTCACTTCTCATATCTAAGCATAACCAAGTGCTTTTGTTGATGTCCCAGCGTTGGTAGTGACGTCCCGGAACAAATACGTAGTGCTGCCAGCACCATTAAAGTATAACAGCAACCAGCCGCGTATCATGCTGACATTGAAGGACGCCTTTTTTCGTTGGTTTCTGATGCCAAAAGTAGCTGCCTGAGAGCTGGATTTCGACGACTTCGGAGTGAGACCGGGCTCAGGACAGAGCTAAATTATTATTTTTCAATCACGCGATTACTATGTGGGAGAAAAACCAATCCAAAACTTTTTGTCGTAATTTACTTTTTATTTTTAATATAAAGTTGAAAACTACACGTGCAGAATAGTTACATGTTCAACTTATTCTGATAAAATATATATATATATATATATATATATATATATACATATATATATATATATAGAGTTGTTTCTCTCAAAATGTTGTTGGCTTTTTGCTGAAATTGTGCAATAAAAGTTTAGAAAACTGAAGCTGATGACCAGAACAGAGAAGCTGAGTTAAAGAATGTGCATCATTTGCTGTTTAGAGGCACACGGCTCAGTGTGGAGGTCCAGGTGTTTGCTGATGGTGGAGAATTAGGTTACTGAATGATGTATGGGCCACTTGGAGACACCACCTCTCTGTAGCTCTCTGCTGTGTGACAAAGAAAGAGATAAAGAGATCAGTGTCAAAATAACTGTCATAACTTTTGCTGACCCAAAATCAGAGTTCCCCTCATGTCCTCCTGTCCTAATCTTGACCATACACATAAAGAAACTCAGCCCTCAGTCAACCAGAACATCCCAGCCTCAAACAGTCAAACAGCTGTACGTAAAGTTTCAGAAACAAAACAATGTGTGAGAATAAAAAGTCCTGCTTCCTCCAAACCCTTTCAGTCCAGCACCTTTGGAACCAGCAGTAAGCCTTCAGACATGGTACCTAGACCCTGGGTGTGTTCAGACAGTCCTCTTAAATGTGGGCGGGGTTGTTGTCACTCACTGCTCCGTCCAGCACTCGCTGTATTTCCTCATCAGCGGTGACACAGATGGAAGTCTGCACCTGGTTTATCGTCCACAGAGCGAGGCTGCACGCCCACATTTTCACAACAAAATAGAACTCAGCCCTGAGCAGAGTGAGCGTCCTCTACTGACCAATCAGACTGCAGGGTTTCTAGCTCCACCTTTTAGTACCAGATCTGTGTGCTAGGTACCCCAACAGAGGGGGGACCAAACATGGGGACGCTAAGGAACGCTTCTGTTGGGACCATCCACAACTTTTACTGTGGAGACAGAAACAAAGCGACTGAACCATACTGCTCGGTAGAAATGGGGCTAAGGATGTCATGACTAAATGAGGGGTTGAGAGAAATAAAAACTAATATCAGAAGAGGAGTGAAGGAGGGTGAGACTTAGAGGGAGAAATAATTAGAGGAGATAAACTGGTGATTTGTTGAATATCTGAGTAAACTCACCATCATTAAAGTCTCAGCAGCGTGGACACATGTGGATCCACTGTTGTTAACTGGAGACTTTGACAGTTTTCTTTCATGAGATTTGTCGTGTGCAGCCTCAGTGTCTCTGTCAGGGGTTAGAGCCAACTTCCTGCTGCCTCACCTGAAACTTACAATAATTTTTATCAGCCAGATTTATTGGTCTTTAGTCCATGTTTGTAGTTAGGTTCTGAAAACTGTGATGACAGACAACAGATTCAAACATGACTGACACAATGTGAGCTCGTATTTATGTCTAGATGTGTGACAGTGTGTGAAGGCCTTCAGTCACCACAGCAGAGTGAGAGCTGCTCTGGA
Organism: Cromileptes altivelis; assembly: GCA_013133815.1. NCBI lineage: Eukaryota > Metazoa > Chordata > Actinopteri > Perciformes > Serranidae > Cromileptes > Cromileptes altivelis. Next base: position 41,185,598 of record CM023143.1, read on the forward strand.
TTTCCTGCCCTGGTCACAGCAAAACAGCATGTGAAGAGTCTCCTGACAAAAACAGAAAACTCTAACTGCTCTCATTTTTCAGATCACTGCTTTTATAATAGATTATACACAAAAACACGCAGTGAATAATCTTGCATTCATTTTTAAACCTGCGCTGCTGAATCACTGCTGACAACCAGTCTGCACTGAAGTCTGAATGTTCGTCCAGCAGTTGATTTAACCTCCAGAGAAAGCACAGTGAAAGTAAACAGTTCACTCTGTCAGGACCATCGGTGTGCTTTATGATAAAATACATGTGTCCACACATTAAATCAGATACGTAGAAACTTAAATGTCAGTCGTCTCTGAAATTCTAGCTGGCTGTCTCATCCTGCCTCATGGCATGCAAACAAACAGGACACATCACTGAGAGACTTTGCACCAATTCATGAAACAAATAAAACTGTTACTCACCAAGTATTTAGTAAGATGGAGACGGATGAGGAAAAGAGCAGATGCAGCTGAATGTGCACTTTAGTTGAAATTGCGCCTCCCAAAATTCAACAAATCCAGCATGACACTGTGACCTCAAATACTCTGCACTTTGTACTTCTGTTAAAAATGTATTAAAAATAACATTTTTGTTGTTGAAATCCTGCTGAACATTTACAGCAGGAACCAAAAGTGGAAAAACACATGTAAGAAGGTACCAAAGTGAAGGTGAATGAGACGAGAAGCGCACCAGACAGTGAAGTTAGTTCAGATCAAATTCTCACAAAAATTGTAAACTGATGCATCGACAGAAATAACGCAGAGGAGAAAACAGCATCAAGTTCGCAGACGTCATGTTTCTACATCACTGCAGCACTGAATCAGCTGCAGCAGAACACAGAACATATGTTGTAAATGTGTTTGATCTCCCATCTTCTGATTTAAATTACCTTACAATCTTTAAAGCCGCTCTGATGATCTGAAGCTAGTTCTGAAGTTACCACCTGCACTGAGCTGAGCTAAACCTCTCAGTGTGACTCAGCGGTCTGCAGACGCTCCTTCTCAGGCCTCCTCTGAAGAAGCTACACGTCTGATTTATCAGCATTATTTCCTCTGGGGCACCGTCAGTCGTTACCTTACAAACATGATATCATCTTCACCACGTACATGAAAACTGTCAACAAAGTTGTTGTGGAAGTTCAGGATGAACGTGTTGTGTTACTGTCTTTGTGTATCTACTCTGAGTTACACTGTGAGACCTCCAGAGCCTAAATGACAAACTATTCAATGGGAAAATGTTTAATGTCCTAAAAATACTTGTGGGGTTTAAAGAAGAGACGGTTGCGGTTGTTGAGTTGAGGAGCATGCTGCTAAATCACAGTAATATGCAGAACTACTGTGAGATCAGAGTCTACAGCTGTCATTACACAATGATTTACAGTAGAAATGACACAGTAACTTACTGTGAAAGTGATGCAACTAGTAGCCAGTGATTTACTGTAAATGTAAGGTGAAATATTTTTCAGTGCAGCCACGTCTTTTGGACAAACTAATCATGACAAACAACATGTTTGACAAGCTCTGTCTCACTCTGAAGTCGTCGACATCAGGAGCTTGGGCAGCGACTTGTGGCGTCAGAAACCAACGAAAAAAGGCATCCTTTAATGCCAGCATGATACACGGCTGGTTGCTGTTATAGTTTAATGGTGCTGGCAGCACCAAGGGGAAATGCGACGGGACAAGGACGAAAGTTAAGGTAGCAAAAGCTGGACTGTGTTGGATGGGTCCAACAAACACAGACTTACACCCAGGAGGCCGGTGTTCACTTCCTGTAAGACTGTAAACCGAACCACGTGTGTGTTGAAGGGAAAAAAACGTTAATTCCTGGTGTTGTACTCAGAGTTGGGTATAAGAGTACTTTGATTACTTTTTGCAGTAACGAGTAACCTAACACGTTAGTTTGCTGTTTGAGTAATCAAATACTTAAGTACCTTTTCAAACAAGACATCAGTTACTTCCGTTACTTTTAGAACGCTGGTCCTTCAGCTCGGAAACAGCAACGACTGTTGTTTGGTTCTAATAACGGAGATAACGTTAAAACCTATCAGTCTGAAAGAAGCCACAGAGCTTGTGGCTCGCTACGTGGTCGGAGAAATGCTCACCAATTATCCCCGGTCGTCTTTCACGGCGTGTGTGATGTCATCGGGTTATTCTTGTCCTGTTTTTATCACTTTCACTATTATTTGAGTCACTGTGTGTTCATGTGCCAGCCGACATGTTGTTGTAGTCACCTAAAAGCGTCAGCAGATGGCAGGAGCTACATTTGAAGCGCCATATGTAAACTGTCAAGCTACTGTATCTTCCACAGGAAGTTCTGACAAATGTTTCAGAATAAAAGCCTATTTAGAAAATGGAGGGATTCTCTCAGCTGAGGTTATAAGGGGCTTTTAATTTGAAACAAGTGTTTGAAATGACGGTGCGATATGTTAACTTTACAAAGACAACGGAGCGGATAAAAAGTAAATATATAAACACACAGAGGGATTAATAAATAACGGAGCGTCTACAATGTAGTCTGTTTCAAATGAAGCTGGGAGCCTCTGCAGTTGTGGTGAGTAAAAGCCCCGCTGCTATTTGTTAATTTTATTACTTTATGTCCGACCGTGAGGATGTACCATTGTTTGCTAGCTTGATGCTAATGACAGTAACGTTAACTCAGCGGGTTGACAAAGTGCCTCTGCTGTTTCACACCATCATTTCCCCCTTTTACTCTGTGTGGTAACATCCATAGAGGAAATATTAAAAACGCTGGGGTGTTGTTGTCACACAGTTGTCTACGGCAGCAGATCGTTGTGTGTTTCTACTGGTCAAAGTGACGGCTGTGAACTGGATCTCAGTGAAGGGCAAGTGGTCCATAACTTCAATTTTGGAGACAAAAAAATGTAGGCTTAGTGCCCTGTGGTCCATTGGCCAATAGGAAATGTAGAATACTCAAAAGTACTTTAAAAGTGCTTGAGTTACTTTTCTCTGGGATTAACGTTGGAAGTACTTTTAAAGTAATTGAGTTACTTTACTCAGGGAGTAATGCAGTAAAGTAACTGGTTACTTTTTTAAAAAGTAACGCAATAACGTACTTTGTTTACTTTCAAAGTAACCCTTACCCAACACTGCTTGTACTGACGTAACTTTGAAAACAGCATGTAACAGGCTGAAGTTGACACGACGTCCCAGAATGTCAACAACCCAACACACCCAGGGTACCTTGGACGTCATATGTGGACGTGGAAAGTCCATGACCAAACGTGGACATGTGACGAGGTCACAGTGGGGATGGGTTGGTGTGACTTGGCAGCCCAAAGCTGGATTACAGAAGATGATGCACTTCTTTCATTTATGGACTGAGTGCACAAACCTTGGTAACAGAGATAACAGGCTGTACCTCACAAGATGGCGCCCCTGTCCCACATGGCGTGACGTATCTTTACATTATCTACTGAAGCTGGTGAAGATTTCACCGCCTATTGGCTTTCCACAAGTTTTTGTGTTTGTGTCATACATCAGGAAAATGTTGCCTCCTACAAAAGACCAGGGGCCAGGTGCACAAAACACCCTAAGTTAAGATTTTGAAGTTAAGGTTTCCTCAAAATAAAATAGTTTGCACAAAACAACCTTAAGTTTTCTCCTTAAAGGGACAATAAGCGAAATCGTTTCACCGCTAGGTTCGCTGTTGTGCACTGCCTGTAGAGCAAAACAAAGTGTGTCATGAGCCACACCTCCCTCTAGCCGCTCCCAGCTAGCTCCGGTTTGTTATTCAGGTTAAAGTGTGAAGAAGCAGCGGGTCTGTGGGGCAGCTGAGTGAAGTGGAGCCTGAGGAGGAAGCACCGGTTAGCCCCGGTTTCACTGCAGGCAGATTCACTCACTACAGGGGCGAGGAAATAAAACCTGAACAGCCAGCTTAGTTTAGCAGTTAGCAATGTCTTTCACTCACTCTCAGTCTCTGCTATGTTTAGCTATTTTCCTGCTTTCCTGTTAGCGTTAGCACTGCTCGGCTACCATGCTAACGCTCCAACTCCAACTGAGCCGGGAGCCGGGCTCACAATCTCATGGAGAAGAGTTGGAACGTTAACATGGCAGCCCATTAGTGCTAACGTCCCCACGCTTCTCCGCCATGCTCAGTGAGCCGGAGCCGAGAAGCGTGGGGACGTTAGCGTTAGCAGCAGTCGGCTACCATGCTAACGTTCCGGGAGCCTGCTTCTTGGCTCCGACGAGCTCTAGCGTGGAGCCTGGCGGGCTCACGGAGAAGAGAGGAATGTCAGCGTTAGCTCCGAGAGTTAGCACTAGAGCTACTATGGCTACTGGAGTAACTTACAGCTATGGAGCGCTTCTACCAGCTCTTCTAGTCACTGAGCCTCGCCTCCATTTCAGCAAATATATTACATTTATTACAGGTACCATCATCATTGAAGTACGCAGGGAAATAGCTAAACACAGCCGCCAATGCTTACATTTTACAATGCTAATTGCAAATGTTAGCTGGGCTGCCAGGCTACTCACCTAACACAACCGTAACGCCTGACCCATTGCTGGCACCGAAGCTCCGGACATTAAAGGGGTTCACATGAACGTACATGAACGTGCAGCCAGACCGACTTGTAAACAATGGGCTGGAGATCAACACAGAGAGAGGGTGTGTGAGGTCATGCTATACTCCAGATGAAATTTCACCTCTAGTTCTTCACATAGCAATTTTTTAATTCCTTCAATCTAGAAATGATGAATTTCACGTATTGCTCCTTTAAGGTTTCTTTATGTATTTATGGTTTTCTCCCTGTCTTGGTCTGAAACTTAAGGAATCCTTCCTCTGTTGCAAAAAGACCTTAACAACCAAAGCAAGGTAAAGCAGCTTTATTTGTATAGCATGTTTCGTACAGCAGGGCCACTCAAAGTGCTTTACAGAGCAACTAACTATAAAACATAATAAAGGAAAGGTCAAATTAATTACCAAATGATTTACAATTTTTAAAAATCACCATTAAAAATAGCAAGTCATGTCCCCAGATGTCCCCAGATGTCCTCAGGGTCCAAGAAGGTTCATATGTCACAAGCATGTCAGAGATATGTGGGTGCTGAGTCACAGGTAAGAAAGCACGGTTAAACACTCTGTCTTAACTGCAACATGACAGAGTTTATGTTGATAAATGAAAAACTAACCCACCCTGAGCAGAGTGTCTTCTGGTTTTACACTTTAGATTCGACTGAATTCATTTTTGTTCCAGTCATTTCCTGTTTTCTGATATTTGGGCATCAGATTAACTTTATAGTTCTTGCTATGATCGTATTCCTCCAGAAGTTTAATCTTTTCCTCCTCTGACCGGTATGTCTTCTTTTCTTCAGACATTTTTTCTCTATCTGATCATCAGCCGACGCAGTGACACAATGAGAGGCATCACAAGAGTCCGAGCAAACGAACAATCTCCATGGAAACTTTGACTGCTGTGAAATCCCTTTCAATGCAGTAAATGAGTTTTTCCTTAACTAAGGGAACATTTTAAGGGATTCTGTGCAACTGTGTAAGTCCCTCAGCTAAGGAGAAATAATCCATACTGTGTCATACTTCAGGAGAACACTTAAAGGGTCTTGTTCATGAAGTGTGTGAGTAGATCTGCACGGAAAAACCTCAGTACTATAAACCTTCACAGGGTTCATGAACGCAGCAGAAAACTCAGATCTATCGTAGGTGTTCATGATCATGAATCCCAATCAATCATAAACTGACAGAATATCCAGTGACACCATGGAGGTGATAGTTACTGTGGACAGGTGCATCCTGTTGACCTGCAGACACATGGAGCGGGAACTGCCCATTGGTTCGACCATATTAAACCCGTTCTGAAATCATCATGATGCCCTGTGGTTAAGGTCTGGTTAGGTTTAGGCACAAAAACCACTTGGTTAGGGTCAGGAAAAGATCATGGTGTGGGTTAAAATGAAAAAGAAAGTGACAAACACATAAGCCATGAGCCTGCTCCACCTCAAGCCGGTCACGGCGTACCATACGCCTGCCGCGAGCCGTTCAGCACCGCTGACAGTCGGACTAATGGGACGTCGAACCAGTGACATGGACCCACATGGAGCAAACAGAGACAGAGAAAGAAAAGCTTTACTGATGCTGAGACTGAAGTTATGTTAGCTGACAGGGGGTTAACAGAAACATTTTATTTCCTTCTGATAGTCCAGATGTGACTATTTCTCTTTAACAATTTTGTATTTAAGTTTTTAAATTTGGCTCATGGCATCAGTTCTTCATTAAAAGTGTGTTGTTTGTCCGACAGCTGCTCTCTGTGGCAGCCGCACACATCCCACATCCACATATCAAACTCAGCGTGAAATAAAGTTTATGTCTCTCATGTTGCGTCTCTGATAATTAAATAAAACACAAATGACATGCAGTGTGGGGCTGTGGTGTGTAAAGAGGGCAGAGGAGTCATTTCTAATTATGACAACATATGTGCAGTAATAACACATGCTCCAGCAGCAGGTGTAGATTTTGTTGGTACCTATGCAAAGAGCTGAGTCATTAACATGATGGTTAATCCTGACACACACAAATTCATTCTGCTCATGTTTCATGAATCAAACCAGGTGTTTTGTGCAGCCTGTCGCAGCAGATCGATGATACCAAAGAGAATTTCTACAATTCACCAAATTAGTAAACTGACACAAAATAAAATGAACATGTGTTTCAAATACAACAAGGCAGTGTAGCTGACATGTGATGATTTGATCTGTAAATGTTTCAATTCTCAGAATAATGGCATGACCGGTTTGGATCGGAATAACCTGGACAGGGATTTGCAGATTTCTGCAGACTGCACGCCGTAGATGATGGGGTTGAGGCTTCCAGGGATGATGTGGAACAAAATGGCAGAAAGTTTTCTGTAGTCTGAGTACTGAGGGAAGCGGTGCAGGATGATGACAATATACCCACTGATCAGCATGATGAGATATACCACCAGATGAGTGCTGCAGGTCTTTAAAGCTTTACTGTTCAGAGACTTGTTCTTACTCATCAGACAGACGACTGTGATCTTAGTGTAGGTGAGAACCATGGTGCCTATGGAGGACGAGAGCAGGACGACAGTGAAGGTGATGCCGTAGATGTTATTGATGAACACACTCTCACAGGAGAGTTTGAATAAAGAGGCGTTGTCACAGTAAGGGTTTGTGATCAGAGTCCTGCATCGGTTCAGCCGTACGGTCAGACCCAGCAGAATCCCCACCAAAGCCAAAGCCACTCCCCAGGCAGACACCGTCAGCTTCATCACCATCCTGTTGGTCATTATGGCGGCGTAGTGCAGGGGGTTACAGATGGCCACGTATCTGTCAAACGCCATGATCATGAGCACAGTGTGAGCAGCAGTCCCAAACATGTGTGTGGTGAAGGCTTGGACCACACACTCGTAATAACTGATGAGGGGCTCTGAGCGCAGCAGCATGTCTGACAGCAGACGAGGCACCATGATGGAGTTCCCGAGGATGTCATTAACCGGCAGGTTGCAGAACAGCAGGTACATGGGCTGGTGGAGGCTCTTGTCCGTGAAAACCAGTAGTGCAATACCTGCATTCATGACTATAATGAAAATGTAGGAGAAAAAGAAGAAGAGAAAGACGGGGTAGACAGAGTCTGTGGAGACATTCAGCCCCTCCAGCTGCAGGGTGAAGCTGTTGTAGGTGTAGTTCTCCATCAGCCTGAAACAACAGACGTCACAGCCTGAAAACTTTATACCTGATAATGTAATTTGACAAAACATTAAAGCAAGAAAAATAGAAACTAGAGCAAAACAACCACATATGAAGAACTGTAACTTTACACTGATAAAGACTTCAGTCACCTGCTCTGAGTCTTCTGCTCCATCCGTCTGTCTGTCCGTCCGTCCGTCTGTCTGTTGGTTCGTGTGTCTTGCACCAACAAAGACCATCTTCTCCTCAGCTGCAGTTTTAAATAGTCACAGTCTGATACTCAGAGGAGCCGTGTGACAGAACAACAACGTGCTGTTACGATGATGTCATATTGTCTACAAAGAGTGGAAACTAAGTGTCTCCTTTGGATAAAGTTGTGTGGTAACGTTAGACCACAACATCAACTCAATGTGAATAAGATTAACAATGATGTCTACATCTGTTCTAAGGTAAGTCAACATTGTGTTTGAGGCAACATATTGTCACTTTGCTGCAAAGAAATATAAAGTTATCTTTAACATCTCTAGCTAAGGTTAGCTAAAGTTAGCCTAACGTTAGCTCCTAGCTGCGTTGTTCATCATGTCACCTTGTTTGCTGGGAGTTCATTAGCCTATTTTGTTCTAGTTTTGTACTTTGGTGATGGTACATCATTGTTAGCTGTTGTCCAAAGGGCTCTAGTTAAGCTGACGTTAACTTCTGGAGCTTAGCTTCATTAACTTATCTGTAATGGCAGAGATAACAAAGGTTGGCAAACGTTATGCTGAATGATTCAGTGTAAATACTGTAGCACCAAACTAACGCAGAGACACTCTTGGTAAAGATGGTAAAAAGGCCGTTATCCTTTTCTCATATTCTGAGCCAAAAACCTTAACTTCAGTGGCACTTTAACTTGTTGTCTTTGATGGTGACGGCAACCAGATGCGGTTCACAAGCGTACACTGTGACCTGTAAATTTTGGCTTGTAATTTAAGCTTTTCATCGACCTTCTCAACAATAAAATGATGAATGTATCCCTCCAATGCGTAGTTTAGGCCCTTTTGGTTACTTCTCAATGACATCTGATCGTTATGTCTCCAAAAATCATCAGTTGCCTCCTGTGAAATGCCGTGTACTGTGACACCTGCCATAGCGCCGCTCACTGAATGTTGATAGTTTGTCCAGGTGAGTGGAGGGGGCGGGGCTTAGCCATAGGTCAATTTGGAGCAGATCCAAATCTCCGGTGAGGGCCATATTGAAATTTGTGGCTATCCCAACTTGGTTTTTGAAAACCTTATACCCATACCCTACACTATGACAAATTTCAAAAACTTGGTCACCAAGTGCACATTTTTTTCAATTTCCGTCTCAGCTAGTGATGAAACTTGTAAAACCATGTATATAATGTAAATACTATTGGTACAGAAAGTATATTTTCATGTACTCGCAAAACCATACTTTTGTCAACCCTGTTATGCTAGAAAGGTAACAGGGTTGACGAAAAATGTTCTTGGCAGCCATTACTAGCCATGTGGCGAAGGTCATGAGACCACATGGTGTGCATTCATTAGAGGCTTAAATCGTGTTATTTATGTTCATTAAAAATTTCTATCAAATGTCTTTTTAACTTGTCCCTTTGTGGAAACAGGGCTGACACAATAAGCTTGTCCCCTTCTGTCAAACATTATATAACTCTAAGAACAATCATGAAAAGAAGAGGACACTTATTTGTCTTTTCACCAGCATGTTCACGAAAGGAAGCTGATTTCACTCCCAGGAAATGATGCAACTTTCGGAACAGGCCATTATCTCAGAAGGGGTGTTTTCATTAACAGTAACAGGGTTGACGACTCCCTGGCAACCCAACTAAAATGATGTTTTTTTACAACATTTTACAGATATTAAGAATAAAACCCATTCACGAGGGACAGGCCATTTTTACAGCTTTTGAATGATGCTTCATACAAACAAGTGTTTAAAAGTCTTTTACATTGTTTTAATGTTACAATAGATATCATGGAAAATAAATTCTAAAACAGGGTATCTGCGGATCCTTGAAAACTCTTAAAAAGTCTTAAATTCATGTATCTATAAGTAAGGCCTGAAAATGTCTTCAATTCATTAGAAATGTCTCAGATTGGTCTTAAATTCATTACTCAAAGGTCTTAAAATTGTTGTGGAAGGAATATTTAATCTGACTTTATTTCTTTTCTTTTTTTTATTCTTGCGGCACTTTTCTAAAAACAGTTTTGTGCCAGCAAAATAAATCATTCAGCATGATGTGTGAGTACAGATTTCGGGTCCATGTCATTGGTTCGATATCCCATTAGTCCGACTGTCCGCAGTGCTGAACGGCTCGCGGCGGGCGTATGGTACGCCGCGATTGGCTTGAGGCGGAGCAGGCTCACGGCTTATGAGTTTGTCGTTTTCTTTTTCATTTTAACCCACACCATGATCTTTTCCTGACCCTAACCATGTGGTTTTTGTGCCTAAACCTAACCAGACCTTAACCACAGGGCATCATGATGATTTTGGAACGGACTTCAGAACAATGAGTTTAATATGGTCAGAACAATGGGATGTCGAACCAGTGGGCAGTTCCCCAAATTTCAACCAGCAGCAGAAACGAAAGGTGAGTCATGCAGGTCGTGGGTTGAACAGGGGTCACAGACTGTAATACGGTGGTCAAATAGCCTACGGCGGCTCTGTGGCGCAAAATAACGGCTTCACGGGGGTGACAGAGAAGTCCAACCCCAGGTCCAGTAGCCTAATTTCCTCTTTTGTTGGCGTCATGACTGCCATTCACATTTCTCTCTGTGGCAGGTAACGGTCCACAAACCTCACCGCACTTTAGGGACTGTACTTTACTTATGAAGGGACTGTTCTTTACTTGTCAGGGGAGGAGGGTGGCTGGTTGATTTTTATTTCATTTATTTATTTTATTTTGATCCCCCCTATGTTAATCACTTATTGATGCTGTTTTTCTATGAATAAGTCAGTAAGTAATTTATTCCATTGAAATATCATTGATGTATTATAGAAAAGTGATTTATCTTTTCATGAATGACAAAAGGCACATCTGCCTCATTTTCGCTGTGGTATCCTCAGAACAGTGATACTTTCACTGGTATCGTACCGTGGGTCCCAATATTGGTACCGTGACAACACTAGATGTCACAACCATTCCATTCAGAGTTGCGCAGTGAAGCGGCTCTGGTGCCGCTTAAAAAAGTGTTCCTCCACTTCTAATTTTACAAATTAAGCACTGGTTATAGTACAGCGGGATCCCCCGACCATTGCTTATATTTATAGTTTTTTCGGTCTAAATTCCATTCAAGGTGGCATTAAAAAGGTCTTAAAAAGTCTTAAATTTAACTTACTGAAACCTGCAGATACCCTGTAAAATGATTATAGTGTATTTATTGTTCATTGACATTTATAGTAGGGATGGGCATCAATTTTCGATTGTCGATGATTGATTGTTAAGGCTTTTGATCAAATAATTTTGATCGATAGTCGCAGTGTTTCCCCTACAATGCCTGGCATAGGTCCGGCGAGCCGCTGTGCCAACGAGACCCCCCGCCCGGCGAGTCACGGGCCAACGAGACCCTTCCGCCCGGCGAGCACGGTGGCTCGGTGGGCCTACGAGACCCCCACCGGACCTATGCCAGGAAAAAAATCAGAAACAGACGGAGGCTCTCATCGCTCTCCAAAGCCTCGGCGACTTCCCTTGAGGCCTCTGAAAACACTACGCCATTGAAAGACGGAGGTTTTGCTGAAAACTGAAGCCTGTAACCAGAGATACTGGATGAAGCGAGATACCCAACTCAGCTCACTTCCTGATTCAGTGACGTCAGCGCCACGCCCCCGTAGGAGACTTGCGGCAGCTCTGAATGTATTGTCGTCAATGAGGAAAATGAACGTGATCACAATTTATGGTCAGTTCTTTCGCCCTGTAGTCACTAAAGTAAATATTGGGTTCATTTTCCACAAGCCACACATCTTCCCAATATTCTGACACTAAAATCTGCATTTTTCATCTGCACAGATCAAGAGAAAATTAACTTTGTTTGAGCCCTGTCCGTCTCAGAAAACAAGTTCTCGCGAGATCTCATGATTTTAATAAACAGGCGGTAAAATCACAGTTAGCTTACAAACAGTTATTTACGGCTAGTAATAAATACACAAGGTGGTGGGGAGGGGGGGTGAGGGAGAACAGGTTCTGATTGGAGGGAGAGCTAACCACGCCCACTTAGGAGACAGGAAGAGTAACCGTTTTCTTAACATTGGATAAGCCTACAGTTGGGTATCTCCCTTCATCCAATATCTCTGCTGTAACTCTGGCTTGCAACTGTTGTGAACACCCAGGGGTGAACTGCGCATGCGCGCCATTCTTCCTCTTTGGCCTGGAGGGTTGAAGCTCAAAACTGGGGCAGCTGCGCTCTCTTGCGGCGACAGTCTGCACTGCACTCTTTTGTTTTCTCTCTTTTGAAATACTCGCTTATCAATTAATCGATAATTGTTAATTTTTTTGATGATTGAATAATGAATTTTGATCGTTTGCCCTAATTTATAGCACAGTTTTGTTCGAGGGACACAAAATGGAACGTTTTCGTATAATGACCCTTGAAATACGCTGCACACAGTCTGAACGTGTTTGAACAGAATTTCAGTGGCTGTTTCTACATGTTCAGCATTTGTTGAAGCAGCTGAGATAAAGTCACCGAACACATTTTGGGTGAAAGATCAAACTGATGTCTAAAATTTTAAACCTACTATATTTTAACCTCTGTGTCTTTTACAGTGCAGATCATCATCCACATCATCACCAGATCAGATGGTGAGCTCACAGTTACGTCTCTGTCTTTGATATAAATATTAATATTTAAAATCTTTGACTGGATTCTTCTTCTTCAGTTTTTGGCCCCTGTGTTTTGTCCCTGTCAGATTAAAGCTGTACTAATAAATTTAAAGTGTGACGTAGGCTGTGACCCAGTGATGAATTCATGATTTACACTGAATGAAACTTTATTGTGTTCATTTATCGACATTTTCCAGCTCTGACTTTTTGTGTGTGCAGTCAGCATATTCATGCATTAATATCTTTATGGAGGGTCCGTCTCATATTTACCCGTCTCTACGGTGAATTGTTATATCGGAGCTCTGTACCTGAGCACATTCAGGGTTCATCACCTCAGAGTTCAGGTGTTGTTAAAGCTGCTTGCTGAAACAGGCCCCTGGTGTCTGAACAACAGCGTTAACGTTAAGCATTAAGTTTTATTACTTTCATAATAAACCATCCAAACCTCTGAGCACAAGTTATGTGGAGTTATTTTCATACTGAGCAGGTCTGTTGTTGGTTTTCACCCTTTATTTCTTACATTTAAGTAATTCAATCATTTCATCATATTATTTATTTATCTACAGTTTTTTTTTTTTTTACGGAAAACATAACTGTCATTGACGTGCTGACAAATCTATATAGAAAGAAGAAAAACATCAGTGTGTTCGCAGGAATTAACTCCTGTGTGAGTTTGTTTTGAACAGGTTTTTAATTACTTTTAGTATTGAAGTAGTTATTGATTATTATCACTTAATTATGCACTTATAACAAAAAACACAAATTGATAATACTTTCTACTATATATCTAAAAAGACATGTTAACATGCTATTTTCTATAAAGGCATATTAATTCAATGATATAGTTTTAATTTTCATGGAGTGACTGTCTAGTTAACTGTGCTCAATGATAATAATGATGATAATAATAACTTTATTTGTATAGCATGGTTAATACAGCAGGTGCAGCTCAAATTGTTTTACATAATAAAATGAGAAAAGACACATAAAAGATGAGAGTAAATCAGATTCGATCACACAGACACATAAAAAATACGCATTAGGTCTGATAATTAATAGATAAAAGCTCTAAAAGGAGGTTTTAAGATGTCGTTTGAAGCCCTCAACTGAATCAGAGAGTCTGACGTCCTCTGGAAAGCTGTTCCAGAGACAAGCGCCTGAGACACAGAACGCAGCATCACTGTTTAGTTCTGCTCTGGGGGACATTTAGTGGGGCAGAGGTGAAGGGTCTGAGGGGTCAGGAAGGGATGTATTTGAGCAAGACATCAGATAAACAGTCAGGAGCCAGACCATAAGAGATTTAAAAACTAAATCTTATAATGAATTCTAAAATGAATGGGAAGCCGATGAAGAAAACTGGAACAACAGCAATAAACCATCTTGTAGAGGAGCTGTGTGAAGCCAGACTCCTCCTGAGCTGTCGAGGACTTTCATCTTTGAATCAAAAATCATTTTAAAGTGTATTTTATATTCGTGCCTACTTCCCACAGAACAGTCCTCTGTTGCGCTTTAAACCAACTGAACACTTACTGACAGGAGACAAACACGAGGCAGTTGGGCACATTATTATATTTGTATAAATACATTTGCAAAACAAACTCTCAGAAACTAACTTTTCAGTGACGGTGAAACCCTCTCAGACTTACACAGCTTTGACAAGAACTTATTTATCTCTTTGGACTGCACGCCGTAGATGATGGGGTTGAGGCTGCAGGGGATGATGTGGAACAGGACGGTACAGATTTTTCTGTAGTCTGTGTACTGAGGGAAGCGATGGAGTGCAATGATAGATATTCCATTGAACACCATGATGAGATATACCACCAGATGAGTGCTGCAGGTCTTTAAAGCTTTACTGTTCAGAGACTTGTTCTTACTCATCAGACAGACGAGAGTGATCTTAGTGTAGGTGAGAACCATGGTGCCGATGGAAGCTGTGAACAAGACGACAGTGAAGGTGAGGCCATAGACGTTATTGATGAACACACTCTCACAGGAGAGTTTGAATAAAGAGGCGTTGTCACAGTAAGGGTTTGTGATCAGAGTCCTGCATCGTTTCAGCCGTACGGTCAGACCCAGCAGAATCCCCACCAAAACCAAAGCCACTCCCCAGGCAGACACCGTCAGCTTCATCACCATCCTGTTGGTCATTATGGCGGCGTAGCGCAGGGGGTTACAGATGGCCACGTATCTGTCAAACGCCATGATCATGAGCACAGTGTGAGCAGTGGTCCCAAACGTGTGTGTGGTGAAGGCTTGGACCACACACTCATAATAACTGATGAGGCGCTCGGACGGAGGCTTCCACATGTCAATCAGCAAACGAGGCACCATGATGGAATTACCGATGACGTCGCTCAGCGGCAGGTTGCAGAACAGCAGGTACATGGGCTGGTGGAGGCTCTTATCAATGAAAATCAGAACAGCGATGCCCACATTGCAAACCATTATAACCAGGTAGGAGAACAAGAGCAAGAAAAACACAGCATACGTTGAATTCTTTGAGACGTTTAACCCCTCCAGCTGCAGGGTGAAGCTGTTGTAGGTGACGTTCTCCATCAGCCTGAGAGAACACAATACAGATGCTGATGCCACAGAGAACGCCCAGAACATCTACGTATCAGAGATAAAGTTCTACAGACAGTTAATACCTCAGCTTTTCCCAACATCACCACACACACAGTCATGTATCGCACAGCACACAGCTGAAAGCTTAAGAAGTGAATGTTACTGACGTGTCTTTCTTTAATCACACATGATGAGAAACAGAAACATTGTGAAGAAACAGATGCTTGTACATCAGTCATACCTTCCGTCAGTGCTCCCTGCAGGTAATACACAGCAGCGCACTGTTTATATGTTTTCTAGATGTGACTTTACCTCGAGGGTGTTCAGCTGCCTCGGAAAACGTCTGATGCAACATTAGGAATGATAGACACAGCCATCGCAACTGTCAACAAGCTGAAACTTGTAATTAGGAGGAGTGATGTTTGTGTCACCTGTTCTACACTCTGTTCCACCATCACTTTAACTCTTTGGCCTCTAGTTTCCCGGCGCGGCGCAGGGTAGCGCAGGGTGGTGCAGGGTGGCGAACCCCGCGCAGAGCTAGTTTCGAGCAGTGAAACCTGAGGCGTGCTCAGTTTGGTAGTTTGGCAGACCGAGGTGCGCGAGATGGGTGTGGCGGCGCAGCAGGGGGAGGTGTCGACAGATCCAGTTTGGCACAGTGACAGTTTTGTGCCAAAAGGCTTCGCCGAAGGTGCGCTAAAAGCTCGCAAGCTGAAACCAGGTCTACTGTCAACGCAGGCGAAGCGTAGGCAGGTCTCAGGCAGGTTTCCAGAATGTCAGGCACATTAACGATGCAATAAATACACACAAAAACCACTATTCAATGCAACTATCTGTAATCAGCGCATAAATGTATCTCTATATCGACTGTCCCGTCACATCTGATGTCAGATCAAAGGGGATTGGCACCGTTTGGCACAACTGCACGATAATGCCGCACCGACGGAGGTTTACGGTTGCAGAAGCTGTGGAGACGTTGATGGACTCAGACTCTGTCACTTCCTGTTTTCGATCAATATTCTGAATCTGATTGGATGAGGAAGCAAACGAGTTTGGTGGGACGAAACAGGATCTCCATGACGGTGACAGTGACACGGACAAGACGACCACAGAGGAGATGGAGACAACAGAACGATCGAGCAATCGCTGAATGTGACATGTCGGACATGAAGAAATAAACAAAAAATGTAAATGTGAAATTGATTTTATTTTTGAAAATGACTCTTTGACAAAAACACAGTTTTCTCAGCTTTTGATCTGAAATGTTTTTTGTGAAATGCACAAATTCAACTGTTGATAAACTGTTGACTCAAATCAAAGAGACGTCAGGAACAATGGAGAGGCAAACAGGAAATGCTTTTACATGTGGTGTCCGCAGACAGTTGCTCTCTCCTTATCCTTCCTGACTGATTCTTCTCTAGTTTGGTCTTCTGTTAGTGTCCTTGGCACTACTGGTAGCATGAGGCCGTACCTGCAGCCCAATCAGGTTGATACCAGATACCAGGAGACCGGCCGTTACACCAGGAGAGCTGGACAGGGCCGTAGAAGGGCATCAACCCAGCAGCAGGACCGCTATCTGCTCCTTTGTGTGAGGAGGAACAGGAGGAGCACTGCCAGAGCCCTACAACATGACCTCCAGCAGGCTACTGGTGTGCATGTTTCTGACCACACTGTCAGAAACAGACTCCATGAGGGTGGCATGAGGGCCCCACGGCCTCTAGTGGGACCTGTGCTCACAGCCCATCACCGTGCAGCTCCATCATTCACCAGAGAACACCAGAACTGAAGGGGCCCCGTTTTCTTCACAGATGAGAGCAGGTTCACACTGAGCACATGTGACAGGCATGAAAGAGTTTGGAGACGCTGTGGTGAACATTATGCTGCCTGTGACATCATCCAGCATGACTGGTCTGGAGGTGGGTCAGTGATGGTCTGGGGAGGCAGATCGTTGGAGGGTCACACAGACCTCCATGTCAGAGCCAACAGTTCCCTGACTGCTGTCTCAGAGCGACTGTCAGACCTTATGGTGGTGCAGAGGGTTCCTCCTGGTGCGGCGGGGACATTTTCAGTCAGGGTGGAATATTTTATGTAACCTGATTTCTCTGTGCTTCAGTTTGTGTGTCTGGATTGAAACAGGTGTGTATCTGATGGTCCCCGTACACCTGTGTTATTACTGGGCTGCAGTGAGCGTCCTGGAGGCCTCAGAGCTCCCAGGTGTGTCAGTGACCAGCAGGTTAATAGAATTAAAAAGCCACAATGAGGCGTTCAGGGCCTAGTGGACAGGGAGATGCTCTCTGTCTCTCCAGAGAGACTCCAGCCTCCTGCAGACTAGTCTTCTCTCTTTACTGATACACTCTCTGCTTCAGCCTGCTCTGTCCATCCTTATCTCTACCAGTGTGTGTTCTGGGAAAGCTTGCCAAAAGATTGCACAACCAGTTCATACCAAAGGTGTTTGAAGGGGCTGAGGTCAGTGTTTTTCAAGTTCTTGCACACACAAGCATTTCTTTATGGACCAGTTCTTGGATTATTGGGCCTTTCCTTCCCCAAACACAGCGTCAAATCACCTGGACAGAAAGGTCATGCTGTGTTTTACAGATGAAAAGTTTTGGAGTGATTAAAGCCACAGAGATGTGTCTGCTTAGTCACGTTCATGGAGTCTGTTTATTAGATCACACAGTATGTTTTTTATGTGCAGATGGAGAAGATGGCGCTGGGGGAAAGGTCAGAGTTCACCTGAAGTGGACCATGAATGTTCGCAGCACTTTTTAGTAGCAGCTGAGTTTTCTGCAGAGTATGTTTCATCATGCGTTGACAGTGAAGTTCATCCCTGTGGATCCCAGGAGCTTTCATTACCAGCTGTAATCAGTGCGATCCTCTGAGCTCTGATCAACATGCAGTCCTGGGCCTCTCTGAGCTCCCAGAGGGCTAATTACCATCAGAAACTGTTGCAAAGTGTTTTGTAAGGAAGCAGCTCACAGTGGACCTCATTAATGATCTCTGAAACACTAACACTCATTGCAGGCTGCTGTGGTAACTGGAACTCAGAGTGATGAAACTGGTGGACCATCAGGGGGCAGTGTGGTCCCCTGAGCTCCCAACAACTCTCTGGATTACTGTTGACAACAAAGTCAAATCCAGTCGACAGAATGAATCACGGATACATTACATCACAGATGGTAAAAATAATGGACAGAGTTGCTGTGACGTCACCCACTGGTTTGTGGACTCCTGTTTTGAAGCCTCAAGTTTGGCATTATGGCCGTCGCCTTCTTGTTTTTTTTTGGAGCCAGAGGTGACCATATATGAGTGTAAGGGTGGAGCTGTGGAGGAGTAAGGAGTGGATCTGTCTCTTGGACTGTGGCGTCGCCTTACAGATGCTGAACTTTAATCCTTAATAAAATGTAAACAGGGGAGTTGTATAAAAATTCTGCCCCCATGCAGTTGCAACTTTTTCTCATAGAATGATGAGTATGAGCATGGGCGTAACTTTCATTTCAACATTGGGGGGGACGGGGACACATTAAGTGGGTCTGTGCCTAAACATCCAGCATACAATGCTGATAGATAATGTCCAGCTGCCCAGCGGCTAGCAGGTTAGACACAGTGGTTAGGTATTATGCTAGCATGCTGTCTGGAAACAGACGATTATTTTGTTCCGTTCTGAGCACATTATACTCACTCTGGCTCCAAATCTCATGGCTGTAAGTTGCTCATAACGTAGGCTCTGGCCTTGGATGCATTATCAAACGATTTCTGCTCACCTCCTGGAGTAGATATCTGAAGTATAGCCGGGTACGAGATGCCATACTTTACCTCGGGGCAGCAGCGCAGCAGCCCCCTGAACGCATTGAAGGCAGCCTGCTTCGCCCTCACCGAGGGTGTGTAGTCAGGGTAAATGTAGATCCGCCTGTTGTTGTGGAAGATGGCTCCCGCTGCCACAGCTGGATGTCCACCTTCTCCTGGTAGTAGTAAAACTTAACTACAATGGGTCTAGGCAGGTTCCCATCTTTCCAGTTGGGCTGCAGACTCCTGTGAGCCCGGTCCAACTTCAGAGAGTAGTTGAGGGCTAGCGCATCTTGTAGTATCTTAGCAACAGTGAGCTCTGGTCACGTTTCACCAAAGCCTTGATCCACGCCGATGATTCTGCAGTTGTCTCTCCACTGCCTAGATTCCAAGTCTTCTGTCTTAGCCACCAGCTGGTTTACTTGGGAGTTGAGTGATTTCACTGTGTTTTCCAGTTTGACGACCATGTCCGACTAGGCATTAGCCCCGTCCTCCAGGCTAGCGATGCGTGTAGCATGCGCAGCGTTAACTTTTTCAACTTCTTTCATTGCCTTGGTGTGTTCGGCAGGGGTTTTTGCGATCTGCTGGTGTAGCTCTCTTGAAAGATCTGCTTGTTTGACAAATCTATCTTTGCTAACACCCTTTGCTCCGACATTAGCATGCTTAATAATGTTAACCACGTACAACACAACCGGCAACTCTGCAGTGGAGCAACTGAGAGAGGCAACGTGTTGGGTAGTGGACTATACCATTATGGTATGGTCCAGTAGGGGTGTTTGAAATAGTTGGGAAATGGTTAAGAAAGATATATAAGTGTTTAGAGCCGCTGGGCTGTGATTTTACCTCTTTACCTCTTACCATCTCTTCTAAATATTGGAGGTGTTGAAACTTTCAACATTTCAGCAGCACTGTGGTTAACATGTGGCTGGTTTTGGCACAAAAAACACTTGGTTTTGGTAGCACAGTCGCTTCTGGAAAAGCCGTGATGTCTCAGTAATAAACAACCTGTTTTCGTGCCACATCAGGAAAAACAGCAGCTGGTTGCTACACAGCAGCTAAGTTCAGGGGCTAAAAAGCTGCAGGAAACACACAGTGACTCATTAAATCACAGCTGGTTTTGTTGTTTATTGGTCTTGAACAGAGGGCGGTAATGTTCATCAGTCAGCTCACAGACTACATCACTTAAGAAATGCTGATATGATACATATGAAATATGCAAATGTAACATTCATGTTTTGCAGAAATGCACAACGCCAACATTTTCTTCTGGTGACTGGGCTTAATATTAAAGAGCAAACACGGAGCTCAGTGACCATATTACTTCTACAGACATGTATCTCATGTCAGACTGGTTCCCTTGGATGATCAGGATTCTAATGTTGTTTATTGGTTGGGTATACTGAGACACACAAGGACAGAAGCTGTGTCAGTGTTTGGTTTCTCGAGGATTCTTGTGATGTGCTGGTACCCTAGATGTACCCCTAATCCAAGGTGGGGCCTCCTTGGATCAGACTTGGCTATGACCTGTGGAGGCATGGACACAGGATCTCTGGGAGTGTCCTGCTGTATCTGGCACCAGTGTGTTGGCAGCAGATCCATTTAGCCCCCGTTTATACGACAACGATTTCAACTGAAAACTGTAAACTTTAGTTGCATTTTGGCCGATCGTTTACACGACAGCGGCGTTTTGAGTGCCTGAAAACGCAACATTTTGAAAACGGGTTCCAGAGTGCAACGTTTTGGAAACGGCAGCGTCTCCGTTGTCATGTAAACTTGCAAAATGCAGTTCCTCTGAAAACTGAGACTTTTCGCACATGTGCATTACGGTTCCAGTCACTAGGCATGCCGACCATCACAACAACAATGCTGAGCTCTGTTTGTGCTGCTCACCCTATTGATTTGAAGTGAAGTGTAGATCTGTTACTATAGCAACTCCACCTTGTCGTCCATCCAGACAAAGTTATCTGTGCATGCTTTCACCATTGTGTCTTCTTTGTTTTGGTTTGTAATCACCGCGTTGCAGAGGAAGGTGCTTCATGCCGGCGTCATGCTGTGGTGTTGCTTTGCAAATTTACACTGCCACCCATTGGCCTGGCGTGCATACTACAGTGTACAGCGGCTCTGTGTGAACGGAGATCGTTTTAATAACGTAGTCATATAAACGCAGAAGTTTTTTAAAATGCAAAGGGCAGACTTTTCCGTTTTTAGAGAAACCGTTGTCGTCTAAACAGGGCCTTAGTCCAGTGGGTTGGGAGGTGGGTTAATGGCATGTGCCACAGATGCTTGTTCAGATCGGGATCTTGGGGGGGGGGCGGCTCTTGTGGTCCAGTTTTTGGGAGATGAGGATTATTACATTGCTCCAGATGTTTTGGGTCGGTGTACAGAGCCATACTGAGTCAGAGTAGTTGTCTGTTGAGTTGAGAGTGCACAGGGAACATGTGTCATTGTCTGTGAAGCCCATTAAATGCAGTCTGTGTTGAGTAATGTGTAATCTGTTTGTTGTCTTCTATTGAAGGAGCTGTAATCTGGGGTTACTCGGCATGGAGAAGATGTTATTGCAGATTTGTAACGTGATGTCGCTCCACTCATCTGCCTCAACAAACCAGTTTACACATTTTTATAACTGCGATTATGAAGCAGTAGTTTGGTGTTCAGCATCCGGTTAAAGTTTTGCAGAGATTTTGACGACAGACTGACGGTGTAAACTCATCCCTCATGGCGTCCAGTGAGTTTTCCTTGTCCCAAAAAATGTGTCTTGGTTTCTCCTTCTGCTCTTCAATCACCATGACTTCAGTTATCGTCTTATGTTGCACAGATTATTTAACTTTTAAGAGACTGGATGTAAGGGAAATGGTTATGAAGGATCTTCCATTGTTCCTTTAATGTTTTATCTTAACGTATTTCTCTTGTAAAGCACATTGAATTGCCTTGTGTATGAATGGTGCTATATAAATAAAATTGCCTTGCCTTTCCAATTGCCTTCTACCAGGGCACAAGGAAATACTTAAGAGATCTGAGGTTTTTCCTTTACAGCATCCTAAAGAAAATCCTGAAGGTGATTTCATGCTGGTATTTTATAGTCGACTTATTTTTTCATCCTTAGATTTAGAGGTTTTACACAACGAGGCCCTGAAGACTCTTCTGTCCTTCATTTCATCACTAACAACAACTCCTTGAAGCTTGAATTCTTCCCCAGGAGTTCAGAAATAGTTTCAGTGCAACACTCAGCCAACACAAACAGGTCAGAACCACAGCATGTAGTTAGTGTTACGCCCCGGCAAACAAATGTGTCACAGCCATAATCATAAGAACCGACGCACGGCCACAATCACAGCGACAGCAAACATCAAAGCTCCATCATCCCACGACCACAGCAGCAGACGCTCAGCATGGAGACCGATGTTCGACCTAACTGCAGTGATACATACTTTACTGCTGAGCCGCCGCAGCTCAGGGTGCGCCCACTCACACTGTGGTCACAACCAGCGACATTTCCTACACCATACTGTACGAGAATACGGCTCAGCCTTCCTCTGTGGACCAGAGGTGACACCAAACGTGTCATGAGGTCATGCAGGAGGAAATTCCCACCGTGACCTTTAGCCTGAACATCTGGTGACACTGAAGATGACATGAGCATCAGCAGGAATGTTTGTTGACGTGTGTGTGACTGACAGAATAAACACAAACTGACACACAGGTAACGTGAAGGATTATTCGAGGCCCGTGTGGAGATCTGTTCGGATTTAATGTGACAGAGGATGGATTTTAAGGTTCTTTAGCTCCACCTGCTGCTCAGGTTTGGCTGGTGCAGTCGACACCACACAGAGAGAAAAGAGATGAACCTGTGGAGAGATGTTTTTCAGAGTTACACGACTTGAGTCATGCAGTAGCAGCGCCCTCTGATGCAGACACACCAGACTGCAGCTCCAACAGTCTGATAGTCATTATGGGCCACTTGATATTTAAGACTCAGTGTGGTACATGTTTGTTTCCGTTCCCACAGTGAAAGTTGTGGATGGTCCCAACAGAAGCGTTCCTTAGCGTCCCCATGTTTGGTCCCCCCTCTGTTGGGGTACCTAGCACACAGATCTGGTACTAAAAGGTGGAGCTAGAAACCCTGCAGTCTGATTGGTCAGTAGAGGACGCTCACTCTGGTTTTATGTAACCTCTGTTCATACATCAGTAAACTACAACTATAAAATGAAAGAGAAAAAAATCACTTCATTCACTGGGCCGACTACCGGCAACTTTTAAGGTGGAACGTTAACTTGTAATGTTACTCAATGCATGAGTTGATGACGTGAATCCATCAGCACACCTTAAATTTCACTGTGACAACTTTGACCATCACTTTAGCTTTTATATGACACACACTTTTAGTAATGACTTTAAAAATATAGATTCATTTGGAGCGGATTATGTGAAGGTCATATATTCTAATCCTCACTTCCTGTGGGCTACAGCAACACTAAACCCCTGAGTTTGCCTGAGAAGGACTAAATGCACAAAGCTGCTATTTTTAAATATCCCATGGAGAGAGCCTCTCACAGCAGCCTGTTGTATTTTGTTGTGAAAATGTGGGCGTGCAGCCTCGTTCTGTGGACGATAAACCAGGTGCAGACTTCCATCTGTGTCACCGCTGATGAGGAAACACAGCGAGTGCTGGACGGAGCAGTGAGTGACAACAACCCCGCCCACATTTAAGAGGACTGTCTGAACAG
This sequence comes from Cromileptes altivelis, assembly GCA_013133815.1. NCBI lineage: Eukaryota > Metazoa > Chordata > Actinopteri > Perciformes > Serranidae > Cromileptes > Cromileptes altivelis. Next base: position 41,209,217 of record CM023143.1, read on the forward strand.
ACCCAGGGTCTAGGTACCATGTCTGAAGGCTTACTGCTGGTTCCAGAGGTGCTGGACTGAAAGGGTTTGGTGGTCTTTACTTTACTATCAAACTCTACTGATAACCTCTGGACATAATGAAGTTGTCTAATTATTTGCACAAAAGGAAAAATGTTTTCAGTATTATTTTTACAACCCAGTCACCAGACGAAAATACATTTCTGCGAGTTACGTCTGTACACTATCATGTAGCGGATGTCTTATAACTTGATATTTCAGCAACAAGTGGTTAATGTGTGGTTATGTTTGAGCACAAAAATCACTTGGTTATGGTTAGAAGAAGATTATTTGTTGGTTTAAAATTCCAGGTTTTGGGGGAGAACACCTGCTGGACACACAGGGACGCCTTGCTAAAATCAACAGCTTTTTATGGCACTGTCCCAGCAGTGACAGGTCGCTGTACTATCAGCCTCTCTGAGGACCTCTGCTGGTCAGCATCACCTCTGCTATCAAAAGCCGTTTGGCTCTAAACATCTATTTTGACGTTTGTATTAGTAGTAGTTAGTAATTCAAATGTGTTTGTCTTAACAGGTAAAAATATGATGTCATGACGCATCACATGTGATTTAGACGACAGAAAATGTGTGTTAACAAGAACATTTTCTGTCGTCTTAAGATGTTTAATACTGGGTGCAACCATTTCCCCAGTTTCAGAAGAGAAGCTGATTGAATAGTATTCAGTAAACATTGTATTTCCATAAGTGTCCACCAGATGGCAGAATTAAATTAGATTAGTGTAATCAGTTGCAACATCAAAAAGGGGGGCAGGCATGTTGACACCAACCAATGGCATGGAAGGTTTAATGCTCTGAACATCTTCAGACGTCTTAATGCACATTGGAAGTGTTGTGATGTCATATTTTTACCTGTTAAGACAAATAAATTTGACCTACTAATATCAACGTATAGACGCATAGAGCCATATGGCTTTTGGTACTCTGCAGGCGTGAAGAAGGTCCCGCAGTGACTGCACTTCCTGTTGGTGCTTCAAAGGAACAGGCTAAAGGAGAATCGGCTGGTGTCGTACCGCTCCACCATCGGCACTGTGCCAGCATGCTGCTTCTCAGTGTGGTAGCTTAATTGTTCATCCGCTAACAAAGAGCTCTGCAGAGGGTGACAGCAGCAGCAGCAGGAAGAATCATCAACTGCCCTCTGGAGGATATCTGCGGCTCCTGGTGCCTCTGCAGAGCCAAGACAGTTATTAAAGACTGTTCCCACAAACTGTTCTTTGGTCGGAGATGCAGGAGCTTAATGTCACACACAACTAAACTCAAAAACACCTGCAGGCCTTCAGGCTGACAGATCAGTATGAAATCATCTTGCAGTCCACTATTTGTTTGACACATGCAGCAGCTTGATACAGCCTCATTTCTTTTTTTACAAGTTATTTCTGATTTTATAAATGATTATGTCATCTGTTTTTTACTTGCCTGTTTTAATGACTAGTTGACACCTAATCAGATGAAGCTGTACAGTCTTTGTACAATGAACACTGAAACAAACCTCAGGAAACAGGATAATTTCATAAGAAATCTTTAATGTATTTATGGCATTAACAGTGTCTCGTGTGTAAATATGTCTCTGACAAGTGTCCAACACCACAGACGAGATACATAACAACACATTACAGTCAAAAATTTGGCATTTCTTGTTTTCACATTGTGACGACAACAAACACTGCAAAAAATGAGAAGCTGATTTTTATGTAGGCTTCAGATATGCAAAGTTTCATTCAGCTGAACTTTTACATCAGTCAAACATTTGGATTATTTTCCCTCGTATTTATCAAATCATTGTGACCGAGACATGTTGTGATTGTATGAAGAAGGATTAGGCCACGCTAGAGTAAAAAGAAAGGTCTTAGATTACGAGAATAAAGTCGAAACATTACAAAATCAATCTCGTAATTTTAGAAGAAAACAAGTCACAGACCTGAAAGTCAACAGTGTTGGAGGAGACTGTAATAAACATTTTTCTTGTATATTTACGACTTTATTCTGGAAATCTAAGTTTTTTTTAATGTTGTTTGCTCTTTTTAAACAGACAACATATGATAAGATTTGAAGTCTTAAGATCACAGAGGAAGAAGAAGAAGATCACGTTGCGTCCAGTCTTCCAACAGAAAAGTTTTGTCTCATTTGATTTAGTAAGTAAATGAACTTTATAAGTCTGGACACGTGATGATGATGATACTCGTCAGGGTTGAATAACTTTTCACCATTCTGATTATGACTCGTTCGGCATCATGAGTGTGTGCTGAGAACATGCAGTGAGTTAAACTGTTTTAAACTCGTGTGGTTCATAAACTGATGATGTGACAGATAAACTGCAGGATTGTCTTTAATTCATCACTGAACTGGGACGACGACCTCATGCCAACCTCTGAGCTTTTTAAATTAGAGTGTTTCATTTTTTTATTAGAGGACAGGATTAGTTTTAACAGAGCGTTCCCCAGGTGTCCAGACGATGTGACGACACACTCGGCTGGACTCAGAGGACCGACCGTGAGCCGAAGTTTTGGATTTGAGTCCAGCTCTAATTTCTCTTCCAGACTTCATTAGTATTTCTTTATTTGACTGAATGTTCTGTTAAAATGATCAATGAAAAAAGCAGAATTCACATCTTAAAGGCCCAGTCACTTTTACAGGCCTGGTGTGGCTGCACACTGGGACAAATAAAGGCCTGTCTCCAATAGAGGCCTGGTCTGGTGCCAAGCAGTTCGTCTTTATTTAAGTTCTTCGCTGTATGAAAGCAGGTTGTCGGCTACCTTTATCTGAAGCTTTATACAAGTAATTTAAGCAAATAATAGCCTGGGCTACTAATAGAAGTTTTACAGTAGTCAGTTACAGTCCCAGATGTGGTCAAACTGAATGTGACGGATGATTTAAAGACAATCCTGCGTGCATGCTCAAAACACTCAAAAATATTCGTATAAAAAAGTGTGTGTGTGTGTGTGTGTGTGTGTGTGTGTGTGTGCGCGCGTGTGTGTGTTCAGCTGTAAGACAAACAGTGGTCAGTCATCATGTAAACACGTCATTATTCATGTTTGATCATCACAGACAGATGAAGCCTGCCGCCTCCTTTAAAATTGTCTTCGTCTCTTAAAAACATTTAATGTTGATTTTCATCTTTAAAATCAAGTTTTCCTTCAAACAGGTGAGAAACGTTGTGAATCATAAATTATGAGTCGAGCTGTTTTAATATAGAAGTTTTTCTTCAGAAAAGATCAGTTTCACAAATTCAAGCTGTTTTCTTTAAAGAAATCTGTTTGGTGAGTGTCTGAAGCTGCTGACTCGTTCCAGGGTCATTTTCATGTCCGCTTTCAGAAACGAAAGAGAGGACGGGCTTTTAATAATGAAATGACAACATACTAGGAACTTTAATAATAAAGCCTAAGGAGACTCGTTTTTTTATTTCCAATATTACTTTCAGATTATTTAATGTTTCCTTTTCTGTGACGGACTCATCAAACTCTCAAAAGTCTCTTTAGTTTATTTTGTCTCCTTTTCTCTCTGAATCTGACGGATCCATTTCACTACAAAAACACTACAAACAAAACAGTTTGGTTTGTAATCATTAATAATTCCACTCACGTGAGCAGAAACAGCTCTGCCTGGTGACTTTACAGATATTTCACCTTGATCATGGCCAATCAGTTCATATTTGTTCTAATGTTCATTCACTGTTGAACCAACGTCACACGCCGTGGTCGAATCACTGTTGAATTATGTTTGGATTTTGACGGATAAATCAATGTTGATTTTGAAATATTGTTTATTGTAACTTTAAATATTGTTTAAAAAGTTCTTTCAGCATTGAAATGGATCTTTGTGAAATGTCAGTGTTGATTTATAAGAATTTCAGAAACCTTTTTACAACCATCAGAATTAAATGTTGTTTAAATGTTGAAACGACTGACATCATTCCAACATTGAAGGTCGGTCATGTGCCGCCCGTGTGCCTTTAACGTCGGCATGATATGTGGCCGTTTGGCATTATTGTTTAACACCGCCTGGCGCCATCAGGGGAGAACTCAGTGGGACATGAGAAAGTTAAGGCGGCGAAGTCCAGGTGGGGCAGGCGGGAGGGGTGGTGGGTTCAACAATCACTGACTTTCACCTCCGAGAGCGGTGTTCACTTCCTGTAAGATTGTAAAGCCAAACCCCGTTCTTTTTTCCTAAACCCAACCACATGTGTGTTGAAGGAAAAAAAAAACGTCAATTGGCGGTACCGACGTAGTGCTTTTATTTTGAAAGAGACTGTATGCAAACTGTACATTTCCTGTGAAAACAGAAGTGTGTTTTGAAAACAGACAATGCATGTAACAGGCTGAAGTTGACACGGCGTCCCAGAACGTCAACAACCAACACACCCAGGGTACCTTGGACGCCATATGTGGACGTGGAAAGTCCATGACCAAACGTGGACGTGTGATGAGGTCGCAGTACAGGAGCCTGGATGTGCTGATTTTGGGGGCAAAGATGACAAAATAACTGTTTATCGAGAGATCTGATGTGCGTCAGATCTGGGTTGACTCACAATAATCCGTGTGTGGTCTTATTGAGCTGAAGATCATATTATTTAATTAAACTCTCCATGTTAATTAGACGCTGTCATAGCTCTTGACATGATCTGTCGTGTTTGAGCGAATCTCCTTTAGTCTACATTTCCTGATGGAAATCAATATTTGCAAAGATCCCAGATGGATTATAAATTTGGCAGGTTGACATGCTGTACACAAAAATGAACCTTTAAACCGGCTGAAATTCATCACTTTATGAATCAAACCATCATTGATGACTGATTTTAGATTTAATGGACCAATTGCTTTTATCGGTGTACCAACTCGCCGTCGTCATCGAAGCTTGAGCTCCATCAGATGGCTTTTCCCAGGATGAGGATGCTCATGAAGAAGACCATGATGAAGAAGAGCCACATGAAGAAGCGATCCATGACCTTGGCGACCTTCCTCCACTCTCCAATGCGCAGCTGCGCGGCTCGCTGGTCCTGGTACGAGTTGGCAATGTACTCAACGTTCCTGCGCAGTCCCTGATGCTGGCACACACACAAGGTTTTCACCACGATCTCCCTCCTGTTCACCCTAGCTCCACCTCCCCCTTCACCTCCCACACCTTTCTTCTCCTCAACATGCTCTCCTCCTCCTCCTCCTCCTCCTCCACTGGTAGAATCTCCCTGCTCCCCGTCACGTCCTCCAGCAGCTCCTTCTTCCTCTGAGTGGTCAATGGTCACAAATAGATCCTCTTTCCAGTCCGTCTGGCTGGTCAAATCCCGCCCCAGCTTCAGAGAATCCCCCGCTCCAGCTCCATCCTCCTCCGCCCTCCCTCCCCACACCTGCCCGTTCACGTCCCAGTTTGTTCCTTTGGTGTTGCTGCCATTGGCTGACGGGGCTTCAGACACGTCCTGGGACAGAGGCTGTTTCCTGGACGAAGTCCCGCCGAGGCAGTTCTCGCCAACCTCGTAGACGAAACAGATGCGGGCGAGGTAGTTGAGGATGAAGCGCTCGGCCCATTGTGGGACGGGACGGGCCTCGGGACCGCAGTGGTGGATGTTCATGATGAAGATAGTGAGCGCTGTTGATGCAGTGACCATCGTCATGGTAGCGATGTAGTACTTTCCTGTTGAAAAAGGAAATAGAAGATTAGAGTTCCAAATCCATCCAAAGGTAAATCTTTAAAGCAGATGCTGTCAGCACCCAGGTGTTGCTGTTTGCATCCGGGGTGTAAGTAGCCACCCCCAGTATTTACACCCCTGGTGTGTTTCTGGGCGTCCTACCAACATCAAAATGTGACATTAACATGAACAGATCTAGTCTATGTTTCTGTACACAGTGTGATTCATCCTAAAACTGACAACGGTCTCCTGTGTGAACGTCCTGAACCGTTCATCCACCACCACTGACTCCCTCAACGGACTTTTTGGCAGCACTTTTGTGAGTTTTTGTCTCCTCAGCACCACTTTTCACTTCTCCTGGAGGACCCTGAGGCTGAGCCCAGACACCCTACAGAGGAAACTCATTTCAGACGCTTGTATCTGTGACCTCATTCTTTCAGTCACTACCCAGAGCTCATGACCATAGGTGAGGGTTTAGATGTAGCTGGACTAGTAAAAAAAAAAAAAAGAAGCTCCCTCTTCACAACGGCAAAGCACTCACAACATGCAGAAGTTGCACCAAACCGCTGATCCATCTCACGCTCCATTCTACCCTCACTGTGAACAAGACCCTGAGATACTTGAACTCCTTCTCTTGAGGCAGTAACTCTCTCCCAACACAGAGGGAACAATCCACCGTTCTCCAGCAGAGAACCATGACCTCAGACTTGGAGGTGCTGACTCTCATCCCGACCGCTTCACACTCAAACTAAGGCTAATCCTAAAACAATCCTAATTTAACCTCCTGAGACCTTGGGTCCTCACGAGGACATCACGCAGGTTTGGTACACCTTATACTTAATTCTGCTAAACTAAGACCTGTTGACCTCATTCGTGGAATGGCACAATACACCAATCCCTGAAAAAACAAGATGGCAGCCATCTCTGCCAAGTCTGCAGCCGAGCCTGACACAAAAGTGGACAAGGTCCAAAACTGATCAGATTTAATGGTTGAAACGTGTTTATTTATGATTAACAATGTTTGTAGTTCGATTAACCAACAAATTTGACCAATTTTAACAACAATGTTCTGTACCGGTTAGATGGAGGTTAGTTTTTCATTTACATATACTTTCTTCCTGTTTCCTGTTTGGCAGCAGCATGAGTTTTGGCCACAAGCTAAATAATTTTAGTGTATTTTTGGACCTTTTAATTACTTTTATAAATTCTTACAGTCTTTTTTATCTCAAGTAAGGTCATATATGGAGAGGAGTTGTTGAGGTGGGGATAATCAACTCTTAAAGAGATGTTTGATGGATTGACTCTTTGGGCCTTCTGGATTTGCCACCGTCCCATCTGCCTTCACTGGCTGACGGGACAAGTTACTGTCCCAGAAAAGGTGAGGAAGAATCAGTCACTCTCTGTGATTCATGAGTTACTGGAGCAGCAAAAAACTTTTCACAAGGAGTTACCTGAGCAACAAGAGAAGAGTTACAAATGATGTCTGCAAGTGATTGTTGTACGTTGGAATGGTCTTGTTAAAGTTGTACTGAACATGTCCAAAGACATTCAAGACCTTGATGCCAGGCTTCAGTTCTCACAAGCTGACTTGGATGATCTAGAAGCCAACAAAGCATGCAGCACTGAAAGAGTCCATCTCTGATCTGTCTCTGAAAGCCTTGCTGATGATGAAACTTCCATAAATAATCTGTATGCTGAAATGGATGACTTGGAAAACCAGTCTAGAAGAAACAACCTGCTGACAGATGGTGTACCAGACTCAAAATCTGAATCTTGGAGTGGGACACAGATCAAGGCAAAGAGGTACTCATGTTTGAAAATCTGCAAAGAATAACTTTAACTCTTTCAATCAGCAATACTTGAATGCCACATGTTGTGTTTTCGACTTCCCATGCTGACAATCTCAAAACTTCCATTTAAAGACGTCACAAAAGAAGGAAACAGTGAGTCTTGAGTTAAACTCTTCAGGATGCAACAGTTGCTCTCTTTGTCCCTCCTCCGTGAGATGGAAACAACTGAACACAGTTGTACCTGTTGTATCCCTGGAACACTGAGCACAAAGTTCTCAGATTTAATGAACAAACTTGGCAACGTCGAGACTTGAAACTGCTCAGAGATCATTGATTCCTGAACAGTGATTGTTGTATTTTAAATAACAACTGACAGGTGTGATCGACCTGCATCGACCTGTTCATGACAGAGCTGCTGACCAACAAACAGGTTGTTTGCTGCTGCACTTTCAACTGTGCACCATAATCTTTACTGTCTGCAGTTATTAGTTACAAAGAGCCAACACACACACACACACACACACACACACATAGTTTAACAACTGCAGATCTGCTTACCTGGAAACTTTCTTCTCCTGTACTATGGGGTGCTGTTTGTAAAGTGAAATTAGCAGCAACGTTTTGCCACATTTAGCTTCAAACAACGTTTTAAAAAGCGGTGTGAATTTTTTACAGTCACTTTTTAACCACATTTACAGCAATATTTGAAATATGTTAAATATAATGTCACAGTTAAATCTAAATCTAAATGTTAAATCAAAATGTTAAATGTTAAATCTAAATGTTAAATCTAAATCTTAATGTTAGATCTACATCCAAATGTTAAATGTAAATGTTAAATCTATATCTAAATGTTAAATCTAAATATTAAATGTTAAATCTAAATGTTAAATCTAAAACTAAATATTAAATATTAAATCTAAATGTTAAATGTAAATGTTAAATCTAAATCTAAGTGTTAAATGTTAAATCTAAATGTTAAATGTTGCCACAAAAATGCTGGTATTTTACATTTTTTGCCAAATACAGATATGTATTTTGGAGCTGATATGGTGAAACATAATCTCTTGGTTATAGTTCAGAACAGATCACATTTTGGCTTAAAACACTCACTGTGTTGTACGAAAGCCTCTGTAAAAGCAGGAAAGGGTTCGTGAAAAACACCCAGGTTTGGTGACTTAAATGCCACCGGGAAACCCCACTCCACCCCCACCACTCCCGCCCACCCTGTATGGACTGTCTTGCTGTTTGCAGTATAGTTGTTGCATATAAACCTCCTGTGAAGGATGTTTCTCTGCATCTGTGTCTGACGCTGACGTCCACTGACACAGCGGCGGGATTTGACAACTTGGGTTGTTGCCTGCTGCCTCTGAAACTGACGTGATGTGTACTGGTGTGTTTTATACTGCCTCAAAGGTACATGTTGGTCTCTGATGCCAAAATTCACTTATAAAGTGACCATTTTAGAGGATTTGGGAGTGGAAACAGGCTGGGTATTATCAGAACAAAATAAAAAGCTTTTATTGTCATTGGACAAAGAATATACAACGAGATTAGGAGTGCTCCGTCATTAAACTGGAAATAAATAGTGTAAAAAATAGGCTGTATCAAGCCGTTACATGTTTCATTATGTTTTCATAATACATAAATAATGTATTTTTTTTAGCTTTGATCGTCAGGCAGCAGTCAGACATTTAATTATTTAAGCAAATACTAAAAAAATGACTCCACCCATCCAAGCTTTTTCCTTTGTTATAATTTATTTTAAGAATATGAACATGAAGAGAGAAACTCATCCTGCACTGAGGATACATACAACAATCATATCATACACGTAATCATTAAAGTCACAAATGCTTATTTCTGCTTACATCACTGTGACGCTGCTGAGGACAGAACATATCACACATCATCACATCAGATCAGTCAGCAGGTCAGAGCTCTGTGTCACAGCAGCAAAGAGCTCGACGAGACTCAGCAGAGGAAACTGTCAGCAGCAGTGCATGTCACCACCGTGTGTGTGACACCTGTCGTCATCCTGGGTTCATGTTTATCGTCTCTTTTCTCTTGTCTCGTCTTGTTTGGTTTTATTCTATCGTTCATGTTTAGTCTGTTTCCTGTTTTATTTTGTGGGCGCACTCCTCATGTATCTTGTCTATTTTTACTTCCTGCCTTTGTGTGTTTTCCCCCCTCAGTGATCGTCTGCCCCGCCCTGATTTGTTTCACCTGTTCCCCATTGTCTCCCTGCTCTCCTCGTCTCTCAGTCTGCTGGTCTCTGCTCCTTGTTGGAGTCCCTCCGTGTTCTTTGATACTCCACAATTTAGTTTCTGTGCTTTTACCTCAGCCTGCTCCTTCAGTTCTCTTTCCTGCTTATTTTTGGTCTTTGGGCTTTATCTTATTAAAGCTCGGTTTTTATTTTTCAAACCTGCCTGCTGTGTGTTTTTGCATTTAAGATTTCTTTTGAACTCAGAAAAGCCACAACATATATTAAATGACAGAATCTTTTAGTATAAGATCAAAGCGCTATCTGACCAGAAGGAACATTTGTGTACAAAGAAACGTTGATGCAAACAACCCTAAAATAATATCAGGGTATTTCAGGATAACAACATTCTCAACAATATGACAAATTAGTAAAAAGAAAATAAAAAATATTAATTCAAGAAGATTTGCAGCAAAATCAGTGATCTAGTTTTATAGGTTTGCTTCAAATATTCATCTGACAGAGTGTGGCTGACTCTCCTGGGCTGTTGCTCAAATTACAGGCTGTAGGTCCACATTATCGCATTCCCCACCAGCCATGCAGCCACCACAGACACAAAGATCCAGATCAAGGGACAGTCACGAGGTCCTATTTAGTTGTTAGAGCAAGAGTTTGTAAACAGGAAGTGGGCGCCATATCGTTTTTAATGCTGTGAATTTGAAAAATATCCCGAACATTACAAAATCCTTTTTACTTTGGGCTGACGGAAAAATTGTTACATGTCACTTCCTCCTTCTATCACCTTAACAACTTATTAAAGACCATGGGGTACACGTGGATCTGAAGACGATGTTTACTGAGTAAAGACACAAATGTAATCTCAGATTTTTAATTTATTATGTGAACCGTCGATTATGGAACTTTTCTTATTCTGGAGTATATTCCCATCAAGTTAAATTTGACATTTTGGAGCGAACAGATGATGAGAGGGGCGGGGTTTTTACCGTCATCATTGTTACAGGGATTGAAGAACGGGTAGAGTTTCTCAGTGAAGGAGCAGCCGGTGAAGGAGTAGATAAGAGCCGCAGTTTCAGCATCGTAGAAGGAGACCAGACCCTCCTCATAATCTACAAACACCCCCACCTTCTCAGGCTTTGACCTCAGAGACAGAAGGACACGGGGCTCAGCCAGAGCTTTGTACTCATTGTCGTTCCTCAGAGATATCGTCCAGTAACCGTTCTGAGGATTCAGAGTGATCTGTCCCTTCCTGTTGATGGACTCTCTGGCCACTCCCAAATCCCACTTCGACTTCTCTTTAACCAGAACCTCGTAATAAAACCTCCTCGAAGTGAAACTCTGCTTTCCTAAGACAATGGCATAAAAGGAAAACCTCCCCGGGTTGTCTGGGAGCTTCTTAGCTACCTTACCACAGGTCACCTGTTTCCCGTCTTCAGACAGGACGAGCCAGGGATTCGCTGTATCAGGATCAAGAGTCACATCCACAGCAAATTGCTGGACCCTCTTCAGCTCCGCCTCAAAGACCGTCTTCATCTCTTTACTGAGCGTCTTCTCCACCTGGTCCACAACTCTCACTGCAGTCCCCTCATACGATGGAGGACAGACTCTGACATCCGTCCAGTCCTTGGTGGGTGGAGCAGCATTCAGGGATGGGAAGGTGTGGATGAAGAGGAGGTGGTCATCAGAGCGTAAGAGCTGCTTCATTTCTGCACTCCTCTTCATCAGCTCAGAGATTTCCTGTTCCAGTTCTGTGATGAAGCAGTCAGCCTGTTTCTCTGTCGGTCTCTTCTTCTCTTCGATCGTCTCGCTGAGCTCAGCGAGGCCTCTCTTAATAAACTCTGTCAGAGCAGTGAGGACCTGAACACCATCAGCCTTCTCTGAGTCTCCAGCATCGTTACTGAGCTCCACCGCGCGTTGGATTTCCTGTATCTTCAGTCGTCTCGTCTGGATCATCTGTTGAATTCCAGTCTCTGTCTTCTCCAGTTTGGCCTTTTCTTCTCCATATTCATGTTTCAGAGGGATGACATTGTGAGTCATGTGGTCTAAAACCATGCAGAGCGGGCAGACACACGCCTGGTCATTCTTGCAGAACAGCTCCAGAGGTTTATGGTGTATCTTACACATTCTGGCTTCCAGGTTCTCCACAGGACTGATGAGCTGGTGATTTTTCAGACCCATGACTGTGAAATGAGGCTCCAGGTGAGTCTCACAGTAGGAGGCCAAACACGCCATGCAGGACTTCAAAGCCTCCAGTTTGGTTCCTGTGCAGATGTCACAGGGGATGTACTCTGATCTGGAACACTGTAGATCTGAGCTGCTGTTGCTGCTGCTGGCTTTGTCTTGAGCCGACTGTCTGACCTGAGTGACCATCAGAGAGATCAGAGTGTTGACCCGCAGCTCGGGTCTGGTGTAGAAAACCTCTTTACACACAGGACACTGAGAGGGGATGTTCAGGTCCCAGTGCTCAGTGATGCAGGTCTTGCAGAAGTTGTGTCCACACGGTGTGGCGACTGGATTGGTGAAGACGTCCAGGCAGATCGGGCACAGAAACTCATCTTGAGTCAGCAGACAGCCGGCAGCAGCCATATCTACACTGACAAGAGGCAAAGTATGAAAACACAAAACTTAAAATATGTGCTTGATATTTTAAACTGTGAGTCCTGTAATGCTGATGAGTATATTTTAAAGTATGGTGCTATTCTGGAACCCAGTCTCACTCTGAAGTCGTCGCAAAACGGCACTTGGTCAGTGATTTCCAGCGTCAGACACTGACGCTTTCACATTGGCACGCTACTCTGCTGCTAGCCGTTATTGTGCATTATACAACAGTTCGTTCCGGCCCTGCAATCTGATTGGTCGAGAGACAGTAAAACCGTGACGATATTGGAGTACAACATCACGGTTATTTCACTGTGTATGTATCACTCCGCCTCACAGCTGATTGCAATCAACAATCAAATCAAAATTGACGGTTAGTGTCAGTTAGGTCAGCAGTTGTGTTGCATCCCTGGAAAAGTATTTAAACAAACTTCCACCGGATACAAATGCACTTTATCTGAAGCCCAGGATGACAGCAGCTCAGGCAGACAATATCTGGTAAACTAAAGCTCCGCTGGGAATAAACTCACTTGCACAGATGCTGCCGAAGAAGAAACACCGACTCACCAAGGAGGCCAGTATTCACTTCCTGTAAAGTATTCGGACGGGATTAGTTTTCCATAGGGATGTGGACTAATGTCAGTTTACCACAGGATGTCTGTAATATAAATGTCCGATTCACACAGGACAAGAAATCAGAGATGGGAGTGGGTGGTAACTTGAGTGGTAACTCGGTTTGCACCCTGGCATCACCTCCCTGTCAGCATCTGCATGCTATATTGCTTCCTGTTAGCATCAGCTGAAGGATAATAATAATTAATGATTAGCCCAATGTGAAATATTGCCCATGATCAGGATTGTGTGTACACAACGATTAGTAACAATATTAGGCCTATCTAACACAACCAGAAGTCTTGTGGATCTGAAGTGCTTTCTTCTTGACCTTTTTGATTCGTCTCCCACGTAGGGCTATGCCATCATTAGAAGAATGTCCACTATCACGACTACAGGCAACATCGGATGCTTCTTCAAGGGCCTCCATCATCGGAAAAACGCGGAAAACTAGTTGTAAACGTGGAAAAATGGTTGTAAACAGGACGTGACAAAATATTTACATACATTTTTACAGAGGATCATGTTTGCACAGGATTAATATTACCTGAGGTATTCTCTCCGGACTGTTCAACAGAAGGTAAAAGTCGGCGTAACGATTACAGACATGGTGCGTTTGGACGGGACTAAAATGGTAATAATTACTTTACCCCACGTCTCCACGATAAACTAATCCAGTCCAAATAGGGCTTAAGACTGTAAAGCCAAACCCTGTTCTTTTTTCCTAAACCCAACCAAAACGTGGGCAAAACGTAACCATGTGCATTTGTAGTTAAGGACAAAAGCATCAGTCCACAGTCTAGTAGCTGTTTCAACACAACAGTTCTTCCTGGATTTTTCCTACATGGAAATTTCTGACACAGTCGTTTCATCTGGTCCTCTTGTAAATGCTGCCGTGAGAACACGAACCAAGTCTAGGCAATTATACAACTTTATGACATCATGAGTCCCTGATTCAGACCAGAGGAGACGACTCTAGGGCTGACAGCAGCCTCACCCTCTGCGAGGTGTCTCAGTATGCGCTCATGTTCCTTTTGTGAAGTTCCACAGCACTCATAAGAGGCAGGGAAAGAGATGAATAGAGTGTATTAGGATTACAAAACAAAGACATCAATACGGCAGGCAGAATAATTCCAAAATGAAATCTCATGTGGTCCACTACCAACACAGTGTCCTGTTTCTATATATTCTTACATATCTCCCGTCATTAGACACTTTAACACCGAGTAACACAATCAACACCTTATTACGATCCAAACCAACACAGACTTCATGTCATCTTCACCCATGACATTGTCCACAATCTAACTTTGTAGGCGCACTAAACTGCCTTACCTGTCGTAAATAAATTCTGCCTGTATTCCAACACAGGAATGAATACCCAAATACTGACATAGTGCTTTTATTTTGAAAGAGACTGTATCAAACTGTACATTTCCTGTGAAAACAGAAGTGTATTTTGAAAACAGACAATGTATGTAACAGGCTGAAGTTGACACGGCGTCCCAGAACGTCAACAACCAACACACCCAGGGTACCTTGGACGTGGAAAGTCCATGACCAAACGCGGACATGTGACGAGGTCACAGTGAGAATGTGCTACTTGCTGAGCTACAGTTGGTACAATCAGCTGCACTCACCTGTGTTTGGCAGACACTCTGCTGTGTTGTTGAAAAAGTCTGAATGAACTCCGTTTAGTTTGTCCTCAGAGTGAACTGATCCTCATGAGGACTGCAGCTCCACTGTTGCTTCGACAAACTCTGATTTTCATCTGTGTTGGAACTCGTTTTTCCAGTGCTGCTCGGCTCACTGAAGCTCTGAGGACGATGTTTCGTGATTACAGTGACACGCCCTTTGCACAAAATGAGATAAATCTGGAGGAAGTGTACATGCACCCTGTGATTACTGGACACTTATATATGTTTTTCTTTGCATTTCTAACCTGTAGCCACCCACTAGACATGCAATTCCAAGACAGGTCAGTTCAAGATATACAAGAACTGAGTCTATGTTTGGGTCAGTGGGCCACATCTCCTTCAATGAGCCCAGAGCAATCCTATAGTGATTATACTCTGTCATACTATACTACTGGTGTACCAAAGGAGTCCAGAGTGGGAGAAACAGAGAAGAGTTTTGAGTGTGTTTGCAAACATCCATTGGGCGTTGAGTTTATTTTAGCTGTGACCACCTGTTCTGTAGGTCCATCAGTCGGTCAGCCCGCAAAAATGTCCCTACCCTTTGGCAGCCGCAGTGTTTGACTTAGGAGGCTGAAATATTATAAAAGGGAAACTTTGCTGATATTAAACCAGCTGTATACCATCACAGTGTGCAGATGAATGATGTTTGGTTTCCCTCCATGCTGCTGCCAATGCTCCGACCTCCTGTAAAAGCCAAACACTGTTCATGACGTGACACACAGCGGTTGAATATCGGCGAAGTTTCCCTGCTGTTCTTCACCAGGTCCTGTACAGCAGAGTCGGTCTGAATTCACTGTTGTAATCATTAAAAAGCAAAAGTGGCATGTGCTTTCATTCATTAGGCTAGATTTTCAGTAGCTAGCTAGCTAACCCTGATTTTGGTTGTGGACCAGGGAAGAAACGTATATCTCCTTCAGACCTCTCCAGGTAACAAGTATCATTAAAACACCACGTGCTGCGGGCACAATGTTTAACACCAAATACACAAAACCAGCCTGAAAGTGAAGGAACTCTGAAACAACTGCATCAGAGTAAATGGAGCACAGCTGTGTCGTTGTCGGACCCTGGTCTACATGATTGGCCAGTCTGCACTTGAGGGGCAGGACTTAGCAAAGGGTGTGTGTGGTTGCAGCCGTTGCAAAGTCACACTTGTTTTATTCCAGAAGAAAATGTGCTTTGGCTTTAATATCACCATTAGATCAAAGACATGCTGAGCAAAAAAAAAAAAAAGAAAAAACGCAGCAGATCTGGTCTGACAGGATGCAGGACTCAGATCAACTCTGTCCCTGTGATGTTATCACATCTGCTGCCAGTTGTTGTTTCTGCACTGGCTCCTCTCAGGCTTGAAAGCATTCATTCACTGATTCATTATCTGTAACTGCTTTATCCTGTTAGGGGTCCTGAGAGGTGAGGTTCACCCTGGAAAGAGACACAGACAACCATTCACACTCGCATTCACACCTACGGACAATTTAGAGTCACCATTAACCTGCATGTCTTTGGACTGTGGGAGGAAGCTGGAGCACCTGGAGGAAACCCACGCTGACACAGGGAGAACTGAGACGACAATGCTAACCACTGCTCCACCCTGGGTTTGAAAACAGTGTCTTAGAAACAAGTCCTGTCTCCTACATTTGTTGACTGGTTTACAAAAATATGTGCCTGTCTTCGGCCAGTTTTTCCTGTTTGTCAAGAGTCAAGTACCACGTGAAGACTGTGGGACAGTGTATGTCCTGGTGTTGTGGCAAATGACGGACAGTCTAACCTGGTCCCAAAACACAGCAGAGACGGGAAAGTGTAAATATCTATCTATCTAAATGAGACACTTGTCTCAGTGTCAGTCTCTGAAGCAAATACTGCATGTATTACAACCACCATCTTTCCACAGATGAACAACTCCAACAAAACTTTAACTTCTCACCTATCAACGGGACGCTCTCAGAGGGCGGCATGCTCTCCGCCACCAGCAGCTGAAACACAGTGAGGGCCAGCAGCACCGTGACACCCAGAGAAACCTTTTCACCAGAGTCAGCCGGCAGGTAGAAGCCCAGCGGAGCCAGAAATGAGATCATCATGCAGGGGATGAGGAGGTTGAAGATGTAGAAGGAGGCACGTCTCTTCAGGTGGAGGCTAAAGGTGATGTCCGGGTACGGATCTGAACAGCAACCATACAGGATGACATTCTTCTTGGCTGGCATGCCCAGAACCTGAAAAATAATTTGTTGTGTGAAAGAATTACATTCAGGAATGAGATCTTGTCTTGAGCACATGAACAAGGGTACCGCTCACCTCCCACTCCACGTTGGGGACAAAGTCAGCCAAGTCAGCACTGTCCAAGGCGTTGAACAAATCCATCTGGTTGCCGTTGTGAGTCCAGGATCCGAAGGTCAGGTGACACTGCTGTAAATCAAAGGGGAAGAAGGCCACGTCCACGGAGCAGGAGCTTTTGGTGATGGCAGGCTGGTCCCACATGACCTGGCCATCGTTACGGAGAACTACATTGGTCTCCATGGAGCTGGAGAACTCGTCGTCTGCACTGTGGTGGAGGAAGTTAAGTGAAGGAACAGGGGATAGAAGCTTAGGTGAGATGGGAGTGCCTGCAGAATGTGTTAGATAGTTAAATAGTCTTCTTTCCTGTGTCCTGCAGCGACCTGCACCTACCTGTTATACAGGACAATGTCAGGTCTCCATACGTAGCTGCTGGGTATGCGGATGGTGTCGAGGCCGTCATAGTCCTCCTTCTTCCAGGTGAGGTAGGCATCCATCCACACCTGGCGGACCCAAAGGTAGGTCGTCAGGATCTGGTTCCGCTCATCCTGGTGAAAGAACGTGAAGACATCAGCACAGGCAGGAAAAACCACAATAAGACCTGGACCTGCAGTCAAAGAGTGATTACCATGTCAATGATCTGGGACAGAGTGATCTGCAGTGTGACGTTGATGATGTGGTCAGTGTCCTCCACCGGACGCAAAGCATTAGTGTAGTTGGAGAACAAGTCATTCAGCAGCTTCTGAGCGAAGCGACCATGAGCCGCCAAGCAAACTGGGAAACGGAGACAGAGAAAGAAACATCTTTATCAAATCAGGTAGTGCTGAAACCAAGCAGCACGACATGACGATGACTGTGTTGGTCACCACGGCCAGAATACTGCTTTCTATCAAACATCCTGCTCCCCAGAGGATCAACCCTCGTGACCATGACCCACAGCACCACCCGCAGGACGCACTTTACATTTGTAGCATATTTATGAAAAAAAAAAACTTGTAAAGTCTAAAGTTTGAAACTAAAACAAAAGTCTTCCCATGTGACTTTCAATTTCTAATATTAATAATAATTATAATAATGCTCTAATCTTTATTTGATACCTCAGGAACATTTTATCTTTATCTCCTCGTTCACTGCAGTCACCTTGTTTCTTTGACAGCTCTGGAAACATCGACTCAAACAACACTACTGTCTGAGTCTGCTGCACATTATTATGAACATTGTGACTGTGTCCAAAGCTGCTTTTTCCTCGGTGGTGTTCGTTTGTAATCCTGAAATGTCTCCAGCAGTACATCACACACACACACACACACACACACACACACACACACACACATTTCCCAATTTAATTAACCTGCGAATCACCTAAGGTTTTATACATTAATCAGAATATGTCTGCAGAACAGCAGAGGACTGATAATCCCTGTTAATCCTGTGACAGATTATGATGACACAAAGTGTGGGTCTGTCCAATATAGATTTAATTACAATGAATTCTGAAAAAAAAAATATAACTTAAAACAACATGAAGTCCACCAGTGCAAAAAATATGTAATGTTTAAAGTGTGTGATGTGAATTTGTGTTTTTATGAGTACACACAACTGCCGCTTGATTTCATTAACCTGCCTGTGAGTTCGTGTCCTGTTTTGTGTTTTGACTTTACTGGACACTCAGGGAACCTCCTGATCTCGTCCACTCCCGCTGCAGCACAATGACATGACATAACATCGTTTGTGGAGGTGCAAATTCATGAAATAACATACGAGCTGTTCCATGAACATACGTTGGTAGTTGTTGACATCCCAGCGCGTGTTGCTGTGATATTCTGTCAGGTTTATGCTCATGTGTCCACTTCCTGTTTTATATTGAAATGTGTTCTCACAGTGTTTAGTGTTTCTTTTACTTCCAGCACCTTTAATTACCTCATGTGTCTCATGACACTGTTTTCAGCCGCCGTGTGGCTGTTGAGAACAAGTATAATAACTTGTGTAAAGTGTTGGGATGAACCACTTTGTTTCAAATATGGAACATCTATAACGTCTTCTTGAGGATATTCATGGTACCCAGAGGAAAAGAATAAGTTTCAGATGCGCCAACGTCAGAGCCTTTGAGTGGGGGAATAAACTGATACAGAATAGTGTGGTGATATTGTATCGATACAAAGACGCCAAGTATCGATCTTTTATTACAGACATTATTCATTTTTACAAAGACACATTTCAATAAAACTTTTGTTGCTAGAATAATAAAATCAGTTGCTCTTTCGCTCCACTAGATGGTGCTGATGTTTTGTTCCCGGTGAGGTCAGCAGAGGTCTCAGTCTGCTGCATGTGGCAGGAAGTTCATCAAAACAAAGATGGAGGCACCGGAGACAGAAATCAGAAATGTGCCGTCAGTGTTTAAATCAAACATCTGGACTTATTTTGGATTTTTTAACACAGAAGGAGGACTTGGATATGACACATGTGATTTACAGCAGTGTCATATGAGAATAAAATACTGTTGGAATACTAAGAACATGACGGCTCACCTCACACGCCACCATCCAGAGATAGTGTTAGCTGCTGACGGTCAAGCTAACGCTAAACACGCTCCACTGAAAAATCAACCAACACTGGACACACTTAGCTCGACACAACTACCATCAGAAAATAACGCAGTCCATCACCTACTTCCTGTGCAGAGATCTGTGTCCATACAGTGCTGTTGAAACCAAGGCTTCTGTTACATGCTAAAAACACGTGAACCCAGGTATGTGACTCCGCCCCCATGTTTTATCACCAACACAGCCGTACCCAAGCTCTGACCCATAGCGCAGTCACTCACAATACATTTCATCACAATAATATTGTATCGTTAACTAAGTATTGTGATAAAAGCATATCGTGGATCCTCTGGTGATTCCAACACTACTACAGCCGGCACTCATTCATCTACATTAATACAAGCAGAGTGAAAATAAGTGGACCAGAATACACTGCAGCCACAGGACATGATGATGTGCGGTGACATGTCGCATCTGGAAGTAAAAGAAAAGGTTCATGAACTAATGAGAGCGTAAAAAGCAAAATAAAATGCAGTCCTCACACAGCACCTCAACAAACACACCTCCACCATCCTGATTTCAACCCTGATGGTCACACACACACACACACACACACACACACACACACACATTAAGTGTTGATGAGTGTTATTTGGCTGCTGGTGAAGTTCAGCATCATAAAGAGTCTGATCAGATCAGAGACACGATGCAAACAGAATATTCTCCAGATGAAGAACGACGAGAGCTGAGGAGCAGAGTTACAGTTTATGTGCTGCACAGTTCACATCAGATCATCGTGCTGTTTAGTCAGAGACTCATCTTCATCATCAGCCTGATGACAGAAGCTTCGTCTTTAGTCCTGTAGCCATATAAGTAAATAGTGAAACACCTCAGTCTTGTAAATTGTTTATAAAGATCAGTGAGGGACAAAGACTGGACGATCAGCTGCAGTCAGTCGTCTTCAGACAGCCGTGGAATGAAGCTCAGATGCCAGACGAACATTCTCGGTCGCAGTGAGAGGTTTTATCGGCTGCTGTTGCAGATTTAACTCAGCGTCACACGATATATCCACTTTAATGTAATGTAATGAATGTACTTTATTTCTATAGGAGAAATATGCCAGAGCTTAAAGACAGAAGATTAAGGAAAAAATAAATCCTCTTATTAAACCCAGTGCTTTTGTTCATCATGGCCTGAATATAAAATATTTATCTTCTGGAAATTATTTTTTTATTCCAGGTCTACACAGCTACGTAATCCCAAAATCACATGTTGTTGTTTAAGAGCACTTAAGATCATACCGAAGAAAATAGTGCTCTGGGTTCGTTTGTAGCCGTCATGTTGCTACGCTAGCAAGTCTGTCACAGGATGTCCTGAACCTTGAGCTCTTTGTGACGGTGGTGTTTGTGAGTTTCTGCCACAGAGGAAATAAACTGAGGAGGAGTTTAAAAAAGAATCTCGGTGCCTCTGATTGTCCTTGCAGCCAACCTGCTCTCATTCTAAAGTCACTGAAAACTGGCACCTGGTCAGTGACTGCCGGCGTCAGACACCACCGAAAAAACTGTCCTTTCACATCAGCATGATGCGCGTCCATTGGCTCTCATTGTGTTCAGGGCACCCAGCGGCGTCACAGGGAAACGCAGCACGACAACAACTTAAGTGAAGGGACGGAAGTCGACACATCCTCACTGTGACCTCGTCACATGTCCACGTTTGGTCATGGACTTTCCACATTGACACATATGACGTCCAAGGTACCCTGGGTGTGTTGGTTGTTGACGTTCTGGGACGCCGTGTCAAATTCAGCCTGTTACATGCATTGTCTGTTTTCAAAATACACTTCTGTTTTCACAGGAAATGTACAGTTTGCATACAGTCTCTTTCAAAATAAAAGCACTATGTCGGTACAACACCACCAACTGATGTTTTTCTCCTTCAGCAACACACGTGGTTATGTTTAGGAACAAAGAACAGGGTTTGGCTTTACAGTCTTGCAGGAAGTGAACACCGGCCTCCTGGGTGGTTGGTGGAACCATCCATCAGACCTCCTGCGCCCTGCACTCAGACTTCCACTGACTTGACTTTCGTTGTTGTTGTGGAAGGACAGCTTTTTCGTCTGTGTTGGATACATATGGAACATAAACATATTCATAGTTTGCAGAAACATAATACCAACATTTTCTTCTGTTTACTGTCAGCAGTGTATTATATTATTATTATATTATTTAATTTATTCATTCTGGAGTAAGTGAATTCTCAGCTGCTGCAGCTTCACTCGATGATGCCTGCTCTGCATCCAGAGCTGCAGCCGCATCAATGTTCCTCTGCTGCAGACAGGCTGCAGCTCAGACACAAACCTCTTCCCTCTGTGGTTGGCAACATGCGCCTTATAACAGGATTTAATAAAGTGGAACAGAAACACAAACTGCAGCTTCACCGACAATCAGTGATGGTTTTATATATCTGTAGAGATCGTCTGAGACAAAGACACAGATCAGAGTGTTTGCTGTGTAACAGAAGTGTTTTTATGAGATGAATCCTGGCGCCCAGCCCACAGTTTGGGAAGCACATAAACATAAACTCATAAAAAGTCTTCTGTTCTGTGTTCCTTTATAAAACACAGCAGTGATCCAAGCTAATGTTTGCTGCTCCGAACACTCAACAACAACCCGGACAGATTCATAACTGCGAGAGGAGACAATAAAGATAAAACTAAACACTCACACAGAGCGTTGTTGACATGCTTTGCACAAAAAAGGAAGCACACAAGACCACTGTCATTTCAATGGCCTTCAGATAACAAGAAAATTATGGATTACTACAGTCCCAACATGTACACACACACACACACACACACACACACACACACACACACACACACAGTGTTAACATTGTACAAAAATGGAAATGTGGAAGTGAAGCTCTGAATCTGTCAGAGCCACATGAAAGAAACAGGACGTCTCTTTATGAGAAACAGAGTCTCCTCAGCTCTGAAGCTGCAGCCGTGCTCAAGTGTGTCATGTGTTTTAATATGAAAACTAATGAACCCAGATTCATACATATCCCATGTATTTTAAAAGGCTGCGATCACGTGACCAATGAGCTGACAGCAGTAAACAAGGTATCAGTCCGGAGTGGCTGTACGGAGGCAGGGTGGTGGATGGGTCACAGAAAAGACTTTGGCCCAGGACTTTCCCCTCGAGTCACGTGTTTGGATCTGTGTCAACTTTGAGTCATTTTTAGGTGCGTCATGTGTTTCATGTGACATGTTTCTTTTCCTAAATCTAACCACTGCAACTTCACATTAACTACATAACTTTACATTAAGGACTTAACGTCATTCATTAACTTTCGCCCAGGACTTTTCCCATGAGTCCCATGTTCAGATCCAGACTCAGGACTTTCTGACTCCTTATCTGTCTCAGCTCAGACTCCAGTGGTTCCTACTGACGATGTTTACAAACACAGATCTATAGTTGATCAGTCATTTCATCAAACAGCTGCTCACTGTAGCTTCTATCAACAAACAGGAGCAAACAGTGACTTTGTGGGGAACTATTTTCAATAGTAGATTAATCCGTATTTGGTGCTGCAGTGCAGCGGCTCTCCATTGGTCCAGATTTCTCCTTTGTCACATAGTTTCATACATTCAGCGTCACGTTGTTGAGCTAGTTTGCTGTTTGTCAGTCACAGCAGGAAACAGCACTTCAAAATAAAAGCTCTGTGCTGGAAATTCACTGTATTAAAAAAAAAAAGTGTTTTTTTTGCAAACTTGACATGTTTGCGAGTCACTTATGGTCCAATCAGAGTGGACCTGTGACCCACCAGATGGAAACCACTGCTCCAGTGAGTATTTGTGTTAGCAGGACAGTGTGTGTGAGACTGCGTCAAAATAAACTACGGTGTGTGTTCATGAAGGAGCTTCATTGTGATGTGATCTGAACAGCAGTGGAGGATAAAGACACACCAGGTCTCAGATACACACTCATTATCTGTTATTATATACATTCACTGTTGAGTCTGAACATCAGATTTGTTGACTAGAATAAAACAGGCTTTAAGATACGCACAGGTGAAACAGAACCTGACACACCGTGAGACGTTAAAATCTTATTTTCATTTAGTTCTGTTTGAACAGACAAACATGTCGTTTTAAGACGATGTGTTCGTGATGTTTCAGTTGTGTCTGTTCATCCAGCAGACGGACTGCGAGCTGCAGTGACAACAGTCTTCCTGTCTCTGTGTCCAACACCTTCGTCTCAGGAGAGACGTCCGCACAACCACAGGCCAGATTTCCATTTAATCTGACACTGTGTACACAGACTGCTGAAAAATGAAGTCAGATGACCCAACAGTAAGTATTTTAGAAAGGTGTGGAGAACATCTTCAGTGTTCCTGTCATAGATCCTCTACGAGACCACATGTTGGTGTCTACTGGACGGATGATTCTGCCAAAAGACATCTCCTTATTTGGTGTTTTAGTGACGGCAGTGAAGAGTGCTGTTGCTCTGAAGCCTCCCTCAGGTGTTTAACATACCCAGGAACTCTTTGAGACCCACAAGAACCTCTTAAAGAACCTCCTCGTTGTGAAGAACACTGCTGTCTAACAGGGTTTTCACAACAGGAACATGGTGTGCTGGTTCATGACCACGTGGACGACTACAACAAAAATGTCACGTCAACGGTGACGCAAGTGTTCTAAGGTACAGAACAACTTTATTCAGGTGCGGTACAAATTAATCATGCCTAGTATGGAAACACCTGAGACACTGCTCCAACATGTTAACATACCAAAGATCCCCTCACAGGTCTCTTTAAGGCCAACTAGAGCCACCTCAATAACTACAGGAACGACGGAACACCTTGAACCTCTTTAAGGACACCTTGAATTTTTTCAGTGACCACTAGAACTTTTTAAGTAACACCAAGAACATGCTAAAGGAAACTGTGGTGTCCCTGTGGGAAATTCAATCTCTCATTTTTATTTTTTCCAAATGAATTCAAGGAACCTTCTAATCCTTCTAGAGCCCCCTAAATGAGCCTTAGAACCTACCCAGGAGCTACAGAGACAGTCTGAAAGACTGCTAGAGCATTCTCAGTGACAATTAGAACCACCTGAACACATACAAGAACCACCTACAGGACACGTAAGGCCTCCTCAATTACCACAAGAACCACTTACAGACCCCTAGAACCCTTTAAATGATGACTTGTAACTTCAAACATCTCACTGAACACCTAAAGAACACCTAGAACTTCTTCAGTGACCCCTATGACTAATGACCCCCCATGACCTCTATGACTTGAACACTCTAAACACCTACCACCTAATGTGCCCCTACAACATTCCAATGATGATCTGAATGTTCTAAACACCTACAACCTACTTGAACCTACACCCAAAAAGACATCTAAGGAACCCCTGCACCCCCCCCCCCCCCCCCCCATGATGTTTTGGATTTTCTTAACACCGACTAGAACCACATACAGGACCCTTAGAACCCTCTCACTGATGACTTGAACCTTAAAACACCTACTAGAACCCCTTAAAGGACCCATACAGCTCCCCATTGATGATCTGAATGTTCTAAACACCTACTAGAACCACACACAGGACCCTTAGAACCCTCTTACTGGTGACGTATAACCTTCAAAAGAGCCACAACCCTCAATAATGACTTGAACATTCTAAACTCAGACAAGTACCATCCGAAGGACCCTTACAACTCCCCTCAAATATGGTCTGAACGTCCAAAACACCTACTAGAACCAACTTCAGGACCTCCAGAACCCCCCACTGATGTTCTATAGGGTGTTATAAACACCTACTGTGACCACCTAAAGGGCCTCTGGAGCCCATCAATGATGATTTGAACCTTACAAAATGCTGATAAAACTGCAGATCCTCTGACACACAGTGCGGCCGCTTCGTCCTATCGACTAAAAAAGGTGATTTTGTGTGACCTCTCAGTCAGGTGGGATCATTACAGCCCTGAAGTCTGTGTGTGTAAATCCACCTGCAGCTCCGCCTCTTATTGTCTCAGTTCTTTGTTCAGACGTCTTCACGGTCCGACGAGTGCATGACTCAGCAGTTTGTGACACAGCGTCAACTCCCAGAGGAGTTAAAGTGTGAGCGCTAACAGCTCTGAGAGCACGCCAGCTGGCACACACGCACACACAGAATGCAGCACACATTCATCATCATCATCATCATCATCATCATCACCTTCATCTCTTTCACTATCGTTGCTGTCGTCATGGTAACGAGGCAGTCCATACATTCAAAGTGCACAGATGGTCAGAATAGTGCGCATCACGGCTAAGTGCAAAAAACCAGACAATGGCATCTTAAGTCAACATGACCTGAGCTGTGTGTGTGTGTGTGTGTGTGTGTGTGTGTTTACAGCTGACACTGATATCAAAGCACTGAACATCATCATCATCATCATCATCATCATCATCAGTTTCATCCTCTGATGGTTATTAAGCTCTCGTCAGCAACAGAGACACGTCTGTCTCCATGTGTACGTGTCAGATTCAGCTCTGTTACGTCGTGTATTTGGTGTCTGATTTCCGGCAGACGGCGATACAGCCTCTGGAGGCAGACGCCTGATTTTTTGGCATTCCAGCTTGATTTGGGCAGAGGAGGCAAATTTCTGTTTCCATCTTCCGTTTATATGTAAGTAAATATGCTGAACCATTGCGATGGATTCAGAATTTCGGGGGGCTAAAGAGGGGCCCTTGTGAATGATTCATATTGCCACACATACATGTGTTTATAAGAATAAAAACTCACATTAAATTAAAAATGGTGCCATTTACTGTGGGCTGTATGACCTCAGACTGCAAACCCACCTCTGTCATGATTTTACGTTTCTTTCCTTTTTTGAGTAAAATAGCAGCAATCTGTAACAAAATGATATGTTTATTCTACATTAACTATAAAACCTGATTATGAATAAACTATGCATGAATATATATATATAAAGTTAAATTAAAGGAATCATTTATTTTCTTTGATATTTTTGTCACATACAGGTTTGCAAAGATGTTTGATCGTCAGTGAACTGATTAAATTTTTCTGATCAAACGTGAATTAATTGTGACCTCGTCAATCTCATTCTCATGAACATCTTGAGGTTTTAAATTTGGCACAAACATCATACAACCACAGGATGGGCTGGATGCACTGTTTATGTAATCTAAATCAGGGGGGTCTCATTTTAGGCTGCGTTCAGACTGCAGGCGAATCTGATTCCTTCTCAAATCCGATTTTTGACTGCTAACTGTCCACACTGTTTTTAGCAAGTGTCCAAATCGGATTTGGCTCTGTTCAGACTGGGCCACATTATGACTAATCTGACAGGTTGCTGTGGCAACGACGTCAGAGCGGAGGCGTCATCTAGCGTGTATTATGTGAAGTATATAAGGAGCTGTTCAGACTCAGACACATCTGTCCAAATGTGATTTGAAACTACCTCCCAAAGGTGGTTTTGATCTGGTTTGCAAAAATCAGATTTCATGTCATTTATGACTGTTCAGACTTCATAAGAGCCATCTGGTTCCAATCTAGATTGGCTAAAAATCAGAATTTGGCTGGCAGTCTGAACAAGGCCTTAGTTCATGGTTCATGGGTGGTAATTCTGTAAACATTCATCCTTTTATGAAACAAATGAGAAGTCGTAAGAAAAATAAATGTAGTTTCAATAATATGTCTCAGTTCATTCAGTCATCTCATCTGCATATATCTATATATTTCTGTTCTTTAGCAGCAGGGTTCCACAAATATTGTTTTAAGACAGAATTTTGATTCTTTTATACTGAAGCTGCTGATTTATAATATTCTGGGGTTTTTATATTCTGGTCGGGGTGGAAAAGCGTCTGAAGCAGCTACTCACTGCTTAACTTCCTCCTTAAACCTCACACCTCTTAACCTCGTCATCTAGTGGGCCGGATTGGAGCATTTGGCGAGCCGGTTCTGGCCCACAGATCGTATGTTTCACACCCCTGATCTAAAGGGAGGACGAGTGTGTGCAGTGTTTCAGCAGTCGGGGTCCTGACAGTGAAGATGTGCGTGTGAGCTGAAGTGTGTTTGGATTATTTCTGCTGTTTGACCTCTGCAGGTCACGCCTCCTCTTATCTGGATGGACAGTTGTGATTGGCAGCTTTAATCCTCGCAGCCATCAACGCTCAGCCTGCCTCAACACACACACACACACACACACACACACACATAAAGACACACTGCACTACACACACCATCTCAGACCAACGTTCAAACACCCAGCGCTCTCTTTCAAAGCTGTTACCTGTGAAGGTGAGACAAGAAGCTGGTTGTCACAGCAACAGGATGACATCATCAGTGTTGTCAATAACACTGATGGTCAGGTTACGCTGAAGAAGATCTAGTTTATGTAACATGTTGCCTGACATCTGTTTACACGTCTGTTTACACTTCTGTTGACAGGGTTATATTTTAGTCTTTTCATAGCTGCTGCTCTGTTTTAGATTGTAATCAGGTTTGTTCCACTCGTGTGATTTTTCTTTATATTTCTATACAGATCTGAACGGCCACAGCTGGAGGGAGCCTGAGATCTAATTTAACTGTTTAACACGTGTACGTGACAATAAAGACGTGAGACGGGGTGAAAACCTGCCGTCACACAGAGGTGAGACGTCCTCCTACGTGTCAAAAGTGACAGAAAGTCACTGAGAGAGAAGTTCATGTGATTGGGAGTTGAGTCGTCCTGCATGTACACGAGCACGGTCTCACTCCAAAGTCACAAAATCCGACACTTGGCAGTGACTTGCAGCGTCAGACACAGATGAAAAAAGGCGTCCTCTTACATCAGCCGGTTGCTGTTATAGTTTAACAGTGCCTGACGGCGTCAGGGGGAAATGCAGCGGGACAAGGATGAAAGTTAAAGCGGCAAAAGTCCAGGTGGGGCAGGCGGGAGGGATGGATGGGTCCAACAACCACAGAGTTTCACAAAGGAGAGCGGTGTTCACTTCCTGAAGGATTGTAAAGCCAAACCCTGTTCTTTGTTCCTAAACCCAACCAGGTGTGTCTGTTGTTGAAGGAAAGAAATGTCAGTTGGTGGTATGGTACCAACATAGTGCTTTTATTTTGAAAGAGACTTTATGTATGTATGAAGTTGACACGGCGTCCCAGAACGTCAACAACCAGCACACCCAGGGTACCTTGGACATCATATGTCAGTGTGGAAAGTCCATGACCAAACGTGGACATGTGACGAGGTCACAGTGAGGATGGGTTGGAATCCTCCACAGGAAGATCCTGCAAATGTTTCACAATAAAAGCCTTCTTAGAAAATGCAGGAATTCTCTCAGCTGATGATGAGAGGCTTGTAATTTGAAACAGAAACAGGAAGTGTTGAGTTTGATTAAACTAAGAACAGAATGCTAAATGGTGTGGTGTGTGTGAGATGCAGCTGGTAGCCTCTGCAGCTGTGCTGAGTAAAGGCCCAGACACTATCTGTGAGTTTGATTCCTTTATATCCTCCATTATGAAGAAAGAACATTCTTTGCTAGCTTGATGCTAATGGCAGTACTCAGCGGGTTGATAAAGTGCCTCTGCTGTTTCCTTTTCACTCTGTGTGCTAACGTCCCTACAGGAAATATCTAAAAGGCTGGGCTGTTGTTGTCCTACAGTTTCCATGGCAACAGATCTCTCTGTGTTCCTATGGGTCAAAGTGACGGCTGTGACGGGAGAAGAAAACATGGTAGACTTTCTGTCGGGACGTCGTGAGGCGTCTCAGACGTGGCGTCGGTTGTGTTTACTATGACACACTACACCAGATGAAACCACGGATTATCGCGTACGACACTCGCTGTCGTTCACAATCCGAGGCGACACCATACGTCGCAGCGTCGGGCTGTAAGCAGGCTGATATCATGGAGTCTGACATAAAAATAGAAAAAGCCTGTGTAAAGTCTCTAGAACAGTTTCTGTCAGCGTTTACACTCAAACGCCTCAAGTTTTCATCCTGGTGTTTCGACAGAGAGCAGAAACGTATTTCAGATTTAAATGAGATATTTGACGTTTTGCCACGACAACACTAAAATATCAGAACTCTCAAACATCAAAACCACAATCAGCTCCTCATTCTTCATGACTTCACCAAGTGTCATCATTAATAAAACAAACTGTTTGGAGCTCCAGGCGCTCTGCTGAGCCCTTCATTCAGATATCACTGATTTATTCCTTCACAATAAAAGCACCACAGTTATTTACATCTGTTCCTCGTCCCTGACCTGGTGTCCTCATACAGCTGTAAAGCTCCCCCTGTCCTTATCACTCAGAGACACAGTGAGTCCTGAACGCCCCCACCTTCACTCCACCATTCAACACATTCACCAGAAGAATGAACACATGAAGGTTACTGATAAAACCTGTCAACTCAGATTTACACTGCTTGGAGTTTTTTTGTTATTTGAGCAGAGAGAAAAACAGCAACTGAATAATGTTTGAAGTCATTTTTCAAGAACTAAACATGAATAATTCTTTGGGCTGTCAGCTGATGGACGGACACAACGAGACACCTGAAGGCAACATCCTGGACTTTTCACTATTTGTGGAAACACTATGAACCAAATTACAAATCAAGTCATCAGCACATGATGATTGATTATGTTCAAATGATTTAAAACAGGAGCATGAAGGCACATCATCATTACTTGTTTATATTATCATCATTGTATTGTATTGATAGGTTGTTTGGTTGATGACAGTAACGCAGATGAAATATTGACCACATATCATCACAGATCAATAACTTTAATCCTCAGTCTTCATCGTGCTCTTCATCACTGTCACTCATGTTTAAACCTGAGCTTCTTTCATCGGTCAACATCTGTCTCAACATGTTTCAGTTTGTTTCTCAAGTGAAATCATCTGAACTGAAACATAAAGTAACACAAACAGCTTCAGATTAAATTTCTGACACAGTGTTCATGAATAAACAGGTGCTTTTATTTTGCCATCCCATAATATAAACTCTCCACTCTTTACTGTTTTAACTGACAGGCGTTAAATCCACAGTATTATTATTTTTACCTTAGAGCAGCAGAAGTGAATCAGAGAATCTCCTCACCTGGAAGACAGAGGAGAAGCAGGAGGAAGACCATGGAGCCGCTGCAGAGAAGCTTCATCACCGCTCCCATAGCTGTTATTGATCCGATAGCTGATTGACAATCCCATTAAAGAACTGTGATCACACACACATCAGCCACAGCCAGCGTCCGACTGCGAGCAGAGAGGATCAGACACACTCTGACAGAGGGAGGGAGGTCAGTGTGTGTTTGCTGTAGTGCAGTGGTCGCTGCTGTATGAGGGGTCATTAGTGCCACACAAGCTGTCGACTACACACCAGCTCCAGTAGAACAGCTGCTGAAACCATCAGCTGATAGTTGTTTTTAAAAAGACTTCATGGCTCCTGTTTCACAAAGTTTTCCTTTGAATTATGTTGACAATTGTAATGTATTAATAATAATAATAATAATAATAATGTCAATAGTTGTAATGTGTTAGTAATACTGTTAATAGATTAAATTTGTAAGTATAATGTTAATAATTGTAATATATTAGTAAAAACACTTATAGATCAAATGTGTTGGTAAAAATATTAATAGTTGTAATGTATTACTAAAAATGTCAATAGATTAAATGTGTTAGTTAAACCATTAATAGATTAAACGTTTGTAACAATGTTAATAGTAGTAATGTATTAGTAAAAACATTCATAGATTAAATGTGTTAGGAAAAATATATAGAGCTGTAATATATATGTAAAAATTTAATAGATTAACTGTGTAAGTAAAAGCATTAATAGATTAAACGTTTGTAACAATGTTAATAGTAGTAATGTATTACAAAAAATGTCAATAGATTAAATCTGTTAGTAAAACCATTACTAGATTAAACATTTGTAACACTGTTAATAGTTATAATGTATTAGTAAAAAATGTCAGTAGATTAAATGTGTTAGTATTAATGTTAATAGTTGTAATGTATTAGTAAAAACATTCATAGATTAAATGTGTTAGGAAAAATATATAGAATTGTAATATATAAGTAAAACATTTAATAGATTAACTGTGTAAGTAAAAGCATTAATAGATTAAATGTTTATAACAATGTTAATAGTTGTAACTGTGATGTATTAATAATGATGTTACAACTGTAATGTATGAGTAATGACGTTAATAACTGTATTAGTAATAATATTAATAATTGTAATGTTTTAGTAAAAAATTTAATAGATTAAATGTCAGTAATAACATGAACAATTGTGATGTAAAGATAATTCTATTAATAACTGTATTAGTAGCAATATTAATGATTATGCTGTATTACCAATACTGTCAATAACTGTGATGTGTTAATAATGCTATTAACTGAAATATATCAGTAATAATGTTGAGATAAAATAAACAAACATTCACTTTGGGGTCTGCCTCGCTGTGACAAACATTTCTCACTATTTTCACTATTTATACAAACCAATCAGCCGATTCATGGAGAAAATGATCAGCAGATTAATTCATAATGAAAATAATCATCACTTGATATTTTAAAATGAGCTCCACGTCAAAGAACTCCAACAGTAAATCCTGATTTTAAATTAATACATGAGTCAGAATCATCTGATGAGTTCAGATATGAACAGAACAAAAGTTTTATACATTTAACTGATTGTACTCACATACTGTCACTGAATCTTATTTTACTATGACACAGTATTTATATTATGGGGTATTTGTGATGTTGAATGCTGCATTTTCTCAAAATGTTATTTTTTACAGCATAAACAAAAACACTGACTCATATTTTTTACTTAGCGAAATTACCAAAAAAAATTTCAATAATGTAAAAATCACATCGAAGGGACAAACTGAACGTAGCTGCTGATGGCATTTTTTAATTTTTATACCAAGCAACGTGGCACTATGTCAATTTGTCTCCAAATCATTTTTTGAAACATTTAAAAAATATCATTAAAATCTATGACTTGTTAAACCTCACAGGCACTGCATTTTAAACACAACGGCTACATTGTTCTTGTATAAAAATATTCAGTATATATGATAAGGCAATATTTTTTTAATCATTTTGTTATTAAATATATTTTATTTTATTTATCCTTTTTTACATAGAGCTGCTTTGGTTTCATTGCAGTACTGGCAGGGTTATTATTGCTAACAAAAATTTAAATAATGGGGCAAAGTCTTGTTGACTGAAAATGCAAACAGAACAACAATAAAAAAAAATCGCAGAATAAATACTTAAATTCATGTTTGCTGTAAAACTTCATTTCAGCTGGCATTCAAAAAAAACAGGAGAATGTTTGTTGTGTCAAGATAACAGTCAGTCTCACTAGTCTAGAAATTATTAGTGAAACTATAATAAAGAGTTTTTCAATCACAACATTCAGTTTCTTAATATTTAATATAATGTATTTGATAAATGTGAGCTTACATTAAATTGAGGGAGATTGACTACAAAGAGTCGAACAAGCCGATTAAAATACAGACGGTTCTTTGTTTTTAAAAATACATCAGGGAGCTGGTTCAGTTGGTTAATAATTAAAGGACAGGTACGCCCACTTATCTGTTTCCTTTGTAACTGGAACCAAAAGCTGCTTGTACCTCCAACACATCAGGTGACATCTACTTACCTCCCCCTTCAACCAACACCTCACCCTCTCACCCTCCAACAAATGAGTCCATGAATTATAAATACAGCAGCTATATCACAAATATTCACGCCTGGAGTATAAACTTTGAGCCGTGTTGGCGTCACAGCGTGACAGTTAGAAACACTGGCTCACTGCTTTGGTGCAAACTGAAATGTCTTCGGCCCTCAGGAGGTTTTCTGTACACAGGGTGGTAACGAGCACCCCCACCTCAGGGCCATTTGGCCTCAGGGGCCCAAAACCACTTTTATGGGACGTGTTTCTGGTGAAATGATGTCAGTGCAAATATTAGGGCACTACGACAGCATGAATGGTCACACATGTATGAAGTTTGGTGAAGAGTGTCCTGACACAAAGGGCAAAGTAGAAAAATAAGACAAATTTTATTTGAAAATATAACACACAACAAAAAAACAGAAAAATGATGACGATTCAATGAAACGTCTCTTTGACAAATTCTTATCAAAAATTATTATTCACATCACTTTGTGTTTAATATCACTGCTTCACTCGTACATAGAAAACTTCCAAATGTGATGAGCTTCAGTTTGAGCCCAGGTCAAATTTCTATTTTGGAAAATACACTTGCTTTGGCCGAATTTGTCACTTTATCTCAAAGAACCAGAGAAAACTGAATTTTCAGTCGACCTGCCCGTCACGTCCTCACTGTGACCTCGTCACATGTCCACGTTTGGTCATGGACTTTCCACGTCCACATATGACGTCCAAGGTACCCTGGGTGTGTTGGTTGTTGACGTTCTGGGACGCCGTGTCAACTTCAGCCTGTTACATGCATTGTCTGTTTTCAAAATACACCTCTGCACACCGGCCTCCTGGGTAAAAGCTGGGTTGTTGGACCCATCCACCTGTCCAAATCCTGCCGACCTGTGCTTCTGTGCGTCAGTGTCTGACGCCAAAATCACTGAGAAAATGGCAGTAATTAAAGAGTGAGAACAGGCTGGTAGTTTAAGCTTTTAAGTTATGATGACTAAATTGATTGATTGATTGATTGATTGATTGATTGATTGATTGTTGATTGATTAGTCACTGTGGCTTCTGTCAGCTGTCTATGGCTCAGTTGATGTGACGTATCGTCCACTGTGCAGAGGACTGTGGGTCAGAATAAAAGTCTGCTGCAAAATGTGCCCCGATGCAGCAGGACGTTGTTGAATGTTTGGCATTCTGCATTTGACAGATCATGTATCGCAACACACGAAATCTTTTTCTGACAGTTTGGGGATTGAAACGTTCTGTTTGGTCATCTATTTTCACTTCATAAAAACTTGCTTGTGGATTTCTGGCGCACTATATTTTGTGTGCTGCTTCAAAACATGTCAGCCCTCTGCTCAAAATCTGTTCATCAACAACAAAAAACTACGAGGGCGCCTCTAAAGAGTCATCGTGTCCCGCGTACATCTGTACTGAACACTGAGAGATGAACCTGATAAACATCTGAGACCAGCCTTCTTTAAATGTCAGACTGTCCTTTAAGATTATATCATCATCATCATCATCATCATAACTCACTGAGGATGACGTCATGATGCAGAAAGCTTAAACTCTGCAGCAGTCGAGGGCCGTGGGGGAATATTTACTCCTCTGACCCTTATCCATTGACCTCTGACCTCTCTCTGACCTCTGATGCTGTTACTGTGCAAACAAAACGAGACGCCGTCGCAGCGAATCAGAGACAGAAGAATAAATAATAAATATGAAAGTTTGAGAAGTGAGGTGAGGACGCTCAGAGGAGATTAACGGATTAGCAGGAAATAAATTGGCTGACAGACACAGGTGATAAAGTCAAAGAGTCAAAGCACCTCCATCTTTTCTTTATAATGGAAATGAATGTTCCCAGTCGTTCTCGTCGGTTTTATAAACTCACAAATATGAAGCGTGTAAGATGTCGGTCATTACTGGGAAACAAAGGGTTGAGTTTGAATTTTAAACAGTCTCAGTTTTAATCATGAGACAAACGTATGAGACTGAAGCTGCTGTAGGAAATCTGTTTTCCTTTTAAAGTTGTTTTATAGGAATAACTTTGGTTTGAGCTGATGTTTTCAGGTGGTTGATCTTTGAACAAACTGCTTTACATGAGACATTAAAGACAGAAAAAGAAACACAAGTCGATATAAAGACGCATGAATTTAAAATAAACTGAATCAGAGCATCAAAATCAGCTGAAATAAAACAAAGCAGAAGTCAACGCTGCAGCGCACTGAGAGAAGATCTGATATAAAAGCAACAGATCTTCAGTTTTCTGTTTCAGGATTATAAAACCTGAATGCTGCTGGTCCGTGTTTAGTTTGGACTCTGAGGACAGTAAGCAGACCTGATCCCCAGGAAACTGTTCAGTGCTTTATACACCAACAGCAGTATTTCAAAATCGACGCTTTGTCACACAGGAAGCTGCAAATATCAAACAAATCAGCACGGCCTCACACGAGAGCGGCTTCCTCCGGTTTCTTTTGTTACAGCTTTTGTTGAGTGATCCTGAGGACGTCTGAAGGTTAATTGAGCTGGGACGCTGCTGTCGGCCAATTCTTTAATTCCCCCTGGAAATAAAAGTAAGAGCCTTTCAGGCGGGCCAAGGACCAAAGCTAGACTCAACCAGCCAACAGGAGCAAGTGATGGAGCCAAACTTTAACACCACACTGTGGGACTGGGAGCAGAGGCTGCTGGGGGGGAACGACACCTGACGTCTTTGGTTTGGTTCCTTTAGGCCGATCTGAGAGCTGTCAGTCAGACGACAACCACACTGAGAGAAAACACAGAGACAGACTCTGTTGGCTTGTAGCAGTGGTGGGTCAATCACAAACGTTCTCATCCCAAGTCGTCACCACTTGTCACCAAAGTGGCCTTTCACATCCACATATTACGCACTAGGTATCATCCTGCATGTGCTGTTGACATTCAGGGACACTGACACCAACGCCAGTATGTCAACAAAAGCACGTAGTTTGGTTTAGAAATGAACATCATGAAGGCGGGCTCCCTTGTGAAGGTCCACCTCCAGGTGCATGTCAGAGCACCTGGAGGAAACCCACGCTGATACGGGGAGAACATGTCGGAGCACCTGGAGGAAACCCACGCTGACACAGGGAGAACATGTGGGAGCACCTGGAGGAAACCCACGCTGATACGGGGAGAACATGTCGGAGCACCTGGAGGAAACCAACGCTGACACGGGGAGAACATGTGGGAGCACCTGGAGGAAACCAACGCTGACACGGGGAGAACATGTGGGAGCACCTGGAGGAAACCCACGCTGACACGGGGAGAACATGTGGGAGCACCTGGAGGAAACCAACGCTGACACGGGGAGAACATGTGGGAGCACCTGGAGGAAACCCACGCTGACACGGGGAGAACATGTGGGAGCACCTGGAGGAAACCCACGCTGACACAGGGAGAACATGTCGGAGCACCTGGAGGAAACCCACCAGGCCAAACGAGGAACCATCTTGCTGTGAGGCAACAGTTGGAACAATTGCTCTATCGTGCTGCCTCCATTTTGAAATGACTGTAAAATACAGTTTCAGATTCACCACAGTGAGACTCTATGGACAGACTTTCAGCTGAAAACAACAACAGCAGCTAGTTTCTGTAACTTGTCTAATAAAGATAATGCAGCTGAGGTTTATGGCTTCTGAATCTGGCTGACATTGAAACAACCTTTAATCAATTCAGCCTGCAGCCAAATGTTTTCTCAGTCCTGTGTCGTGCGCTGAGTTATTACTGAAGCTAAAGAAAAACCATCATCTGTCTGAGCAGCTTTGACTTTTGTGTTTCACAGAAAAATAAAACTTTTTAAAGGTTTTAATTCGTCAGTGTGCCGAGTGTCGTTCAGTCTGATGTCTCAAACATTGAAACAGAAAATGTTTCTTGTGTTGTGACTCGTTGTAAAGCAGAACTTCAGTCTTTGAAACTAAAGGCAGATTTTCTTTATTTAACCTGAATGTTAACTGTAAAATATCAGACAGGATCATTTTTGTAACTGAGCTCCGTTTGATAAATGTCACACACTTTAAAGTAACGTCAGACTGTTTCTGCAGTAAAGAGGAGTTCATGACTGATGACGTAAAAGTAAAAGTAGCAGCACTGTCACTGAGGACTAACATAAACTTTACATAAATTAAAATCCTGCTAAAATCATGTGTTCAGTGAGTGAACGATCTCTGTTGACAGGATGTGATCAGCTTATCTGTTAACCCCAAAGTCACCTCGCTAACTCCAAATCCTGCTTCGTCGTGCAGACCTCAGATCTCATGGCCCTCATCAACACGTGGAGTTTACTCAGTTGTCATGGAGATGGTTTAGTTGTGATCACATGAACTCAGTGCAACTTTGAAGACAGAAAATCTGGGTCAAACTTTGATTCATTAACATTAAAATGACTTTAATTTATCTCAGCTTCATCTTTCTTTTATTATTTGTTCCTGTGTGGATGTGATGATGTCATCCTGTGGTCCTCGACCTGATGACATCAGCAGGTTTAATTTCACTTAAGTTCAAAAGTCTGTGAGCCATTAAACTGCATGAACATTCCAGATAGATCACATCTGGAATATGTGTCATAATCAGAATAAGAAAAAGATCTTTATTCACCTGGTCAGGTGGAGAAGGTGTCAGCCTTCCTGTTCCTGGGCACACACACACTTCTCAGAGGGCGTCACTGAGCACACACCGACTGTGTGATCACGAAGGCACAGCAGGGACTACACTTCCTGTGAGCTCTCAGGAGGATGGAGCTGTCACAGCCTCTGCTGCTGCTGCTGTCCTCCTGTCACTGCTCTGTGGACACTGTCCCGACCCATGGTGTCCTGGCATAGTACGACAGGAAGGTCCTGCACAGAGTGATAACAGCTGCACAGAAAATAAGCAACACACACACCGACGTGCCCTGGACACTGCCTCCTGATACTACAAGCATCCCGAAGGACTCGTCTCACCCTGCCCACCACCTGTCTGACCTCCTGCCCACCACCTGTCTGACCTCCTGCCCACCACCTGTCTGACCTCCTGCCCTCAGGCACACGCTATCGCACAATTAAAACACACACCAGCAGACTGGTTTTACGCCAAAGCTGCACTGAAATCACACAGCCAGTAATATTTCATATTTATACTGATATCATGAGCAATAACTTTATTCAGTTTTTTTTTTTATGTGCAATAATTTTTAACATGTTTTATGTCCAAGGCATATGTTGGCACTGACTTGAATTAAGAGACGGACATGAGCTGCCAGTTTGTCATAACCCGGCTCTGAGGCCATGACAAATATAGGAAAGGACACGGTGGATGATGTTAAATTAAAAGTTTTTTATTGTGACAAAGTAAAAAACTGAAAAAGACCTACACATGGAGGGCAGCTGATCAGTGACTCAGTGATGAAGAGTGACTGAGTGAACACAGTGAAGTGTAACAAAACTAAACCAAGCAGCTCAGGTGACGTCACATTAAATATAAGACAGACACAGTTAAGATGTTTGTCTCTGTGGGAGCTGGTGATGTGAGGAGGAGGAGGAGAAGGCTGATGAAGACGCAGGATGCGGTTACACCTGAAGCTCCACTGAGAGGCGCCAGAGACACATTAAATGATCTTGTTTTGTTTTTCACCAAAACATATGATCATAAAAACATGTGATTAATAATAATTAATAATTTGTCTCATCTATGTGTTTTACTGAACCAGACCTGAGCCCTAAACACACAGGCTGCTGGGAAAAAATAAAACACTGTCACATTTTATTTACTGTTTTACAGCTGTTCACATATTTATACTTAATTTTGTGCATATTTATGATTCAGATTTCTCTCTGCTCCTTTTCAGCCATGCTGTTGTTGTTGTTTTTTTTAGCAGAAATAAAAAATTAATTTGCAATAACTGTCTAATTTATAATATTTTATGTTATTTTCATATCTCTTAATTTAACTTGCACATTTTATGTTAAAGTTTATTTGCATAGTAAGATATAAAAGAACAGAGAAGAAGCAAGTAAAACATTTTACATGTGCAGGTGAACTGTGAAATATTTGACTGTACATTTACAGTAAATTACTGACTTGTTAGTAAGTTTGCATTATGTTTAAATATTAGGTGTAGTATATGTTTTATATTTTAGGTGCTTACCTTTGTTGTGTGTTGTTTGTTAATATTGGTTCATGAAATTCTGAATATTTGTGTGTTTGTGTTTATCTTCTAACCGCTTCATCCTCTTGAGGGTCGCGGGGGGCTGGAGCCTATCCCAGCTGACACTGGGTGAGAGGCAGGGTTCACCCTGGACAGGTCACCAGACTATCACAGGGCTGACACATAGAGACAGACAACCATTCACACTCACATTCACACCTACGGACAATTTAGAGTCACCAATTAACCTGCATGTCTTTGGACTGGAAGCCGGAGTGCCCGGAGAGAACCCACGCTGACACGGGGAGAACATGCAAACTCCACACAGAAGGGCTCCCATGCCCGGGATCGGACCGGCAACCCTCTTGCTGTGAGGCGAGAGTGCTAACCACCACACCACCGTGCCGCCCTCTGAATATTTGATTTATAATAATTATATTATTATATTTGGTATGATTATCATTAATATTAAAACTGATATTTAAAATGAGCCTCATGTATTTCATCGATATATTTTTGGATGTTGTCTCTATATATTGGTTTACTAAATTCTGACCATTTTTAATATAATAATAATTTCAAAAGAATAAAAATGTTTAGCCATGTTTATGTATTTATTTAGATTTTAGAATATTGTCTGCATATATTGATATATGATGTGATAATAATAATAGTAATAATCATAACAATGAATATTGTCGATATGTCATGCTGCTCATTTAAACTAAGCCTTATTTATGTATTCATTTGTATTTTTGTATAAATTTAAATAAAAATAAATTAAATTTATAAATACAACTTGTATAAGTTTACGAATAAAATCCAAATTTCAATTGGATTAATTCTGAATATTTTGAGTAACGATGTTATAATGTGATAATAATGATGATGATGATGATGATGATGATAGGCTAATAATAATTTCAAAATAATAAAATGGGCAATGTGTATTTATTTAATTAGATTTTTGTGAATGGTTTGTATATTGATATATGATGGTTTATGAATAATAATAATAATAATACTAATAATTTTATTAGTATTATTGTTGTTGTTGTTATTGTCATTATGTCGTGCTGCTGATTTAAACTGAGCCTCATTTATTTATTTATTTATTTATTTATATTTATATTTGTGTGTCATTCTGCTGCCAGCCATTACATAACGACACGCCTCTGCTCTCTGATTGGCTGAGAGCCCTGTCAGTCAGTGACGCAGCGTGCAATGAGAGCGCGCGTCAGGCGATACAAACTGGCAGCCGCCATGTTGTGTCTCCGGGGGCCCGGAGCGACGTCCGGTAGTAAACAGTAGATGACGGTAGTTCCCGGGAAACGGAGCGCAGCTGGAAGCCATGAGCCGTCCGTCCTCAGCCGGAGCCGCAGCCGGAGCCGGAGCCGGAGGACTCGGGGCCGGTAAGACAGGCGGAGGGAAGCACGGGGGGTCCGGAGGCTCCGCTGCCGCCGCCGCCGCCGCCGCCGCCGCAGCAGCAGCAGCCGCGGCCGCAGCAGCGGCAGCAGCCGCCGGGGTGAGCTCCGTGTCCGGGTCGGGGTCTGCCGCCCCTTCCTCCGCCGTGTCCCTGAGCGGGGCCGGCCTGCCCGGGCAGCCCCCGGAGCTCACGGCGCTGTTCGAGTGTCCGGTATGTTTCGACTACGTGCTGCCGCCCATCCTGCAGTGTCAGGCGGGTCACCTGGTCTGTAACCTGTGCCGCCAGAAGCTGAGCTGCTGCCCGACCTGCCGAGGCCCGCTCACCCCGAGCATCCGGAACCTGGCCATGGAGAAGGTGGCGTCCACCCTGCCGTTCCCCTGCAAGGTACCACACACACACACACACACACACACACACACACAGCCGGTGTAAGGCATAATAACACCACTTCCTGATTCTGACACAACACACATCACTGCTGCCGCGCAGACAGGTGTGTGTGCGTGGCCCGTGACGTCACAGGGGACCAAAACAAAACCGGAGTGTGTCCGTGTGAGGACAGTCCGTCTGCAACAGCCTGCTGGGACACATAAAGGGACATAACACCGAGTTTTAAAGTCACAGCTTGTTCCTCAGGAGCTCCTCGTGCTGCTCTACAATCAATAACTTTATGATCAATAACTGATCTATAGACAAAGAGAAAGTGATTAATTAAAGTCAGTGTTTATAAAATGACCTCATGCACCAAACATTAATCTGGAATCTGTTTCATTTGATGACATTATGATGTGACAGCAGAGGAGCGCTGTCCTCCTCCTCCTCCTCCTCCATGACAGGTGCAACTCTTGTCCTGTCACTGCTCTGTGTTCATCCGACAGCTTCAGGTTCTCTTTCCAAGTGTTACCCACAAACTTTTTCTCCATCGTCCAGATAAACTGTCAGAAACCCGTCTGCGGCCCTCCTGAGGGGGTTGATGGTCATGATCAGGGCTGGGTCTGGTGAGTCATATCATCTTTCCTCGGCCACCTGGTCTGCGAGGTGTCTCACTTCTGATTGTGTTCCTTTTGTGAAGATCCACAGCACTCACATGAGGCGGGGAAAAGCTGAACGAGGTTTATTGAGAATACAAAAAAAAAAAAACGTTGGACAGAGTCGTTCTAAAATTACATCTCAGACGGTCCGCTGCCAACTCAACGTCCTGTTTCTATCCACCTTATTTCTGCCCCCATGATACCTTGTGTGAATTATGGGTGCAGCTCCCAGCATTGAGCCGAAACAGGCAATGTCCAGTGGTGACAGTTTGTTTACAGTTTGTTTACAGTACTCTCCTCTTCTGTCCTAAAACGTGGAACACACCACCTGCTCAAACAAGATCATGTGATCATACCTCTGCCATCTCAAAGCAACCGAGCATGCTAACAGTTAGCACGCTAACAGTAGCTTTCCTAGCTCCTTTTAAATATTGCTGACTTTAAAGGGCCAGTGTGTAAGTTTTGACATGGTTTATTGTCAAATCTGAATCTGAATATTCTACCCATTAATATGTTTATATGAGTGTCTAATCACTTTAAAATAAAATTCATTTGGTTTTCGTAGCCTTGTAATTATGCTTATATATACAAAACCCAAAACCAGTGAAGTTGGCACGTTATTTAAATCGTAGATAAAAACAGAATACAATGATTTGCAAATCCTTTTCAACTCATATTCAATTGAATACACTGCAAAGACAAGATGTTTAATGTTCAAACTAAGAAACTTTATTTTTTTTTGCAAATAATCATTAACTTAGAATTTAAAGGCAGCAACACATTGCAAAAAAGTTGGCACAGGGGCCTTTTTACCACTGTGTTACATCGCCTTTCCTTTTAACGACACTCAGTAAACGTTTGGGAACTGAGGAGACCAATTTTTGAAGCTTTTCAGGTGGAACTCTTTCCCATTCTTGCTTGATGTACAGCTTAAGTTGTTCAACAGTCCGGGGTCTCCGTTGTCATATTTTACGCTTCATAATGCGCCACACATTTTCAACGGGAGACAGGTCTGGACTACAGGCAGGCCAGTCTAGTACCCGCACTCTTTTACTATGGAGCCATGCTGTTGTAACACGTGCAGAATGTGGCTTGGCATTGTCTTGCTGAAATAAGCAGGGGCGTCCATGAAAAAGACGTTGCTTGGATGGCAACATATGTTGCTCCAAAACCTGTATGTACCTTTCAGCATTAATGGTGCCTTCACATATGTGTAAGTTGCCCATGCCTTGGGCACTAATACACCCCCATACCATCACAGATGCTAGCTTTTGAACTTTGCGCCTATAACAGTCCGGATGGTTCTTTTCCTCTTTGGTCCAGAGGACACGACGTCCACAGTTTCCAAAAACAACTTGAAATGTGGACTCGTCAGACCGCAGAACACTTTTCCACTTTGCATCAGTCCATCTTAGATGAGCTCGGGCCCAGCGAAGCCGGCGGCATTTCTGGGTGCTGTTGATAAATGGCTTTCCCTTTGCATTGTAGAGTTTTAACTTGCACTTGCAGATGTAGCGACGAACTGTAGTTACTGACAGTGGTTTTCTGAAGTGTTCCTGAGCCCATGTGGTGATGTCCTTTACACACTGATGTCGGTTTTTGATGCAGTACCGCCTGAGGGATCGAAGGTCACGGGCATTCAATGTTGGTTTTCGGCCTTGTCGCTTACGTGCAGTGATTTCTCCAGATTCTCTGAACCTTTTGACGATATTACGGACCGTTGATGATGAAATCCCTAAATTTCTTGCAATAGCTCGTTGAGGAATGTTGTTCTTAAACTGTTCGACAATCAGCTCACGCATTTGTTCACTAAGTGGTGACCCTCGCCCCATCCTTGTTTGTGAATGACTGAGCATTTCAGGGAAGCTGCTTTTATACCCAATCATGGCACCCACCTGTTCCCAATTAGCCCGTTCACCTGTGGGATGTTCCAAATAAGTGTTTGATGAGCATTCCTCAGCTTTCTCAGTCTTTTTTGCCACTTGTGCCAGCTTTTTTGAAACATGTTGCAGGCATCAAATTCCAAATGAGCTAATATTTGCAAAAAATTACAAAGTTTACCTGTTCGAACATTAAGTAACTTGTCTTTGCAGTGTATTCAATTGAATATAGGTTGAAAAGGATTTGCAAATCATTGTATTCTGTTTTTATTTACTATTTATACAACGTGCCAACTTCAGTGGTTTTGGGTTTTGTATATATATATACATATATATATGTATAGCAAGGGCCTTGCTTTAGAGAGGTTGCCATCTTGCGCCGCCGTGTATGTAAGGCAGACCGAACGGACAATCCAGCCAGCCAGAGAACAGAGGGGGTGCCTGCTAGGTATGGTAAACGAGTATGAGTGTATGGAGTGTGTGTGTTACGCCAGAAGAGTCAGAGTTTGGGACGGAGTCTTTTACCCCCTGGAGTGTTACTGGAGTTTCTGGAGTGCTCAAATAAACTGGCCTTTTTGCTCCTCTGGTCTCCTGCTCGTGAGGGATTCATTACAATATTGTAACATGGTTTAGATTTCTAAATAAACGTTCACCTCGTTGCTCGATAGACCTACTCCTGAAAAACTCATGCGCAAGGCTTTTTGTCCCTACGAGGCCGCCATCATTT
This sequence comes from Cromileptes altivelis, assembly GCA_013133815.1. Taxonomy (NCBI): domain Eukaryota; kingdom Metazoa; phylum Chordata; class Actinopteri; order Perciformes; family Serranidae; genus Cromileptes; species Cromileptes altivelis. The sequence goes on from CM023143.1 coordinate 41,253,528, forward strand.
ACCCGACGGGAGGGTTGAGCGCTGCAATCTAGAATTTGACCACTGATGTCACTGTTTTCAACCCATTTTACACACTGGCCCTTTAACATGTCCCAAGCAGCTTAATGTGAGAAGTATACTTGCTGCAGACAACACGTGCGCATATGCATTATGGCTGTCATGCATTTTGGCACGTAGGCCGCTCACTTTGACGCGAGGTAACGTGACACATGCGTGAGATGCAATATTGACATGAACACTTGAGGTGTACATGCGAAGTAGACCTCTAGAGACCGTGAACGTGAGGTCGGGCCGCACATACCATCTCTGATGGCGGCGGAGGCAAAGCCTTTTCCTCTGCCAAGATCTTAAAAGACATAAAATTATAATCTCCTCTTCATCGAGAGCATCCATGTTTGTGTATAGCTTGTTACATCCATAAATACAGTGTCACCGCCTTCTTCACTTTTTGCGACCTCTGTATCTGAGTGCTGTGGTCTGCCCCTAGTGGAGCCCACCAGTATCAGGCTCGTGCTGCAGCAAGTATACACACAGGCGCACCACACTATGTACGCGTACATTTGGCCACGCAGCCAGTGTACTTGTGCCTTAAGGTAACATCCCTCTAAGGATGATTTCTGATTTCTGACACTAAGACATAATTCAGTATTAACTGTAGCTCCATGTAAAGTGAATATATGTGATGTTTCCAGCTAATCCTCCGCTCGTCTGCGTTAACCACGCAGTTTACACGTTTTTATAACTTGTGATTTATTAAAACTGTTGTGAGTGAAACATGAAGCTGAATTTAGCAGCAGGCTTCAGTCACAGTGACATAAATAACTCCATGTGTTTATATGATATAAAGGCAGTAGAGTAAATCAGTGACACGTTCTCAGCCCTGATGACTAAATACATATTTCACAGTTTATTTTCTAACTCAGACTGGTTGTTGGTCGTCACAGACACGGACAGTGCAACAGGTACCAGAGCTCCACAGAGACATTTTAGAAAATGCTGAGTTAACGTTAGTTAAATATTTGTAATAAAATAAACTGAAGGCAAATGACTTTGGAAAAGAACCAGCGCTGGCAGTTAGCCACCAAGAGTAGCCACTGGGGCTAACCACAGACAGTCTATGGGACGAACTAGCTCACTGCTACTTCCTCTGTCTCACAGGAAGTTGTGACCAGAATCATTTCTACAGTCGTGACCTCAGGAATAAGGAGGATATACTCTCACCGTATCACTCATTATCAGACACTTAAACACTGCATGACACAAAAGCTTATTACAATCCAAACCAACACAGAGTTCATGTCGTCTTTACGCACAACATTGTCCACCATCTTGTTTTGTTAGCTGCACTAACCACACCTGTCTGTAATCTAACATAAAAATAAAGTTAATGCGAACATGATCTCAGCACAGTCCACGACTATACACTCTCTAAATATAGAGGAACTGTTGGGTGAACCTGTCTTTCCTCTGACTGAATCTGGATATTGGAGGTTGATGTTTGAACACGTTGTGCTGGTGTCCAGGTGTCAACCATCAACCGCGCCGTCCCCGACATTTTAAGTCTCTGTGTTCTCTCACACACTGATGACTTTAACTTTTACAATTTGCTGCTCCGCTATCTGACCCTTATGGCTGGTTCATCATCGTCTCTGAGTCATGTTATCACAAACCTGTGCTGTTAGTTTATGTGTGTGCACCTCACTGGGACAATGAGAACTTTATGGAAAGAGACCTGATCTGCAAAATTAATCCTCGCAGAGATCGTTTTAACCCAAACTCAAATTCCCCTCAAAAATGGCTAAATAGATAAACATATATATATATATATATATATATATATATATATATATGTATGTAAAATGAAATGTCAAAAAAAAGTTCTAAAAACATCTAAAAAAAAACTATTAAAATGTCTGAACAATACTAACACAATATCTGGAAAAATGGTAATAAAATTTCCCAAATATATATTTTTTTGTTATTTACAGTTTTAATCTTATTGCTTTCTTTTAGATTTGACACACATTCAACAAAGGAAAATCAGAAAGGAAAAACACAGGAATAGAAAATAAACAAATCTAAAATTTTCCAAAAATTTCCAAAAGTAATGATCAGACTGCTGAGAGAAAAATGATAATAAAATATCCCAAAAATATTATTGACATTTCCAAAAAACAGTAATGAAATGTCAGAAAAAATTTTGATAAATTGTCCAAGAAATATTATTATTGTTATGTTAGGAAAGATGTTAATAAAATGTCTGGAATTGTTTTTTTTTTTTTTTTTTTTTTTTAATTTTTATTAAAATGTTGGGAACAAATGTTAAACACTTCCAAAAAAAATATTTATAAAATGTCCAAAAAATGTTATTGAAATGTCTGAAAATTATTAATTAAATATAAAAAAATAATACTGTGAGTCCACTATAAGGGGTATAATAATTTAATTAATACTAATGATTTAATTAATACTGTGAGCCCACTGTAAGGGGTATAATATTTTCCATGATACATTCAGTCAGCACAACAAAATGGCAGACTCAGTGTATGGTGGACTGTGTTATGAGCAGTGAGGGATTTCGGTTTTTAAAAGTTTTTAAATGTGTCCACTTTAAGACAGCAAGATGGTGAAGGTCAGAGCAGCAGCAGCAGCAGCAGGGGATTCTGGGACATGAAAACAATAACAACAACAACAGGGAAAAAAAACACACACACTTATTTACACACATACAACACGAGATAAACACACACTGCAGAGCTGTAAGCAGCGGGAAAGCGCGCGCGTGTGTGTGTGTGTGTGTGTGTGTGTGTGTGTGTGTGTGTGTGTGTGTGTGTGTGTGTGTGTGTGTGTGTGTGTGTGTGTGTGTGTGTTTGGGGGTGTCGACAGATGCTGGGAGGAGGAGGAGGAGGAGGAGGAGGAGGAGGAGGGTTGCTCTCAGTCAAGCGATACTCCCCTTTTATTCTCTCTCTCTCTCAGCTGTCTTTCTCCCCGCCCCCACTGTGTGTGTGTGTGTGTGTGTGTGTGTGTGTGTGTGTGTGTGTGTGTGTGTGTGTGTGTGTGTGTGTGTGTGTGTGTGTGTGTGTGTGTGTGTGCGCTGCAGCGTGTCGGTGGCGGCGCTGTGCAGTCGCTTGGTCGTTTGGAGGCTGAATGTTTTTCAGTCAGAGGACGAGAGACCTTTACTGACAGCACAGAGCGTGTGTGTTAACGGTGTGTGTGTGTGTGGACGGCCATTCGACACACAGCTCAGTGTGTGTGTGTATGTGTCGGCATCTGTGTGTGTCGGTGTTTTCGTCTTTTAACCACAGAAGAAGAAAACAGGTTTTTCTCTGCAGCAGCAGGAGAGGGCGGCTGAGCGAGGTTCAGCTGCAGTGTGTCGGTGTGTTTGGATTCAGCAACGAGCTGCTGCGTCTCTGTGAGTCATTGGTTATTTATTGATCAATCGATCAGTCGATCAGGATGATGTCAGACGTGTTTGATGTGGTTGGACAGTCAGCTGATGATGATGATGATGATGATGATGATATTTTGGCACGACTTAAATGACTGAATGATTCTCAGATCAGATTTGATTGATTAATCTCACAGCTCTGTTCGTTATTGATTAATCAGTGGATTATTTTATTGATTGATTGTTTAACTCACTGAGACAGAAGCAGACGGTCCTCTCATTAGAGGAGCTGCTGCTTGTTTGATCAGTGACTGAAAACAATAATTGATTCTGATGGAGATCAACTAATGATCGACTGATTAATCAATCAGCTCCAGTTCATTACACTGTGTGTTCGGGCTGAATATTAACCCCGTGTTACTGACTGACATGTGTTGTGGCTCACAGACTTTTAGTCGGATGTAACCAGACTTTTGAAGAAAATAATGATGATGTCATGATTAATCGATTGGTCAGAATTAATCAGATGGAAACAACTGTTAGATCTTCTTTGTGATCAGGGAGTTCGTTTCTCCCATCTGCACTGGCTGCTCTTGAATGCACCATCAGAGATATTTACATTAATGCAGTTCTAATCAATAATTGGATAATCAGATTAAATGTAATGGAGCTTACCGATGACCTGACCTTTTTTAACGAGCCAATCAGCTGCTGATTAATTGTAAAGAGAGGGTTGTCCTTACAGTTTGGTCCTCCTGTACAGATGAGGAGCAGACCACGCAAAAGTTGCAGTCTATAAAAATAGACTTGATGGGATAAACTTTTGGAGGCGGGAAATTGGCGACGCAGACGGTGAGGCGGAAGCTTGATTGTAGAAATTGTCAAATATGTTTTGGTGCACGCCATTTTCGTTTTTTGTCCATACGCACATTTTTAGTCTGGATTCTACGCCCTGTTTTATCAGCAAGACAGCTGGTCATGAAATTTCTTCCAGGCCTGGAAAAATCATGGAATTTTGTTGTTGAAATGGAGTAGGCTAAATGGTCTCAGTAATCGTTGATGACCTTCCACTGGGGCTGCAGCAGTTTGAGATTTTCATGGTACGATAACCGATGCAGAAAATATTGTTTTATTACTATTGAATAAACCATATAATTTGTTACATATTTGATATCTACAAATCATCCAATATCTTGCATCCCTAATTTTGAGTCGTAGAACCACAGACATAGAAACGTAGATGCCTCGTTGACGGCAAGATTTTACGTCGGCATCGCCGCCATGTTGGAGAAAGCAAGCCAGCGAACTCAAAGAAGAAGAACAGCAGCTGAAAACATCCACAAACAGTGAAAACACTGAGGTCCAGGAGCTGCTTATGCGTATTGATCATACGCTTGAGATCAGCCGACATATAACAGGGACTGTTAATGATTGTTACTGACATGTGATGTCATTGTTATTGTTTATGAAGAGCTGCTGGCATGTTGTCACACTAGAGGCCGATGCTGTTGTGTTACACATCACAGACGTCACGCCTCCTTTGATTTGATGCCAGCACGCCATCTAAAATCGCACATTGGAGCGACATGATGCCACCGTGGTTTGGTTCTGTATAAAGATGGGACTTTGTATCGGCTCTGTGGCACCATCTCTGTCTAAGGTTAATGCAGTCAGTTGAGAAACATTAACACTGACGTGCTTTTTATCCTGGAAACCACAGCTCCCTTTATTTCCTGTTTACAGGCAGGTTTACTCTCCAGTATGGTGGTGACGTTGACGACTCACAGCGACAGGTTGACACAGTCAGTGCAGCATCTACCTGTATGTGTTTGTGTTTAAAACACCATTAGCATCGTTAGCTATTTTAGCACCACTAGCTATGCTATGCTCAAAATGAAGCCACGTACTACACGTTCACACAGTATTCTCTCCTGCCAGACAACACTGAGGGCACATTGACCCGTTTCATTCGTCTTCTCTCTGTTAATAACAGTTATTATTGAAAGAAAGAAGAAACTCAGCAGTTTAACAGCTGACTGAGAACTTTCCAACAGCAGTGTGAGTTTTGATCCTGAATCTGACTTTAACACAGGATTTATTTTCCGTGTGCAGACGGAGGTGAAGTGTCTGATTTCATGTGTTTATCTCAGTCAGACAGTCAGACTGTGGAGTTTTAATCTCTCTGCTATATGATCTCCACGTGGCTCCGCAGGCTGAACAGCTGCTCGCCGGCTGCTGCCTGTTTCTGTCCTCTTGTCCGTCTGCTGACATACGGAGAGCACAGAGGGACAAATAACTTCACAATGTCAGCCTGGATTTAAACTAACTGCTGACCAACACCTGTGGAGACAGACATGTCCTTTAAGACCTTTACTAAGGTTTACAGAGAGTATTTTACCATTCATATTTAGTCAATTTCAATCAAACTTTGACAGAAAAATCAGACTTTTCAAAACACCTGCTGGAGATCTCATCACTGCTGATTCTTTTTAAGTAAAAGGACAAAGGAACTCACTCAGATATATGAGTGATGCTTAGGTTTTCCTTCCGCTCCTCATCAACAACAATCCCACTCTGGAATGTGTCACATCATCTGCCGGATTGATCAGTCCTGATCCAAAACTGTCAGTTCTGACAGATTTTAAACTGCGTACGCTGAGGTAGAGCGAAAAACATGGGGTGCAGGAGATGCCTCGTTTTGTCGCCAATGTCATCAATAGAGCCAGCATCCATCCATTCATTTTCAACCACTTATCCTAAGTCGAGCTGCGGGGGCAGCAGGCTGAGCAAAGCACCCCAGACGTCCCTCTACCCAGCAACACTTTCCAGCTCCTCCTGGAGGCCCCTTAGGTGTTCCCAGGCCAGATGAGATATGTAATCCCTCCAGTGTGTTCTGGACATGCCCAGAATACCTCTAACAGGAGGCGCCCAGGAGGATCCTGATCAGAAGTTGAACCACCTCAACATGAAGGAGCAGCGGCTCTACTCCGAGCTCCCTCCAGATGTCTGACTCCTCCCCCTATCTCTAAGGCTGAGCCCAGACACCCTACAGAGGAAACTCATTTCAGCTGCTATGACTGCTACCTCATTCTTTCGGTCACTACCCAGAGCTCATGACCATAGGTGAGGGTTGGGACACAGATGGACCAGTAAATTAGAATTAAAAAGCTGGCACAGCTCCCTCTTCACCACGGCGGTCCGGTACAGCACCCGCATCTCTGCAGACACCGCACCAAACCACCGATCCATCTCACGCTCCATTCTACCCTCACTCATGAACAAGACCCAGAGATACTTGAACTCCTTCTCTTGATACAGTAACTCTCTCCCAACCCAGAGGGAACAATCCACCGTTCTCCAGCAGAGAACCATGACCTCAGATTTGGAGGTGCTGACTCTCATCCCGACCGCTTCACACTCAAACCGCCCCAGGTCATGCTGGAGGTCACGGTGTGATGAAGCCAACAGAACCAGTTCTGTGGTCACCAAACCCGACCCCTTCCTCCCCTTGGCTGCGTCTGAATATCATGAACAGGATCGGTGACAAGGGAGAACCCTGGAGGAGGCCACACCCACTGGAAACATGTTTGACTTTGTGCCAGGTATGCGGACACGGCTCTCGTACAGGGACCAGATGGCTTGTAGCAGCAACCCCAGTACCCTGTACTCCCGCAGTAGCCCCCGCAAGACTCGCCTTGGGACACCAGCACCACCCAACCAGCAGCCAGCAGTGCACACAGAAAGTAAAAACGAAACGGTAGTCCTTCATTGTTGTTGTTGATCCTGGTGTACACTCGCTCCATAGAGCAGCAATGGGCATGTGCGAATCGAGGAGATGATGTCATCGCTGTCAATGCTCCATTTCACATGTCCATACAGACACACAGTCATCAGAGTTTAGATTTAAAAAATCTCGACCTCTCGTCCACACAAAGACACATGTAGACAGGGCTGAAATGCAGCTGAAGGTCATCTGGAGCTGTTGTCATAGAAACGAGTCCTTTAATCTTAAACCATGAAAAGGCAGCTGATTGGCTGATAAACCCAAAACATGAACTCATTTCCAGATGTTTGTTTCATTAGCAGAGAAATTCTATCTCAACTAATGTGTCATCAGGTCTGTTTTCACCCTGATGTTCAGGAGCGTGTACGAGTTGGTGGTGCTGCAGAGGATTTCAGTCATCGCAGATTTTATAATATGTGAGAGAAGAGAAGGAATGTGACACAAACGTCCACTTTGACTGAAGAATAAACTGATTGGAATTCCGTGGTCAAAGGTCAGCTTGACTGTGACATCATCATGTTTTAACGTCATATCTCAGGAACAGAAGGGGAGACATTTGGTCAGATACTGAATTGGTGACTCTAATCTTGAAACTGTGCTGATTGTATAGATCTTCTGTGTGTGAAGCATCCATGTTTTCACTGACATGGATGGAGACTGTCAGAGACACTGGACTGGTGGGCGGAGTCATACAACCACAGGGCGGTGATTCTAGATCTTTATCCACTGAGCTCTTCAGCAGAAATGTTTACTGATGGTCACTGGTGCACAGTCAGTTTGGTGTGTCCGGGCCTTAAGACGGAGAAAAGGGAATGCTGGGTATAAGGTAACAAAACCAACTTATTTAACGACGTGAAAGAAAAACCCAGTTCGTAGGTCGCCAACGAGATTTCCTGCCGTCCAGAGATTCAGAGATTTCAGTTTCCTGTCAGGATCAGAGCTGTGAGACAAAATATCTGTGGTGAGGAACCTGCAGCTGCTCTGCAGGACACACAACTGTGTTTAGAGTAACGAAGCCGTCTGTATCTGTGTGTGTGCGTGTGTGTGTGTGTGTGTGTGTGTGTGTGTGTGTGTGGTTTCAGCAGTGTGTGTGTGCTCGATGCTGTGTCCGGCCTCCTGCCTGCCTCTCCTCAGGGAGCTGGCTCAGTGGCGCTGCCTGCTGGGCTGGCACCGCCACCACGGAGTCGCTGCAGCTAGTGCCTCAGGGCTAACCGCTAACACCGGACAACAACAGCAGCAGCAGCATCATCAGGGGTCAGAGGTCAGGGGCAGAGCCAGCCGACCTGTCGGCCGCACCAAACCGCTGCCGGGCAGCCAGGTGAGTCCTGAGGGAGGACAGAGAGTTAAAACAACTGTGGGTTGTTCTGTGGTTCTTCTTCACTGGATTGGTTTCTGTTCAGTGCTGAACATCAGGTTCAGCTCGCCTGAGCAGTTTACTGTGTTTTAACTGGCTGAATATTCTACATATAATTTATATTGTGTTTTGGGGTGAACTGCTCCTTTAAGACGGTCGGTGTAACGTCCTGACTTCATCTGTTCAAAGACCCGAGTTAATCTGATTACATTATCGATCTGAAACCAACTGAGTCAACTGATTTCCAGCCAACGAAACCCCCCGAACTGAAGTGATGGAGGGAATCTCTTAACCTGTAATCCATTTACCACACACACATGCACAGTAACACACACACAGTAACACACACACATGCACACAGACCCTCTCAGCCTGATTGCATTGATGGTTTGATGGTGACGTGATGGTTGAGGCTCTGCAGAGAGATGCGTCTGGTGTTTCCAGGATCAGTGGGACTGGGGTCCAGTTTGATGTCTCTGACTGGTTAAACTGGTTGCATATGTTTGTTATCAGCTGCTCACCGTCTGGTTAAAGATGCTGCATGTGTTCACAGCTGCAGACGATCAGTCAGTGTGATTACAGAATCAGGCAGGTGTATGGACTGATGATGCGTTCAGTGTCACTGTGTTTATGTGCTGATCAGTGTTGGCAGAGAAACTCTCAGACGTGTTTGTTCTTTTGAGTAGAAAAAAAAGCTGTCGTTACTTTCCAGTATCGTGACAACACTGCAGACAAAACAACACATTTTTGGCTTTGGGAAACCTTTGTTACCATTTTCTGACATTTAATAGACGAATCATTTAATCAAGAATATAACGTACAATGAAAATAACCAACATATACTCGTACAGCTGTGTGTAGGATATCCAACAGATTAGTGACCCACAAATGATTTTACTTAGTTAATGTACATAATTTACATAAAGTTACTGTGGGTGGATGTAGGACAAGAAACACGGTGAGGACTTTCCTTTGAATGACTCAGTTCTGAACATTGTTCTCTCGGAGGAAAGTTCTGTGTTTTGTGACCAATCCACTGCCCCAACCTGAGTCCTTATGGACCGCCTCCTTCTTTACTCTCGTCAGCACATCGCTGGCAGCCTTCCAAAATACGTGGGTCATACACAGATTACTGGCTCATTGTTAAATGGGATATGTTCAGATTTTGGTGCTTTACTTATTGTAGGAAAACAAACAAACAGTGTGTGAAAACAGCCTGAAGTCTGCAGCTCTGGATCAGTGCAGCGATAACAGAACCTAGGTCTTTCAGACTTTATGAAGGGACGTGAGAACAAACTGTCCTCAAATGTCCAGGTCTCACACCGGTCCTCAGGAGAGCACAGAGAGTCCTGTCCTCTGGACAGGTTTACTGTCGCTGTAAATCCTCTGAAAAATTCATTAATGCATCAGATAAGAGGATTCGTGTGTGTGTGTGTATTTGGGACAGCATGTTGACCTGTTGTTGTCTGAATGATGTCAGATTCCTAAAAATGGACCAACATGCTGAAATCTTTGTGTCTTCAGTCTGAAGTGAAAACGTGTGCTTCATGTTGTGTTGAGTGTTTCCCTCCGTCACCTGTCCTGGAGCAGAGCTGTGGATCAGGTGAAAGAGCTGCAGCGAACAGTTGATTAATTAATAAGTCGATCAAAAGCAAATTAAGCAGCAACTATTTTGATGATCAGTTAAGCTTTTCAAGCTTCTTAATGTGAGACTCTGCTGCTTTTCTTCGTCGTCTTCAACAGTAACTGAAGACTCTGGGTTTGAGACTGTTGGTTGGACAGAAGAAGAAATGTGAAGACGTCATTTTGGGTTCTAGGACACTGTGATAAGCATTTTTCAGATGTTTTTACATTTTATGTGAAACAATCAGTTAGATTAGTTGATAATGGATTGTTTAGTTGCAGCTGCAGATGGATGATGGATGGACGGATGGATGGACGGACGGGGTACATATTACAGATAAAGCAGATGTTCCTAAGCTTCTGTGGTGATCCAGTTCTGAGGCAGCGTCTCGTCTCCCCGCAGGTTCATGATGTTCATCTCTTTCAGACAACTAGAATATTTCTGACTGCTTCGTTTTTTTTGCCCCCAAACCAGCGATAGCCGTGTCCATAGGCATTATAGACACGCGGGTTGTCCCCCGTCCATCCTATCCTTGTTACAGTGATATCTTAACACCTCAAGGGACATAATCAAAGTTGTCCATCTAATTCTCATGAAAACGATGTCTCCAGAACAACATGAGGGAATTTCTTTAAATTCCACTCAAATGGAAACCGGTTCGCGTGGGCAGCAGGCCGAGCTAAGCACCTCAGACATCCCTCTCCCCGGCAGCGCTTTCCAGCTCCTCCTGGAGGACCCCAAGGCGTTCCCAGGCCAGACGAGATATGTAATCCCTCCAGCGTGTTCTGGGTCTGCCCCGGGCCTCCTACCAGTGGGACGTGCTTGGGACACCTCCAGCAGGAGGTGCCCAGGTATGGAGGTGTCCAGGTATTCCTCTCTAAAATTCCTGAAAGATCAGTTGCAGCTCAGGTCCACACTCTAAGGGCAGCCTTTGATACCATGGCGCATAACATCCTGCTAGAAAGATTAGCTACCAGTGGTATCACTGGCACCACTCTAAACTGGTTTAAATCTCTCTGGCCACACTCACTTTGTTCAAATCAGAAACCTGAGATGCAGCTCTTTTCCAGTTACAAGTGGTGCTCCTCAGGGCTTTCTCCAAGGCCCCCTGTTATTTATTATGTAACTTCTACCTCTTGGCTATATCTTCAGAAAATTTGGTATTCATTTCCACTGTTATGCTGATGACACCCAGCTCTACCTGCTTTCAACATGACATCGGCAGTATCGCCTCCCTGTCCACTTTCACATCCTGTTCTTTTCGAGCTGCCATGTTCAGTCTGATTTAGTGGTGACACACATATTGAGACTTGCAGTGATGATGACTTTATACCTGATATTTATAATTATGATTTTTGTCTAGTCATTTTATGACCTTATAACTGCATATTACTGACTTGTTGGATTTTATGATGGATCTATGGATACTATGGATACATTACTGCTGCTTGTTTTTTAATTATGTCTTATAAGGTGTCCCTGAGTGCTCTGAAATGAGCCTATAATTAAAATGCATTACATTTTAAAAAGGTGGAGGATTTTTTTCTGTCGTCACTTAAAAACACATAAAACCAGCAGCAGTTTGGTCTGAGTGAACAAACGCTGCTTGTTTTCTGGAAGCTGCTGCTGCTGCGTTCTGACCTGCAGCTGATTCATATTTAATCAGACAAACAGTGGACCTCCTGCCAGGCAGCAAACAGGGCTGAAACACACATGCACACACGCACACACACACACACACACACTCACCTTCCTGTCATCAATCTGTTCAGATCAATAATCCGGATTCTGCACCCGCAGCGTGATTTAAGGTGATGCAGAGGAGGAGAGGGACAAGTGGAAACTTTAAAGTTCCTGAGAAACAATGATTTAATATTTTACTGTTTTTACCTGGTTTTATTATTTTGTTTGTGTGAAGATGTGAATGTGATGAAGTTCAGTTTGGGCGTGTGTCCTCAGTGTGTGTCCTCAGTATGTACAGTGGTGTGGTGGTGCTGTCGACAGATCCTGGGTCGGCGTCTGCTGCTGTAAATAAGAGATGTGTCACTCGGCCTCCGTCAACACAAAGGATACAATTACATATTGATGAATAAGCATCCGTCTGTCCTCCGTCTGCAGTGAACTCCACCTTTCAGACGATAATCCACTCAGCGTGCTGTCAGAGAAACACTCAGCAGAAACCGTCCCTCAGTCAGATCTTTTTATTAACCGAGAGGTTTCACATTAACTACGCTCTGCGCCGGCCACAGCTGCAGCCAGAGGCATTATGTTTTCAGGTTCTGTTCATCCATCCCAACCTTGTGAACACGATATCTCAAGAATGCCTCAAGGGAATTTCTTTGGCACAAACCAGTTGGACTAAACAATGAACTGATTAGAATTTGGTGGTCAAAGGTCACTGTAACCTTGAGTTGCGTCTCTCTCATTCATGAGAATGTGATATGAATACCATGGGGGAACTTCTTCAGATTTGACATAAATGTCCACTTTGAGTCAAGGATGAACTGATCAGAATTTGGTTATTAAAGTGCAAGCTCACTGTGACCTTGCGTCTGTCTCATTCTTGTAAATACAATACCTCAAGAACACTGAGAAAATCTCTTCAAATTTGGCACAAACATCCACTCTGAGTCAAGGATAAACAATAGAATTTGGTGGTTGAAGGTCAAAGTCACTGTGACCTTGTGTCACACCTCATTCTTGTGAATCAGATATCTCAAGAACACTTGGAGGGAATTTCCTCAGATTTGGGAACAAACTACTACTTGCACTGAACAATAAACTGAATAGATGTCAAAAGTCACTGACCTTGTGTCCATCTCATTCTTGTGAATGATATATCAATGGACTTCCAATTAAATCCAGTAATCACATTGTCAGTTTTTTCTAATGTTTCATAAACTAAACATGACCCAATTAATAAGATCCGATGACACTTCTTTTATCCTGAGAGAAAATGTTGTGCAGCAGTTACAGTACAAATCAGACACAAGTGCAAATTAAACAAAATATAAATATAATCAAGAAGGTGCAAAAACCACGTGTGCAGTGTCAAAAATGTCAACCGGTCACTTAAGTGTGATAAAGTCATCGCCAGTATGGAGAGAATGATCACAGATTAATGAATATAAAATAAGTTTTTAGCTGCAGAAACAATTTAATGTTCAAATAATAAAATACTGTCAACGAATCATGAAAAATTATTTCTGTGTACGTGATATTTAATTGTCTATATTTTCGTGATGATGTTTTCTCCTGTCACACCGCGGCTGTAGAGATAAATTAACTGTCTGATGTCCTGAGGTCAAACTGACCAATCAGCAGGTGTCGTCTTTCCACACTGACGGAGGTTCGTTACAGAAACTGAAGTGAAACTGATTTAGATTTCCGCCTGTGTTCGTCTCTCCCTCCTCATGTTTATGGATGAAGGCAATGTTCAAACAGCATCAATAATAATGCAGCCGCCTCCCTTGAGTGCCTCGCCGCTGTTTTCATACCTCATTTACTGCCATGATCGGCTGCAGAGCTATAGGCTCCTGGTCTGTCTATAGGGGCTGTGTTGTTCAAGATGAAAGAGGAGGAAAAGGAGGAGGAGGAGGGAGAATCTCATTACTGTGACCTTCAGTATCTCAGATATTCAAAGAGAAGCTGCAGCCGTCACTGAAATCTGCTCCTGAATGAGCAGAGTAATTAATCTCTGTCGTCACAGCTTCAGGAGTGAGTTCATTTACATACTGCTGTCTCTGCTGTGCTCAGTTCAATGTGACTGAGGAAGAACACACTGAGTTCGACTCTGAGTGTATCAGTTTGGATGGAAAGAGTTTTATTTTGAAAAAATTAAGCTCCGTTGTCATTTATAAAAAAAACATAAATAATTGTTCCATTTACCAGCAAACATACCAGATCACATGTACATTTACTGAGGTACAGCTCTGAGGTGATACGTTAACTGTCCTGTGTTGTCTCTGCAGTACTCGTCGGCTGGCTGTCTGTTGTCTCTGCACCACAGTGAGAAGCCCGATCACGAGGAGGTGTGTGAGTTCAGGCCATACACCTGTCCCTGTCCCGGGGCCACCTGCAAGTGGCACGGTTCCCTGGAGGCTGTGATGCCTCACCTGATGCACGCGCACAAGTCCATCACCACACTGCAGGTCAGTACCGACTCTTTAACTTTACATCACAATGCTGCAGGTCAGCACTGACGCTTTAACGTTACATCATGACGGGTTAATGTTGCAGCTTTACCACACAGTGAATGTAGTGAATTTTATGACACCATCATGTCTGTCTCTGTGCAGGGGGAGGACATTGTCTTCCTGGCGACGGACATCAACCTGCCGGGTGCCGTGGACTGGGTGATGATGCAGTCGTGTTTCAGCCACCACTTCATGCTGGTTTTGGAGAAGCAGGAGAAGTACGAGGGCCACCAGCAGTTCTTTGCCGTAGTGCTACTCATTGGCACCCGCAAGCAGGCCGAGAACTTTGCGTACCGCCTGGAACTGAACGGCAACCGGCGGCGGCTCACCTGGGAGGCCACACCGCGCTCCATCCATGACGGGGTGGCGGCTGCCATCATGAACAGTGACTGCTTGGTGTTCGACACCTCCATCGCCCATCTGTTCGCTGACAACGGCAACCTGGGGATCAATGTCACCATCTCTATGTGCTGAGGGGAGCGGTGATGACGGCAGTTGCATCACAACAGAGACACAATGCAGGAGAAGATAGGGAGGTGTTGAGTTCACTTCCTGTCTGTGGTTACAGGGACTCCAGTGGTGTTGGTGACATAGCTGCAAAATTTGAAGCAGCTTTAGCTGCAACAAGGAAACAGGAGGGGGAGGAGGCAGGCGGCCGGCACCACCCTGTGTGATCTGTGCATTTGACGGATTACGGGACAGAATGGATCGTCCGTTTGTCCCCCGATTTGGTGCCAGAGACATAAGTGGAAGAAATCTGAAGCATCAGGTTTCTATCTTTATCAAATCAGTGAAATAGAAGTCAAGTCTCCTACCGCCGTCCGTCCAGCCGGGACGCCTGAGACTGAGCAGAAAGGATTCTGGTCTTATTAGAAGGAACAGACTTTACCGAAGCAGCACCATGAGCCTTTGTCAGGATAATCAGATTTCCTGTCACCCTGATGTGTTCACACTGTCTGAGTCCTGAGTCTCTCTGAGTCTGAGATACCTGATGTGGTGACAGAAAATAAAAACACAGGAAATGAAAAAAAAAAAAAAAAACGAAGCTCCAAAGACTTGTCCGCAGTGAAAGCAGAATAATGTGAAAATATTTGTTCAAAGCAGAGTAGAAGGTGTCCAGTGAGTGACAGCATCCAGCAGCATCCTGACCCTTCAGCTTGTCTCTGCAACATTCTGACTCTGCAGCTCATCTCTGCAGCGTTCTGACTCTATAGCTTGTCTCTGCAGCGCTCTGACTCTGCAGCTCGTCTCTGCAGTGTTCTGACTCTGCTGCTTGTCTCTGCAGCGTTCTGACTCTGCTGCTCGTCTCTGCAGCGTTCTGACTCTATAGCTTGTCTCTGCAGTGCTCTGACTCTGCAGCTCGTCTCTTGCAGTTTAAAGGTTGCCGTTGGACCTCTGTGGGAACAAGCTGAGCTGTGGAATCCACTTTAATCCTCAGACCATCTTTAATCTCAGATAAAAGCCGTAAAATGGAGGAACAATCCTCCGACCCCTCTTCCTGCAGTCTGTTCAGCCGCCAGCGCCTTAACTCTACTACCGCCAGCCTCTTCTTCCTGTCCCTGCTCTTTCTGACCTGCGCAGGGAAACTGATACCAGAAAACTATTTATAATAAACAGTGTGGGTCCACGGTGATGGATTATTATCTTTACCAACATTCCTCGTCTTTGAACCTTTGTAGCAGCTGACCAGGAAGAAACTGACTTCACCAGATACCTCTGTCAACAGACACGTCTGTAACTGAACCATGAACCCTCAGACCTCACTGGTGTTTCCTCTGTGTTTGTTCACTAGACAAAAAAAAAAAAAAAATCCTGTTTACAGCTGAAAACAAAATCTGAGTTACTTTACCTACCGGGTCTGGTCTTAATTATCCGTGTTGCTAGTTTTTGGACAAAAAAAAAAGTTTGCTTCTATGAAGTGTCTGTGTCCAGACAGAGAATGTTACCCTGACATCAAACACCTGTTGCTCCTGTTTCTCCCCTTCAGTTACAGAGTTTCATGGCGCTGCCTCCTGATGTGTCACACCCTCTTTCCCCAGTTGATTTGGAGCGTCTGTTTATATTTAGGTCGAGATCCAATAAATTACCACCTACACCACCTAGCGGTGCCGAACATCAGACCTCTGATCTGACAAACGGTCACCATTTATGAAGAAGCATGATTAGCTTGATGTAGAACATGAAGCCAATCAGGACGGAGGATTGTGTGACTAAGGTGCAACAGATCCAGTGGTCCAATGGTGGCGGTCCGGTCACATTCAGTTTATAATGTTGGCAAGTTCATATCAGCCACATGAGCATCTTCATCGTATCGGCTGAAGCAGAAACTAAACTGGTAAAACATTTTGGCAGCATGTCAGCAATGACCTGGAGGTATGACATCATAGGATTACTTTGGTCAAACTAGAACTAGAAAAAAAAACTAGATTATATTTCTGCTGAAATTTCATTCGAACATTTTTCCACCTGCATGAATGTTCCGCAGGGCTGTGCAAGCAAAAACCCATAAAATCAGTTTTTTTGTTTTTCACTTTTATTGTGCTTCTGCAACACCAATTCAAAATCCTAAAACTGTAAACCAGCAGTCCCCAACTCCCAGATTTCTCCTCAGTCATACTTGTATTTGTCCATGTCTTCAAGCTAGTTCGCTGTCTCTGTCAAGTAGCTGTCCATTAGTCACTCACTCTACAACAGGGTGTGGCACTTCAAAATAAAAGCTCTGTGCTGAAAATTCACTGTACTATGTAACAAACACCTTCATGGATCGATATAAACACCACCGCAGAAGTGAGAGAAAAGTTAATTAGGAGATTCAAGACCGAGGGGCTGAAACCCTGAAATTGTTCTTGTCCTATTTTATTATTCATAATAACAATAATTATTATTATTCAGAAATATTTTCACAGATTCCCGTGAGATGGTTCATCACAGAGACAAGAAATTTTCACCCACGGTTTGACGTTGTGTGCAAATTGTGTTCAATAAATATAAGACCAACCCAGACAGCCAGATGGGGGCGCCATCATTTAGGCGCAAAATTTAAATTTTGAAATGGCCACGCCCCCAAACTGTGAGTCAGACTGAGTTGAAACTCGACACACAAGTTCAGCTCGATGTGCTCCAGAAAAACGCCTCAAGATCTATGAAGGTCCGCCAGGAAAGATTTCAGCCATTTTGAATATTTTGGAAAACACATTTTTGACAACTTTCTAAAGCATAGGTCGGACTCATACCAACCTTTGTGTGGATCACCACTGGTCCAAGCTCAGCTTTTAGTTTTAAAGGTCCATGCTGGCTTTAACCCCTGAATTACAATTTGTGGTCATATTCTTGTCTGTTTTTGCTGCCAGTCTCATGGAACATGTGCTCGGAGATTAAAAAAAAAAAAAAAAAAAAAAAAAAAAAAACAGGTCCCGTCCTTCATGGTTTGATTTTCAGGGTGTTAAATTTAATTTATTAATTATCCAGATTACAGTCTGGACGCTGGCTCAGCTGACTGACAGTGTGGACTCACAGCTGAGTAACAAACACAGAGGGAACACCGTTTGCTCTCTGATAATCACTTCCACTTTACAACCCGCCAACTTTCTACAAAATGTTTTCAGATGCTGTAAAAAAGTTCTATTAAGGGGATATATATATATTTTCTATAAACAAGAGACTGCTTGGTTTATTCCTCGTGCTGATGTGTGTTTGTGTTGGCGTTTCTCTCGACTGTATGAAGATTTTAAAAACATTTTTCTACAATGTTTCTGATGTCTTGTTGTTAATTCTGCTGCTGAAGTGTCGCACCTCAACGTGATACAGGAGGAAGACAAATGAACGTTCACTTTATTAAAGATGAAACTCTTCTGGTGATGTCATCACGACATCTGTGTTAGAAAATATCTGCTTCTTTTATTTAAAAAAGTTCAAAGGACAAACGTCAACTACGACTCCCAGGGTGCATTTCACCAACAAACATCCAATCACAGAGCGCCACATTATTTTAAATATGCTGCAATACGACACTTTGAATAAATGAGCAGCTTTTAAATCCGAACTGACTAGCATCGTCATAGCAACAGCAGCTGAGGCTCATGGGTATTGTAGTATTTAGAGTCAAACACCAAACTGACATTAAAAAACCCCTCAGATAAAATAATTAAATATAATTAAATCTGATAATCAGAATATAAACATGATGTATATTTAAATTGTTAGGAGAGAAAAATGTGTTTATATTTGTTATTGATTGAAATGATGCATCAAAGGTCAACATTAATAAATGTAGTTAATGCTGAATTCTACAGGTCTGTAATTCTAAGATAATTTCCAGGTTATTTGCCAGAAAGAACCATTTTATTTGGCAATTTAAAAGTAAAAGAATAAAATAATAATAATATTAATTACAATTTATAATTTACATAGTAAAATAATTACTGTAAAAATCGAGGCTGTTTCTAATTCAGTTGTGAACATGCAAAAATTTCAAATTTGTCTCCAGAAAAGCAAAAAAGTCAACGTACAGTGTAAGTTTCTATTAAAGAATAACTGAATACTGAATGGGTTTAATGTGAATTTTAAATTAAAAGCTTAATAATTAGCACCAGGTCACACCGTTCTTTTAGGAAATGTCTTAAGAATACAGACCTGTAAAATACAGCATGATCACAGTGGACATCTTTAATATGTGAAGATGATCAGGTGATTTTGTGTCGTGGCAGCAGGACATGAAAAAGCTCAAATCCACTGAATCTAAGAAAGAAAAAGAGCGACGGATGTCGTCATGTTATGTGACTGATGTCAGGATGTTTCAATATGACTTTTCTTTGTTCGCAGCATTCTGTGATGTTTCTGTAATAAATGGTTGAGCTCAAATCTCTGTGATTCTGACCTGTTCAGTTCCCACGAATCAGTCAGACGCCATTTATTCTGAGTTTATAACGATAATTAGATCACAGGTTTCATTTGGACCACTGGCTCCATCACACTGAGTCGATTACTGATCAGCTGATGTTATGACACAATCCATGTAGAGGAGCTAAGCTACAGTTAGCTGGCTAACATTAGCTCAGGTTACAGTTAGCTCGTTGGTCACTCCTGCACCACTCTCAGCTAGCATAAAGAACTTTGAGCTGTAACATAATTTATTGTTGTTAAACATGACGCTGTTTGTCATAACGCACAAGTTAATACTATGGATCTTGTTGGCTGATGAAATAATTTGGTGAGCTAGCCAACTGACACTCAAATAGTATTTAGCTGCCAATAACATTAGCAAGCAGGAAGCTATGGTAAGCAAGTAGCTGTAACTAAGCTACACTGTATTGATCTGGTTTCTTCACTATGTTAGCTAATGGCATTTAGATAATGTTTACAATAACGTTACTCTCTGTTATGTTCATATATTTTATTTGCTCCATGATACTGAGTAGATTACTGTTTGAAAATTAGTTTATCAACTGACATCATGAAACAACCAACACAGACCCATGTAGCGTTGCCAAGCTGCAGCTAGCTAAGGCTAATCTTAGCTCAGGTCACAGTTAGCTTGTTGGTCACACCTGTGTCACTCTCAGCTCGTGTAAAGCACTTTGTGCTGTTACATAATTTATTATTGTTTAAATCAACTGTTTGTCATAATACACAACTTTGTATCATAGATCACATTAGCTGAAGTAATTTGTCGAGCTAGCCAACTGACATGTCCACTCAGACAGCAGTTTGCTTGCGATAACATTAGGAGCAAAGCAAGCAAAGGTTAGCCACCTAGCTGTGACTAAGTTACACTGTATTGATCTAGTTTCTTCGTAATGTTAGCTGATGAAGTAATTTGCACATGGCAGCTAGCTAACTACACTCAGATAGTATCATGGAGCCAAATGGCCCAGATTAAATACAGGAACAAAATACTAAGTAGCTCACTGTTTGATCATTACTTCATCAGCTAACGTTATGAAGCAAACAACAGCAGATCCATATAGAGCGGCTAAGCTAGGCTAACATTAGCTCAGGTCAGCCACTCCTGCGTCACACTTGGCTGGTAGAGAGGGCTTTTTACGGTTATATTATTCATTGATGGCCAAATCAACGCCATTTTTAGTGCGTCTAAAATCTCATATTTAAACACTTCAAAACGGTCCAACATTTAAGTGTGGGCTGACGAACCCTTCTCACCCTCAACAGTCACCATCTTTGTGATGTAACAAACTTCTGACATGGCGGCAGGAGACAACAAGGAGCCTGGTCTACATGTGTTTTTGCACTAAGCACCAAAAAACAGATTGTAATCAACTCCTGTTTTTTTCTCCATTGCACACCTCTGCGATTTACCTGGCGGGTACCTGACCCCGTGAAGGACTCTGCCGCAGGGTCTCAGGGCCACCACTCCAAAATGTCTGTAGTTTTAGTTCTTGGCTAACAGTAGCGACTGTTGCAGACTGTTAGCGCTGCAGTGAAGCTGAGGAGAGACGAGACACTTGGGAACATGCATAACATCACATTATTTGGATTTACCTGTAAAATTCCTTGTGAGTCTTTCACACAGAAATGAGTCAACAGGCTGCTGGAGGCCACTGAGGAAGTTGGGACAGTCTTGGGTTTTAAGTTACATTACAGCCTGTTCACCCACTGGAGAAATAAAAAGGATCAGTACGTAAGAAGTTACACAGAGTCCCTTTAAGGTGATCTGTCTTTCAAGACCATGTCCAATGAGCAGCTGCTTAGCTTAGCTTAGCATGAAGACTGAAACAAGGAAACTGCTAGCAGAACATAAAACCACAAATTATAAGTTTTAAACTATAAATATGTCCAGAATAAACCAAAGAGACATAAGATGTTAGTCAGTGAGCTTTAGATGAGCCGGTGGGTGCATGTTTCCTTTGGACAGAGCCAGGCTAGCTGTTTCCCATTGTTTCCAGTCTTTATGCTAAGCTAAGCTAAGCTAAGGAGCTTGGAATGTCATTTGGGTCAATGTTAAATAGAAAAAAAATGCAAATACAAATTCATGTCAATATAGTTTAATAAATGTTTTTAATTTAAGGAGGCTGTAACGATAGGACTAGGTTTTTTCCTTTTTTTTAATGTCAGGAGATTTATATTTCCCACATTTATTCACCCACTTTATTTTCCATCTCCTGTATTCAGATGGATGTGCCGTGGTTAATATCAGACTTGAACCAATCGTTTATCTATTTCAGGATTTATTTCATAGCCACATTTATTTCTTTATTCATTTAATATTTAATATTAATGTTAGATGGCATTGAGTTTCACTTACAAAGCCCAATATCACAAATCATAATTAGCCTCAGAGGCTTCACAGCATACCACATCCCTCAGACCCTCACAGCTGATCAGGAAAAACTCCCCAAAAAACTCTTGAACGGTGACGAAATATTTCCGTGAGTGAAATCAATCTGAAAAGGTGAAGTATAACTCCCAAAATGTCAAAACTATTTCTTTAAGTTTTCATTCACACCCAGAACAATGCACATCTTTTTCACCTTCTTTTTACTCTCTAATTAGGAAATTAACTGACACCAGTGACTTCCTATAAAGTGAACTGCCAAGTGTATTTGTCAGTAGAGTATTTCTATAGCACCTGATTTATCTGAATAATTTAACACCTACTTAAAATAAACTCTCAGACACACCACACGTTTTTTAGTTTTATTACAAAACTCAGACAGTAAAAACGTCACCGCCTGCTCTTTATAACACTTCATCTTCCAACAAGACGTTTTGGGGACTCAAGGTTAAGACGGCAAACAGACATTGTGATGCTGAACTGAAGGAACCTCAGAAATCCGGTCGGGTGTGAACGCAGCTGTGAAGAACATGAGCCTAACAGGTAGATGTTACATGAGCTGGCTGGACTCTGCTCACCTGTAGCTGCAGCTCAAACCCACACCTGTGACTGTGACTCATTGAACAGTGTTGTCATGTGTCATGAACGCAGCAGCCTGCAGAGGGGGCTGGCAGGACGTCAACAGGACGTCAGCGCTCTGATGTTCAACAAAAATAAGGAAAATGACATAAAGGCATCTTTTTCATTTACTGCAGATGGTCTCAGTATTTACGTCTGTCTGCGTCTCTTCTTCTGTCGCTGTCTCTGTCCATGTCCCTCCTGTCCCTGTCTCTATCTGTCTCTCTTCTTCTGTCATTTTCTCTGTCCATGTCCTTCCTCCTGTCACTGTCTCTTTCTCTGTCCATCTCTCTTCTTCTGTCATTTTCTCTGTCTCCATCTGTCTCTCTTCGTCTATCGCTGTCTCTGTCCCGGTCAAACTGTCTCTTTCTGTCATAGTCTCTGTCTCTCTCTGTCTCTCTCCTCCTGTCACCCTCTCTGTCTCTGTCGCCGTCCCTCTCACGATTTCTCCTCCTCTCCTCTTCTCGCTCCCTGTCCGTCTCTCTCCTCCTGTCTGTCTCCGTCTCCCTCCTCCTGTCTGTCTCCGTCTCTCTCCTCCTGTCTGTCTCCGTCTCTCTCCTCCTGTCTGTCTCCATCTCCCTCTTCCTGTCTGTCTCTGTCTCTCTCCTCCTGTCTGTCTCTGTCTCTCTCCTCCTGTCTGTGTCCATCTCCCTCCTCCTGTCTGTCTCCGTCTCCCTCCTCCTGTCTGTCTCCGTCTCCCTCCTCCTGTCTGTCTCCGTCTCCCTCCTCCTGTCTGTCTCCGTCTCCCTCCTCCTGTCTGTGTCCATCTCCCTCCTCCTGTCTGTGTCCATCTCCCTCCTCCTGTCTGTCTCTGTCTCCCTCCTCCTGTCTGTGTCCATCTCTCTCCTCCTGTCTGTGTCCATCTCTCTCCTCCTGTCTGTGTCCATCTCCCTTCTCCTGTCTGTCTCCATCTCTCTCCTCCTGTCTGTCTCCATCTCCCTCCTCCTGTCCTCCTCCCCCAGCAGTCTCTCATTCTCTCTTGCTCTTTGTCCATTCTGTTGTCCCCCTGGCAGCGGCGCCTTCCTCTGGTTGTACTTGTCGTAGGCAGCGTCCTCCTTCTCCTCTTTGACTCTGACAGCAAGAGGAGGTGGGGGTGATGAAGAGGAGGAGTGCAGCGCCCGACCTGCCCTCTCTTTCTCCTTCTTCTTCTCCTTCTTTTCTTTCTTCTTCTTCTTCTTCTCTTTCTTGTCTGCAGCAGAGAGCAGAAATAAAAATCCATCCCAGAATGGCATGCAGCACAGAGACAGAGGAACAGGAAGTGACCTCACCTTTTTTGGGCTTCTTCACAGGAATGTTGTACTGCTCGTCTTCTTCGGAGGAGGAGGCGGAGGACTCGTGGGCTTTGGGAGCGCAGCCCTCCTCCCTCAGATGTTTGGTGACGTCGTCTATGTCCTCCGTGTCTTTGGGGGGACGGTAGTCTTTGACGTGATCCACGCGGATCGTCCGACCTTTAATCTGACAGTAGACACAGCACAGTGAGACACAGCACAGTGACACACAGCACAGGTGAGACACAGCACAGTGACACACAGCACAGGTGAGACACAGCACAGTGACACACAGCACAGGGAGACACAGCACAGGTGAGACATAAACATCAGCTGCTTAGCTTAGCATAAAGACTGGAAGCAGAGGGAAACAGTTAGCCTGGGTCGACCTGCTCTGAGCTCAGAGTTCCATCGTGTCTTTTTCTGTCTGTGTAAACAAGCAAGACGTGGCGTGTTAGAGCGAACAGCTGTGTCACCTTGATGCCGTTGAAGTTGTCCACAGCCAGGATGGTGCTCCTCTGGTCCTCGTAGCAGATGAAGCAGAAGCCTTTGGACTTCCCCGTCTTCTTGTCCCGAACCAGGTTGATGTTGACGATCTCTCCGTACCTGATGGACAAAAAGAGGGTGATTTCTCTCTGACTAGCTGTCACAGTGACAGAGGAGCATCACAGCTGTGGACTGAGACAAAGACTACAGGTACGTACTGAGAGAAGACGCAGATGATGTCACCTTCAGTCAGCTCGTACGGAAATCCTCCTGCAGGGAACAAAACACAGACTGATCAGACCGACCTCCACATCAGCCAGAGTCAATGTTGGTATTACATCCTTCTACAAACCACAGAAACGTTACACTTGCATGTTACCATGTGGCAGATAGGTTTCAACAGTGGGCACAGAAGCCACTTGGTTACAGTTGGCACTATCCTAGCTGGAAAACAGTGATGGGTCTCTACAACACATCCGCATTTGGTGCATAAAAAGCAGCGATGCCTCGTTACATCACAGCCAGTTCAGGTGTTTGTTGATGTTGAGCAGTGTCTGCAGCTCGGCAGGCATCTCTCCATCCCCTCCACCTGCTGATGACACAGTCAGCTCAGATACTACGTCACTTTAGAAACGCTGATACGCCACGTATGAAATGTTCAAATGTGATTTGTAGGAATGTGTGACGCCAACATTTTCCTCTGACAGCTGGACTGGAGGTACGACACACACAGAACTTCTTCTCTGATAATGCTGATAGAAAATGCAGAACATTTCCACTAACATATTTTCTATTTAAAATGTTCTGAGAGTACACGATACATGATACATGTACATACATGTAATAATCAAACATCACAAATGTTTAATGTTTAAACTGGGTCGGAGGGATGTAACAGATCCCTCTCTTCCATCTATCAGGCTGACAGCAGACTGATCTGTGAGGAGAAACAAGAAAACACGCAGCAGCATCACATCCTCCCGACTGTCTCACCGACAAACACCCAGGCGCTGTCTTTGTACTCCGTGTGCCAGGAGACAGACTCTTTCACCCCGAGGTTGGCCTCACGCTCGTTCAGCTCGTTGATCAACTTCACCTTCGTTAGCGGACTGGAAACAGAGGAAAAAACATCTGAATGAATACAGCTGTTGTGTTTCATAGAATATTCACCAGCTGCTCCTGAGCACCAGAAACACCATCTGTGATATTCCCATTAATGAGGTGAACTTTCTGCCATCATGTGTTGGAGTGAAATGTCTCCTCACCAACTGAAATCTCAAGTATAATGGAATTTTTCCCAGTTCATCACTGGGATAAAACCAAATGTATCTGCCATTTGACAACAGGTGCCAATGAAAAATTCACCAGGGTCACCTGAACACACCTTATGACATAAATCTCCTCAGGTAACTGCTTCTCCTGCTGTTTTATAGCACTTTACATTTATTTACACTCAGCTGACTGTATTTATAAATAATATTATGTGTATCTTGTTCTTTGCACCTCATGTTCAGTTGTGTATTTTTGTTTGCATCGGGGAAATACAGTTTTGTTCTGTGTACTGTGCTGCAGGTGACTGACAATAAAGTCATTCTTATGTTTCCCTTATTTTACATTTAAGAGGCTGTATTTTCATTTTAGGAGGTAAATCAGGTTCATCAAGCTTTTAGGACTGACATCTGAACCTTGCTGAGACACAAAGTAAGATCGTAATAACTGTGTTATAGATGATATATGCTCAGTCTTGGTCCCCAAAATGCCCCCTGAACACACAACATCACAAGTTACAGGAAGCTACGTGTGAAAAACCTTCGCGCCAGACTCCATTTAAAATACGTCCAATTTTATTTCTCCGACTTGACAGGGATCGTAAGTGTGAAGAGACAAGTTAAGGTTAGAACAATTCGTGTAAGTTTAGTCACCTCTATGGAAGTCGGCGAATCAACTTATCTCGAATAATTGAAAGAAAAACGATGGTCTTTCACAAAAAAACTGACCGTGAAGCGCCGCAACATTAGCAGTGAAACACACCGCAAAGCTTTAATATAATTAATATACGAGCCGCTCCATGCGTGCCGAATTAATGAGCTGCTTCCAAATGTTTATTGTGACGTTAAATGTTGTGTTTAATCGGGATAGTTACGAGCAGATTTCGAGGCAGTCTTTAAATTCCACCTTTTGTTAATGGGGATCGGGGAAAATAGAATGTATGGAGCGAGACGGTTAAGATCGGCTACAACAGTGTTAGTTAGCTGTTAGCACGTGTTAGCGGGTTAGCATACACCGGAGGATAGATAAACTAAAGCCGAACGGTATTTACAAACCCAAATAATAACTTTAACGTGTTAATTTTTACTTACTTCATGGTGAACCAGGTTGTAACACGGGATAGAAACCGATGCTCTGGTAGGAACCGTCTACCCTGCTGACATGAGCCACTTCCGTTTGAATTCCCGCCTCTGCTGCCGCCTGCTGGTCGGGTGACGTAACTAGAAGCTACGTTTATGTGATTAAAAAACGACATGATCGTTGTTTGGATGTTAAATAAAACTGAATGTTATCACAAGGTCATTATAGTTATATATATATATATATATATATATATATATATATATATATATATATATATATATATATATATATATATATATATATATATATATATATATATATATATATATATATATATATATATATATATATATATATATATATATGTATATATATAGCGCCCGTCACCGCCCGTACAGGAGGTGGCGCTGTGGCTGAAGGCATCCGCCATCTTGTGACCCGGTTTGTAAACACTAGTCTGTCAACTGACAGCCAGGCGGCTAATAACATCAGATTTAAATTGTATTTTAATGGAGATTTTAATGCTTCGTGTAACGGGGTTATCTGTAGAAATGTGTCAGCGTTCATTTGTTTATCATGGACTGCTTCCATGTTAAATATTAGGAGT
This sequence comes from Cromileptes altivelis, assembly GCA_013133815.1. Taxonomy (NCBI): domain Eukaryota; kingdom Metazoa; phylum Chordata; class Actinopteri; order Perciformes; family Serranidae; genus Cromileptes; species Cromileptes altivelis. Next base: position 41,280,496 of record CM023143.1, read on the forward strand.
TTAAATACGCTGCGATAGTTGACTTGAACGTCGGCTCACCGGTTAGCCAGGCTAGCGGAACCGTTAGCATCAGTGAAATGATTTTGACTGCCACTCATGGCTTAATAACTTTATTTTTTTAATTTATCACAACGCGTATTTAAAGTAACCTCTGGTTCACTGTACTGCGGGTAAGTAAAGCTAAACTAAACTAAATGTACAGTTACTATTTTTCGCACGCTCATAGTTGTAACAGGAACTCGGTTACAATTTTAGTCAATTTAACTTAGTTTTAATCGTTTTAAAATCCTATGCACATATTAAATATTTTCAAGACTCTTTTCTGACTCGTCAGGAACTTGTGATAAATTCGGCTTGAGATAAATCTGACTACTCAGTATAAAATGAAGCAATAACTGAAGTTGCAGCTACTATTTTTCGCATGCTTATAGTTGTAGCCGGAACTCTGTTACAGTGACTCAGTATACGTTATAATATCATTACATTATTATTTTAATGTATATTTTTCTAATAATAATAATTTTTGAATAATTTAATGTCAGAATTTCTTCCCCTAAATTGCTCTTCTTCTGTGGATAAGTTGAGCAATAAATGGAATTGCAGCTGCTTTTTTCCCCATGCTTATGGTTGTAATAGGAATTTTAGTTATTTTAAAATACTTGTACTCGTTTTAAAACCCCATGTACATATTGATATCATGTTAGATCACTTCTCTGGCTCATCTGTCGTTAGTTTTAATTTAATGTCAGGATCGCTTCACCTAAATCACAACTCTACTGGTGAAGCAATAACTGGAGCTACAGCTGCTCAAAAGAATAATGACAGCTAATTTTTGGATGCTCACAGCTGTAAGATGAACTTCATTATAATTTCAGTCCCTTAAACAGACTGTTGTAAACCCTCTGTGCAGAGTAAAAATATGTTCAGTGATTTCTCTGACTCATTTGGAACTTAAGATAAATTCGGCATGAGATGACTCTGCCTTTACTCATTGTAGTTTAAAAAGATCTGATGTCAGTGTCTCACTGTCTCGTCTCAGGTGGAACATCTTAGTGAAATCTTCAGTCTGAATAATCAGCATACTGAGTAGTGGATTACATTTATATCACATGTCACAAAGTCATCAGAACATGGAGGAGTTCACATCTGAGGATGTGCTAAATTTGGTAGAATATTGAGTGTTTGGTGGGAGCTTTGAACAAGTCATCCACAGTGAAGCTGTGTGTCAGAGATATTTAAATAATTTAAAGGCCCATAAATAATATTCTGTCTAGTGGACAGGAAACAGACTGTACCAAATATCACCAACAGGGGGAGCCAGTGCGTTACAGTAAGGGACCAAGAAAGATTTGAAAAAATCACCTTATTGATCACTTTGAGCTCATCTTCCTCTGTCTGTCTGTCTGTCTGTCTGTCTCTCAGCAGGATGATCTCTCAGGTCTTCATCCTGTCTTCAAAAGGCGACCACCTCATCTACAAAGATTGTATCCTTCCAATTCTGTTTAATAAAACTTTATTTATAAGGAAATTTTGTGCCAGAGAAATTACAATAACCACACTTTAACATTCATGGCCAGTAACAACCAGTAACATTCAGTGGATCCCCAGGGTCACTCACTGGGCCCAGTTCTAGAAACAGTAGAGTTAAATATCAGTCAAGATATTTAAACTGATCAACACATTAATGCATCAATAATTATAACACAATAATGTCATGTACACTCAGCGGCCACTTTATTAGGTACACCTTGCTGGTACCAGGTTAGACCTCTGTTTAATTCTTGGTGTCACAGACTCAACAAGGTGCTGGAAACATTCCTCAGAGATGTTGGTCCATATTGACATGATGACATCACACAGTTGATCCATGATGAGAATCTGCCGTTCCAGCACATCCCAAAGGTGCTCTATTGGACTGAGATCTGGTGACTGTGGAGGCCATTGGAGTACAGTGAACTCATTGTCATGTTTGAGATGATGTGAGCTTTGTGACATGGTGCGTTATCCTGCTGGAAGTAGCCATCAGAAGATGGGTACACTGTGGTCATAAAGGGATGGACACGCTCAGCAACAATACTCAGGTAGGCTGTGGTGTTTAAACCATGCTCAGTTGGTACTAAGAAAATCTCCCCCACACCATTACACCACCAGCAGCAGCAGCAGCAGCCTGAAGCGTTGATACAAGGCAGGATGGATCCATGCTTCCATCTGAATGTGGTTTTTCCAATCTTCTATTGTCCAGTTTTGGTGAGAAAACCCGTGTGAATTGTAGCCTCAGTTTGCTGTTGTTAGCTGACAGGAGTGGCACCTGGTGTGGTCTTCTGCTGCTGTAGCCCATCTGCTTCAAGGTTGGACAAGGTGTTGTTGCTTCAGAGATGCTCTTCTGCACACCTTGGTTGGAACCAGTGCTTATTTGACTTCCTGTTGCCTTTCTATCATCTTGAAGCAGTCTGGCCATTCTCCTCTGACCTCTGGCATCAACAAGGCATTTTGGCTCACTGGATATTTTCTCTTTTTGGGACCATCCTCTGTAAACCCTAGAGATGGTCGTGCTGAAAATCCCAGTAAATACTCAGAGCAGCCCGTCTGGCACCAACAACCATGCCACGTTCAAAGTCACTTCAATCACCTTTCTTCATCATTCTGATGCTCCATTTGAACTTCAGCAGCTTGTCTTCACCATGTCTACATGACTACATGTTAATGAGCTGCTGACACCTGATTGGCTGATTAGCTGTTTACATTGATAAGCTGTTGAACAGGTGTACCTAATATAGTGGCCGGTTAGTGTATATTATTCTGTAGAATTAGAACTTTTACTTGTGGTACTATTACTACATTTTGATTCTAATACTGTTGTACTTTTACTTTAATACCTTTTGAACGCAGGACCTGTAACTGAGTATTTGTACTCTGTGGTTTTAGTACTTTCACTGTAATAAAGTATCCGAGTACTTCTTCCTCCTCTGGTTTGTGGTAAAGTTCTTAACGTCACCATCAGTCCGCGGAGAAGCAGGAAGTGATGTCATCAGTGTCTTCTATGAGAAGGTCATGGCGCTGACCGGAGACCAGCCTCCAGTCGTCATGGTGTGTGTGTGGAGCAGTGTGTTCTCCTCCAGCTGCAGCTTCACTCACACACCTTTTATAAACTCCTCTGTGTTTGGATCTTAATCTATATTTTAAAAATATTTAAAAATAACAAAAAACTTGAGCACCAACCATCCAATCAGAGGAGTGAATTAATTGTGTTCATTAATAACGTCGGGAGCAGGGTCAGTGTGAGCTGGTGTTTTCCACCGTGGTCCTTAAACGCAACATCAGTCGTGTGTTTTGTTTCTGCAGAGTCACAAAGATCTTTACTTCGTCCACGTCAGACAGGGAGGACTGTACTGGGTCGCCACGACAATGGCTGACTCCTCCCCCTTCACTGTCATCGAGTTCCTCAACAGGTACGTTTTGTTTTTATTTGTTTACATAATCTCTCTCGATTTACTGTCAGGGTCTCTCCAGGTGTATACAGTACAGGCCAAAAGTTTGGACACACCTTCTCATTCAATGCGTTTTCTTTATTTTCATGACTATTTACATTGTAGATTCTCACTGAAGGCATCAAAACTATGAATGAACACATGTGGAGTTATGCACTTAACAAAAAAAGGGGAAATAACTGAAAACATGTTTTATATTCTAGTTTCTTCAAAATAGCCACCCTTTGCTCTGATTACTGCTTTGCACACTCTTGGCATTCTCTCCATGAGCTTCAAGAGGTAGTCACCTGAAATGGTTTTCCAACAGTCTTGAAGGAGTTCCCAGAGGTGTTTAGCACTTGTTGGCCACTTTGCCTTCACTCTGCGGTCCAGCTCACCCCAAACCATCTCCATTGGGTTCAGGTCCGGTGACTGTGGAGGCCAGGTCATCTGCCGCAGCACTCCATCACTCTCCTTCTTGGTCAAATAGCCCTTACACAACCTAGAGGTGTGTTTGGGGTCATTGTCCTGTTGAAAAAGAAATGATCGTCCAACTAAACGCAAACCGGATGGGATGGCATGTCGCTGCAGGATGCTGTGGTAGCCATGCTGGTTCAGTGTGCCTTCAATTTTGAATAAATCCCCAACAGTGTCACCAGCAAAACACCCCCACACCATCACACCTCCTCCTCCATGCTTCACAGTGGGAACCAGGCATGTGGAATCCATCTGTTCACCTTTTCTGCGTCTCACAAAGACACGGAGGTTGGAACCAAAGATCTCAAATTTGGATTCATCAGACCAAAGCACAGATTTCCACTGGTCTAATGTCCATTCCTTGTGTTTCTTGGCCCAAACAAATCTCTTCTGCTTGTTGCCTCTCCTTAGCAGTGGTTTCCTAGCAGCTATTTGACCATGAAGGCCTGATTGGCGCAGTCTCCTCTTAACAGTTGTTCTAGAGATGGGTCTGCTGCTAGAACTCTGTGTGGCATTCATCTGGTCTCTGATCTGAGCTGCTGTTAACTTGCGATTTCTGAGGCTGGTGACTCGGATGAACTTATCCTCAGAAGCAGAGGTGACTCTTGGTCTTCCTTTCCTGGGTCGGTCCTCATGTGTGCCAGTTTCGTTGTAGCGCTTGATGGTTTTTGCGACTCCACTTGGGGACACATTTAAAGTTTTTGCAATTTTCCGGACTGACTGACCTTCATTTCTTAAAGTAATGATGGCCACTGGTTTTTCTTTAGTTAGCTGATTGGTTCTTGCCATAATATGAATTTTAACAGTTGTCCAATAGGGCTGTCGGCTGTATATTAACCTGACTTCTGCACAACACAACTGATGGTCCCAACCCCATTGATAAAGCAAGAAATTCCACTAATTAACCCTGATAAGGCACACCTGTGAAGTGGAAACCATTTCAGGTGACTACCTCTTGAAGCTCATGGAGAGAATGCCAAGAGTGTGCAAAGCAGTAATCAGAGCAAAGGGTGGCTATTTTGAAGAAACTAGAATATAAAACATGTTTTCAGTTATTTCCCCTTTTTTTGTTAAGTGCATAACTCCACATGTGTTCATTCATAGTTTTGATGCCTTCAGTGAGAATCTACAATGTAAATAGTCATGAAAATAAAGAAAACGCATTGAATGAGAAGGTGTGTCCAAACTTTTGGCCTGTACTGTATGTGTATTAGTGTGTGTGTGTGTGTGTGTGTGTGTGTGTGTGTGTGTGTGAGAGAGAGAGAGAGAGAGAGAGAGAGAGAGACATTTCATTGTGCAGTCCTGTGTTGTAAAATGACAAATGAAGCTTGTAACCTGATCAGAAACTGTGATGGAGACAGAATTCAAACATAAAGTCAACTCGTCACTTAAATTAAGACACTTGTAGATTTTAAAACAGCATCAGTGATGTATGAAGCAAAGAGCAGCGTGTCAGCAGACTGTACCCAGAGGTTGTTTCAGATCAGAGAGTGTCTGTATGAACTGAAAGGAAACTGTGTGTTCACATAAACAAAGAGCAGAACAAATGTAGTACAAATATGTGTTTCAGTGTGTCGAATCAATCTGTGCGATGAGTTAGAAACCGAAATGAGAGCGTGTTTACACACAATAGAGTAAAAAAACAAAAAAGATTTAAACACAAGATGATGAACAAATATTAAACTCAAGTATGAACACCAGAGTGGACATGAGATGTGTTTGAGATATCTGGGCAGACAACAGACTGGTATCATGTATGTGTATACCTAGTTTCTGTCAGTTTCTTTTATTTCTCTGGATAATTTAAAAGGAACTGATGAAAATAATTAATTTACTAGTCCATAGCCATTGGTAGCTTTGTCACCTTCTACCTATGCCAGTCCTCAATGCCTATGTGCAGTGTCACATAGATTGACCACGTCAGTGAGTAGAAAAACGTGGGACAGACAGAATGACTGACTGACTGACAGAATGACACACTGACAGTTTCCATGATTATGTACAGCATACCATACCATGACTTAGTCATACCAAACATTAGAAAACAACACCAACATTGGTCCACAGGGGGAGCCACAGCCATCGGTCGCATTTTAGCCATTTTGAAGCATTTTTCTGTTGTTATAGCGCCACCCAGTTGCCAATTAGAGTTACATTTCTCCAGTCACCTTGAGGCGTCCTGTTCTACATATCTACCAAGTTTAGTAAAAATCCATATGGCGGTTAGGCCTAGATAAGAAATGAGCTCTCTAGCGCCCCCATTTTGTTTGACGGGGTCAATAATGGAGGGGTCCCCTCAGATTATGTGTGCTCATATGCCTACAAAGTTGCGTGGTGATGGGTGAAACCCTTGAGATGTTCTACACCTTTATGTGATGAGCCACGCCCTCTGCAATATTCATTGCCTTATAGAAGCTCAGTTTTAGGAAGTTTTCCAACTTTTGCCAAGAGGGAACTTTAGATATTGCTCCCTAGATTATGTTCACCCAGTTTCATGCAGATCGCTCAAACTTCCTAGGAAGAGATCCATTTGAAGTGTTTTTCAAAAAATTCAAAATGGTGGAAAATCTATATAAGCGGAAGTTATGGGTTCTTGAGGCAAATGTGTTCCTCATGAGGAGAGGCATCTCTGTGCAAAGTTTCATGTCTCCACCACATACGGGGCATGAGATATGCCCATTCAAAGTTTGACATTTCAGTGGGTTGCTATAGTGCCCCCCTTTGGCCAACTGATGTAATATTGCTTCATTGGCATCCTCCCATGACCCTCTACCACTGTGCCAAATTTCACATGGATTGACCAAGTCAGTGAGGAGAAAAACAGTGTCAGGCTTCAGCTGACACCTTTAGGCCCTGTTTTGTTTTTCAATGCTAAGAAAAGCGTTAACTTAATGATTGTTTGTTTATCTGCCAGTCTGTTTGAGTTTCATACGTTTTAAAATGACTGAAATAAACTGAACTAAAAATAGTGATCTGTGTGATGATCTGAGACAAACTTCAAACCTCCTGTTCAGCCCAACTTCTCATTAACAACACTTTATAGACGTTATCACATTGGTCCAAAATTGTTTTTGTCTTTTTGGTTGTTTTTGTTGTTTTTGGCTCTGCAGGCTGTAGGCATTATATTTGCTTTTGAACACGATATCTCAAAACTCAAGGGAATTTCTTCATATTTGGCACAAACGTTCACTTGGACTTAACAATTAACTGATTGGATTTTGGTGGCCAAAGGTCACAGGTCACTTTGACCTTGCATCCATCTCATTCACCTGAGTGCAGAATCTCAAGAACAGCTCAAGGGATTTTTTTTTTAAATTTGGCACAAACATTTATTTGAACTAATGATGAAGTGGTTCGATTTTGGGCTTTATAGGTCAAAGGTCAAGGTTTGTCTGACCTCATCTGTTTGAATATCTTGAGGGAATTTCCTCACATTTGGCACAAATGTTCGCTCGGACTGAAGAGTAAACTAATTAGAATTTTGTGGCCAAAGGTCACTGTGACCTCACAAAATGTGTTTTTGGCCATAATTTAAGAATTCTTGCTGCCTCTGTGCCGGCGATAGCTGAGGCCGGAGGCATTATGTTTCCGGGTTGTCCGTCTCTACATCCATACGTCCCATTCTTGTAAACACTATCCCCAGAATGCAGCAAGGCAATTTCTTAAAATTCAGCACAAATGTCCACTGGGACTCAGCAATGAACTAATTAGATTTTGGTGGTCGAAAGTCACTGTGACCTTGTCTGTCTCATTTTTGTTACTGCGATATCATAAGAGCAACTTGAAGGAATTACTTACAATTTGACACAAACCTCCACTTGGACTGAAGAACATAAATAAGATAAGAATATTTTGTGGTCAAACATCATGATTAGTGTATGAATTTTTCAGTTCCAAAAGAATTCATCCACTAGTTCTGACCAAACTTGACACAAATGTCTAACAGGATAAAATAATGAAGGTCAAAGGTCAAAGGTCAGCTTGACTGTGACATCATCATGTTTTAACGTCATATCTCAGGAACAGAAGGGGAAACATTTGGTCAGATACTGAATTGGTGACTCTAATCTTGAAACTGTGCTGATTGTATAGATCATCTGTGTGTGAAGCATCCATGTTTTCACTGACATGGATGGAGACTGTCAGAGACACTGGACGTATAAAGTTTGAATAAATGATTGATTCCAGTGAACAGTGAATGATGCACCAGTTAAACCACCTCTGTGTGTGTGTGTGTGTGTGTGTGTGTGTGTGTGTGTGTGTGTGTGTGTGTGTGTGTGTGTGTGTGTGTGTGTGTGTGTGTGTGTGTGTGTGGTCAGGTTAACAGCTCTGGTTAAAGATTACTGCGGCAGCCTGTCGGAGAAGTCGGTGCAGATGAACTTTGCCCTGATCTACGAGCTGCTGGATGAGGTGGTGGTGAGTGAGGGCGGAGCTCCGTCTCAGAATCCATGTGAAAGTGAAAAAAACAGATTTATTAATAAAGCTTCAAATGGTGACTTTCACTCCTCAAAGGAGTCATGATGATGATGATGGTGATGATGATGTGTTGTTGGTTTCCTCACTGTCACAGTGGTAAAATTCAAAATACAGCTGACAGCTCCAGTTTTATGAGGGTTAATGTGTGTAGGCAAACATGGCGGGCAGCTGAGGTGAAATATGCAAAAATATGACGGCAACATTAAAACAGGGCTGAAATCTCACAGTCACCAACACACCATCTGTAATTAAGCAAATAAACACCAGCCGGCCGTGACGTTAATATGGAGGCATGTTTTCACCAGTGTGATGACACTGTAAGAGATGATGATGAAAAACATTATGAAATAATATCTCAAAAAATGTGTTTTGAAATAATAACAGTAAGTCAAAATCAGAATGGCTTATTATCTCAGAATAATGTCTCAGTATCTCTAAATAATGACATGGTATCTTAAGATAATGACCCAATATCTAGAAAAGATGTAGCATCTCAAAAAATTGACTTTGTATCTTAAAATAATGACCCAGTGTGTGGAAATAATGACGTGGTATCTTGAAATAATGACATAGTATCTGGAAATAATAACCAGATCTTGAAATAAGGACTCCCCTTTCTGAAATAACGGCCCAGTATCTCAAAATAATAACTTGCTATTTTGAAATAATGATACAGTATCTGGAAACAATGACTTTGTATCTTGAAAGAAGGACTCCCCTTTCTGAAATAACGGCCCAGTATCTCAAAATAATAACTTGCTATCTTGAAATAATGATACAGTATCTGGAAACAATGACTTTGTATCTTGAAAGAAGGAATTCCCTTTCTGAAACAACTGCTCAGTATCTCGAAATAAAAACTTGCTATTTTGAAATAATGACCCAGTATCTGGAAATAATGACATCGTATCTCGAAAAATGGGCTCGGCATCTTGAAATAATGACTTAGTATCTCTAAATACTGAAAATGTACTTTCTCCAAATAATATTGTACGTTGACCTATTGTGAGATATGACGTCAATATTCAGTAGAGATAACACTGTCTGTCTGTCTGTCTGTCAGGACTATGGTTACATCCAGACGACGTCCTCTGATGTCCTGAAGAACTTCATCCAGACTGAAGCCGTCTCCTCCAGACCGTTCAGCCTGTTTGACCTCAGCAATGTCGGCTTGGTACGTCAACACCAACAACACCGTCACACCAGAGGTCAGAGGTCACTGAGGTCACTGTCGTCTGATTGGCCGGACGGAGGAGAGTGTTTAACAGTTTATTCTCTCTGATTAGAAGCAGATAATTAAATGTCAGTTTTTTTCTTTTTTTTAAAAAAAGAAAACTTTACTTTTTCCTTAAAATCCCCATTTAGCCTTTATAAGACACTTAAAACATGTTGTTTATGACACACTAAGATGCATTTTAGTGCTTACTAATGCACCGTATATGTCAACAGTTATAACCAAGATTTATTTGTCCAATTATAAGTGTTTTATTGCTTTATCATCCATCATTCTGTGGCCCTGTGGTCGTCACAGATGTGAACAAATACATTAGTAAACACTTGAAACTACGTCACAGTGTGTTACAAAATTTTTATTAAATGTTGATATAGTGTTTTATAAATGCTCAACAGGGGGACATATGTGCAGTGTTACCAAACGTTTTATAAATGTAGAAGATAACGTTCTGATGAACATTAGTGATGTTTAAACTCTTACAGTGTCTTCCAATGTATTTTGTTTAAATGTTGTTGTTTTGCTGTAGTTTGGAGCAGAGACGCAGCAGAGTAAAGTGGCTCCAAGCTCTGCAGCCACCAGACCCATCCAGTCGAGCAGGGAGCAGGTACGTTAACATGGTGACACTGCGACACACAGCACAGTCAGAGGAGGGCCAACCTTAAATAAAACATGCAGTATTAAAGAGATCCCACTGAGACAGTTCTCAAACAGGGAAGTCTATGAATTTGGGAACGTTTGAGTCATTTTCCAGTTTCCACAGTTTAATTTTGTGTCTCTTAGAAACAGAAACATGAACATGAACAAACCACAGACAGAAACAGGAACCACCTGGAATTAAATGTAGAAAATGGACACGTTGTAGAATCAGCAGCTTGTTAAATATGTAACCATGAAGGCACGTATGATCCTCTTATCTGACATTTTGAGAACAAAAAAAGAGCAAACATACATTAATACCATTAATTAAAACCAAGGCAGCTCAAATATCTGCATTTATAAGGTTGATAAACTGCAGAAATCAATATGTTGATTGTCGGAGAAAAGATCAATACAGTTCCTGAGTTTTACAAAGTTTTAAGTGAATCAAGCTGCAATATCCTCATTTAAATTGGTATTTGTTTATAATGTGTATATATATATATATATATATATATATATATACACACACACAATTACACATATATATATATATATGTATATGTGTGTGTGTGTGTGTGTGTGTATGTATGTGCATATATATGTGTTTACATTTATTTATAGCATATTCATATATTTACATTTTTTAGTATGTGAATATATGTATCTATATTTATATATTTACATTTAATTGTGACATATATATATATATATATATATATATATATACATTTATTTGTAGTACATTTATATATTTATATGTATTTATAGTATATTTATAATTTACATTTAGTTTTATTTATAATATAATTCTATGTTAACATTTAATTATAACATATATATATATACAGTACAGGCCAAAAGTTTGGACACACCTTCTCATTCAATGCGTTTTCTTTATTTTCATGACTATTTACATTGTAGATTCTCACTGAAGGCATCAAAACTATGGATGAACACATGTGGAGTATGTACTTAACAAAAAAAGGGGAAATAACTGAAAACATGTTTTATATTCTAGTTTCTTCAAAATAGCCACCCTTTGCTCTGATTACTGCTTTGCACACTCTTGGCATTCTCTCCATGAGCTTCAAGAGGTAGTCACCTGAAATGGTTTCCACTTCACAGGTGTGCCTTATCAGGGTTAATTAGTGGAATTTCTTGCTTTATCAATGGGGTTGGGACCATCAGTTGTGTTGTGCAGAAGTCAGGTTCATACACAGCCGACAGCCCTATTGGACAACTGTTAAAATTCATATTATGGCAAGAACCAATCAGCTAACTAAAGAAAAACCAGTGGCCATCATTACTTTAAGAAATGAAGGTCAGTCAGTCTGGAAAATTGCAAAAACTTTAAATGTGTCCCCAAGTGGAGTCGCAAAAACCATCAAGCGCTACAACGAAACTGGCACACATGAGGACCGACCCAGGAAAGGAAGACCAAGAGTCACCTCTGCTTCTGAGGATAAGTTCATCCGAGTCACCAGCCTCAGAAATCGCAAGTTAACAGCAGCTCAGATCAGAGACCAGATGAATGCCACACAGAGTTCTAGCAGCAGACCCATCTCTAGAACAACTGTTAAGAGGAGACTGCGCCAATCAGGCCTTCATGGTCAAATAGCTGCTAGGAAACCACTGCTAAGGAGAGGCAACAAGCAGAAGAGATTTGTTTGGGCCAAGAAACACAAGGAATGGACATTAGACCAGTGGAAATCTGTGCTTTGGTCTGATGAGTCCAAATTTGAGATCTTTGGTTCCAACCGCCGTGTCTTTGTGAGACGCAGAAAAGGTGAATGAATGGATTCCACATGCCTGGTTCCCACTGTGAAGCATGGAGGAGGAGGTGTGATGGTGTGGGGGTGTTTTGCTGGTGACACTGTTGGGGATTTATTCAAAATTGAAGGCACACTGAACCAGCATGGCTACCACAGCATCCTGCAGCGACATGCCATCCCATCCGGTTTGCGTTTAGTTGGACGATCATTTCTTTTTCAACAGGACAATGAGCCCAAACACACCTCCAGGCTGTGTAAGGGCTATTTGACCAAGAAGGAGAGTGATGGAGTGCTGCGGCAGATGACCTGGCCTCCACAGTCACCGGACCTGAACCCAATGGAGATGGTTTGGGGTGAGCTGGACCGCAGAGTGAAGGCAAAGGGGCCAACAAGTGCTAAACACCTCTGGGAACTCCTTCAAGACTGTTGGAAAACCATTTCAGGTGACTACCTCTTGAAGCTCATGGAGAGAATGCCAAGAGTGTGCAAAGCAGTAATCAGAGCAAAGGGTGGCTATTTTGAAGAAACTAGAATATAAAACATGTTTTCAATCATTTCCCCTTTTTTTGTTAAGTACATAACTCCACATGTGTTCATTCATAGTTTTGATGCCTTCAGTGAGAATCTACAATGTAAATAGTCATGAAAATAAAGAAAACGCATTGAATGAGAAGGTGTGTCCAAACTTTTGGCCTGTACTGTATATATATATATATATATATATATATATATATATATTAGTATGTTTATATATTTCTACAGATATCTAGTATATTTATATATTTACATTTAATTACTATATATATATATATATATATACATATACATATATATATATATATTGGTATTTATTTGTCATGTATTTATTATACATTATACAGTCATTATATTATAGTCTTAATATGTATTTATATTTAATTTGATTTAAAATATATTTCTTTATATATGTATTTATAGTATTTTTATATTTGCGTTTATAGAATATGAATTTTAAGAGTTGGAGGAGTGTATTTACAGGGCTTACAGAGGGTTTTATAAAATAACTGTTATGTTACAGTAAATAGTTGGGTCCTGGCTCGCTTTCCTCAAACAGACCTCACAGTTTCTTTTCTCTCTCTCTCTCTCTCTCTCTCTCTCTCTCTCTCTCTCTCTCTCTCTCTCTCTCTCTCTCTCTCTCTCTCTCTCTCTCTCTCTCTCTCTCTCTCTCTCTCTCTCTCTCTCTCTCTCTCTCTCTCTCTCTCTCTGTGTGTGTTTGTGTGTGTGTTTGTGTTTGTGTTTCCAGGGAGGGAAGAGTGAGATATTTGTGGATGTGATTGAGAGGATGTCGGTGGTCATCGGCTCCAACGTGAGTAACCTCAGCATGACAGCAGCAGCTCTCTGAAGCATCAAATCCAAACTCTGTAAACGTGTTTCAGTGTTTTTATTTCTCCATATTGGATGAGTGTTGTTGGAGACTTCTCTGTGATCGCTGTAAACAAGACAGTAAATAATCTGAATCCTGCTGCTGCATGTTTCAGTGTTAAACTCTGTGTCTCTGCTGGACGATGATGATGATGATGATGATGATAATAATGATGATGATGATGATAATGATGATGATGATAATGATGATGATGAAACTCTGCTGATGGTTTGTGCTGCAGGGAGTTTTGATGAAGGCCGATGTTGAGGGAGAGATCAGAGTGAAGTGCTACATGCCGAGCTGCTCAGGTGAGTCTGCCACAAACAACATGTGCACGTTTCATCAGAAGCAGACAGGTGGTGTGATGCAGCTTTCTCTGTACTGACGGTGTAGACCTGACATGTCAGAGAGAGGATCAAGGATCGTCTTCATTAATCTTCAGAGTGTGTTGTTTGTGACAGACCGATGATCTGTTTTTACTTAGTCTGGTCTTCACATGTGACTGAACGTTGTGTTCACTGTCTCTGACGTGTTGTCTTTGCTCAGCAGAGATGAGAATCGGCCTGAACGAGGAGTTCAGCATCGGCAAGTCACAGCTCAGAGGTAACACACACACACACACACACACACACACACACACACACACACACGTCAGCTTCTATTCTTTTTGTTGACTCTGTTTATGACCGTCATTAAACGTGTGTTATCCTGTCAGATTTATTAAAACCGCTTTGTTTCCTCAGACATTTAATTTCCTGTCCAATCAGACAGAAACACTTTAATGTCTTCGATTATTTATGAACTTATTCCAGGGTGAATTTAAAGTCTGATTACAGTTTGTTTCCTGCTGCACAGACTTCATGATGATGGAGGACACTTTTATTTCCTTCATCACCTATTTAATTTTTTTTATATATATTTAGTGTTCAGTGTGTGTTTTAGCTTCTGTGTTTTTATTGGCAGGTTGTGATGGAAGAAGTTAGAAAACCACTAAAATCCTCTCTGACCGTTTAACGATTCGTCGCCTTTGACTTGTTTGAAACGAGTCTCGTCAGTCGCTGCAGGAAGATGTTTCATTTAGTTTGAGGCGTTTGAATCAGGCGCTGACTTTGTGTTTCTGTCTTCAGGTTACGGAGCTGCTGTCCGTGTTGACGAGTGCAGCTTCCACCAGGCAGTCCGACTGGACGAGTTCGACACCAACCGGATCCTCCGACTGTGTCCGAGCCAGGGAGAGGTGACCTCATCCACTCACTGCATATCAGATCCCTGCTGCAGCATGCACGCTTGTGTTTAGAAGCTTTTGTCTGTGATTTTTCACGGTACAAAGTGTCGCCGTCACCGTTGTTCCCCAACTGTAGTGACGGTGCAGAGACGCAGAGATACAAAAGAAGAAAACCTTTTGGCCTCCATGGCACAGAAAGAATGTTTCAGGTTACAAAACAAGAGGCGCACCACGCTGCCTTTTTTTTAATTTAATGGCTCAAGTAAAAAAAAAAAATGCTTGCTGTACTTTGGTTTGGTCACCAGGCAACCACGCGATCAACTCCTCACCCTAACCTTCATTTATCCTGTAGTAATCAGTGTGTAGCTGCTGCCATGTTGAGGCAGAGGGTACTGTCTGTAGCTCTGGTTGAGGGTGAGAGGCTGTCAGCAGATAAACAGAGATCTGTGTGGGTACATGAGACCCTAAAAAAGAGGCTGGATCATGGGGAGTACCACCAGTTGGTCCAGGAGCTTCTCCTCCATATTTTAGGATGACTCAGTGGCAGTTTGACAACCTGCTGTGTATCATCAGGCCGTATAGCTCTGGGTATCCAGCAACCAGTACCACCAGTTTCTCCTCCATTGTTTACCAACTGTAAACTTGTTGTCGTCACCACCACAGAAGGCCCGCCTCTCCAATCATCCCATTGGACAATGGGGAAAAAAGCAGAGATGACGTGGGGCGCTTTTCTGCTCTGGGTTGAAGTTTGTTACCTTGAAGAGTTCAGAGCGCTACGGCAAAAACTCCAGGCGCGTTGCAACGTAAGAACAGCTACAAAAAGCCGCCTCCAGCTGCTAAAATGCTCTCTGTGTGAGTGGGGTTTCAACAACACTATAGTTACCATGGTCATGTTTAGGCACAAAAACCACTTGGTTATGGTGTGGAAAAGATCATGCTTCAGCTTAAAATATCCAGTTTGGAGCCTAAAAAGCCGCCGGAAACACAGCAGTGATTCACTTAAACACAACCAGGTTTGTTTGTTGGTCTCAAAGTCGTCTGCAGCTTGGCAGCCACCTTGCCAAAAAAAATCTACAGTTATCGTCTGTCGTGTTGAAGATGAGGAAGCAGAGGATGGTACATTTTGAAGTGAAATGAAGAAGATGGTTTGATGTGATGGAACAGACTGTTTTACTTCTTAATGATGTCACAGTGGAATCAACACGTCTGAAACAGTTTAAACACAATCTGAACATCAGAACCTTGGTGAAACTAAAGCCTTTGTTTTCCTGGTGCAGAGCTTAACTGTGATGAAAGTGTCTAAGCTGCTTTCACAGATTGCTCCTGCAGCTTTTTAAATGTTTCAATACATTAATCACAGACTGCTCATTCAGATGAACCAGATCCATCATGTCCACTCCCCTTTTTTATTCACTCTCACATTTTACCTGTGTCAAACTGGACCAGATATATCATCTGACCCTGTATCTTCTTCATCTCCTCCTCTTCCTCCTGCTGCAGCAAACAGTGATGCAGTATCAGCTGAGTGACAATCTGCCGTCAGCGCCTCCTTTCCGTCTCTTTCCAACCATCGAGAGAGACAGCGGAGGAAGGTACAGTCCCACAGCTGCTGGTCACACACTTTTACTTCCTGTTTATTTTTCTGTCCAGACACAATGTCACTGACCGACCAATCTGGAAATCCATTGGTAAAAAAAAAAAAATAAATAAATAAATAATATTTTTTTCTTCCTTTACCTCTGGAGGCACAGCCCAGAGTTTTTCGACTAACCGAAAGTGCAGAGGCCTCACGCCCTTCACTTCCGGCGGTGCCCCCAGGGAAAATAAGGTAATAACTCAATAAACGGTCCGTGAAAAAAATTATCTTTTCCAGCGGATATCTTAGTTACAACATGATTGAGCTGGCAAAGCAGTTTTGTGTTGCTATGTGTGGTATTTATTCAGTTTTGGGAAATCACGATGTCTAGAAAGCATCAGTGGCTGCAGCTGACAGGGACAGTTAGCAAAGCTAACATCAGGACGTCATCTGTTGAAAGCCTCCCGTTGTCAGATACGACATGAAACTACTCCAGTTAGCTCAATCATGTTGTAACTGAGACATCTGCTGGAAAAAATATTTTTTTTCACATTGACGAGACGGCGTTTTGGGTGGAGCGGTCGCTATGGACGCGGAGCTTGCTGTTTCTGTAGGTACACATTTCCTGGGGACACCTGCACGTCTCGACCACGCCCCCTCCATTGTGATTGGCTAAAGCGCAGCATCGTTCAAACTCAAAGCCCCGCCCTCGCCCCCTCTGTAGTCGTCTTTCACACAGGGCTGCCGACAGATTCTACAATGTAGATTGCAGAATCTGTCTTGAGAGATTACTGACTGACCAGCTCTGATTGTTATTCTACATATCTGACAGCAGTAATGAAAGGATCCTACACAGACAGAGTTTTGTGTTAATGAGTAAGATCCTTTTTGTTTAACCACCACTTTGCTTCTGCATTTTGAACCATCTGGATTTTTATTAAAGGTTTCTTTGAGAGGCCCAAGAACAAGACAGTAAAGTCTGTGTGAGATAAAAGCATGAACAAGTTTCTCTGTGTCTTCTTTAGACAAAAGAGGTGGCACATGGGCGATATTTCTGAGATGGAAAAATGCATTTTAGGTTTCTCATTTGAGGTCACAGTCAAAGACAACATCAAGGTTTCAAGTAGGTCTTGGTCCCGTTGTTTTGGTGTGTTCAGACCTGCACTGAGGGGGCAAACCAACTGGAGTTCGATTAAACCGAACCAAACAGGGGTGAAAGCACTCTGAGACATGAACCAGGTTAGAACTGTGTCTGAAATGTTCTGATGGGTTTTGAGCTGGATTAGAGAGATGCTGTGATCAGTGGTGTCGAAACCTGCACTAATATCCTGAAGGAAAAAAAATCTTTCCCTCAAGTTTCATTCTAAGATGGTTGTTGTTGTTGTTGGTCTGCAGGCTGCTGATGTACCTGAAGCTTCGCTGTGATCTGCCCCCAAAGAGGTCAGTTTTTATTTCATCCAGTGGAGAACAAACATCCTCACAAACTTCAGTTTTCTCCACTAAACTGTAGGATTAAAAACACGTGAAATACACCAACCAACAGGTGGTTCTGGTGTGTTTGTAGATGTTGAAGAGAGTAAATTAAAAATACAAACACTCCCAGCAGTGTGACAGGTGATCTGTGAGCACTTAGTGTCAATAAACATATTGAGGATTAGTAGATGACAGCACTGATGATGATGATGATGATGATGTCATTGTTTTTGCAGCGCTGCCATCAATGTCTGTGCAACCATCCCTGTTCCCAAAGGCTCTGTGAGGTGAGACGCTCCCTTTCAAATGTTTGTTATGGAAATCAATCCGTATGCAAACAAACACTCTGTGACCTCACAGTCTGCGTCGTTATTTGAATATGACTCTGCTGTTGTCTCTGTAGCCTTCATCTCACTGATTGAGTCCATTATCAAAACCCATTACCAGCAGTAAAAAAACAAAAAGGATGAAAAATCAGCATGTGACGAAAAAAGATCCTAAAAGTCATTATGAGGAACTTTATTAAAATAATGACGATATCACAAAACAATGACTGAGTATCTCAAACTAACCAGAAACTTTGTTCTTTAGTGTATCGTTATCTTGAGATTCGCATTTTGTGATGAGTAAGTCATTATTTTAACAAAGTTTGTCATTATTTTGAAGAACTAAGTCATTACGTTAAGAGAATGAGTCATTATTTAGACAAAGTTATTGTTAAGAAATACTATCTCATTATTTTGAGACATTGAGTCGTTATATTAAGATGTGAAGTCAGACACTAACTAATTATTTGGAGATACGACATAATATAAGGCATTAAGTAATTATTTGAGATACTGAGTCACTTTCAGATACTTAGTCTTAATTTTGACATACTTACATGGAGATGCTATGTCATTATTTAGTTATTATAGAGTTAGAGTTATTATAGAGTTATAGAGTTATTGTTTAGAGATAGTATTTCATTATTCTGAGATACAAGTCATTTTTAGATACTAATAATTATTTCAAAATGCTACGTCAATATTTTGAGAGACTGAGTCATTACTCTGAAATAAGAAGTCATCTTTTTATGAAGTGGTTTGAAAATAGTCATCATTTCGATTGTTATTTTTAGACACTGAGTCATTATATTTAGATGCAAAGTTACTGTTTTGAGATACTAAGTCATTATTTAGACGATGTTTCTCATTATTTTGAGGTACTGAATCATTATATTTAAATACTAAGTCCTTATTTCGAGACATCAAGTCATTATATGAAGATAATAACTAATTATTTTGAGATAAGAAGTTATTTAGAGACAGGTGAGTCATCAAATCCACGTCTAACTCTAAGTACTAATACCAACTCATTACATGGAGATAAGACATAATTTCTTTTTAGACAGTAAGTCTTTATTTTGAGATACTGTGTTATTCCTTTGAGGAAGTTTTTCAGTGTGCATTTTCTGATGGCTCGACTATGTGAACATGAAGTCAGTTCCTCGTCTCTGTGATCAGGAAATAAAAACTGTGTCTGTTGTTTAGAGTTTGGCTCAGTTTTTAAAAGTAACCACATTTACAAAGTAGGAAGTGTCACAGGTGAGCAGGAAGAGGTGCTGCTCATTTGTTATTGAAAGTCATGTAAATTTAAATCAATGATGGGTGGAAGGCCAGGTGCTCCGCTTGTCTGCTGTAGTTATATACTGTATATACTGTAGGTTTCATATACTGTAGGTTTCATATACTGTAGTTATCATATACTGTAGGTTTCATATACTGTAGGTTTCATATACTGTAGGTTTCATATACTGTAGGTTTCATACAGTATACTGTAGGTTTCATATACTGTAGGTTTCATATACTGTAGGTTTCATACAGTATACTGTAGGTTTCATATACTGTAGGTTTCATATACTGTAGGTTTCATACAGTATACTGTAGGTTTCATATACTGTAGGTTTCATATACTGTAGGTTTCATATACTGTAGGTTTCAGGTTTCATATACTGTAGGTTTCATATACTTTAGGTTTCATACAGTATACTGTAGGTTTCATATACTTTAGGTTTCATATACTGTAGGTTTCATACAGTATACTGTAAGTTTCATATACTGTAGTTATCATATGCTGTAGGTTTCATATACTTTAGGTTTCATATACTGTAGTTATCATATGCTGTAGGTTTCATATACTTTAGGTTTCATATACTGTAGGTTTCATACAGTATACTGTAGGTTTCATATATTTTAGGTTTCATATACTGTAGGTTTCATATATTTTAGGTTTCATATACTGTAGGTTTCATATATTTTAGGTTTCATATACTGTAGGTTTCATATACTGTAGGTTTCATACAGTATACTGTAGGTTTCATATACTGTAGGTTTCATATACTGTAGGTTTCATACAGTATACTGTAGGTTTCATATACTGTAGGTTTCATATACTGTAGGTTTCATATACTGTAGGTTTCATACAGTATACTGTAGGTTTCATATACTGTAGGTTTCATATACTGTAGGTTTCATACAGTATACTGTAGGTTTCATATACTGTAGGTTTCATATACTGTAGGTTTCATACAGTATACTGTAGGTTTCATATACTGTAGGTTTCATATACTGTAGGTTTCATATACTGTAGGTTTCATATACTGTAGGTTTCATATACTTAAGGTTTCATATACTGTAGGTTTCATACAGTATACTGTAGGTTTCATATACTGTAGGTTTCATATACTGTAGGTTTCATATACTTTAGGTTTCATATACTTAAGGTTTCATATACTGTAGGTTTCATATACTGTAGGTTTCATATACTTTAGGTTTCATATACTGTAGGTTTCATATACTTTAGGTTTCATATACTGTAGGTTTCATATACTGTAGGTTTCATATACTTAAGGTTTCATATACTGTAGGTTTCATACAGTATACTGTAGGTTTCATATACTGTAGGTTTCATATACTTTAGGTTTCATATACTGTAGGTTTCATACAGTATACTGTAGGTTTCATATACTTTAGGTTTCATATACTGTAGGTTTCATACAGTATACTGTAGGTTTCATATACTGTAGGTTTCATATACTGTAGGTTTCATATACTTTAGGTTTCATATACTGTAGGTTTCATACAGTATACTGTAAGTTTCATATACTGTAGTTATCATATGCTGTAGGTTTCATATACTTTAGGTTTCATATACTGTAGTTATCATATGCTGTAGGTTTCATATACTTTAGGTTTCATATACTGTAGGTTTCATACAGTATACTGTAGGTTTCATATACTTTAGGTTTCATATACTGTAGGTTTCATACAGTATACTGTAAGTTTCATATACTGTAGTTATCATATGCTGTAGGTTTCATATACTTTAGGTTTCATATACTGTAGTTATCATATGCTGTAGGTTTCATATACTTTAGGTTTCATATACTGTAGTTATCATATACTGTAGGTTTCATATACTGTAGGTTTCATATACTGTAGGTTTCATACAGTATACTGTAGGTTTCATATACTGTAGGTTTCATATACTGTAGGTTTCATATACTGTAGGTTTCATATACTTAAGGTTTCATATACTGTAGGCTTCATACAGTATACTGTAGGTTTCATATACTGTAGGTTTCATATACTGTAGGTTTCATATACTGTAGGTTTCATACAGTATACTGTAGGTTTCATATACTGTAGGTTTCATATACTGTAGGTTTCATATACTGTAGGTTTCATATACTGTAGGCTTCATACAGTATACTGTAGGTTTCATATACTGTAGGTTTCATATACTGTAGGTTTCATATACTGTAGGCTTCATACAGTATACTGTAGGTTTCATATACTGTAGGTTTCATATACTGTAGGTTTCATATACTTAAGGTTTCATATACTGTAGGCTTCATACAGTATACTGTAGGTTTCATATACTGTAGGTTTCATATACTGTAGGTTTCATATACTGTAGGTTTCATATACTGTAGGTTTCATATACTGTAGGTTTCATACAGTATACTGTAGGTTTCATATACTGTAGGTTTCATATACTTTAGGTTTCATATACTGTAGGTTTCATATACTTTAGGTTTCATACAGTATACTGTAGGTTTCATATACTTTAGGTTTCATATACTGTAGGTTTCATACAGTATACTGTAAGTTTCATATACTGTAGTTATCATATGCTGTAGGTTTCATATACTTTAGGTTTCATATACTGTAGTTATCATATGCTGTAGGTTTCATATACTTTAGGTTTCATATACTGTAGGTTTCATACAGTATACTGTAGGTTTCATATATTTTAGGTTTCATATACTGTAGGTTTCATATATTTTAGGTTTCATATACTGTAGGTTTCATATATTTTAGGTTTCATATACTGTAGGTTTCATATACTGTAGGTTTCATACAGTATACTGTAGGTTTCATATACTGTAGGTTTCATATACTGTAGGTTTCATACAGTATACTGTAGGTTTCATATACTGTAGGTTTCATATACTGTAGGTTTCATACAGTATACTGTAGGTTTCATATACTGTAGGTTTCATATACTGTAGGTTTCATACTGTAGGTATACTGTAGGTTTCATATACTGTAGGTTTCATATACTGTAGGTTTCATATACTTTAGGTTTCATATACTGTAGGTTTCATATACTTATAGTAGTTTCATATACTGTAGGTTTCATACAGTATACTGTAGGTTTCATATACTGTAGGTTTCATATACTGTAGGTTTCATATACTTTAGGTTTCATATACTGTAGGTTTCAAGGTTTCATATACTGTAGGTTTCATATACTGTAGGTTTCATATACTTTAGGTTTCATATACTGTAGGTTTCATATACTGTAGGTTTCATATACTTTAGGTTTCATATACTGTAGGTTTCATATACTGTAGGTTTCATATACTTAAGGTTTCATATACTGTAGGTTTCATACAGTATACTGTAGGTTTCATATACTGTAGGTTTCATATACTTTAGGTTTCATATACTGTAGGTTTCATACAGTATACTGTAGGTTTCATATACTTTAGGTTTCATATACTGTAGGTTTCATACAGTATACTGTAGGTTTCATATACTGTAGGTTTCATATACTGTAGGTTTCATATACTTTAGGTTTCATATACTGTAGGTTTCATACAGTATACTGTAAGTTTCATATACTGTAGTTATCATATGCTGTAGGTTTCATATACTTTAGGTTTCATATACTGTAGTTATCATATGCTGTAGGTTTCATATACTTTAGGTTTCATATACTGTAGGTTTCATACAGTATACTGTAGGTTTCATATACTTTAGGTTTCATATACTGTAGGTTTCATACAGTATACTGTAAGTTTCATATACTGTAGTTATCATATGCTGTAGGTTTCATATACTTTAGGTTTCATATACTGTAGTTATCATATGCTGTAGGTTTCATATACTTTAGGTTTCATATACTGTAGTTATCATATACTGTAGGTTTCATATACTGTAGGTTTCATATACTGTAGGTTTCATACAGTATACTGTAGGTTTCATATACTGTAGGTTTCATATACTGTAGGTTTCATATACTGTAGGTTTCATATACTTAAGGTTTCATATACTGTAGGCTTCATACAGTATACTGTAGGTTTCATATACTGTAGGTTCCATATACTTTAGGTTTCATATACTGTAGGTTTCATACAGTATACTGTAGGTTTCATATACTGTAGGTTTCATATACTGTAGGTTTCACATACTTAAGGTTTCATATACTGTAGGTTTCATACAGTATACTGTAGGTTTCATATACTGTAGGTTTCATATACTTTAGGTTTCATATACTGTAGGTTTCATACAGTATACTGTAGGTTTCATATACTTTAGGTTTCATATACTGTAGGTTTCATATACTGTAGGTTTCATATACTTTAGGTTTCATATACTGTAGGTTTCATACAGTATACTGTAGGTTTCATATACTTTAGGTTTCATATACTGTAGGTTTCATATACTTTAGGTTTCATATACTGTAGGTTTCATATACTTTAGGTTTCATACAGTATACTGTAGGTTTCATATACTTTAGGTTTCATATACTGTAGGTTTCATACAGTATACTGTAGGTTTCATATACTTTAGGTTTCATATACTGTAGGTTTCATATACTGTAGGTTTCATATACTTTAGGTTTCATATACTGTAGGTTTCATACAGTATACTGTAAGTTTCATATACTGTAGTTATCATATGCTGTAGGTTTCATATACTTTAGGTTTCATATACTGTAGTTATCATATGCTGTAGGTTTCATATACTTTAGGTTTCATATACTGTAGGTTTCATACAGTATACTGTAGGTTTCATATACTTTAGGTTTCATATACTGTAGGTTTCATATACTTTAGGTTTCATATACTGTAGGTTTCATACAGTATACTGTAGGTTTCATATACTTTAGGTTTCATATACTGTAGGTTTCATACAGTATGCTGTAGGTTTCATATACTTTAGGTTTCATATACTGTAGGTTTCATATACTTTAGGTTTCATACAGTATACTGTAAGTTTCATATACTTTAGGTTTCATATACTTTAGGTTTCATATACTGTAGGTTTCATACAGTATACTGTAGGTTTCATATACTGTAGGTTTCATATACTGTAGGTTTCATATACTTTAGGTTTCATATACTGTAGGTTTCATACAGTATACTGTAAGTTTCATATACTGTAGTTATCATATGCTGTAGGTTTCATATACTTTAGGTTTCATATACTGTAGTTATCATATGCTGTAGGTTTCATATACTTTAGGTTTCATATACTGTGGGTTTCATACAGTATACTGTAGGTTTCATATACTTTAGGTTTCATATACTGTAGGTTTCATACAGTATACTGTAGGTTTCATATACTTTAGGTTTCATATACTGTAGGTTTCATACAGTATACTGTAGGTTTCATATACTTTAGGTTTCATATACTGTAGTTATATGCTGTAGGTTTCATATACTTTAGGTTTCATATACTGTGGGTTTCATACAGTATACTGTAGGTTTCATATACTTTAGGTTTCATATACTGTAGGTTTCATACAGTATACTGTAGGTTTCATATACTTTAGGTTTCATATACTGTAGGTTTCATACAGTATACTGTAAGTTTCATATACTGTAGTTATCATATGCTGTAGGTTTCATATACTTTAGGTTTCATATACTGTAGTTATCATATGCTGTAGGTTCCATATACTTTAGGTTTCATATACTGTAGTTATCATATACTGTAGGTTTCATATACTGTAGGTTTCATATACTGTAGGTTTCATATACTGTAGGTTTCATACAGTATACTGTAGGTTTCATACAGTATACTGTAGGTTTCATATACTGTAGGTTTCATACAGTATACTGTAGGTTTCATATACTGTAGGTTTCATATACTTAAGGTTTCATATACTGTAGGTTTCATACAGTATACTGTAGGTTTCATATACTGTAGGTTTCATACAGTATACTGTAGGTTTCATATACTGTAGGTTTCATATACTGTAGGTTTCATATACTTTAGGTTTCATATACTGTAGGTTTCATATACTTAAGGTTTCATATACTGTAGGTTTCATACAGTATACTGTAGGTTTCATATACTGTAGGTTTCATATACTTTAGGTTTCATATACTGTAGGTTGCATACAGTATACTGTAGGTTTCATATACTGTAGGTTTCATATACTTTAGGTTTCATATACTGTAGGTTTCATATACTGTAGGTTTCATATACTTAAGGTTTCATATACTGTAGGTTTCATACAGTATACTGTAGGTTTCATATACTTTAGGTTTCATATACTGTAGGTTTCATATACTTTAGGTTTCATACAGTATACTGTAGGTTTCATATACTTTAGGTTTCATATACTGTAGGTTTCATATACTTTAGGTTTCATATACTGTAGGTTTCATACAGTATACTGTAGGTTTCATATACTGTAGGTTTCATATACTGTAGGTTTCATATACTTTAGGTTTCATATACTGTAGGTTTCATACAGTATACTGTAAGTTTCATATACTGTAGTTATCATATGCTGTAGGTTTCATATACTTTAGGTTTCATATACTGTAGGTTTCATATACTTTAGGTTTCATATACTGTAGGTTTCATACAGTATACTGTAGGTTTCATATACTTTAGGTTTCATATACTGTAGGTTTCATACAGTATACTGTAAGTTTCATATACTGTAGTTATCATATGCTGTAGGTTTCATATACTTTAGGTTTCATATACTGTAGTTATCATATGCTGTAGGTTTCATATACTTTAGGTTTCATATACTGTAGGTTTCATATACTTTAGGTTTCATATACTGTAGGTTTCATATACTTTAGGTTTCATATACTGTAGGTTTCATACAGTATACTGTAAGTTTCATATACTTTCATATACTTTAGGTTTCATATACTGTAGGTTTCATACAGTATACTGTAAGTTTCATATACTGTAGTTATCATATGCTGTAGGTTTCATATACTTTAGGTTTCATATACTGTAGTTATCATATGCTGTAGGTTTCATATACTTTAGGTTTCATATACTGTAGTTATCATATACTGTAGGTTTCATATACTTTAGGTTTCATATACTGTCGGTTTCATACAGTATACTGTAGGTTTCATATACTGTAGTTATCATATGCTGTAGGTTTCATATACTTTAGGTTTCATATACTGTAGTTATCATATGCTGTAGGTTTCATATACTTTAGGTTTCATATACTGTAGGTTTCATACAGTATACTGTAAGTTTCATATACTGTAGTTATCATATGCTGTAGGTTTCATATACTTTAGGTTTCATATACTGTAGTTATCATATACTGTAGGTTTCATATACTTTAGGTTTCATATCCTGTAGGTTTCATACAGTATACTGTAGGTTTCATATACTGTAGGTTTCATACAGTATACTGTAAGTTTCATATACTTTAGGTTTCATATACTGTAGGTTTCATACAGTATACTGTAGGTTTCATATACTGTAGTTATCATATGCTGTAGGTTTCATATACTTTAGGTTTCATATACTGTAGGTTTCATACAGTATACTGTAAGTTTCATATACTGTAGTTATCATATGCTGTAGGTTTCATATACTTTAGGTTTCATATACTGTAGTTATCATATGCTGTAGGTTTCATATACTTTAGGTTTCATATACTGTAGTTATCATATACTGTAGGTTTCATATACTTTAGGTTTCATATACTGTAGGTTTCATACAGTATACTGTAGGTTTCATATACTTTAGGTTTCATATACTGTAGGTTTCATACAGTATACTGTAGGTTTCATATACTGTAGGTTTCATACAGTATACTGTAAGTTTCATATACTTTAGGTTTCATATACTGTAGGTTTCATACAGTATACTGTAGGTTTCATATACTGTAGGTTTCATATACTTTAGGTTTCATATACTGTAGGTTTCATACAGTATACTGTAGGTTTCATATACTGTAGGTTTCATATACTTTAGGTTTCATATACTGTAGGTTTCATACAGTATACTGTAGGTTTCATATACTGTAGGTTTCATACAGTATACTGTAGGTTTCATATACTTTAGGTTTCATATACTGTAGGTTTCATACAGTATACTGTAGGTTTCATATACTGTAGGTTTCATATACTTTAGGTTTCATATACTGTAGGTTTCATACAGTATACTGTAGGTTTCATATACTGTAGGTTTCATATACTTAAGGTTTCATATACTGTAGGTTTCATACAGTATACTGGAGGTTTCATATACTGTAGGTTTCATATACTTTAGGTTTCATATACTGTAGGTTTCATACAGTATACTGTAGGTTTCATATACTGTAGGTTTCATATACTGTAGGTTTCATACAGTATACTGTAGGTTTCATATACTGTAGGTTTCATATACTTTAGGTTTCATATACTGTAGTTATCATATGCTGTAGGTTTCATATACTTTAGGTTTCATATACTGTAGGTTTCATACAGTATACTGTAGGTTTCATATACTGTAGGTTTCATATACTTTAGGTTTCATATACTGTAGGTTTCATATACTGTAGGTTTCATATACTTAAGGTTTCATATACTGTAGGTTTCATACAGTATACTGTAGGTTTCATATACTGTAGGTTTCATATACTGTAGGTTTCATATACTTTAGGTTTCATATACTGTAGGTTTCATATACTTTAGGTTTCATATACTGTAGGTTTCATATACTTTAGGTTTCATACAGTATACTGTAGGTTTCATATACTTTAGGTTTCATATACTGTAGGTTTCATATACTTTAGGTTTCATATACTGTAGGTTTCATACAGTATACTGTAGGTTTCATATACTGTAGGTTTCATATACTGTAGTTATCATATGCTGTAGGTTTCATATACTTTAGGTTTCATATACTGTAGGTTTCATATACTTTAGGTTTCATATACTGTAGGTTTCATATACTTTAGGTTTCATATACTGTAGGTTTCATATACTGTAGGTTTCATATACTTAAGGTTTCATATACTGTAGGTTTCATATAGTAGGTTTCATGTAGGTTTCATATACTGTAGGTTTCATATACTTTAGGTTTCATATACTGTAGGTTTCATACAGTATACTGTAGGTTTCATATACTGTAGGTTTCATATACTGTAGGTTTCATACATACTGTAGGTTTCATATACTGTAGGTTTCATATACTGTAGGTTTCATATACTTTAGGTTTCATATACTGTAGGTTTCATACAGTATACTGTAAGTTTCATATACTGTAGTTATCATATGCTGTAGGTTTCATATACTTTAGGTTTCATATACTGTAGTTATCATATACTGTAGGTTTCATATACTTTAGGTTTCATATACTGTAGGTTTCATACAGTATACTGTAGGTTTCATATACTTTAGGTTTCATATACTGTAGGTTTCATACAGTATACTGTAGGTTTCATATACTGTAGTTATCATATGCTGTAGGTTTCATATACTTTAGGTTTCATATACTGTAGTTATCATATACTGTAGGTTTCATATACTTTAGGTTTCATATACTGTAGTTATCATATACTGTAGGTTTCATATACTGTAGGTTTCATATACTGTAGGTTTCATACAGTATACTGTAGGTTTCATATACTGTAGGTTTCATATACTGTAGGTTTCATATACTGTAGGTTTCATATACTTAAGGTTTCATATACTGTAGGTTTCATACAGTATACTGTAGGTTTCATATACTGTAGGTTTCATACATATACTGTAGGTTTCATATACTGTAGGTTTCATACAGTATACTGTAGGTTTCATATACTGTAGGTTTCATATACTGTAGGTTTCATATACTGTAGGTTTCATATACTGTAGGTTTCATACAGTATACTGTAGGTTTCATACAGTACTGTAGGTACTGTAGGTTTCATATACTTTAGGTTTCATATACTGTAGGTTTCATACTGTAGTATACTGTAGGTTTCATATACTGTAGGTTTCATATACTGTAGGTTTCATATACTATACTAGGTTTCATATACTGTAGGTTTCATACAGTATACTGTAGGTTTCATATACTTTAGGTTTCATATACTGTAGGTTTCATATATATACTTTAGGTTTCATATACTGTAGGTTTCATATACTTTAGGTTTCATACAGTATACTGTAGGTTTCATATACTTTAGGTTTCATATACTGTAGGTTTCATACAGTATACTGTAGGTTTCATATACTTTAGGTTTCATATACTGTAGGTTTCATATACTGTAGGTTTCATATACTTTAGGTTTCATATACTGTAGGTTTCATACAGTATACTGTAAGTTTCATATACTGTAGTTATCATATGCTGTAGGTTTCATATACTTTAGGTTTCATATACTGTAGTTATCATATACTGTAGGTTTCATATACTTTAGGTTTCATATACTGTAGGTTTCATACAGTATACTGTAGGTTTCATATACTTTAGGTTTCATATACTGTAGGTTTCATATACTTTAGGTTTCATATACTGTAGGTTTCATACAGTATACTGTAGGTTTCATATACTTTAGGTTTCATATACTGTAGGTTTCATACAGTATACTGTAGGTTTCATATACTTTAGGTTTCATATACTGTAGGTTTCATATACTGTAGGTTTCATATACTGTAGGTTTCATATAGTATACAGTATACTGTAGGTTTCATATACTGTAGGTTTCATATACTGTAGGTTTCAGGTTTCATATACTGTAGGTTTCATACAGTATACTGTAGGTTTCATATACTGTAGGTTTCATATACTGTAGGTTTCATATACTTTAGGTTTCATATACTGTAGGTTTCATACAGTATACTGTAGGTTTCATATACTGTAGGTTATCATATACTGTAGGTTTCATATACTTTAGGTTTCATATACTGTAGTTATCATATGCTGTAGGTTTCATATACTTTAGGTTTCATATACTGTAGGTTTCATACAGTATACTGTAGGTTTCATATACTTTAGGTTTCATATACTGTAGGTTTCATACAGTATACTGTAGGTTTCATATACTTTAGGTTTCATATACTGTAGGTTTCATACAGTATACTGTAGGTTTCATATACTTTAGGTTTCATATACTGTAGTTTCATATACTGTAGGTTTCTGTAGGTTTCATATACTTTAGGTTTCATATACTGTAGGTTTCATACAGTATACTGTAGGTTTCATATACTTTAGGTTTCATATACTGTAGGTTTCATACAGTATACTGTAGGTTTCATATACTTTAGGTTTCATATACTGTAGGTTTCATACAGTATACTGTAGGTTTCATATACTGTAGTTATCATATGCTGTAGGTTTCATATACTTTAGGTTTCATATACTGTAGTTATCATATGCTGTAGGTTTCATATACTTTAGGTTTCATATACTGTAGTTATCATATACTGTAGGTTTCATATACTGTAGGTTTCATATACTGTAGGTTTCATATACTGTAGGTTTCATACAGTATACTGTAGGTTTCATACAGTATACTGTAGGTTTCATATACTGTAGGTTTCATACAGTAGGTTTCACTGTAGGTTTCATATACTGTAGGTTTCATATACTTAAGGTTTCATATACTGTAGGTTTCATACAGTATACTGTAGGTTTCATATACTGTAGGTTTCATATATACTGTAGGTTTCATATACTGTAGGTTTCATATACTGTAGGTTTCATATACTTTAGGTTTCATATACTGTAGGTTTCATATACTTAAGGTTTCATATACTGTAGGTTTCATACAGTATACTGTAGGTTTCATATACTGTAGGTTTCATATACTTTAGGTTTCATATACTGTAGGTTTCATACAGTATACTGTAGGTTTCATATACTGTAGGTTTCATATACTGTAGGTTTCATATACTGTAGGTTTCATATACTGTAGGTTTCATATACTTAAGGTTTCATATACTGTAGGTTTCATACAGTATACTGTAGGTTTCATATACTGTAGGTTTCATATACTGTAGGTTTCATATACTGTAGGTTTCATACAGTATACTGTAGGTTTCATATACTTTAGGTTTCATATACTGTAGGTTTCATATACTTTAGGTTTCATATACTGTAGGTTTCATACAGTATACTGTAGGTTTCATATACTGTAGGTTTCATATACTGTAGGTTTCATATACTTTAGGTTTCATATACTGTAGGTTTCATACAGTATACTGTAGGTTTCATATACTGTAGGTTTCATATACTGTAGGTTTCATATACTGTAGGTTTCATATACTGTAGGTTTCATATACTTTAGGTTTCATATACTGTAGGTTTCATACAGTATACTGTAGGTTTCATATACTTTAGGTTTCATATACTGTAGGTTTCATACAGTATACTGTAGGTTTCATATACTGTAGTTATCATATACTGTAGGTTTCATATACTTTAGGTTTCATATACTGTAGTTATCATATACTGTAGGTTTCATATACTTTAGGTTTCATATACTGTAGGTTTCATATACTTTAGGTTTCATATACTGTAGGTTTCATATACTTTAGTTTCATATACTGTAGGTTTCATATACTTTAGGTTTCATATACTGTAGGTTTCATACAGTATACTGTAGGTTTCATATACTGTAGTTATCATATGCTGTAGGTTTCATATACTTTAGGTTTCATATACTGTAGTTATCATATGCTGTAGGTTTCATATACTTTAGGTTTCATATACTGTAGGTTTCATATACTGTAGGTTTCATATACTTTAGGTTTCATATACTGTTTTCATACAGTATACTGTAGGTTTCATATACTGTAGTTATCATATGCTGTAGGTTTCATATACTTTAGGTTTCATATACTGTAGTTATCATATACTGTAGGTTTCATATACTTTAGGTTTCATATACTGTAGGTTTCATACAGTATACTGTAGGTTTCATATACTGTAGTTATCATATACTGTAGGTTTCATATACTTTAGGTATATAGGTTTCATTTCATATACTTTAGGTTTCATATACTGTAGGTTTCATACAGTATACTGTAGGTTTCATATACTGTAGGTTTCATATATACTGTAGGTTTCATATACTGTAGGTTTCATATACTGTAGTTATCATATACTGTAGGTTTCATATACTTTAGGTTTCATATACTGTAGGTTTCATACAGTATACTGTAGGTTTCATATACTGTAGTTATCATATGCTGTAGGTTTCATATACTTTAGGTTTCATATACTGTAGGTTTCATACAGTATACTGTAGGTTTCATATACTGTAGTTATCATATACTGTAGGTTTCATATACTTTAGGTTTCATATACTGTAGTTATCATATACTGTAGGTTTCATATACTTTAGGTTTCATATACTGTAGTTATCATATACTGTAGGTTTCATATACTTTAGGTTTCATATACTGTAGGTTTCATACAGTATACTGTAGGTTTCATATACTTTAGGTTTCATATACTGTAGGTTTCATACAGGTTTCATATACTGTAGGTTTCATATACTGTAGGTTTCATATACTTTAGGTTTCTGTAGTAGGTTTCATATACTGTAGGTTTCATATACTGTAGGTTTCATATACAGTATACTGTAGGTTTCATATACTGTAGGTTTCATATACTGTAGGTTTCAGGTTTCATATACTGTAGGTTTCATATACTGTAGGTTTCATATACTTTAGGTATATACTGTAGTTTCATATACTGTAGGTTTCATATACTTTAGGTAGGTTTCATATATACTGTAGGTTTCATATACTGTAGGTTTCATATACTGTAGGTTTCATATACTGTAGGTTTCAGGTTTCATATACTGTAGGTTTCATATACTTTAGGTATACTGTAGGTTTCATATACTTTAGGTTTCATATACTGTAGGTTTCATACAGTATACTGTAGGTTTCATATACTGTAGGTTTCATATACTGTAGGTTTCATATACTGTAGGTTTCATACAGTATACTGTAGGTTTCATATACTGTAGGTTTCATATACAGTTAGGTTTCATATACTGTAGGTTTTCATATACTGTAGGTTTCATATACTGTAGGTTTCATATACTGTAGGTTTCATATACTGTAGGTTTCATATACTTTAGGTTTCATATACTGTAGGTTTCATACAGTATACTGTAGGTTTCATATACTGTAGGTTTCATATACTGTAGGTTTCATACAGTATACTGTAGGTTTCATATACTGTAGGTTTCATATACTGTAGGTTTCATACAGTATATACTGTAGGTTTCATATACTGTAGTAGGTTTCATATACTGTAGGTTTCATATACTTTAGGTTTCATATACTGTAGTTTTCATCTGTAGGTTTCATATACTTTAGGTTTCATATACTGTAGGTTTCATATATACTGTAGGTTTCATATTAGGTTTCATATACTGTAGGTTTCATACAGTATATACTGTAGGTTTCATATACTGTAGGTTTCATATACTTTAGGTTTCATATACTTTAGGTTTCATATACTGTAGTTATCATATACTGTAGGTTTCATATACTTTAGGTTTCATATACTGTAGGTTTCATACAGTATACTGTAGGTTTCATATACTTTAGGTTTCATATACTGTAGGTTTCATACAGTATACTGTAGGTTTCATATACTGTAGGTTTCATACAGTATACTGTAAGTTTCATATACTTTAGGTTTCATATACTGTAGGTTTCATACAGTATACTGTAGGTTTCATATACTGTAGGTTTCATATACTGTAGGTTTCATATACTTAAGGTTTCATATACTGTAGGTTTCATACAGTATACTGTAGGTTTCATATACTGTAGGTTTCATATACTTTAGGTTTCATATACTGTAGGTTTCATACAGTATACTGTAGGTTTCATATACTGTAGGTTTCATATACTTTAGGTTTCATATACTGTAGGTTTCATATACTGTAGGTTTCATATACTTAAGGTTTCATATACTGTAGGTTTCATACAGTATACTGGAGGTTTCATATACTGTAGGTTTCATATACTTATACTTAGGTTTCATATACTGTAGGTTTCATACAGTATACTGTAGGTTTCATATACTGTAGGTTTCATATACTGTAGGTTTCATACAGTATACTGTAGGTTTCATATACTGTAGGTTTCATATACTTTAGGTTTCATACAGTATACTGTAGGTTTCATATACTTTAGGTTTCATATACTGTAGGTTTCATATACTTTAGGTTTCATATACTTTAGGTTTCATATACTGTAGTTATCATATACTGTAGGTTTCATATACTTTAGGTTTCATATACTGTAGGTTTCATACAGTATACTGTAGGTTTCATATACTTTAGGTTTCATATACTGTAGGTTTCATATACTGTAGTTATCATATACTGTAGGTTTCATATACTGTAGGTTTCATACAGTATACTGTAGGTTTCATATACTGTAGGTTTCATATACTGTAGGTTTCATATACTTTAGGTTTCATATACTGTAGGTTTCATACAGTATACTGTAGGTTTCATATACTTTAGGTTTCATATACTGTAGGTTTCATATACTTTAGGTTTCATATACTGTAGGTTTCATACAGTATACTGTAGGTTTCATATACTTTAGGTTTCATATACTGTAGGTTTCATACAGTATACTGTAGGTTTCATATACTGTAGGTTTCATACTGTAGGTTTCATACTGTAAGTTTCATATACTTTAGGTTTCATATACTGTAGGTTTCATACAGTATACTGTAGGTTTCATATACTGTAGGTTTCATATACTGTAGGTTTCATATACTTAAGGTTTCATATACTGTAGGTTTCATATACTGTAGGTTTCATATACTGTAGGTTTCATACAGTATACTGTAGGTTTCATATACTGTAGGTTTCATATACTGTAGGTTTCATATACTGTAGGTTTCATATACTGTAGGTTTCATATACTTACTGGAGGTTTCATATACTGTAGGTTTCATATATACTGGAGGTTTCATATACTGTAGGTTTCATATACTTTAGGTTTCATATACTGTAGGTTTCATACAGTATACTGTAGGTTTCATATATATACTGTAGGTTTCATACAGTATACTGTAGGTTTCATATACTGTAGGTTTCATATACTGTAGGTTTCATACAGTATACTGTAGGTTTCATATACTGTAGGTTTCATATACTGTAGGTTTCATATACTTTAGGTTTCATATACTGTAGGTTTCATACAGTATACTGTAGGTTTCATATACTGTAGGTTTCATATACTTTAGGTTTCATATACTGTAGGTTTCATACAGTATACTGTAGGTTTCATATACTGTAGTTATCATATGCTGTAGGTTTCATATACTTTAGGTTTCATATACTGTAGGTTTCATATACTTTAGGTTTCATATACTGTAGGTTTCATACAGTATACTGTAGGTTTCATATACTTTAGGTTTCATATACTGTAGGTTTCATATACTGTAGGTTTCATATACTGTAGTTATCATATGCTGTAGGTTTCATATACTTTAGGTTTCATATACTGTAGGTTTCATATACTGTAGGTTTCATATACTTTAGGTTTCATATACTGTAGGTTTCATATACTTTAGGTTTCATATACTGTAGGTTTCATATACTTTAGGTTTCATATACTGTAGGTTTCATACAGTATACTGTAAGTTTCATATACTGTAGTTATCATATGCTGTAGGTTTCATATACTTTAGGTTTCATATACTGTAGTTATCATATGCTGTAGGTTTCATATACTTTAGGTTTCATATACTGTAGTTATCATATACTGTAGGTTTCATATACTTTAGGTTTCATATACTGTCGGTTTCATACAGTATACTGTAAGTTTCATATACTGTAGTTATCATATGCTGTAGGTTTCATATACTTTAGGTTTCATATACTGTAGTTATCATATACTGTAGGTTTCATATACTTTAGGTTTCATATACTGTAGGTTTCATACAGTATACTGTAGGTTTCATATACTGTAGGTTTCATACAGTATACTGTAAGTTTCATATACTTTAGGTTTCATATACTGTAGGTTTCATACAGTATACTGTAGGTTTCATATACTGTAGTTATCATATGCTGTAGGTTTCATATACTTTAGGTTTCATATACTGTAGTTATCATATGCTGTAGGTTTCATATACTTTAGGTTTCATATACTGTAGGTTTCATACAGTATACTGTAAGTTTCATATACTGTAGTTATCATATGCTGTAGGTTTCATATACTTTAGGTTTCATATACTGTAGGTTTCATACAGTATACTGTAAGTTTCATATACTGTAGTTATCATATGCTGTAGGTTTCATATACTTTAGGTTTCATATACTGTAGGTTTCATACAGTATACTGTAGGTTTCATATACTTTAGGTTTCATATACTGTAGGTTTCATACAGTATACTGTAGGTTTCATATACTGTAGTTATCATATACTGTAGGTTTCATATACTTTAGGTTTCATATACTGTAGTTATCATATGCTGTAGGTTTCATATACTTTAGGTTTCATATACTGTAGGTTTCATACAGTATACTGTAAGTTTCATATACTGTAGTTATCACATGCTGTAGGTTTCATATACTTTAGGTTTCATATACTGTAGTTATCATATACTGTAGGTTTCATATACTTTAGGTTTCATATACTGTAGGTTTCATACAGTATACTGTAGGTTTCATATACTGTAGGTTTCATATACTGTAGGTTTCATACAGTATACTGTAGGTTTCATATACTGTAGGTTTCATACAGTATACTGTAAGTTTCATATACTTTAGGTTTCATATACTGTAGGTTTCATATACTGTAGTTATCATATGCTGTAGGTTTCATATACTTTAGGTTTCATATACTGTAGTTATCACATACTGTAGGTTTCATATACTTTAGGTTTCATATACTGTAGGTTTCATACAGTATACTGTAGGTTTCATATACTGTAGTTATCATATGCTGTAGGTTTCATATACTTTAGGTTTCATATACTGTAGTTATCATATACTGTAGGTTTCATATACTTTAGGTTTCATATACTGTAGGTTTCATACAGTATACTGTAAGTTTCATATACTGTAGTTATCATATGCTGTAGGTTTCATATACTTTAGGTTTCATATACTGTAGTTATCATATACTGTAGGTTTCATATACTTTAGGTTTCATATACTGTAGGTTTCATACAGTATACTGTAGGTTTCATATACTTTAGGTTTCATATACTGTAGGTTTCATACAGTATACTGTAGGTTTCATATACTGTAGTTATCATATACATATACTTTAGGTTTCATATACTGTAGTTATCATATACTGTAGGTTTCATATACTTTAGGTTTCATATACTGTAGGTTTCATACAGTATACTGTAGGTTTCATATACTGTAGTTATCATATGCTGTAGGTTTCATATACTTTAGGTTTCATATACTGTAGTTATCATATACTGTAGGTTTCATATACTTTAGGTTTCATATACTGTAGGTTTCATACAGTATACTGTAGGTTTCATATACTTTAGGTTTCATATACTGTAGGTTTCATACAGTATACTGTAGGTTTCAGGTTTCATATACTGTAGTTATCATATGCTGTAGGTTTCATATACTTTAGGTTTCATATACTGTAGGTTTCATACAGTATACTGTAGGTTTCATATACTGTAGTTATCATATGCTGTAGGTTTCATATACTTTAGGTTTCATATACTGTAGTTATCATATGCTGTAGGTTTCATATACTTTAGGTATATACTGTAGTTATCATATATACTGTAGGTTTCATATACTTTAGGTTTCATATACTATACTGTAGGTTTCATATACTGTAGGTTTCATATACAGGTTTCATATACTGTAGGTTCATACAGTATACTTTAGGTTTCATATACTGTAGGTTTCATACAGGTATACTGTAGGTTTCATATACTGTAGGTTTCATACAGTATACTGTAGGTTTCATATACTTTAGGTTTCATATACTGTAGGTTTCATACAGTATACTGTAGGTTTCATATACTGTAGGTTTCATATACTTTAGGTTTCATATACTGTAGGTTTCATATACTGTACTGTAGGTTTCATATACTGTAGGTTTCATATACTTTAGGTTTCATATACTGTAGGTTTCATATACTGTAGGTTTCATATACTTAAGGTTTCATATACTGTAGGTTTCATACAGTATACTGGAGGTTTCATATACTGTAGGTTTCATATACTTTAGGTTTCATATACTGTAGGTTTCATACAGTATACTGTAGGTTTCATATACTGTAGGTTTCATATACTGTAGGTTTCATACAGTATACTGTAGGTTTCATATACTGTAGGTTTCATATACTGTAGGTTTCATATACTGTAGGTTTCATATACTTTAGGTTTCATATACTGTAGGTTTCATACATATACTGTAGGTTTCATATACTGTAGTTATCATATACTGTAGGTTTCATATACTTTAGGTTTCATATACTGTAGGTTTCATACAGTATACTGTAGGTTTCATATACTGTAGGTTTCATATACTGTAGGTTTCATACAGTATACTGTAGGTTTCATATACTGTAGTTATCATATGCTGTAGGTTTCATATACTTTAGGTTTCATATACTGTAGGTTTCATACATATACTGTAGGTTTCATATACTTTAGGTTTCATATACTGTAGGTTTCATACAGTATACTGTAGGTTTCATATACTGTAGTTATCATATGCTGTAGGTTTCATATACTTTAGGTTTCATATACTGTAGTTATCATATGCTGTAGGTTTCATATACTTTAGGTTTCATATACTGTAGGTTTCATACAGTATACTGTAGGTTTCATATACTGTAGTTATATGCTGTAGGTTTCATATACTTTAGGTTTCATACTGTAGTATATACTGTAGGTTTCATATACTTTAGGTTTCATATACTGTAGGTTTCATACAGTATACTGTAGGTTTCATATACTGTAGGTTTCATACAGTATACTGTAGGTTTCATATACTGTAGGTTTCATACAGTATACTGTAGGTTTCATATACTGTAGGTTTCATATACTGTAGGTTTCATATACTGTAGGTTTCATATACTGTAGGTTTCATATACTTTAGGTTTCATATACTGTAGTTATACTGTAGGTTTCATATACTTTAGGTTTCATATACTGTAGGTTTCATACAGTATACTGTAGGTTTCATATACTGTAGTTATCATATACTGTAGGTTTCATATACTTTAGGTTTCATATACTGTAGTTTCATACAGTATACTGTAGGTTTCATATACTTTAGGTTTCATATACTGTAGGTTTCATACAGTATACTGTAGGTTTCATATACTGTAGGTTTCATATACTGTAGGTTTCATATACTTTAGGTTTCATATACTGTAGGTTTCATACAGTATACTGTAGGTTTCATATACTGTAGGTTTCATATACTGTAGGTTTCATACAGTATACTGTAGGTTTCATATACTTTAGGTTTCATATACTGTAGGTTTCATACAGTATACTGTAGGTTTCATATACTGTAGGTTATCATATACTGTAGGTTTCATATACTTTAGGTTTCATATACTGTAGTTATCATATACTGTAGGTTTCATATACTTTAGGTTTCATATACTGTAGGTTTCATACAGTATACTGTAGGTTTCATATACTTTAGGTTTCATATACTGTAGGTTTCATACAGTATATACTGTAGGTTTCATCATATACTGTAGGTTTCATACAGTATACTGTAGGTTTCATATACTGTAGGTTTCATACAGTATACTGTAGGTTTCATATACTGTAGGTTTCATATACTGTAGGTTTCATATACTTTAGGTTTCATATACTGTAGTTATCATATACTGTAGGTTTCATATACTTTAGGTTTCATATACTGTAGGTTTCATACAGTATACTGTAGGTTTCATATACTTTAGGTTTCATATACTGTAGGTTTCATACAGTATACTGTAGGTTTCATATACTGTAGGTTTCATACAGTATACTGTAAGTTTCATATACTTTAGGTTTCATATACTGTAGGTTTCATACAGTATACTGTAGGTTTCATATACTGTAGGTTTCATATACTGTAGGTTTCATATACTGTAGGTTTCATATACTGTAGGTTTCATACAGTATACTGTAGGTTTCATATACTGTAGGTTTCATATACTTTAGGTTTCATATACTGTAGGTTTCATACAGTATACTGTAGGTTTCATATACTGTAGGTTTCATATACTGTAGGTTTCATATACTGTAGGTTTCATATACTTTAGGTTTCATATACTGTAGGTTTCATATACTGTAGGTTTCATATACTTTAGGTTTCATATACTGTAGGTTTCATACAGTATACTGTAGGTTTCATATACTGTAGGTTTCATATACTGTAGGTTTCATACAGTATACTGGTTTCATATACTGTAGGTTTCATACAGTATACTGTAGGTTTCATATACTGTAGGTTTCATATACTGTAGGTTTCATATACTGTAGGTTTCATATACTGTAGGTTTCATATACTGTAGGTTTCATATACTTTAGGTTTCATATACTGTAGGTTTCATATACTGTAGTTTTGTAGGTTTCATATACTGGTAGGTTTCATATACTGTAAGTTTCAGGTTTCATATACTGTAGGTTTCATACAGTATACTGTAGGTTTCATATACTGTAGGTTTCATATACTGTAGGTTTCATATACTTTAGGTTTCATATACTGTAGGTTTCATACAGTATACTGTAGGTTTCATATACTGTAGGTTTCATATACTGTAGGTTTCATACAGTATACTGTAGGTTTCATATACTGTAGGTTTCATACAGTATACTGTAGGTTTCATATACTTTAGGTTTCATATACTGTAGGTTTCATATACTGTAGTTTTCATATACTGTAGGTTTCATATACTTTAGGTTTCATATACTGTAGTTTTCATATACTGTAGGTTTCATATACTGTAGGTTTCATATACTGTAGGTTTCATATACAGTATACTGTAGGTTTCATATACTGTAGGTTTCATCATATACTGTAGGTTTCATATACTTTAGGTTTCATATACTGTAGGTTTCATATACTGTAGGTTTCATATACTTTAGGTTTCATATACTGTAGGTTTCATATACTATACTGTAAGTTTCATATACTGTAGTTTCATCATATGCTGTAGGTTTCATATACTTTAGGTTTCATATACTGTAGTTATCATATGCTGTAGGTTTCATATACTTTAGGTTTCATATACTGTAGGTTTCATATACTGTAGGTTTCATACAGTATACTGTAGGTTTCATATACTTTAGGTTTCATATACTGTAGGTTTCATATACTGTAGGTTTCATATACTGTAGTTATCATATACTGTAGGTTTCATATACTTTAGGTTTCATATACTGTAGGTTTCATACAGTATACTGTAGGTTTCATATACTGTAGTTATCATATGCTGTAGGTTTCATATACTTTAGGTTTCATATACTGTAGTTATCATATGCTGTAGGTTTCATATACTTTAGGTTTCATATACTGTAGGTTTCATATACTTTAGGTTTCATATACTGTAGGTTTCATATACTTTAGGTTTCATATACTGTAGGTTTCATATACTTTAGGTTTCATATACTGTAGGTTTCATACAGTATACTGTAAGTTTCATATACTGTAGTTATCATATGCTGTAGGTTTCATATACTTTAGGTTTCATATACTGTAGTTATCATATGCTGTAGGTTTCATATACTTTAGGTTTCATATACTGTAGTTATCATATACTGTAGGTTTCATATACTTTAGGTTTCATATACTGTCGGTTTCATACAGTATACTGTAAGTTTCATATACTGTAGTTATCATATGCTGTAGGTTTCATATACTTTAGGTTTCATATACTGTAGTTATCATATACTGTAGGTTTCATATACTTTAGGTTTCATATACTGTAGGTTTCATACAGTATACTGTAGGTTTCATATACTTTAGGTTTCATATACTGTAGGTTTCATACAGTATACTGTAGGTTTCATATACTGTAGGTTTCATACAGTATACTGTAAGTTTCATATACTTTAGGTTTCATATACTGTAGGTTTCATACAGTATACTGTAGGTTTCATATACTGTAGTTATCATATGCTGTAGGTTTCATATACTTTAGGTTTCATATACTGTAGTTATCACATGCTGTAGGTTTCATATACTTTAGGTTTCATATACTGTAGGTTTCATACAGTATACTGTAAGTTTCATATACTGTAGTTATCATATGCTGTAGGTTTCATATACTTTAGGTTTCATATACTGTAGGTTTCATACAGTATACTGTAGGTTTCATATACTGTAGTTATCATATGCTGTAGGTTTCATATACTTTAGGTTTCATATACTGTAGGTTTCATACAGTATACTGTAGGTTTCATATACTGTAGTTATCATATGCTGTAGGTTTCATATACTTTAGGTTTCATATACTGTAGTTATCATATGCTGTAGGTTTCATATACTTTAGGTTTCATATACTGTAGGTTTCATACAGTATACTGTAAGTTTCATATACTTTAGGTTTCATATACTGTAGGTTTCATACAGTATACTGTAGGTTTCATATACTGTAGTTTCATACAGTATACTGTAGGTTTCATATACTTTAGGTTTCATATACTGTAGGTTTCATACAGTATACTGTAGGTTTCATATACTTTAGGTTTCATATACTGTAGGTTTCATACAGTATACTGTAAGTTTCATATACTGTAGTTATCACAT
Source organism: Cromileptes altivelis (assembly GCA_013133815.1). Taxonomy (NCBI): domain Eukaryota; kingdom Metazoa; phylum Chordata; class Actinopteri; order Perciformes; family Serranidae; genus Cromileptes; species Cromileptes altivelis. The sequence goes on from CM023143.1 coordinate 41,323,492, forward strand.
GCTGTAGGTTTCATATACTTTAGGTTTCATATACTGTAGTTATCATATACTGTAGGTTTCATATACTTTAGGTTTCATATACTGTAGGTTTCATACAGTATACTGTAGGTTTCATATACTGTAGGTTTCATATACTGTAGGTTTCATACAGTATACTGTAGGTTTCATATACTGTAGGTTTCATACATATACTGTAGTTTCATATACTGGTTTCATATACTGTAGGTTTCATATACTGTAGTAGGTAGGTTTCATATACTGTAGGTTTCATATACTGTAGTTATCATATACTGTAGGTTTCATATACTTTAGGTTTCATATACTGTAGGTTTCATACAGTATACTGTAGGTTTCATATACTGTAGTTATCATATGCTGTAGGTTTCATATACTTTAGGTTTCATATACTGTAGTTATCATATGCTGTAGGTTTCATATACTTTAGGTTTCATATACTGTAGGTTTCATACAGTATACTGTAAGTTTCATATACTGTAGTTATCATATGCTGTAGGTTTCATATACTTTAGGTTTCATATACTGTAGTTATCATATACTGTAGGTTTCATATACTTTAGGTTTCATATACTGTAGGTTTCATACAGTATACTGTAGGTTTCATATACTTTAGGTTTCATATACTGTAGGTTTCATACAGTATACTGTAGGTTTCATATACTGTAGTTATCATATGCTGTAGGTTTCATATACTTTAGGTTTCATATACTGTAGTTATCACATACTGTAGGTTTCATATACTTTAGGTTTCATATACTGTAGGTTTCATACAGTATACTGTAGGTTTCATATACTGTATTTATCATATGCTGTAGGTTTCATATACTTTAGGTTTCATATACTGTAGTTATCATATGCTGTAGGTTTCATATACTTTAGGTTTCATATACTGTCGGTTTCATACAGTATACTGTAAGTTTCATATACTGTAGTTATCATATGCTGTAGGTTTCATATACTTTAGGTTTCATATACTGTAGTTATCATATACTGTAGGTTTCATATACTTTAGGTTTCATATACTGTAGGTTTCATACAGTATACTGTAGGTTTCATATACTTTAGGTTTCATATACTGTAGGTTTCATACAGTATACTGTAGGTTTCATATACTGTAGGTTTCATACAGTATACTGTAAGTTTCATATACTTTAGGTTTCATATACTGTAGGTTTCATACAGTACTGTAGTTATCATATACTGTAGGTTTCATATACTGTAGTTATCATATGCTGTAGGTTTCATATACTTTAGGTTTCATATACTGTAGTTATCATATGCTGTAGGTTTCATATAGTATACTGTAAGTTTCATATACTGTAGTTATCATATGCTGTAGGTTTCATATACTTTAGGTTTCATATACTGTAGTTATCACATGCTGTAGGTTTCATATACTTTAGGTTTCATATACTGTAGTTATCATATACTGTAGGTTTCATATACTTTAGGTTTCATATACTGTAGGTTTCATACAGTATACTGTAGGTTTCATATACTGTAGGTTTCATATACTGTAGGTTTCATACAGTATACTGTAGGTTTCATATACTGTAGGTTTCATACAGTATACTGTAAGTTTCATATACTTTAGGTTTCATATACTGTAGGTTTCATACAGTATACTGTAGGTTTCATATACTGTAGTTATCATATGCTGTAGGTTTCATATACTTTAGGTTTCATATACTGTAGTTATCATATACTGTAGGTTTCATATACTTTAGGTTTCATATACTGTAGGTTTCATACAGTATACTGTAGGTTTCATATACTTTAGGTTTCATATACTGTAGGTTTCATACAGTATACTGTAGGTTTCATATACTGTAGGTTTCATATACTGTAGGTTTCATACAGTATACTGTAAGTTTCATATACTGTAGTTATCATATGCTGTAGGTTTCATATACTTTAGGTTTCATATACTGTAGTTATCATATGCTGTAGGTTTCATATACTTTAGGTTTCATTAACTGTAGGTTTCGTATACTGTACCAGGAGTCTTAGACGACTTCTACGGAAATAAACGTGCCTATGCCTACCTCTTAATTTTGAGGTACTAAGTCATTAAATTTAAACACAGACCCATAATATTGAGAGATGAATTATTTTGTGATACAAATTCATTATTTATAGATATGAAGTTATTCTTTAGAGACACTATCTTTCTTTTGAGATACTAAGTTGTTAATTTGAGATAAGAAGACGTTATTTTAAGGAATTAAGTCATTACTTTGAGATACTGAGTCACTTTCATATACTAACTCATTATTTTGAGATGCTAAGTCTTTATTTTTTAAATACCAACCAAACAATCAAGAAAGTAATCTCCACATTAATCTGTACTGAACAGAATCTTTAGATTATAATTAAGATTAGATTAAGTGCGTCCGTCCTCTCTGCTGTATTTTACACAGAAATAAAAGGATAACAATTAGAGACACTTGAACTTAACATGATGAGGGGACATATTGTCAGCCTTAAATGTTTATTTATTTATATCTGTATATTTATTATTATTATCAGGCCATATTATTAAAGCCTGTTAAAAGGACATGAAATGGTTTTTAAGTTGCAGCACAGAACAGACGGCAGGACCTTTTCAGTGACACACACCTGACTGATTGTTCCTCTGTGTGTTCTCTGAATGATGGACGGAGTCTCGTTGAGCCTCTAAAGGAGCCGAGGTGACTCTGAGCAGCAGCAGGTGAAGATGATGAGTCCAGTGGTGACTGTGGTGCTCAGCGTTCAGCTCAGCATTCAGCTCAGCGTTCAGCTCACGTTTCATCAGCTGAAAGCTCTCTGCAGGATTATTCATCAAATCACCTCTGAAAGCTTTCTGCCTCACTGCTTACCGTCATGTCACCTGCAGGAACACCTGAACCTGACGACCTCTGACCTCCTCGGGGTCGTCTGCAGTCTCTAACATTAACATAGATGTTTACTGTGTGTTGTTGTGGTGTCAGTCTGTCTCAGGAGCTCAGCAGTCCTGATCAGAGCGCAGAGCTGAAGCTGCAGAGCAGAGCCATCGACTGGAAGATCCCCCGCTTCACTGGAGGAACACAACTGTCTGCTCTGTTCAAGGTACACACACACACACACACATCACAACATGTTTAGCTATGTTAGCATCATGGTTCTGTGGATGCTAACAGCAGTGTGTTCAGACTGAAACATCTCAGCATCTGTTGGATGGATTGGGGTGAAATACTCAACTGGAAAATGAGTCTGAAAACAGAAACAAGACAGAAACAAATGACCACGCGTCTCGTTAATATGAATTAAGTTGAGCGAACACACAACACAGCTTTGGGACAACCTCGTGATTATTGTTCTCTAACTGTTTCCAGCTGGAGGTGTCCGGCCTCAGCTCTGCCTCCATGTTGGAAGTTGGTCCGGTCGGTCTGAGCTTTGAGCTGCCCAAACTCACCGCCACGGGGCTGCAGATCCGCTTCCTCCGCCTGTCGCCCGTCCAGCCTGGCCCATCGCAGCGCTGGGTCAGATACGTCACCCACTCAGACTCCTACATCATCCGGATATAACCCGAGCATCTCAGCTGTTTGATGACAGAGCTGCAGGAAACTAATGAACTCACACAACTGTCAGTGTCCTTTCAAAATAAGACAGAGCTGCTTTAATCTTCAAGAACTTCTGTTTTATTCAGTCACGTGTTTTAGTTTTGTTTCTGTTGTAAAAACTGGAACTGAATTAAAATCCAGGAGGAGAGGATGAAAAACAGGATACACCAGTGTTCTGTTGCTGTTGTTATAATCTCTTTATATTCTGTATTTTCTCCTCATGTCAACAAATGTTTAGCAACATATTAGTCCATGTCTGAGCGCTGTCTGACTTGCTCTCTGTGTCTCTCAGCTGCGAGCCCTCTGGTTTCTGCTGAAGAAAAATATATCAGCAGATTTTAAAGATTCGGTATGCACGTTGAATAAAACCTCTCTGAGGCTGATAAGTGAACTGCTGTCAGCGTCCTGTTCCTCCTTTAGCTCCTGAGCATTGACCGCAATCAGTGACAAACTCCAGACTGACTGACTGAGCGTCAACATGTTGATAAAAGGCTGGTAAATAACATACCAATCATATTTAGAATATCTTTACTCTCTGTGATGTTGCTATATTTCATTGGCTCCATCACACTGAGTCGATTACTGTTTGATAATTAGTTTATCAGCTGACGTTATGACACAGTCCATGTAGAGGAGCTAGGCTACAGTTAGCTGGCTAACATTACCTCAGGTTCTAGTTAGCTTGTTTGTCGCTCCTGCACCAGCCTTAGCTAGCATAAAGAACTTTGTACATGAACATGATTTATTGTTGTTTAAATCAGCTGTTTGTCACAATACATAAGTTAATAGTATGGATCTTGTTAGCTGATGATGTAATTTGGTGAGCCAGCCACCTGACATATCCACTCAGATAATATTTTACTCACTACAATGTTAGCAAGACACATGCTAAGGTAAACCAAGTAGCTAACTAAGCTACACTGTATTGATCTGGTTCCTTCATAACGTTAGCTTATAAACTAATTTGCAAATAGCAAGCTGGCTAACTGCATCAGGTAGCATTTTGCTAGCAGTAACATTTTTTAAAAATTTTTTGAGCTTTTGCCTTTAATTGACATAAGAGAGTGAACTGGGGGAGTGAGAGAGAGTGGGGGGATGACATGCAGCAAATGGTCGTGAGCTGGAATCAAACCCGCGACCGCTGCAGCGAGGCAATGCCTCTGTATATGGGGCACCGGCACTATGCACTACGCTACCAACGCTGCGCTAGCAGTAATATCAGCAAACAGCATCCGATGTTGGTTGCTTTGTAGTGTTTGCTGATACAGTAATTAGCAAACAGTAAGCCAGGTAACTAACATAAACACTGAGATACAGTGGGGCAAAAAAGTATTTAGTCAGCCACTGATTTTGCAAGTTCTCCTACTTAGAAAGATGAGAGAGGTCTGTAATTTTCATCAGAGATACACTTCAACTATGAGAGACAAAATGAGAAAAAAAAATCCAGGAAATCACAATGTAGGATTTTTAAAGAATATATTTGTAAATTATGGTGGAAAATAAGTATTTGGTCAATAACAAAAGTTCAACTCAGTACTTTGTAACATAACCTTTGTTGGCAATGACAGAGGTCAAATGTTTCCTGTAAGTCTTCACCAGGTTTGCGCATACTGTAGCTGGTATTTTGGCCCATTCCTCCATGCAGATCACCTCTAGAGCAGTGATGTTTTGGGGCAGTCGCTGGGCAACACAGACTTTCAACTCCCTCCACAAATTTTCTATGGGGTTCAGGTCTGGAGACTGGCTAGGCCACTCCAGGACCTTGAAATGCTTTTTGCGGAGCCACTCCTTCGTTGCCCGAGCGGTGTGTTTGGGATCATTGTCATGCTGGAAGACCCAGCCACGTTCCATCTTCAATGCTCTCACTGATGGAAGGAGGTTTTGGCTTACAATCTCACGATACATGGCCCCGTTCATTCTTCCCTTAACATGGATCAGTCGTCCTGTCCCCTTTGCAGAAAAACAGCCCCAAAGCATGATGTTTCCACCCCCATGCTTCACAGTAGGTATGGTGTTCTTGGGATGCAACTCAGCATTCTTCTTCCTCCAAACACAACGAGTTGAGTTTTTACCAAAAAGTTCTATTTTGGTTTCATCTGACCACATAATATTCTCCCAATCCTCTTCTGGATCATCCATGTGCTCTCTGGCAAACTTCAGACGGGCCTGGATATGTACTGGCTTAAGCAGGGGGACACGCCTGGCGCTGCAGGATTTGAGTCCCCCTCGGCGTAATGTGTTACTGATGGTAGCCTTTGTTACTTTGGTCCCAGCTCTCTGCAGGTCATTCATCAGGTCCCCCCATGTAGTTCTGGGATTTTTGCTCACCGTTCTCATGATCATTTTGACCCCACGGGATGAGATCTTGCATGGGGCCCCAGATCAAGGGAGATTATCAATGGTCTTGTATGTCTTCCATTTTCTTACAATTGCTCCCACAGTTGATTTATTCACACCAACCTGCTTGCCTATTGTATATTCACTCTTCCCAGCCTGGTGCAGGGCTACAATTTTATTCCTGGTGTCCTTCAACAGCTCTTTGGTCTTGGCCATGGTTGAGTTTGGAGTCTGACTGTTTGAGGCTGTGGACAGGTGTCTTTTATACAGATAACGAGTTCAAACAGGTGCCATTAATACAGGTAACGAGCGGAGGACAGAAGAGCTTCTTAAAGAAGAAGTTACAGGTCTGTGAGAGCCAGAAATCTTGCTTGTTTGTGGGTGACCAAATACTTATTTTCCACCATAATTTACAAATAAATTCTTTAAAAATCCTACATTGTGATTTCCTGGATTTTTTTTCTCATTTTGTCTCTCATAGTTGAAGTGTATCTCTGATGAAAATTACAGACCTCTCTCATCTTTCTAAGTAGGAGAACTTGCAAAATCAGTGGCTGACTAAATACTTTTTTGCCCCACTGTAGTGTTTTGCTAGCAATAACATTAGTGAGGAAGCTACGGTTAGCCAGCCAGCTGTTACTAAGCTACACTGAATTGATCTGCTTTGGTTGATTCGTAACAAGAATTAATAAAATAATTGACAAATGGCAAGCTAGCTAACTATACCCAGATAGTATTTTGCCAGCAATAATGTTAGCAAGAGAGCAAGCTATGGTAGCCAGAAAGTTGTTGCTAAGCTACACCATGTTGATCTGATGCTGGTTGCTTAAAGCATTAGCTGATAAAACAATTAGCAAACAGCAAGCCGTCTAACTATGCACTCAGATAGTATTTTGCTAGCAGTGATGTTAGCGAGAAAGCAAGCTAAGGTGAGACAGCTAGCTGTAACTAAGCTACACTGCATTGTGCATCTGATGCTGGTTGCTTTGTAATGCTAGATGATAAGCTCATCTACAAACGGCACGCCAGCAAATGACTCTCAGATAGCAATAATGTTCACAAGAAAGCTAGCTAAAGTAGCCAGCTAGCTGTTGCCAAGCTATGCTATACTTATCTCACAGTAACCGCCTCAGAGCTTTGTTTAACGTTACTCTTTTCAGTTAAGCGTTCATGTGTGGACGCGTTTAAATCTAAGCTGAAGACACGTTTTCTCTTTGATCGTCCCTCAGGTTTGTGTTTAATCCTCATATTTTATTATCAGATCTCACTATTCTGTGCTCTGTTTTCTTTTTCACTTGTTTATTTGTGCATGTTTTGGCGTTTGATGTTATTTCTCACACGTTTTGCTTTGTCTTTATAATTTATTTTATCGCACAGCACTTTGGTCGACTGGTTGTCTTTAAATGTGCCTCATAAATAAATTTGATCTGACACATTGTAAATAAACTCTTCTATTAATTAGGGCAAGTAAATAATTTTCTGTTGCATTAAAAAATCTTAATGTTCTAATATTCCTCAGTCAGGGGCCATTAGATTCGGTCTGACTGAGGCCCCGCCAGAACACAGCTGTGTGCCAACCAACCCCAGTCTCCCCTAATCCATAATATGAATAATGAAAGTCATCATCCTAACATGTTGGTGACAAAGAAAAGATTTAAAAGATCAATTTATGATCAAAAGAGTTGCTGATTAATATTCTGTCGACAGAATAATCGATTAGTTGACTGATGTTGCAGCTTCATGTTGTCATGTTTGCTGGAGAGACTCTGCGTTGCGCAACGTGTGATCTGCAACACACACACACACACACACACACACACACACGCACACACAGATCCTGCCTTTGCGGAAGCCAGAGGAGCCGAGGCGGCGCTAAATTAAATTAGCATACTAACTAGTTAGCAGTGCGCCGATGTGGATGGACGGATGAACCGAGCCGCCTGAACAAACACACCGTCTCTACAGTCGACACATCACCGGGACCGGGCTCATTTAGTCGCGATCATCGTGCCGTCCGCCTGCCGAGGAGATGGGGGACAAGGCGGGCACCAGGTAGGATGGCTAAGCTACAGCGGCTAACAGCTAGTTAGCATCACGCACTTTGCTAACGTTAGCCGAGCTGCTGCTGGCCCGGGCGGGGGGAGCTTTTCTCCGCAGCGCAGATTTACCCGATTTAAACACGACAAACCCGGACACGGAGAGCACCGGGCGGCTCCCCGGGGCATGTTGGAGCCTGTAATGCGATGACCTCGCTCGGAGGAGGCGAAGTTAGCTCAGCAGGGTGGGGTTAGCTAACCGTCTCCAGCGGACAGGACGGTGCTCCAGCCTCCGCTCACATATCTGTCAGATGAACATATCTGCTTAATGTGACTCTGTTTATGAAAAGATAAATACTTAACAAATCATCAAGGCTGCCGTTTTAATCCAGCACACCAGTTACACATGCAGCCGCTCGTGCTTTAATATGAAGCAGTGTCGTAGGCAGGAATTCCCACGGTGCTTTTCCAACAAAATACGGCCGCGGTGGGCGGAATCCTCTGATGGAAACCTGCAGTTAAAGTTGGGATTTTATTGCATTACAATGCTGCCTGGTGGATGTTGGCAACGCCGAATTTAACCTAACACTTAAATGTTTCATAAACATGTAGAGTTGTGTTTTAACTTGTCGATCACACGCCGAACATTTAAAATGTAAATATTTTGTTATGGACTTTGGTTCGTTCGTGGTCTTAATGGATTAAATGCCGCTTTGTGGATGGTGTCAGCGCTGATTTCAACCAAACTCTTAACTGTTTAACAAACGTGCAACTGTGTTTTATCTCACTTATTACACACACAACATTTAAAATGTAAATATTATCTCACGGCGTTTGGTGCAATCTTGATTTCATTTGATTAAAATTGGATTAAATTGCTGCTTGATGTATATCGTCAACGCCGAATTTCACTTAACACTAATACGTGACATAAAGCATGTAGAGATGTGTTTTATTTTGCAGACTACACACCGAGTCTTTGAAATTTAGATATTGTCGAATGGAGTTTGGTGCGATCGTGATGTTATCGGATCAAGATGTTGCTTGGTTTTTATCTTAACACTTGAACGTTTTATAAAACTCGTGGAGATGTGTTTTATCACACAGACAACACCAAGACAGTTTAACATTCAGATTACTGAATGTTATCAACGCTGATGTCAACTAAACTCTTCAGTGTTTGATAAAACATGTAGAGTTGTGTTTTGTTGTGTCGACTCTACACACAGAACATTTAAAGCTGAAATATTGTTGAACTGAGTTTGGTGTGATTTGGATTGTGGATCAATGTGCTGCTTGGTGCATGTTGTCAACGCTGATTTTAAAACACTTAAACACTCAAATGTTCCAGAGCACAGGTAGTGTTATGCTCATCTTGTCAACTACACACCAAGCGTTATGAAAATATTAATATTCTGGATAGGAGTTTGGTGCGATTGTGATTTTATTGGATCCAGAAGCTGCTCCATCAAAGTTAGTTTCAACTAAACACTTGAATGTGCCATAAAACATGTAGAGTTTATCGACTACACGCCGAATGTTTAAAATGTGAATATTTCAGATGGACTTTGGTGCGATTGTGATTTTATTGGATTAAAACTGGATCAAAATGCTGCTTGATGCAGGTCGTCAGTGCCGGTTTTAACTAATCACTACATGTAGAGATGTGTTTGGACTCGCTGACAACACATGGAACATTTAAATCTGAATATTTTCTAATGGAGTTTGGTGCAGCTGCGCTCACCGAGGAGCCGTAATAAGCTGCTACTGACTCCAGGTAAACTGGTACCACAGCTGCTGATCAGCTGTAGGTGTGACGAGTTTTGGGGCTCCAGTGAATACAGTTTGTTTTAGACGCAGGAAACTCCTCTGACTGGGTTTGTTTTCAACTGATGGCGATGATTTGTTGAACATGTTCAGGTGTCTCTGAGCTTCAGTCGCCTCCTCTTTACCTTCACTCTCCCGTTAATCAGCTGTGGTGTTTGTGTCTTTGTTGTTCCTGCTCAGAGTCACAGATCTTGTTTCAGACGTCTCAGCTCTGAACTAGGTTCGGAGGCTGTTTACATGCTGCGTGTTTGTCATACGGACGTGTTATAGCGGGGACAGACGCCTCTTTGTTTGCTGCTTTTATCAGATATAGGAGGGAGGCAGTGGTCGACTGTCGGACTGAACTCTGCGGTCGGCACCGTGTATTTACTGTGATTCAAAACAAACTTTCCTGCCTCTCTGCGTCCCCGCATACTTCACTTCCTGTTAGGAAACAGGTGGGAAACATGGAGGAGAGGAAACGAGCAGGAGGAAAGACAAACAGTGAGGCTGTTGAAGAAACCTCGCTGCATGTATAGATGTTGTCATCGGCCAGGAAGTGTGTGAGCGATCAGCTGGAGATAATTTAAAAAAAACAAAAACACCATCAGCATGTGGAGCTGCTGCGATCGCTCAGTGTTGACACGACAACAGTCCGAGGGAACGTCGTACATTTATCTGACGCCTGTCACACTGCAGGAGCCCAGATATGGAGGACGGAAAATAACGAACGTATCAGTAAATAAATAAATAGTGTTGTCATGATACTGGAGTTACTAACTTGAATACAAGTCCCTACAAATACTGACATTTGACACTATTTTTTAAAACCACGGGGAAAATTAAACACGGAGAGCTTTAGATATTAATTTTTAATTAAAAGCTAAATATTACAAAGCAACAACAACTTTATTTTTTCTTGGCTGGCAGCAGAACAACTGCAGGAAACATGAACAGCTGCTGACGCTGCATCCAAACATTCAGAATCATTAAGTATCAGTAAATCTATATTTGTGACGACAATAAAATAAATGTGTCAATAACTACAGAAATAATGAATAACTACATAGATAAATAAATACACGACATGGAAAATAATCAAGTTCTGCAAAATGTAGCAAAAAAATTAAGTCCTGTTTAGTAAAGTTTTATTTATAAATTTATTTTAATTTTTATTAGAGCATGTATTTACTTATTTATATGTTACGTTTATTTGTGTTTATTTATACATTTATTAATTAATTTATTTTCAGATTCAGTCATTTATTTCCATATTTCTATACACATTTATCTTCATTTTGTTAACACACATTGATACAAATATTCAGTTATTTATCATTAGATTTATTTCTTTATTTTCAGATGTCTACATTTATTTGTTTATTCGTACTTGACTCATTTTTCATCCTCTGCACATAAAGCTGCAGCAATGAATATTAATGTTAATTTAAAGTTGTTGCTGGTTGTGATGCAGATGATAATAATAATGATAATAATCAGTCGGCTCCTCAGAGCATCTGACTCGTTGCTTCGTTATCAGGTCGCAGCTGTTTTTCTGTCGTTAGATATTTCCTGTGTGATTTCAGATGGTGGACGCTGTGTTTATGACATCAGAGACTCACAGCTCCATCCTTTTTTAAACTGTATGTATTTAACGTAAATATGATGACGCTCAGTTCACTGTGACGTGTGAAACTTTGACAAGCAGTATTTTACTTTGTGACTGTGTTCACACATGTTTCTGTGATGTCACCTGATTGAGCGACGGACTGAGTGTCACCACTTCATCATGTGTTTCACACACGGTAAACGTAACGGAGAATCATCAGTATCAGCTCTGAGCTGTCGTCACGCTCCGTCTCGCTGCTCTGCGTTAACGACATCACGTTTTTAATATCTGAAACATGGAGAACGATTTTATTTACTGAACACACAATGATCTTCAGAAATGTTCAGATTAACGACCCGACTGTAGATGATGACGTTTAAAAAACTTTAAACTAAAACAGAAAAATGTTTGAAGAACTTTAACTGTCTGTTGTGACTCATTTTATACTTGTTAATAAAAACAGGAAGGATGAGGTCAGCTGTGGTCGTCATGATCGTGATGATGTTGTATGGATAAGTCAATCAGACTCAGTCTCTTAACATCCCATAATATCCACTCTCAGCCCTGATTGGTCGGTTATTATTTCACATGATGAAGTCGTTTATTTCTCAACCGAAGTGTTTCCACATAAAGTTAATCTGTAAGCTCTGCCGCAGAGACAAGAGTGAAGACACCGACAGAGACATCACATTTAACTTTCACTGAGGCTGAAGGTGCTGTTGAGTGATGACGATGATGATGATGATGATGATGATGATGATGATGATGATTAGATAAAGAGCAACTTGTTCCAAAAATGTAAAATTTAAACACATCATCACTGTTAAATAAAATCCTACTGATAAAACTCCAGAGAATAAACTGGAATAAAAGAGATGAGGATGATGATGATGATAATAAACAGAGAGGAGGAGTCCAGGTCATCTGTCAGTCACCTGTCAGTCACCTGTCATGATGCAGAGTCACGACTGTACATGAACAAAACACTAACAGGTTTAACCGACTGATAATTCTGGTGCAGACTGCTGAGGGGTGGACGATTAATCGCTGAGACGTTTAATCACGTACATTCCTAAATTTAATAATGCTGTGAGTTTGAAAAGTGTCCTGATGACGTCTGACACCTGGAGAAACCAAATGATGTCCAGCTTCCTGCGGCACTCATCGTAAAGCTGCGGCAGAGCAATTTGAGAGAAATATTTCCTGTATTTGCTCTCAGTGTCGTCGCTGGGACGCCACTTTCTCAGGTGATGGAGAAGATGTGTTGTGTTTCCTGTCCTGGTTGGCACCAACCATACTTTGCAGACCGTCTTTGTGTCATCACCTTTCAAGTAGCCAAACCACGTCCAGATTATTGATGCCGTGTGACCTTTTGTTAATCCATGGTTTGGTTGAAGCTCTTCTTCAGCTTCACCGCCGCTTTGCTCCTCATTTTCCCGTCCCTTCGTTATGTCCACGCTGCTTTCACTTCCTCCTCACCTTGGTACAAACTTGGAGTTAATGACACACATGGCCAACACTGCAGACTGACTGACTGACAGCTCTCTGTTAACTTCTGCTGTTTGGATCTGGATCTGTCTATATCCTGAAAAAATGACTAGTTTATCGTCAACATACATTTTATTGCGATCCTGTTTCGAGATCGTTTTATCGCCCAGCCCTAATTTGAAGATACTCCAGGAAATGACATCACAGTGAGCACAGATAATACAGTAGGTGCTGGCTGACTGTTTATAGCAGAGTTTAAAGGTTAAAGTACTATGGGACTTGATTCTCTGTTTTTACTTCATACACTGCTCTAACCTGTCGGGACACAATGAACCCAACTCACTGTGGTTGTTGCATTAAACCTCCCTCGGCACTGGACCACAAACACACACACACTCAGGCCTTTATACTCAGCTGCAACACTTAGATAAGAAAAAGACGCTTCATCTAAAAAGCTTAAGTATTAAATTTGGTCACAAATTATCTTAAAAAGCCCAAAATGTCTGCTCCCTGACAGAAACCTGGCTCCACATCTTTGTTTGTAAAAATTAAATGACTTAATTATGATAAATTACTGAAACAATGAATCATTAAATAAAGTTGCAGCTTTGTGTCGATTGATTAATGATCTTGACTAAGTCCACAAAAACTGTCCTGAACTTTAAACTCTAGAAACATTTCCACCTGCAGCCGGTGAGATTAGAGGCGACGTTACTGTCACAGCTCCAAGGGAGCAAAGTTCAGAGCAATGTGTGTGTGGTGATAATAAAAGAGGAAATAATGATAAACAGAGAGGAGGAGAAAAAAATTAAACACCATGCAGATATTTTCTGTTCTAAATGAATTAAATGTTACAGACTAAAGAATTAAGATAATCAGCTGTGTTAATAACGATCAGCTGTGTTGATAATGATCAGCTGTGTTGTTAATGATCAGCTGTGTTGATAATGATCAGCTGTGTTGTTAATGATCAGCTGTGTTGATAATGATCAGCTGTGTTGTTAATGATCAGCTGAGTTGTGTGTCTGTAGCATCACACAGTGTCAACAGTTACCGGTTCGTCAGGTTTCTAATGTCCCATGATTATAACCTGTCTACAGCTGCTGGATCATTACATGTGTGTGACATTAAACACAAGCCGGTGACATGCCTGTCACCAGGACGGACAGGAAGGAGGGGCGGGGCTACCAAAATAAAACCCAGGTCATTGTGAGGAAGTGGAATTTTCCTCCTGAGCACGATCAGACCTGTGGTGTTGTGTTTTTGTCACATGACAAGTTTTGTTCCACTAAACAGTGAAAGATGTTTCGAAGTGTTAGTGTTATGATGATGATGATGATGATGACATTTAGAGGCCTGTAAAGATGAGGGGTGTGTGTGTGTGTGTGTGTGTGGCGACAGCAGCAGAGGAAGTTGAACCACAGTGGTGAACAGGAGGAAGTTCTGTGGACTGAATGAAATCCAGCGAGCGTCAGGGTGTCACAGTGTCACAGTGTTTGGCTGATAAATATTGGTGTTCTGGTTTGTTCAGGTCGGCGCACAGACGTCTGAATCTGCATCAAACTGTCTGAACTCTGAACCAGAGTAAAGATGTTCATACAAAATCCATATTCTGATGTTTAGAATAAAGCCTGTGTCTCAGGACAGATGATATAAAGTTCCTCTGATGACCTTCATCTCCTGCAAACATTCATTTGTACGTCAAAGCTGCGTTTGACTTCAGGTTTTTATAATAAAGAGGAATAAAGACAAGCTGGAACGTGACTTTTGTAATAACACATAATGAAAAATCTATGAAATGCTATTTAACTCAATATTGGATACATAAATATGCCTATAAAATATTTAAGTATGGCCAGGAAATAAGTATTCTTATGTAATAAGTATGCCAGTGAAATTAATAAATACTTATTTAATAAAAATACCTTTGAAATAAATAAATATGGCAGTGAAATAAAGAACAATGTCTGTGTAAAACATCCTTTAAAATAGATTTAAAAAATGCCTATAAAAATGCCTTCAAAAATGAATACATGCCTAAAAGATAAATAAAAGTGCCTATGAAATAAATATGCTCATGACATAAAATATAATTACTATAGAATTAATTAATCAGTCAATAATATATTAATGTGGAATTATAGAATAAAGTCCTGGAATAAATCAAACATTAGTTTCCTTGCTGTCAAAGATTTTAATGCTGCATTATATAATAATAAAAAACGGTGGTTGATGATAAGGATAGACCGATACATCGGCCGGCCAATATACCAGGCCGATATTTGAGTTTTTTTTACTTGTATCGGCCGATACGCGCATGGGTTTGTGGATTTATTTTTCCCTGGCACTTTTTTTCATTTGAAAGTATGTGGTTAAGTTGAACAAAGCTGTTGAATCCTACTGTGTACAGTAGTTGTTGTTTTATGCTTCAGCTTAAATATTTGTTTATTTTATAAAGACATTACTGGAAGATTTAAGAGCACTGAACTCTTTTTTTTTTTATTTGAATGTATAATAATAATAATATTCTACCTGTTCTACCTCAACTTTCCATCTTGTTTTAGTATTTTTTACTGTTCAATAAATGTTTCTTATTTTAAACTTGAGACCTGTAATATCTGTTATCATTGTGTCATATTTTTTTGATGTAAATTGAGGGAGCAAAAGCAGTATCGGCCCCAAATATCGGCTCAAGAAAATCGGCAGTCCATAATCGGTCATCGGCTAAGGGTGATGGAAAAAAATCGGCATCGGCATCGGCCCTTAAAAAATCCATATCGGTCTATCCCTAGTTGATGATGAACTGTTTAAATGCTGAAGGTTAAATGAACGAATGAAGAAAGCATTCATCTGAAGTCAAGACTGAACTCGCAGTTGGATATGAAGCAATTAAATTCAGACACAAACAGTCGGTTCTTGTCCAGACATGAAGCGACTGCATCACCTCAGGTCACGGGGGGACGGCGGCGTCCTCAGCCCGTCTGTCCCTGCAGACCGCCGCTCACCCGCTGCAGGTGGATCAGCTGCTGCTCCTTCACACGTTTATCCGGCTGGAAAGTTTTGGACGCAGCCAGGCGGGCGTTAAAGTGTGTTTACATGCAGCAGGCTGTTTTTTGGAAGAGCTCTGTTCTCTCGGGAGCCGGTCCAACCTCCCGTCACAGTGACGGCGGGGGGAGTGGATCCAAAGGAGGCTCAGAGATAAACATGTGACACTCACGACAAGAGTTTAAAAACACCGTGTCACATTTCAGATCCTGAATCATCTCAGGTCACCTCCGACCACCTTCACGTCCCACTGGATCCCAGCGACACTTAAACTTTCTTTTTAATCCATTTTCCAGTTTCACACTGAAAATAAAATGGAATAAAAATCTTTCTGTTTTTGTACAGAAGAGTTCAGCTGAGAAATACTGGACTGTTGAACCGTCTGTACTCAAACGAAACAAAATGTTTGAACGTTATTTTGGTAGAAACTGAAGTTTACCTCCTGTGAGATATTCTATCCTACCTGCAGGGTTTTACCTCCTATGTACGTGATAAATCCTACAAACAATATTATCGCTAGCAAGAGGGAATTATCTCTTTACTTATGGAGTACTATCTCCTACCTACGAGATATTGTCTCCTGCCTAGAAGATATTGTCTTCTATATACGAGATATCGTCTCCTACCTACGAGATATCGTCTCCTACCTATGGGATATTGTCTCCTGCCTAGAAGATATTGTCTTCTATATACGAGATATCGTCTCATACCTACGAGACATCGTCTCCAATCTACGAGATATCGTCTACCTACAAGATAATGTCTTCTATATACGTTCTATATACGAGATATCGTCTCCTACCTACGAGATATCGTCTCCTACCTACAAGATAATGTCTTCTATATACGTTCTATATACGAGATATCGTCTCCTACCTACGAGATATCGTCTCATACCTACGAGATATCGTCTCCTACCTACGAGATATCGTCTCCTACCTACGAGATAATGTCTTCTATATACGAGATATCGTCTCCTATCTACGAGATATCGTCTCCTACCTATGGGATATTGTCTCCTGCCTAGAAGATATTGTCTTCTATATACGAGACATCGTCTCATACCTACGAGATATTGTCTCATACCTACGGAATATCGTCTCATACCTACGAGATATCGTCTCATACCTACGGGATATCGTCTCCTACCTACGAGATATAGTATAACATATATACAGATATAGTATGGATATACAGGAATTTGAGTTGGCAATCACATATGCATTATACAAAGGTAAAAATATCAAAAACAATTGCTCTGTTACACAAAGTAAATGATTCATTAGATAATAAAGCATTGTACATTTTATACAACACCATGATTGTTCCGTATCTGACCTACTGTGTTGAAGTTTGGGGAAATGCTTTTAAAACATATACTCAGTCAATTTTCATTTTACAAAAAAGAGCTATAAGAATAATCAGTAGAAAAAGATATAGGGATCCAACAAATAAATTATTCCTTCAGTTAAAATTGTTGAAATTTCATGAATTAGTAGATTACAGAAGATTAGTAGATTATTTTGCAGTATTCTGCAAATTATGTTTAAAGCCCATAAAAAACTTTACCAATCAATATTCAGAAAATATTTGAAAAAAGAGAAAGCAAGTATAATTTAAAAGGAACAGAGATCTTTAAAAAAACAAGATTCAGAACTAAACTGATGGAACGTTGCATTTCTGTGAAAGGAATCAGTTTATGGAATAATCTGAACAAAGAAACCAAAGAATCCAAGTCAAACATTACATTTAAAAGAATAATTAAAGCCAATGTTATGGAAATATATTGAAATATGTTAGTTATGTTTGACTGTCATACCCATTGTCATGAAAGGTGTAGTATATAACTTTAAAAATAAATAAATAAAAAATAAATGTTTGAATGGTATCAATTAAATTGTAACTCGGGAACCAAAAGAATGTGACTGTTTATGTTGTGGCTGGCAGCTATTTTATTTTATTTTTGTTTATTTTGTTGTTTTAATTTAAGGCTTTGTAAATTGATTTTCTGGGATAAAGGGGCAGATTAAATAAGATTATTCTTCTTTCTGCTCCCTTTCATTCAGATTTGGGAATGTTGTGTTTATATTGTTTTTGTTTTTTTTTTTCTTTTTTTCAATGAATGAAATAAAAATAAATGAATAAATATAGTCTCCTTCCAACAAGATATTATGTCCTACCTATGGGATATTATCTCGTACCTGTGGGATATTTTCTATCCACAGGTTATTATGCCCTACGTAGAGTAAATTATCCCCTGCTCATGGGATATTATCTACTTCATACAAGATATTATTTCATACCTATATTGTCCCCTACCCACCGGATATTCTCTCCAACCTATGAAGTTATTATGTCGTCTGTATGGAGATGATATGTTTCTGTGTGGTGCTCTCAGAGCTGCAGCTCATCAGTGTTTCAGCAGCTCAGTAATAAACAGGACTTAAAACTGGAGCCACACAAACCTGTAAATGAGTTTTCATTCGGACTTTGAAGTGATCTAAATATACCGCTGGTGGCGGCGGTGTGGAAAGGCTCTGTGACAGGAAGCAGCCATCAGCTGGAGCCGCCGCTCTGCTGTAAACAGTTTACTGGCTGTTAAAACATTTCAGATGACTGTGTTTCCAGATTCTCCCCAACGGCACGCCTCATTTTTATTTTAACTGCTTTGGCGTCGAGCTGGAGATGCACAGAGGAGAAATGAACTGTGTTTGTTACTTCCTGTGTTGTGGCGCTAGTTGTTGAAGGAAGTGACCATTTCACACCTGTGCTGTGAAACTCAGTGGTGGAGTTTCCTGTTTCTTTGTTTCTCTGTGATGAAGCGGCGAAGTCATGGTTGGAGTGATGATCCTGATCATCAATACTGACGATACAGGACTCACTGAAGCATGTTGACCCCTGACCTCTGGACGTTGATGTGTCAGCAGTGCAGCTGTGGCACATTTCAAATAAATACATAAGATAAATATTTAGAAGAGTAACTTCGGACGTTAAATCCTGAGGTTTAATAAGTAAGGAAACAGTATCTTGACTGACACAGTCAAACATTTCTTTCCTTTACTCACAGTGGAACATTCATTTATTTATTTATTCATTTATTTATTTATTATTAACAGTGAGGTATTAAAAGTTTCGGCGTCACCAAACAAGAAGAATCAAAATGACGACACATTTCTTGATGCTCTCCTTCTTAAATCGTCTCTTTCTCTGATGAACCTCTGGCATGTTTCTAACTACATAACGCGGCCTGAACAGTGGGTGGGTGTCAGGGGGTTCTGGGTACAGCATGGACTGCAGCTCTTCACCTGCCCCCATTAAAGCTCTGCGGTGACAGCCTATAATAACCCAGATCAGACAGACCAGTCTTTCTCTGAAACCACTTCCTCCTGGGCTTCCTGTCTGTGTTGAAACAAACTGCGTCCTCGTTTGACGACATTTCCTCTGATTATTTGACCAAATGTTTGAAACGTGTCAGTTTGATTTGAGACAAATATAAAAACTAACATGAGTCTTCTTCTTCTTCCTCCCTCTCTGCCTCCTCTTCCTCTTTCCAACCTTCTCAGAGTTTTCAAGAAGTCGAGCCCCAACTGTAAGGTGAGTCGTCTCTGCTGAGGTGACGTGACAGATACAGATACAGAGACCAGCTGAGGCAGAAGGGTTCAGACTGAGCAGCAGCAGCAGTGATGCTCCGGCTCAAACTGGATCTGTGGATTTATTTTAATAGTTTTCAGCTCCAAAATGAAAATCTGCAGTTTTGTTTTCCTCGTGATGTCGTCGACAATATTTATTTACAATACCAACTGTTTCTGAACAAAAATAACTTCACACAATAGAAACATAAACACATTAAAACATAAAATGAGCTGCAGCAGGATAAAAGAACGACTGCATAGACGTGACTGTGTCCCTTCATCTCCATCATAATAATACCAGCATGATTTTTAATATCATATTAAAAGATTCATGTCATTAAACTCGACTTGTTGACGTCATACTGTTACCCAAAGCAACAACACTCACGGCTACAAGCAGGGATGTACAATATATAAACAGGGCCGATGATGTGACATTATTGTGATCACAGCTGATGTATAGAGACAGTAATAATAATTCTAATGTGTCCAGGTGACAGTTTACCTGGGAAAGAGAGACTTTGTGGATCACCTGGACCATGTGGACCCAGTTGGTGAGTCGCCTCCTCTCTTTCTACGTTCACATTCAAATGTTCTTTAACATTTGTGAAGTCAAAAGTTGCAGATGTCGTCATGTTTGTTCAGGTGACGTGTTTTTCTTTGGTATTTGTTTTATTTTTTAAAAATACATTTTTATTATTATTTTTTTCTTCCTTATTTTAATGAACGAGGTATCCGTGTTGTTGTTATTGTTATTTTTATGTTTTTCATTTATTTTCCCGTTACTGTTTCATTTGTTTTTTAATTATTATTTTATTTTTTCCCCTATTTTATTTCATTTGGTGTTTGTTGTTATTATTGTTTAATTTTTTAAGAATGATAATAATAATAATAGTAAAATGATAATCATGATAATTGTTATTTTTTTAATTTTCTTAATACCTTATTTTATTTAATTTGGTATTTGTTTGTTTTGTTTTCATTCATTTTTATTATCGGAGTAATTAATCGTTTATTATGAAATCATAATTATTTATTTTATTTCATTTATTATTTGTTGTCTTTGTTATGATGATTTTTTTGACTAATTTCTCGACAGTAATTGCTCTGTTTATTCCAAATAAACCTGATGATGATGTTGTTAATGATAAATAATAATAAGAGTTGATTATGAAAGTAGGGCTGCCACTAACGATTATTTTCATTGTCGACTAATCTGTTGATTATTTCTTCGATTAGTTGACTAATCACTTCATCGAAAAAATGTGTTAAAATGTTGAAAAATGTCGGTCTGTCTCGCCCAAACCCCAAAATTATGTCATCTAATGTCCTGTTTCATACTCACGCCAAAGGGTTTTAGTTCACTGTCACAGGAGAGTGTGTAAAGCTGCCAATATCTGAACGAAAGAAGCTGCAGTAAGAGTATTTTGGGCACTTTTATAGTACTTTTCTATGAAAAATGACTCAAACCGATTAGTCGACTACTAAAATAGTCACCGATTAATTTAATAGTCGATTAGTCATCGATTAGTCGACTAATCGTGGCAGCCCTATATGAAAGTCACCTGAGCAGAGTTTGTGTTTATGAATCTGTCGCAGCAGAAACTGTCAAATGAAGTTTGTTGGAGGCAGGTTTGTGATGATCTGTCTGTGTGTGTGTCTGTGTGTCCGTCTGTGTTCTTCCTGCTGACAGATGGAGTGATCCTCGTAGACCCCGAGTACCTGAAGGACAGGAAAGGTACGACAACTTCCTGTTAGGAAGGAGCCTGCAGTCACAGCTGCAGCAGTCTGAACTCTTACCTCAGTTAAAGTGTGTTCACATCTCATCATAGATTTATTATGTCTCCTGTTAAATATGTGTCAAAGCTCAATGATGGATTTATTTTATCATATGTGGTGTTTATTTTTGACGTGTTGTTAAAAGTTTTTCTGATGAATAAATCTAGTTAGTTTTTAAATGATGGATTCATCCAGAGTTTATTAATCAGTGTGTGAAAGCTGCTGCTCCGATAAACTGAATGAATTTAAATGGTTTTAAAAAGCAAAAATAAAATAAATGTGTTATAATGAGATCAACAGGAAACAATGAAACAGAGACAAACACAGAGATGAAGAAAATATCAGAACAATAACCTTATTCAGAACACTAGAGTATTAGACAAAGAGTTTCCTAAAGATGAAGCAGCAGGTAACACTGCTCCTCTTCCTCCCTGTAGTCTTCGTCACACTCACCTGTGCATTTCGTTACGGCCGTGAGGACCTGGACGTCCTGGGTCTGTCCTTCAGGAAGGATCTCTACATCTCCACCTTCCAGGTCAGAGCTCCACCTCCAACTACACTTCACACACCTCACACACCTCTGACTGTACCTCACACACCTCACACACTTCACACACCTCACACACAGGGCATAAAATTAACTTTTTACCACATCTGCCATTGGCTAGTGACCTCCAAAAATTTACCGGCCACATATTTTTCACCAGCTTAATAAGAAAATCATACCTTGTTTGACTAAAAATAACTACCTTATGTTTTTAGTATGAAAATCCAACTTTAGGAAAATCCAACCCTGTCCTCTGTGTTTCTTTGGTGTGCTTCCAGCAGCTCATCATCTTGGTGTGGGGGTTGTAGGTCAACCATGACCGCGGCTGGCCAGCCTCATCTAGTTTCCTTTTTTCAATAAAACGCTGTGCGACATTTGTACTTTGTTTTACTGTCTGTTCTTCTTGTCCATGTCCAGCATGTTCATCTTCATTTTCCCTCTTTTCTTGCGGTGAATTCACACCAGGAGTGTGTCGCCACATCTTGCTCAGAAGTTACCACAGAATGCCTGGGAAACAAGTTCCGGTAGTTGACGTCATGTGTTCCTGGCACACGTACAATTAGCCGCGAGGGTCAAAATAGTCTGACACAGCTGGCAGAAATAGTCGAAGCACATAAAAAAATCCACATGCAGTGCAAAATTTTCCATCAGCCACTGGCAGGTGTTTGTTGTTTTACAAGCCAAACTAATTTTTTAGGCGCCATTGGCGCTTGGCGGGTGTTAATTTTACGCCCTGCATCACACACCTCCGACCACACCTCACACACCTCACACACTTCACACACTTCACACACTTCACACACTTCACACACCTCACACACCTCACACACTTCACACACTTCACACACCTCACACACTTCACACACCTCCGACTACACCTCTGTAGTTGTTTACAGGTTTCACTGTAAAGTTAACCAGATGTCTGCAGGCTAAATACTGTCTCCTCTGTCCCCGTGTCTCCGTCCCTCTGTCTCCTCAGGCGTTCCCTCCGGTGCCTGAGGAGAAGAAACCCAACAGTCGGCTGCAGGAGAGGCTGCTGAAGAAACTGGGCCAACATGCGCACCCCTTCTACTTCACTGTGAGTCCCTGCCTGTCCTTGACATGTCTCTCTACAGTTTAAAGGAGATAAAAACTTGTGCAGCAGAGCCTGCGCACGTGGCCTACACTGATGTGAGCATTTATACCTGTGCGGTGGTGTGTCTGTGTCACTCTGCAGTTACACCTCCAAAACACTAGTAGGCGGTGGACGTTTCTGTGAAGCGCTGTAAAGTTTTGTTGATTCAAACACACATTAAACATGGCTTAATAGAGACAGTTTCAGACACAAATCAGCTTCAGTATAACTCGCAGCATTCACAGACAAACACTTATTTCAGCCAGGATAAATCACACACAGTGTGTGGAGGCTTTATTGTCTTCACAATTTATTGTTTCTTATCTGTGAAATTAAAGTAAATCAAAGCTTTGTTTCCACTGAGGGAAATGGTTTCAGCTCACAGAGACAGACAGGAGGTCTGCGTCACTGTGACTTTAGCTTTAGTTGGCTGTGCCCTCAGCTACAGGTCCGGACAGACGGGTGGTCAGACAGTGTCCTCAGGCTGCTGCAGCTTGTGTCCAGCCTCGAGGTCTGACTGTACTCGACTTAGACGTAGACAGAACAGAAACAAACCTTTGTCTCCTGTTTGATTTGATGCAGTTACACTAAAGAAGAAATTCAGGCTGTTTCCACCACAGGAAGTAAATGTGCGTTTCAACCAGAGGAAACAGGAACTAAAGTCAGGTTTCCACCAACTTTTCAGTCCCAGGAACTAAAAGGTTCCTTCAGCTCATTGTTGTTTGTGTTTCCACGGCTGTCTAAGGATCAGTGAAGGTGACGCACATCAGTCCGCTGACATGATGAATAAGTGACGGCTGTTTTATTCATCATGTCTGAAACTCCTCAGCACGAACATATCAGTCCGTCTGTCGTATGATTTCTTCTGTAATCTGTCTTAACATGTTGAAGCACAAGAGCATAGTGTTCACACAGTCCTGGAAAACCTGGAAAAGTTATGGAATTTGTTGTCGTGTTCAGAACATGCCTGTTTGTAATGAACAAATTGTTGGGTCTGTGGTGTTGCTGCTCATCTAAACAACCTCACAATCGACACTGAGCCTCTTTGTGTCCTGAACAACTCACCACACAGCTGCAGATTTAAGATGATGTTTAGAGATGAAAAATATTTAATGGTGTTGCTGTTATGAGTCGTTGTACCCTGGCACACTGCTTACTCACTGTGTAGTATTACCACAGAGGAAAAACATTGTCGGTCTGCAGTTACCTTAACAAGAATCTAACAATTAAAATCAGCTTTATATGAAATATAAAAGCTACATATTGAACAGAAGTGCAGTAAATGAAGTACACAGGGCTGATGATGATGCTGTTTGTTTCTCAGTCTTCAGTTTAAGTAAATATTGGAATGCAGAATTTTTACTGCACAGTTTTAAGAGTTTTACATTAATGGTTAATAGTTTCACCTCAGCAAATAAGTTTGGAGTGGGCCTCTTTCCTTTTACACACGTCAGTGTCCCAGTTAGAGAAAAAGTGTAAAGCAACAAAACTTTGGCCCAGAATCACTAAATCCGCCCCCACTGTTACAAACTCACTCACTCACTCCCAAATCGGGGTGTTAGTCGCTGGCTTTGATGCTACCAGTGCGGTTCTAAAGTAGAGCATGGCAGAGTCCTGCATGGGTCCATTTTTGAAAACATGCACCTGCCACCCCAAAGGTTACACTGGTGTCACTGACTTTCAGAATGAAAGGAACTGCAGCTTGATAACAGAGATTTAGATGTTAGAATATTACACATATACTGCACAGCTTTTTACTTTGTATTATTTTTTTTCTGAAAAATAAACCAATAGATTTTTGTCCCCACCCGCTGCTGGCCTGCGTGGAGTTAATTTTTACCTGTGAATTTATGTATAAATACATATTTTTACCCGTTACACAGCATGTTGTGTGTGACCTGTCGGGTACCTGACCTGCTGTAGGACTCTGACGCATGGATTAAGATGTTTTGCTCGTAGTCCGTAGTCCCTCCCCTTCCTGTGTGCCAACAAGCTGGAATTGTGTTTGAATCTGATGTTCATTCGGCAGGTTTGCAAGACTTTTTTTAAATTTGTTATAGGTCCTTTTAAGTCCTGGTAACGTTTTGTCCATGAAAGGTGTGGGAACCCTGACTGTATTTCCTGTGAATTCTTCATAGTAAAAGTCAGCTCAGTAAAATGCTTTTAATGTGAAGCACTCTGAGCATCATCAATGAACATCGTCTGCTGTAAAATGTTTGGTGTAATCAGTCACACAGATATTGTCAGGAGTTTATGAAGCAGTGGGAAAATGTTTCGGTGTTTCTACGACAGACAGATGACTCTGTGCTGTTGTTTCCTGTTTTGGCAGCAGGTGGATTTGAATACAAACAAAGGGCCCATTAAATGTTAAGTTCCTGGAAAAATGTGACAGTGAACTGATAAGTGACGGGGCTTTTATGTAAAACACTTCCTCAGAGTTGCTCTGAGTAAATCCTGTAAATGAGACTGACAGAGCTTCACGTTCCTGCAGAGAGACTAAAGTCCTGCTTGGTGTGTGAAGCCCTCAGTGGTTTGTCTGTGTGCTGAAGCAGCTTTTAGGATGTTGATGATCTCATCAGAGTCATGATCGCACTTCTCACTGAAAAAATTAACAACGTGACGCCATCGGCTTGACCTCACAGCTGCATGTTCAAACCTCTGATTGCAGAGAAATCTGCATCATCACAACATTATGAAGTGTTTGTATTTCAGAAATTCAGATGTGAAGCACTGATTGTATTGTTTGTGTTTGTGTCTCTGCTGATTCAGATTCCTCAGAACCTTCCATGTTCAGTCACTTTACAGCCCGGCCCAGAGGACACTGGGAAGGTATCGAACACACACACACACACACACACACTGATAAAGTATTTCCTTGAGCTGAATACACTGTGTATTTAGTTTTCATCTTAGTCACATTGACTTCCTGTCCAGTCTCCTCTTAAAGCTTTTATATCACCTGTCATTTTAATTTTCATTTTTGTGCCTGAGCTAAACCTATAAGACAGACAAAATCTCTCGGTCGACCTGCTCAATCTGTGACAGAGATCAGAATAAATAAAACAGTTATAAAATATAAAGGTGTGTCCTCAGGTGTGTTTCAGCAGGTTTACATATAATCAGAGTTAAATGTGTGCAGTCCCTGAACGTACAGTCTGTCCTCGTGTCTCTGCAGGCCTGCGGTGTCGACTTTGAGATCAGAGCTTTCTGTGCCAAGTCAATAGAAGAGAAGATTCACAAGAGGTGAGTTCACACCTGCAGGAAATAACTGGTTTATAGGGTTATGAGGACTCAGAGGTCCTACAGAGAATCAACAGATTATTTTATTGAAGTCCTGATTCAGTGAACAGCTCTGTGCATGCGTGTCAGGGCTGAACTCCACTGTGCGCAATACAGAGAGCAGAGGAGAGTTGTAAACGCGCGACCATGTAGAGACAGAAATGGTATGCCGTTATGTAAACAATATAAGTAATCACGTGTGCCGCATAATCGTGATTTCAATTTTGACCAAAATAATCGTGATTATGATTTTTTTGTCCATAATCTAGCAGCCCTACTCTGGACAGGGCTTTTTGTAGACCTGTATACATGTACTGCAGTACTGTAGTACTGTACATGTGTCCTGTAGTGCTGGAGTACTGTGTGTATAATTGTAGTATCTGGTGTGTACTGCAGGAACTCGGTGCGTCTGGTGATCAGGAAGGTTCAGTACGCTCCAGAGAAGCCTGGTCCTCAGCCAATGGTGGAGACGACCCGAAGCTTCCTGATGTCTGACAGATCTCTACACCTGGAGGCGTCTCTGGACAAGGAGGTACATGACACTAAGCGTGACAGATCATCCTTTGTCCTGTTTGCTGTTGCGTATGTTAACCAGCCGTGACCACTGATGTCAATGATTCACCCCTGACTGTGTGATACTGTCTTTATAAGACACTGATGAATGTCTTCTTTTCCCATGATGCACTGTGTGCAGCTGTATTACCACGGAGAGCCCATCAGCGTCAACGTTCACGTCACCAACAACTCCACCAAGACCGTCAAGAGAGTCAAGATCTCTGGTACGTCTTCGTCTTCTTCTTCTCCTTCGTCTTCTTTCTTTGTCGTTTTTCCTTTTCTCTCTTTGTCCTCTTCTTTTGTATTTATTCCTGGATTTACTTCTGCTTCTTCATTGTCTTCATTTTCTCCTCCTTCCTCTCTGTCATCTCATTCGTTGTTTTCCTTTTGTCATCTCGACTTCCTCTTTTCTTTGATGATGAAAAGTCAGATCATTTTTACTCTGGTGACTTTTGGATATTTGGTCAAGATTTGTTCTGAATCTGAACAGAAACTGAACCATTGTTTGCTGATCTGAGTCCTGAGAGTGAAACCGTTACTGTGTCTCTGTCCGTCTCTTTGTGTCTCTGCAGTGCGTCAGTATGCAGACATCTGTCTGTTCAGTACTGCCCAGTATAAATGTCCAGTGGCCCAGCTGGAGGCAGAGTAAGTCCCAGTTAATGTCGTTGTGCTCCCAGTAAAAGAATGATTAAAGGTTATTAAGTAGAAATGAAATGACACTGAACACCTCCTGATTCTGTGACTCAGCTCATGTGTTTCTGGCCTTCAAAGTTACTTTGTAAAACAAGAGATTAACATTTATTGAAAGTGATAAAACAAAACCTTGAAAAAGCTTCCAGTCTGTGATCATATTTTACAAAGATGACTTTGAGAAACTGGTTTAAACTAAAGATAAACTGGACTGAACCATGAATAAACCAGATTTAAGTCAGTTTAAACTGGTTTTAACTGGCTGTAATTAGTTTATCATAAAGTTCATGTTACTGGTTTGAACCAGAGATGAACAACATGATGATGTTACTACACCGTCACACTGTGATTGTACTGATGACCTTTGACCTGGGGTCAGTAGGCGGGTTTACCCGAATAGTTTGATTGACAGCAGTGTGTCGTCTCCATAGCGACCAGGTGTCATCCAGCTCCACCTTCTGTAAGGTGTACACTCTGACCCCGACGCTCGACAAGAACAGAGAGAAGAGAGGACTCGCTCTGGACGGCAAGCTCAAACATGAAGACACCAACCTGGCCTCCTCCACCATGTAAGCACACACACAGCACACAGGTGCACACACAGCACACAACACACAGGTGCACGCACAGCACACAGGTGTACACACAGCACACAGGTGCACACAGCACACAGGTGCACACACAGCACACAGCTGCACACACAGCACACAGGTGCACACACACAGCACACAGGTGTACACACAGCACACAGCTACACACAGCACACAGGTGCACACACAACACACAGCACACAGGTGCACACACAGCACACAGGTGCACACACACAGAACACAGGTGTACACACAGCACACAGCTACACACAGCACACAGGTGCACACACAGCACACAGGTGCACACACAGCACACAGGTGCACACACAGCACACAGGTGCACACACAGCATACAGGTGCACACACAGCACACAGGTGCACACACAGCACACAGGTGCACACACAGGTGTGCACACAGGTGTACACACAGCACACAGGTGTACACACAGCACACAGGTGCACACACAGCACACAGGTGCACACACAGGTGTGCACACAGGTGTACACACAGCACACAGGTGTACACACAGCACACAGGTGCACACACAGCACACAGGTGTACACACAGCACACAGGTGCACACACAGCACACAGGTGCACACACAGCACACAGGTGCACACACAGGTGTGCACACAGGTGTACACACAGCACACAGGTGTACACACAACACACAGGTGCACACACAACACACAGGTGCACACACAGCACACAGGTGCACACACAGGTGCACACAGGTGTACACACAGCACACAGGTGTACACACAACACACAGGTGTACACAGCACACAGGTGCACACACAGGTGTACACACAACACACAGGTGCACACACAGGTGTACACAGCACACAGCTGCACACAGCACAGGTGCACACACAGCACACAGGTGCACACACAGCACACAGGCGCACACACAACACACAGGTGTACACAGCACACAGGTGCACACACAGCACACAGGTGTACACACAGCACACAGCTGCACACAGCACAGGTGCACACACAGCACACAGCTTTACACAGCACACAGGTACACACACAGCACACAGGTGTACACACAGCACACAGGTACACACACAGCACACAGGTGTACACACAGCACACAGGTGTACACACAACACACAGGTGTACACAGCACACAGGTGCACACACAGGTGTACACACAACACACAGGTGCACACACAGGTGTACACACAACACACAGGTGCACACACAGGTGTACACAGCACACAGCTGCACACAGCACAGGTGTACACACAGAACACAGGTGCACACACAGCACACAGGCGCACACACAACACACAGGTGTACACACAGCACACAGGTGCACACACAGCACACAGGTGTACACACAGGTGTACACACAGCACACAGCTGCACACAGCACACAGGTGTACACACAGCACACAGGTGTACACACAGGTGTACACACAGCACACAGCTGCACACAGCACACAGGTGTACACACAGGTGCACACACAGCACACAGGTGCACACACAGCACACAGGTGTACACACAGGTGTACACACAGCACACAGCTGCACACAGCACACAGGTGTACACACAGCACACAGCTGCACACAGCACACAGGTACACACACAGCACACAGGTGTACACACAGCACACAGGTGTACACACAGCACACAGGTGCACACGCAGCACACAGGTGCACACAGCCCAGGTGTACACACAGCGCACAGGTGCACACACAGCACACAGGTGTACACACAGCACAGAGGTGCACACACAGCACACAGGTGCACACAGGTGTACACAGCCCAGGTGTACACACAGCACAGATGTGCACACACAGCACACAGGTGTACACACAGCACACAGGTGCACACACAGCACACAGGTGTACACACAGCACACAGGTGCACACCCAGCACACAGGTGTACACACAGCACACAGGTGTACACACAGCACACAGGTGCACACGCAGCACACAGGTGCACACAGCCCAGGTGTACACACAGCACAGAGGTGCACACACAGCACACAGGTGCACACAGCCCAGGTGTACACACAGCACAGAGGTGCACACACAGCACACAGGTGCACACAGCCCAGGTGTACACACAGCACAGAGGTGCACACACAGCACACAGGTGTACACACAGTGCACAGGTGCACACACAGCACACAGGTGTACACAGCCCAGGTGTACACACAGCACAGAGGTGTACACAGCCCAGAGGTGCACACACAGCACAGAGGTGCACACACAGCACAGAGGTGCACACACAGCACACAGGTGCACACACAGCACACAGGTGTACACACAGCACACAGGTGCACACACAGGTGTGCACACAGGTGTACACACAGCACACAGGTGTACACACAGCACACAGGTGCACACACGGCACACAGGTGCACACACGGCACACAGGTGCACACACAGCACACAGGTACACACGCGGCACACAGGTGCACACACAGGTACACACGCGGCACACAGGTGCACACGCGGCACACAGGTGCACACACAGCACACGGGTGCACACACAGCACACAGGTGCACACACAGCACACAGGTACACACGCGGCACACAGATGCACACACAGCACACAGGTGTACAGGTGTGTCAGGACGGTCACATGACCCACGACGTCTCTGCTGTGTGTTTCAGTGTGAAGGACGTCACCAACAAGGAGGTCCTGGGGATCCTGGTGTCCTACAGAGTCAAAGTCAAGCTGGTGGTCTCACGTGGAGGGTACGACACACACACACACACACACACACACACACACACACACACACAGTCCCCTCCTACTGCTGACATCACTTCCTGTCCTCTCAGCCTCACTGCTGATGTCATCGGTGGAGTTTTGATATTTGTAAGCACCTTGAGGTCGAGCTGTGCTCACGTTCATCAAGTTTTAATCACATCAGTCCTTCAGTTATCCATCCCTTATTCATAATCCCATCAACATATTAGCGACTTAAACAAGAACAAATCCGGATGAGGGATTCTGTTCCCATCCTTCCTCTACAGTTTGACCTGCAGCTCACCTCCTGTGCTTACATCAGAGACAAAAAAACAGAAATATTAGTTTGATTTTGTTTTTGA
Organism: Cromileptes altivelis; assembly: GCA_013133815.1. Classification (NCBI taxonomy): domain Eukaryota; kingdom Metazoa; phylum Chordata; class Actinopteri; order Perciformes; family Serranidae; genus Cromileptes; species Cromileptes altivelis. The sequence continues at coordinate 41,354,676 of CM023143.1, forward strand.
AATCCTTCAGAAGTATGTTCATATGATACAGAAGCATATTGCTGCCATGCCAGTGAACAAAAATATCAGTGTCAGGTGGACATGTGAAAAGTTTCTTGTGATAACAAGATGTTTTTTATGTTTTTACAAGATAATTTCACTTTATAACAAAGAACCTCTGATGCTCACAACAGATCCTGATCAGGGCCGTAAATCACCAGTTTCATCACGATACCATTTATATTGATTCTTTGGACAACGACACGATATTTTCCAATATTACAAAGTCTGCCACGATACAATTTTGATTTGATACGATTCAGTGGGCGAAGATCGATATTAGGAGACATTACATGTCCGTTTAACTCAGTCTGTTACTGAAGAAGCTGCTGCGGCTTTACTTTTTACTTTGGACCTTAAAACACATAAACAACTCATAAATAATAACAGTAAAGCTGAATTTAAACTGACTCCACTAACACTCAGGAAACAGCACCTGGGATCAGTTAACCTTCAGGGCTTTCTGTCAGAGACACCTTTTCATTTTAACCCAAACTTTCATCTTTTTCATAAAACTTATTGAATATCTGTCCCGAAGCTCTGAATGAGAACTTCTCCAAACAGCCATAACAGACTTTCAAAATAGTAGGCGGAGTCATACAATGGCAGGGTGGTGATTCTAGTTTAAGTGAAGTGGCAGCAGTTTGCGTCCATATCATATAAGCATTTTCCTGAAGGATTTAAAAAACAAAATCAGTGTAATATTTCTTTTTTTTTTCTGATGTGAACATACGAGACAAGTCGCAGGTCAACTGTAGAGAAAAGTTCGGTTTCCCATCTGAATTTGTTCTTGTTGTTAAATTGTTCTCAACTGGATTTGGAATGTTTTGGGGGTTTTTTGGTAGAAATTAACTTCTGTGATAAGAGAAGAGAAAAAGTTTGTGGTGATTTAATCAACTGACGTTCACAAGGTCAAAATTAAACTTTTAACCTCAGTTAATTTTTAGTGTCAAACGTGTGTGATGGCTAAATACACACAGTGGTTAATGTAAAAAAAATTCTAAACCCTGATCGTCCTTGTCGGTGCAGTTCGGCCTCAGCTTCCTGCTTCGTCCTCTAACTTCCTGTCGTCAGTTACCGTGGAAACTGTCTGCTTATTGCTGTAGTTGCTTCTCACTGTGCTTGCTTAGTTTGTCAACATATTGTGAACGTGTCGCCTCCTGCTTTTCATTTCATCTCCCTCTGTGTTTCTGGCTTTTTGTTTGGCTCCTCCTCCTCCTCTTCCTCCTCTTCCTCCTCCCTCTGTGTGTCCCCCTGCAGGCTGCTGAGAGGCATGTTGGACAGGTAAATGTGACGACAGCCTCAGAGTTCACTCAGTCTGATCCTGAAACATAGAAAACATGATTTAAAACACAATGAAAATCTGCTAGCCTGACGTGCCACACTGTGTGTGATTTATCCTGGCTGAAATATGAGCAGAGGAAATCTCTGCTAGCTGCTAGGCTAATTTATACAATGTAAAATGCCATAGGCTTGTGCTGATAACATTAGCACATTGTATTTGTTTGGAAAACGTGTTTAGTATAAAACAGTTGAACTTCGTGAGCTGTAATGGAGCTGAATTGTGTAACGTCACCTTTGTTTAATGTTGCTGTTGTCCCTGGTTTTATATGAGTAGAGAAGAAGTCTGCTAGCTGCTAGGCTAATTTATACAATGTAAAATGCCATAGACTTGTGCTAAAAACATTAGCATGTTGTATTTGTGTGTGTTAGCCGCCGCTGCTAATTAGCTTTTGCTAACACTCTGGAGACGGTCCTTCAAGGCTGTGTCTAACATGTCGAGAGGTCAGAGGTCAGATCCTCAGCGACGTCCTGTTGTGTTCCTCTGGAGCTGTGCAACATGTCCACACCGCAACATGTTATTTCTTCCCGACAGCTGCTGTAGTTGTTCTTCTTCTCTGTGTTTATTGGCGGCTCACAAACCAAGTTTAAAGAACATGTAGCGCCACCCACTGTTGCCCTTGTTAAGTCAATGAAAGCAGTTTGGGTTTGTATTATCAGCGCTGTTTATCTGCTGTAATTTTTATTATCAGAATAACGGATAATGATAAAAATGTCCCATTATCGGCAGATAATTTACTGACTGATACACATCGTTCATCCCTAGTTTAAACTCGTGTTAAGCAGGTTTTAATTGATTTTAAATGATAAACTGTTTCTAAATCTTTTATAATAAGAGACAAGTTGCTTTAAACCAGAAATAAACTGGTTTAATTTCCAGATCATACCCAGAGGATGAAACCGTGTCCCTCTGAGGTTCTGTGCACGTGACGACTCAAACTAAAGGCTTTTAATGTGAAACATCAGTATCAGTGTCAGTCAGCAGAGTGATGACATCACTCTCTTTACTGACTGAGTTAGCCTCATGCTAAGCTAGTTTAGCTTTTGTTGTGATGAACACTTTAAACAGGTCCAGGATCAGTGACGGCCTGTTTGTTTGTTTGTTTGTTTGTTTTTCAGAGACGTGTCGGTGGAGCTGCCCTTCATCTTAATGCATCCTAAACCTGTGGAGCCGCCTCTGTCCCGCCCACAGTCAGGTGACCTCACAACACACTGACACAAGCATTCATCAACCAATCAGAGCGACTCAGTATTACCTGTTCGTTTATTACCAATGTTCATCTGTCATATCAATAATCTGACGACCAGCTCAGGAGCCGGCCGCACAAAGCACCTTAAGTCTGCTCCTTAAGTGTGACACTTAAGGTTTAGTTTTTCCTTAGTTGAGCAAATTACTTAAGGCTGTTGCTCAGAATCTCTTACAAGGTTTTCTTAGTAAAGGAAAGACGTTACACACTACACAGCATCAGCCTGATGAAAGTCTAGTGCAGCATCATGCACGCGATCATCATAATCATTTTATTTCTTGTAGTGTGTCATAGTAGACGACAACCGACGCCACGTCTGGGACGTCTCACGACGTCCTGACAGAAAGTCTTGTTTGATTTTCTTTTTGTCTTGTATCAAGTTTAAGAAATCCTCACTTGAGGCGCTCTGTGCAGCCGGCCCTAGAAATTTAAGGAATTCTTAATGTCAGAGGTCACGTTAGCTCAGGACGTACAACAGACACACACACACACACACACACACACACACACAAACACTGTCGGCCTTTATGTAACTCTGTGGTGTTTTCCGTCCTTGTCCCGTCTTTATCATGAGCTGAACCTCCATGGAGAAGAAGAAACAGTTTCCATGGAAACCGTGGTGTGACATGCTTATAATATGTGTGTGTGTGTGTGTGTGTGTGTGTGTGTGTGTGTGTGTGTGTGTGTGTGTGTACAGCTGTGCCAGAGATGGACCCCCCCATCGACACCAATTTGATAGAATTTGACACAAAGTGAGTAACAAGTCTTCGTCCACCTGAAAACAATAATCGATCAGTAAATGACCCAGTGATCAATGAGTCCAGTCATCACTTCATTAATTCATTAATCATTTGATCTGTTTTCAGTCATTTTTCACGTAGAAACATTTCATGGTTCAGTTTCACAAACTTTTCCTCTGAATGAGTGAAATTCTGGGCCAACACCGATGTTTTTTTGTTGTTGTTGTTGTTCTTTCTGTAGTGTTTGTTGTTATTTATTTAAATAAATAACAACAAACACTACAGAACACTTCTTTAATATTTTATCGCTGCGTAGATGTGCATATATCTGTTTACTGAGATCTGAACGAACTACAGGTCTGTGGGCTGATGGGAGATGGTGTCCTTTAAAAGCTGCTTTATTTTTTATGCCTCTGTGCCAGTGATACCTGCGACCGGAGGCGTCACGTTTTCAGTCCATCCGTCCCATTCTTGTGAACGCAAGAACGCATCGAGTAAAAAAAATTATTTTGTTAATTTATTTTTTTTTTATTTTTTTGGGGCACAAACGTCAACTTCAACTCAGGGATGAACTGATTAAAATTTGGTGGTCAAAGGTCAGAGTTCAAGGTCCCTGTGACCTTGTGTGTAGCATTTCTATGAACACAATATCTCAAGAAGGCCTTGAGGATTTTTTATTCATTTATTTATTTTTATTTTTTTCAAATTTGACACACGCTGTTAGAATTATTAAAAATGTTGATATGATTTGATATGACAGTAAGTTTTCTTACTGATCAATTCGTTGTTCTAAACTCAGTGTGTCTCTGTTCGTCCTCTCAGCAGCATCTCCCAGGACGACGACTTCGTTTTCGAGGACTTCGCCCGCCTGCGGCTCAAAGGCGTCGTGGATGACAAAGATGAGGACTGCTAGGAGCTCGCCAACCCTTCATATGCTCGCTTCGGAAACCACACATACACACACACTCTCTTACACACACTCTTACACACTCCTACACTGTTCACGTTACATTCCCCAGTGGAGGGGATGGATGAGGGCATGTTCAGGACGGAGGGGGGGGGGGCTCGCTGGTGTTCTTCCTCTCTTGCTTCAGCCATTTTTGTCATGCCGCCGCCATTTTTCGCCGCCGTCTTCTCCATCTGTCTGTCTGTTTCTCTTTTTGCTGATAAACTCTAAATGTTGAGCAGCTGCAGGACAGATGAGGCGGAGCGGATCGAGTGAAGGAACGATCCGTCAGCTGACGCAGAAGGAAAAAAAAGACATGTAGGAAGCTGCAGCGCTCGTTCTTGCTTTTACTTTGAAATTTTTTTTGAATGTCGACCGTTTCCACGGCGACGATCACCGTCTTGTACAAACAGAATATATATTTGAAACATAGAAAAAAATGTACGAGCAGTTGAGATCCGTGTTCCGTGGTAATCGCCGCTTTTCTTCTTCGAGTAAATTATTCCTGTAGATGCTTTTTACATCATGGCTGCAAGGGGAGGACACACACACATATATACACACACACACACACACACACACACACTCACACACACTCTGCAGTCTTACACAGATTTCACCAGCATCCTCTCTCGTCACTCTGAACCCTGTCGTCCATTTTGTCTCATGTTCATTCTGTCAGCTGCACTGTTTGTTTCTTTGGCTTTTATTTTGAAAGAACCATTCCAGCGTTGATGGAGAGTTTCCTTTTTGTTTCGAACACTATCTCAAGTTAACAAATCAGTTTGTTTATGTTCAAAGTTTTTTTCTTTCTGTCATCAGATTTCATGACAACAAAAGCAAAACAACCTGTTAGTCCGTCCCTCAGTACTGTCTGACTTCTTTTCTGTGTCATCGGTTCTTGTAGAAGACGGAAACCTTTAGAAACAAAACTAATTCAATTTAAAATTGAATTAATTTAAAATGACAAAAGTTTATCCTAGAGGACAGGAACATTTGTCATTTTGGGACTTTCGACTTTGTATCAAATTCTTAAATTAACAAACAATCACATCAAAAGACAAAAAGCAACAAAATGTTTAGTCAAAAACAAAAACGTAAAACGGTTCTTTCTTTAAACATCTCAGCACCGTCACGTTTCAGTAAATGTTTCTCAAGAAGCAGGATTTGTTGGTTTATTTAAAATACAGAGTTTCAAGAAATCAAAATATTCTGAGAAAAAAAGTTGTGAAATTTCAAGAAAAAGAAATCTAATTCATGTGTTCCTTAGAAATACCAAAAATAAAATTATTTTACAAAGAAACAAATCCCACAAAAAGACTAAACGTGTTTAATTTTTAAATAAAAGTTCAATCATTTTGAAAACATGCATCCATAGACCTAAAGAAAAATATAGATCATGAAGACTCGACAGACTGAAGGGAAAAATTAGATTTCAAGAAATAAATTTAAAATACTTTGAGAAAAATAAGTTGAGAAATTTCCAGGAATAAAAATGTATTTGTTTCGTTAATTCCATAAATACTCTGAAAAAAGTTGTAATTCTACAAGAAAAATAACAAAAATAACTCCTGAATGTTGAAGACGAGAATACCAACGTCTCATTTTTTGAAAAGCAGTTCAGTTCATGTCTGAAACTTTTTGTATTCACCGATTTAAAGAAAAATAAAATAATATGGAGTATAAGATTCACTGCGGGGAAAAATTAGATTTCAAGGATTAAATCAGTAAAATTTCAGGAAAAAAGTTGTGATGTTACAAGAAAAAGATTCAAGAAAATAAAATCTGCTTTTTAAAAAAAGTATTTCAAGTATTACAAGAATAAAGTTGTGATTTTACAACAAAAATAACTCCTGCACATCAACAACTGTCACAACAATGTGTTTCATCAAAAAAGAAAAAGAAGTTTAGTAACTTGTGAAAACACATTATTTTAGGAGAATAAATATCACAAAAATGAAGTTGCAGTTTGACAAAAAAATAAATATTTTCAAATATTTGTAGCACAGTCGGAGTTTGTTCCTGCTGATGACGAACTCCTCAAAAATATAAAGTTTCACTTTTGAACAACATCAGGTATCACAGGTGTCTAAAGTAGCTTTGTCCCGATCCAAATAAGATTATATATAACATTATTTTGTTTAAGGGAAATTAAAATGTTGCTGGTATCACTACAGTGGATGTGACATTTGAATAATGTAATTTTGATATTCCAGTCTCTGGGTTTCCACCTGTTGGAGCAAAAACAAGTATCAGCAGCTTTTTCAAAGCGTAAAATTGAAAAATCAGAGAACTTTTGACACCATTTTGTCTGTGTTTGACACAGAGGAAAACGTTACATCAGACTCAGGTCACAGACCTTGTTTAGATCTGATCATTTAATTTGTTGACAATAAGAAAAATCTAAAATCTCATCAGACATTACGTTTTATTTTTTCTTGGTGCAGTAAGTTGGAAATATTTTCTCAAAACAGGTTTTAGATGCGTCTCCTTCTGATTTAGTTGATATCAGGGATGTTTATCACGATTTGTTCTTTATTTCTTCACTAATTTAAATTTTCTTTTAAAAATGACTTGTACTCGATTTGTTAGAAATGTTTGAAAGTTGTCGACTAGCAACAGGCTGCAAAACAGAGCCAATTAAACATTTATTTTCACTCAGTTTTTCCAACGTTTAAATGTCACTTCACTTTCAAATATTAAACACTGAAACATTTCAAACACCAAATCGTCTCCTCTCCCATAAAGAACGAGCACTCTGATGACGCTGGAATTGTTTTTTAAAACACGGCTCAGACTTAAAACCCAAGTCAGACCTGAAGTCACTCGACTCCAAACATGAGTCGAGTCTTGTCGTTCAGCAGACTAAAATATTGGACCTTCATGTGGTGTATGGAAGACCTGTTTGTGCCAATATGATGAAAAAGAAAAAAGATCCTGTCACTGAGAAACTTTGACAAAATGACTTGACTTCCTAAAGTAATGAGTTAATATCTAAAGATAATGAAATAATATTTCAAAATGATAAACTGTTTCAAAATTACGTAATATCTCAAAATAATGAGAAACTTCCTCAAAATAAGTTTTTTCCAAATAAGAGTTTCTAGATAAAAAAGAAACTTTAAAAAAAAAAATGACGTTTGTATCTCAGAGTTTATTAGTTTGAGTTACTATTTTGAGAAAGTTTCTCTTAATTTCCATAAAGTTTCTTATTATAATGACCGACGGAATATTTTCATCTTATTTTAATTTTCTTTTCTTTGAGGGGTGGAAATGGTCTTCCATAGCTTTCTGTTGATTCGGTCTGTTCACACCTTACACTTACAAACATTTAAGTGGAATTCTGAGGCTCAGAGTCGCTCAGATTTCAGTTCTTATGTTCTGAAGTGCTTTAAGAACCGCACTCTTACGGAGCAGTAACGTCTGTTTGTTTATTCAGAATAAATCTGACCAATCACAGCAGGCGGTTCACTGAGTCAGTGACTCGATCCCACCTGATTCAAACAGTCACTGATGGCTGTTAAAGGGAAATACTGCTGTTTTCTTTTTGTTTATTCTCATCATCTCTTACCATCGAATCGAAAAGCATTTTTGAGTAAACGTTAGTTTGTTTATGAAGGTCGAGACGCGTCCTGTAATGTAGAGACGGTAAAACTGTAAACTGCGTTGTGCCTTCTGGATCTCACTGTTGCCAACAAGACGATCTCTTCATGAGGCCAGTTTATTGTTTATGTGAATATTGTGACTTAAAAACTTCAGTGGAAAGTTTTATGTTACGTGGTGGTAAACTGCAGGAAACTACTGTAAGTCGGAAAAAAGGCGGGAAAAAGTCAGTTATCACGTTGACGTCATTATAATTATCATCTGTCCACATAGGCCTACTGCAGCTGAACTGTATCAGAGATGAGTCACAGTTATGTCAAAAAAAAAAGTAACATTTTAAATAAAGAGTAAACTTTTTTTTCCCCAGGGTTTTCTGCTTGTAAACAAAAGAACAAAAATCATCCACAGTCTCACTTTAAAAGCTGAATATTGATACAAAAACTGAGATTATTTGGGGGTTATTACAGTAATTATTAATTAATTAATTATTAATTTTGGTGCTGAAAATCATTCTGACCGACTTTCAGCAGTTTTTAATGCAGGAAGTTTTATTTTGGAAGGTAAATGTTTTGATGACCCTTCCTGTAACAGGAAGCCCTCCGGTGACGAGACGATCAAGCTTAATTCTTGTAAAATTACATCTTTTTGTTCTTTAAAATTACAAATCGTCTCTCATAATATCAAACTGTAACATTACAAATTTATGTTTTAGAAAAGTTGCACATTATTCTTATCTCTCAAAAAATGATGTCCGTATTCAGTGATGACTTTTTCGTAAGACTTTTATCTCATAGATCACGATGTACTCGGATTTTTCACAAAATTGTCACCTTTTCATTCTTTGTTCTTGAATTGCTGATGTTTGACTTATTTCTCAAAAATTAAACTCAGAACAACTCACAAAATACTTAAAAATAATCCCTGAAATCACCGGTATTTTTTCTCACTACTCTTTAAGCTCCATGTCACATGTGATAAGTATTTTCACCTTCTGACAGAATCTTTTGTTTTTTTCTTCTTATAAAATTCTACTTATTTTTACATTTCAACTTTTTTTTCTCAGAACAATTTAATTTGATCTGTTTTATTTTACAGTTGCCATTTTATACTTGTAAAAGAACCACAAGCTTTATTTTCCTTTTTTTAATGTCAAAGTGACAAAATATCACAAAAACCTCACATTTAACATATCACAACTTAATTCCTAAAATATTTCAACACTTTTCTTGTACTGTTAACGCTATTTTCAATATTACATATTATTGTAATGCAACAGTCTTAAAATTATGACTTAGGTCTCAACATTCTAATTCTTTTTATTTTTATTTTTGTCGAAATTATAACCTTATACTCAAACACTCAACGTCAGATCTCTCAGCTCTGATTCTGCGTCATGACATCACAACCAGTGTTCTCCTTTGGGGTCGACGCCATGTGACAAAGTATCTTAAAAACTAACATTTTCCAATATTTCCTGTGAAATTATCAAATTTGTCTTGAAAAAAAAATTCTCAAAATTTTACTCAATATTTTTCCTGTAAAAATTAGAAAAATAAATTCTGACTTTTTCTTGTACAATTACAACTTTTTTCCTAAACATTACGACTAACGCCTTGAGAGTCATAATACCGTGTGAGAAAACCACCTGCCTTCTCCTTTAAGGTTGATGCCATATGACGAAGTATCGTGTGAACGTTAAGAACAATTGGCCAAATCGTAAAAGTGCCATGAAAACAGAGAAGGAGAGAGGTGATTAAAACAAATGACACCAGTGTTTCCCTTCAGATCCTCCTCATGAACTTTCTCCTCCTCTTTTCCTTTCCATCATCCATGTTTTCATTTTTATTTTCATTGTTCAAACTCAGACATGATGTGAAGGACTTCTGCAGCTCTACCAGATCTTTTCTCTGTGTTTCCTCTTAAAAACAGATGAAAGCAGTTCAGAGGTCAAATCTTAACGAGTAATTTCCCCCCAAAAAACTGCACAGATCAACATTTCAGACGACACAAGAGCACTGCACTTTTATTGGATGAAATCAACCCACAGAACTGCAGACATTATATTTTTGCGAATTTCAGGAGGAAAGAAGAAGAATGTTGAATCTTGTTGTTGACGCTTGGCCCTTTTTTTTTTTTTGGAAATTGTTTGATGTGTCTTCTCCAGGCTTCACACAAACCAACAAACTTTTTTGTTGTTTTTTTGTTTAAAAGCTGCCAAAAAAATTCCCTCCATTCCTCCTTTTCTCAGTCAGTCATTGAAGCTGCGACCCAGAAGGGAAGAAGAAGCAGAAGAAGAAGAAGAAGAAGAAAACAGACACGGAGCATGTTTTAAATTTTTATTTTATTTTTTATTTTTATTTTTTTTCCAAGCAGTGCTGTGAATCGTACGAGCTGTGATTCTGTCCTTATTTTGTCGTGCATATGTGGGGTAACTTTGCTAAGTGTGAAAATATTTTGACAAGTGCCACGCCCCGGCCTGTGCGATGCTTAACCATAATGTCTATAAAACAGGAAGTGATTTCTGCTGGTGAGACGAACACCAGAAAAGATAGAATTATGATTATTATGCTTCTGATTATTATTATTATTATTATTATTATTATTATTATCATTATTATGGTGACTATTATTATTATTACTTCAACTGTGTCATCATTGCGACCATGATTATTCTCATAATCATTTAAGAGTCTGTTTGTTTTGCCATGTATTTTTTATTTTGAGATTTTTATTTTAGTTTTCTTTTTATTATTAAAGGTAAAATGAACTAACAGATCCTGCTGTGGTGTCGTGCTTGTGCAACAAAGTGCTGAATGTTTAAGTTTATCTTAAATGTTAATTAAACTTGGCACCAGTTGGTGATTTGAAGGTAAATACTATGGAATTTTTATTTTAAAAAAATGTCATGACATACTATGATATTTTTCACAATGACATACTGTACCACAAGATCTCTGATCATTGTTGAACAACATTGAAGAGGATGAAGAGTGAAGGCAGTTGGTCCTGATGATAAACCTGTGGAGGTGTGGACGTGTTGAGGAGAGGTGGCAGTAGAGTTTCTGACTAGGTTCTTCAACAAGGTCTTAGAGAGTGAGAGGAGGCCTGAGGGATGGAGGAGGAGTGTGCTGGTGCTGATTTTTAAGAACAAGGGAGACGTGCAGAGTTGTGGCAACTACAGAGGGATAAAGTTGATGAGCCATACAATGAAGCTGTGGGAAAGAGAAGTGGAAGCTAGACTAAGAGCAGAGATGAGCGTCTCTGAGCAGCAGTGTGGTTTCATGCCAAGAAGTAGTGCAGATGCAGTATTTGCTTTGAGGGTGCTGATGGAGAAGTACAGAGAAGGTCAGAGGGAACTGCATATGACAGGGTGCCGAGAGAGGAGCTGTGGTGTTGTATCAGGACGTCTGGGGTGGCAGAGATGTATGTTAGAGTGGTGCAGGACATGTATGAGAGCTGTAGGACAGTGGTGAGGTGTGCATCAAGGATCAGCTCTGAGCCCCTTCTTGTTTGCTATGGTGATGGATGGATGGATGGATGGTTGACAGATGAAGTCAGACAGGAACCTCCATGGACTGCGATGTTTGCAGATGACACTGTGACCTGTACTGAGAGCAGGGAGCAGGTGGAGGAAAATCCAGAGAGGTGGAGGTGTGGCCTGGAAAGGAGAGGAATGAAGGTTAGTCGTAACAAGACAGAATACGTGTATGAATGAGAAGGACCAAAGTGGAACGGTGAGGTTACAGGAAGTAGAAATAAAGAAGGTGGAGGATATTAAGTACTGAGGATCAACCGTCCAGAGGAACGGAGAGTGTGGAGAAGAGGTGAAGAAACGTGTGCAAGCAGGTTGGAACGGGTGGAGAGAAGTGTCAGGTGTGACATGTGATAGACGAGTAGCAACAAGATTAAAAGGAAAGGTGAACAAGACGGTGGTGAGAGCAGCCATGTTGTTTGGTTTAGAGACAGTGGCACTGAGGAGAAGACAGGAGGCAGAGATGAAGATGTTGAGGTTCTCTTTTGGAGTGACAAGGATGGAGAGGATCAGGAATGAGGACATCAGAGGGACGGCTCATGTTAGATGGTTTGGACATGTTCAGAGGAGGGACAGTGAATATATCGGTAGAAGGATGCTGAGGTTGGAACTGCCAGGCAAGAGGCCGAGAGGAAGACCAGAGAGGGGGTTTATAAGTGTAGTGAGAGAAGAGGGTGCAGAGGACAGGGTTAGATGGAGGCAGATGTTTGGCTGTGGCCACCCCTGAAGGGAACAGCCCAAAGAAGAAGAAGAAGATGAAGATGAAGACCATACGATTTTGACCAACATACTACACTTTGAGATTTTCTATGATTGTTCAACGACATAACAAAATAATAAATTGTGACATTTTTGATGTTTTGAAAACATGACTTTTTGCATGATTTCACAACCACATACTATGATATATGATATGATAACTGATATATGATAAATGATATGATAGATGATATGATATGATAAATGATATGATATATGAACGACTGATTGTACTATGATATTTTTTGATGATTATTTAACAACATACGAAATTTTAAATGTTTTTGTAATGATATTCGACAGTGTCACATTCTTGAGGTTTTTTTGAATGACATATGACTATTATAATATTACTACTATTTTTTTTCATGATTTCACAGTCATAATATATTATGACGTTTCATGATTTTATAACAAAAAACTTTTCAATGACAATGATTTTTGAACATCAGAGTCTAGTATGTCAAAAGCCACGTAAAGACGTAATTTCGTACGTGGTTTTTAACGACATACTATACCAGACGTTTTTACGTGGTTTTTGACGACATACTATACTACGACGTTTTTACGTGTTTTTTGACGACATACTATACTACGACGTTTTTACGTGGTTTCTGATGACATGCTATACTCTGACTTTTTTCCGTGATTTTTGATGACATACTATAATAGGATGTTTTAACGTGATTTTTGACAACAGACTGTATACTATGGCATTTTTACATGGTATTTGAAGACTTACCATGATGTGATGTTTTTCCATGATTTTTGACGTCATACTATACTATGACCTTTTTACGTGGTTTTTCACGACATGCTATACTATGACTTTTTTCCATGATTTTCGACAACATGCTATACTATGACCTTTTTACGTGGTTTTTCACGACATGCTATACTATGACTTTTTTACGTGGTTTTTCACGACATGCTATACTATGACTTTTTTACGTGGTTTTTCACGACATGCTATACTATGACTTTTTTCCATGATTGTTGATGACATGCTATACGATGACCTTTTTACGTGGTTTTTCACGACATGCTATACTATGACTTTTTTACATGGTTTTTCACGACATGCTATACTATGACCTTTTTACGTGGTTTTTCACGACATGCTATACTATGACTTTTTTCCATGATTTTTGATGATATGCTATACTATGACTTTTTTACGTGGTTTTTCACGACATGCTATACTATGACATTGTCACGTGGTTTTTCACGACATGCTATACTATGACTTTTTTCCATGATTTTCAACAACATGCTATACTATGACCTTTTTACGTGGTTTTTCACGACATGCTATACTATGACTTTTTTACGTGGTTTTTCACGACATGCTATACTATGACTTTTTTCCATGATTTTTGACGACATGCTATACTATGACATTGTCACGTGGGTTTTCGCGACATGCTATACTATGACTTTTTTCGTGGTTTTTCACGACATGCTATACTATGACTTTTTTCCATGATTTTTGACGACATGCTATACTATGACTTTTTTCGTGGTTTTTCATGACATGCTATACTGTGACTTTTTTCCATGATTTTTGACGACATGCTATACTATGACATTGTCACGTGGGTTTTCGCGACATGCTATACTATGACATTGTCACGTGGTTTTTCACGACATGCTATACTATGACTTTTTTTCCATGATTTTTGACGACATGCTATACTATGACATTGTCACGTGGTTTTTCACGACATGCTATATTATGACTTTTTTTCCATGATTTTTGAAGACATGCTATACTATGACCTTTTTACGTGGTTTTTTACGACATGCTATACTATGACATTGTCACGTGGTTTTTCACAACATGCTATACTATGACTTTTTTCCATGATTTTTGACGACATGCTGTACTATGACCTTTTTTCCGTGATTTTTGACGACATGCTATACTATGACTTTTTACGTGGTTTTTCACGACATGCTATACTATGACTTTTTACGTGGTTTTTCACGACATGCTATACTATGACTTTTTTTTACATGGTATTTAAAGACATACTATAATATGGTGTTTTTACGTGGTTTTTGACAACATACTATACTACAACGTTTTTACGTGGTTTTTCACGACATGCTATACTATGACTTTTTTTTACATGGTATTTAAAGACATACTATAATATGGTGTTTTTACGTGGTTTTTGACAACATACTATACTACAACGTTTTTACGTGGTTTTTCACGACATGCTATACTATGACTTTTTTCCATGTTTTTTGACGACATGCTATACTATGACATTGTCACGTGGTTTTTCACGACATGCTATACTATGACTTTTTTCGTGGTTTTTCACGACATGCTATACTATGACTTTTTTCCATGATTTTTGACGACATGCTATACTATGACATTGTCACGTGGGTTTTCGCGACATGCTATACTATGACTTTTTTCCATGTTTTTTGACGACATGCTATACTATGACATTGTCACGTGGTTTTTCACGACATGCTATACTATGACATTGTCACGTGGTTTTTCACGACATGCTATACTGTGACTTTTTTCCATGATTTTTGACGACATGCTATACTATGACATTGTCACGTGGGTTTTCGCGACATGCTATACTATGACATTGTCACGTGGTTTTTCACGACATGCTATACTATGACTTTTTTTCCATGATTTTTGACGACATGCTATACTATGACATTGTCACGTGGTTTTTCACGACATGCTATATTATGACTTTTTTTCCATGATTTTTGAAGACATGCTATACTATGACCTTTTTACGTGGTTTTTTACGACATGCTATACTATGACATTGTCACGTGGTTTTTCACAACATGCTATACTATGACTTTTTTCCATGATTTTTGACGACATGCTGTACTATGACCTTTTTTCCGTGATTTTTGACGACATGCTATACTATGACTTTTTACGTGGTTTTTCATGACATGCTATACTATGACTTTTTTTTACATGGTATTTAAAGACATACTATAATATGGTGTTTTTACGTGGTTTTTGACAACATACTATACTACAACGTTTTTACGTGGTTTTTCACGACATGCTATACTATGACTTTTTTCCATGATTTTTGATGACATGCTATACGATGACCTTTTTACGTGGTTTTTCACAACATGCTATACTATGACTTTTTTCCATGATTTTTGACGACATGCTAGACTATGACATTGTCACGTGGGTTTTCACGACATGCTATACTATGACATTGTCACGTGGTTTTTCACGACATGCTATACTATGACCTTTTTACGTGGTTTTTCACGACATGCTATACTATGACATTGTCACGTGGTTTTTCACGACATGCTATACTATGACTTTTTTACGTGGTTTTTCACGACATGCTATACTATGACTTTTTTTCCATGATTTTTGAAGACATGCTATACTATGACCTTTTTACGTGGTTTTTCACGACATGCTATACTATGACATTGTCACGTGGTTTTTCACGACATGCTATACTATGACTTTTTTTCCATGATTTTTGACGACATTCTATACTATGACATTTTTACGTGGTTTTTCACGACATGCTATACTATGACTTTTTTTCCATGATTTTTGAAGACATGCTATACTATGACCTTTTTACGTGGTTTTTCACGACATGCTATACTATGACATTGTCACGTGGTTTTTCACGACATGCTATACTATGACCTTTTTACGTGGTTTTTCACGACATGCTATACTATGACATTGTCACGTGGTTTTTCACGACATGCTATACTATGACTTTTTTACGTGGTTTTTCACGACATGCTATACTATGACTTTTTTTCCATGATTTTTGAAGACATGCTATACTATGACCTTTTTACGTGGTTTTTCACGACATGCTATACTATGACATTGTCACGTGGTTTTTCACGACATGCTATACTATGACTTTTTTTCCATGATTTTTGACGACATTCTATACTATGACATTTTTACGTGGTTTTTCACGACATGCTATACTATGACTTTTTTTCCATGATTTTTGAAGACATGCTGTACTATGACTTTTTACGTGGTTTTTCACGACATGCTATACTATGACATTTTCATATGGTTTTTGACGTCATACCATACTGACTTTTTTACATGGTTTTTGATGACATGCTGTACTATGACTTTTTTCCATGATTTTTGACGACATGCTATACTATGACACTTTACGTGGTTTTTCACGACATGCTATACTATGACATTTTCATATGGTTTTTGACGTCATACCATACTGACTTTTTTACATGGTTTTTGATGACATGCTGTACTATGACTTTTTTCCATGATTTTTGACGACATGCTATACTATGACACTTTACGTGGTTTTTCACGACATGCTATACTGACTTTTTTCCATGATTTTTGACGACATGCTATACTATGACTTTTTTCGTGGTTTTTCACGACATGCTATACTATGACATTGTCACGTGGTTTTTCACGACATGCTATACTATGACATTGTCACGTGGTTTTTCACGACATGCTATACTGTGACTTTTTTCCATGATTTTTGACGACATGCTATACTATGACATTGTCACGTGGGTTTTCGCGACATGCTATACTATGACATTGTCACGTGGTTTTTCACGACATGCTATACTATGACTTTTTTTCCATGATTTTTGACGACATGCTATACTATGACATTGTCACGTGGTTTTTCACGACATGCTATATTATGACTTTTTTTCCATGATTTTTGAAGACATGCTATACTATGACCTTTTTACGTGGTTTTTTACGACATGCTATACTATGACATTGTCACGTGGTTTTTCACAACATGCTATACTATGACTTTTTTCCATGATTTTTGACGACATGCTGTACTATGACCTTTTTTCCGTGATTTTTGACGACATGCTATACTATGACTTTTTACGTGGTTTTTCACGACATGCTATACTATGACTTTTTTTTACATGGTATTTAAAGACATACTATAATATGGTGTTTTTACGTGGTTTTTGACAACATACTATACTACAACGTTTTTACGTGGTTTTTCACGACATGCTATACTATGACTTTTTTCCATGATTTTTGATGACATGCTATACGATGACCTTTTTACGTGGTTTTTCACAACATGCTATACTATGACTTTTTTCCATGATTTTTGACGACATGCTAGACTATGACATTGTCACGTGGGTTTTCACGACATGCTATACTATGACATTGTCACGTGGTTTTTCACGACATGCTATACTATGACCTTTTTACGTGGTTTTTCACGACATGCTATACTATGACATTGTCACGTGGTTTTTCACGACATGCTATACTATGACTTTTTTACGTGGTTTTTCACGACATGCTATACTATGACTTTTTTTCCATGATTTTTGAAGACATGCTATACTATGACCTTTTTACGTGGTTTTTCACGACATGCTATACTATGACATTGTCACGTGGTTTTTCACGACATGCTATACTATGACTTTTTTTCCATGATTTTTGACGACATTCTATACTATGACATTTTTACGTGGTTTTTCACGACATGCTATACTATGACTTTTTTTCCATGATTTTTGAAGACATGCTATACTATGACCTTTTTACGTGGTTTTTCACGACATGCTATACTATGACATTGTCACGTGGTTTTTCACGACATGCTATACTATGACCTTTTTACGTGGTTTTTCACGACATGCTATACTATGACATTGTCACGTGGTTTTTCACGACATGCTATACTATGACTTTTTTACGTGGTTTTTCACGACATGCTATACTATGACTTTTTTTCCATGATTTTTGAAGACATGCTATACTATGACCTTTTTACGTGGTTTTTCACGACATGCTATACTATGACATTGTCACGTGGTTTTTCACGACATGCTATACTATGACTTTTTTTCCATGATTTTTGACGACATTCTATACTATGACATTTTTACGTGGTTTTTCACGACATGCTATACTATGACTTTTTTTCCATGATTTTTGAAGACATGCTATACTATGACCTTTTTACGTGGTTTTTCACGACATGCTATACTATGACATTGTCACGTGGTTTTTCACAACATGCTATATTATGACTTTTTTTCCATGATTTTTGAAGACATGCTGTACTATGACTTTTTACGTGGTTTTTCACGACATGCTATACTATGACATTTTCATATGGTTTTTGACGTCATACCATACTGACTTTTTTACATGGTTTTTGATGACATGCTGTACTATGACTTTTTTCCATGATTTTTGACGACATGCTATACTATGACACTTTACGTGGTTTTTCACGACATGCTATACTATGACATTTTCATATGGTTTTTGACGTCATACCATACTGACTTTTTTACATGGTTTTTGATGACATGCTGTACTATGACTTTTTTCCATGATTTTTGACGACATGCTATACTATGACACTTTACGTGGTTTTTCACGACATGCTATACTGACTTTTTTCCATGATTTTTGACGACATGCTATACTATGACTTTTTTCGTGGTTTTTCACGACATGCTATACTATGACTTTTTTCCATGATTTTTGACGACATGCTATACTATGACATTGTCACGTGGGTTTTCGCGACATGCTATACTATGACATTGTCACGTGGTTTTTCACGACATGCTATACTATGACTTTTTTTCCATGATTTTTGACGACATGCTATACTATGACATTGTCACGTGGTTTTTCACGACATGCTATACTGACTTTTTTTCCATGATTTTTGAAGACATGCTATACTATGACCTTTTTACGTGGTTTTTTACGACATGCTATACTATGACATTGTCACGTGGTTTTTCACAACATGCTATACTATGACTTTTTTCCATGATTTTTGACGACATGCTGTACTATGACCTTTTTTCCGTGATTTTTGACGACATGCTATACTATGACTTTTTACGTGGTTTTTCACGACATGCTATACTATGACTTTTTTTTACATGGTATTTAAAGACATACTATAATATGGTGTTTTTACGTGGTTTTTGACAACATACTATACTACAACGTTTTTACGTGGTTTTTCACGACATGCTATACTATGACTTTTTTCCATGATTTTTGATGACATGCTATACGATGACCTTTTTACGTGGTTTTTCACAACATGCTATACTATGACTTTTTTCCATGATTTTTGACGACATGCTAGACTATGACATTGTCACGTGGGTTTTCGCGACATGCTATACTATGACATTGTCACGTGGTTTTTCACGACATGCTATACTATGACCTTTTTACGTGGTTTTTCACGACATGCTATACTATGACATTGTCACGTGGTTTTTCACGACATGCTATACTATGACTTTTTTACGTGGTTTTTCACGACATGCTATACTATGACTTTTTTCCATGATTTTTGACGACATGCTATACTATGACATTGTCACGTGGGTTTTCGCGACATGCTATACTATGACTTTTTTCCATGTTTTTTGACGACATGCTATACTATGACATTGTCACGTGGTTTTTCACGACATGCTATACTATGACTTTTTTCGTGGTTTTTCACGACATGCTATACTATGACTTTTTTCCATGATTTTTGACGACATGCTATACTATGACTTTTTTCGTGGTTTTTCATGACATGCTATACTGTGACTTTTTTCCATGATTTTTGACGACATGCTATACTATGACATTGTCACGTGGGTTTTCGCGACATGCTATACTATGACATTGTCACGTGGTTTTTCACGACATGCTATACTATGACTTTTTTTCCATGATTTTTGACGACATGCTATACTATGACATTGTCACGTGGTTTTTCACGACATGCTATATTATGACTTTTTTTCCATGATTTTTGAAGACATGCTATACTATGACCTTTTTACGTGGTTTTTTACGACATGCTATACTATGACATTGTCACGTGGTTTTTCACAACATGCTATACTATGACTTTTTTCCATGATTTTTGACGACATGCTGTACTATGACCTTTTTTCCGTGATTTTTGACGACATGCTATACTATGACTTTTTACGTGGTTTTTCACGACATGCTATACTGTGACTTTTTTCCATGATTTTTGACGACATGCTATACTATGACATTGTCACGTGGGTTTTCGCGACATGCTATACTATGACATTGTCACGTGGTTTTTCACGACATGCTATACTATGACTTTTTTTCCATGATTTTTGACGACATGCTATACTATGACATTGTCACGTGGTTTTTCACGACATGCTATATTATGACTTTTTTTCCATGATTTTTGAAGACATGCTATACTATGACCTTTTTACGTGGTTTTTTACGACATGCTATACTATGACATTGTCACGTGGTTTTTCACAACATGCTATACTATGACTTTTTTCCATGATTTTTGACGACATGCTGTACTATGACCTTTTTTCCGTGATTTTTGACGACATGCTATACTATGACTTTTTACGTGGTTTTTCACGACATGCTATACTATGACTTTTTACGTGGTTTTTCACGACATGCTATACTATGACTTTTTTTTACATGGTATTTAAAGACATACTATAATATGGTGTTTTTACGTGGTTTTTGACAACATACTATACTACAACGTTTTTACGTGGTTTTTCACGACATGCTATACTATGACTTTTTTTTACATGGTATTTAAAGACATACTATAATATGGTGTTTTTACGTGGTTTTTGACAACATACTATACTACAACGTTTTTACGTGGTTTTTCACGACATGCTATACTATGACTTTTTTCCATGTTTTTTGACGACATGCTATACTATGACATTGTCACGTGGTTTTTCACGACATGCTATACTATGACTTTTTTCGTGGTTTTTCACGACATGCTATACTATGACTTTTTTCCATGATTTTTGACGACATGCTATACTATGACATTGTCACGTGGGTTTTCGCGACATGCTATACTATGACTTTTTTCCATGTTTTTTGACGACATGCTATACTATGACATTGTCACGTGGTTTTTCACGACATGCTATACTATGACTTTTTTCGTGGTTTTTCACGACATGCTATACTGTGACTTTTTTCCATGATTTTTGACGACATGCTATACTATGACATTGTCACGTGGGTTTTCGCGACATGCTATACTATGACATTGTCACGTGGTTTTTCACGACATGCTATACTATGACTTTTTTTCCATGATTTTTGACGACATGCTATACTATGACATTGTCACGTGGTTTTTCACGACATGCTATATTATGACTTTTTTTCCATGATTTTTGAAGACATGCTATACTATGACCTTTTTACGTGGTTTTTTACGACATGCTATACTATGACATTGTCACGTGGTTTTTCACAACATGCTATACTATGACTTTTTTCCATGATTTTTGACGACATGCTGTACTATGACTTTTTACGTGGTTTTTCACGACATGCTATACTATGACATTGTCACGTGGTTTTTCACAACATGCTATACTATGACCTTTTTTCCGTGATTTTTGACGACATGCTATACTATGACTTTTTACGTGGTTTTTCACGACATGCTATACTATGACTTTTTTTTACATGGTATTTAAAGACATACTATAATATGGTGTTTTTACGTGGTTTTTGACAACATACTATACTACAACGTTTTTACGTGGTTTTTCACGACATGCTATACTATGACTTTTTTCCATGATTTTTGATGACATGCTATACGATGACCTTTTTACGTGGTTTTTCACAACATGCTATACTATGACTTTTTTCCATGATTTTTGACGACATGCTAGACTATGACATTGTCACGTGGGTTTTCACGACATGCTATACTATGACATTGTCACGTGGTTTTTCACGACATGCTATACTATGACCTTTTTACGTGGTTTTTCACGACATGCTATACTATGACATTGTCACGTGGTTTTTCACGACATGCTATACTATGACTTTTTTACGTGGTTTTTCACGACATGCTATACTATGACTTTTTTTCGATGATTTTTGAAGACATGCTATACTATGACCTTTTTACGTGGTTTTTCACGACATGCTATACTATGACATTGTCACGTGGTTTTTCACGACATGCTATACTATGACTTTTTTTCCATGATTTTTGACGACATTCTATACTATGACATTTTTACGTGGTTTTTCACGACATGCTATACTATGACTTTTTTTCCATGATTTTTGAAGACATGCTATACTATGACCTTTTTACGTGGTTTTTCACGACATGCTATACTATGACATTGTCACGTGGTTTTTCACGACATGCTATACTATGACCTTTTTACGTGGTTTTTCACGACATGCTATACTATGACATTGTCACGTGGTTTTTCACGACATGCTATACTATGACTTTTTTACGTGGTTTTTCACGACATGCTATACTATGACTTTTTTTCCATGATTTTTGAAGACATGCTATACTATGACCTTTTTACGTGGTTTTTCACGACATGCTATACTATGACATTGTCACGTGGTTTTTCACGACATGCTATACTATGACTTTTTTTCCATGATTTTTGACGACATTCTATACTATGACATTTTTACGTGGTTTTTCACGACATGCTATACTATGACATTGTCACGTGGTTTTTCACAACATGCTATATTATGACTTTTTTTCCATGATTTTTGAAGACATGCTGTACTATGACTTTTTACGTGGTTTTTCACGACATGCTATACTATGACATTTTCATATGGTTTTTGACGTCATACCATACTGACTTTTTTACATGGTTTTTGATGACATGCTGTACTATGACTTTTTTCCATGATTTTTGACGACATGCTATACTATGACACTTTACGTGGTTTTTCACGACATGCTATACTGACTTTTTTCCATGATTTTTGACGACATGCTATACTATGACTTTTTTCGTGGTTTTTCACGACATGCTATACTATGACTTTTTTCCATGATTTTTGACGACATGCTATACTATGACATTGTCACGTGGGTTTTCGCGACATGCTATACTATGACATTGTCACGTGGTTTTTCACGACATGCTATACTATGACTTTTTTTCCATGATTTTTGACGACATGCTATACTATGACATTGTCACGTGGTTTTTCACGACATGCTATACTGACTTTTTTTCCATGATTTTTGAAGACATGCTATACTATGACCTTTTTACGTGGTTTTTTACGACATGCTATACTATGACATTGTCACGTGGTTTTTCACAACATGCTATACTATGACTTTTTTCCATGATTTTTGACGACATGCTGTACTATGACCTTTTTTCCGTGATTTTTGACGACATGCTATACTATGACTTTTTACGTGGTTTTTCACGACATGCTATACTATGACTTTTTTTTACATGGTATTTAAAGACATACTATAATATGGTGTTTTTACGTGGTTTTTGACAACATACTATACTACAACGTTTTTACGTGGTTTTTCACGACATGCTATACTATGACTTTTTTCCATGATTTTTGATGACATGCTATACGATGACCTTTTTACGTGGTTTTTCACAACATGCTATACTATGACTTTTTTCCATGATTTTTGACGACATGCTAGACTATGACATTGTCACGTGGGTTTTCGCGACATGCTATACTATGACATTGTCACGTGGTTTTTCACGACATGCTATACTATGACCTTTTTACGTGGTTTTTCACGACATGCTATACTATGACATTGTCACGTGGTTTTTCACGACATGCTATACTATGACTTTTTTACGTGGTTTTTCACGACATGCTATACTATGACTTTTTTTCCATGATTTTTGATGACATGCTATACGATGACCTTTTTACGTGGTTTTTCACAACATGCTATACTATGACTTTTTTCCATGATTTTTGACGACATGCTAGACTATGACATTGTCACGTGGTTTTTCACGACATGCTATACTATGACCTTTTTACGTGGTTTTTCACGACATGCTATACTATGACATTGTCACGTGGTTTTTCACGACATGCTATACTATGACTTTTTTTCCATGATTTTTGACGACATGCTATACTATGACATTGTCACGTGGTTTTTCACGACATGCTTTACTATGACTTTTTTTCCATGATTTTTGAAGACATGCTATACTATGACCTTTTTACGTGGTTTTTCACGACATGCTATACTATGACATTGTCACGTGGTTTTTCACAACATGCTATATTATGACTTTTTTCCATGATTTTTGACGACATGCTGTACTATGACTTTTTACGTGGTTTTTCACGACATGCTATACTATGACATTTTCACGTGGTTTTTGACGTCATACCATACTGACATTTTTACGTGGTTTTTCACGACATGCTATTCCATGACTTTTTTACATGGTATTTAAAGACATACTATAATATGGTGTTTTTACGTGGTTTTTGACAACATACTATACTACAACGTTTTTACGTGGTTTTTGATGACATAATATACTATGGCTTTTTTCCATGATTTTTGACGACATACTCTGATTTTTTAAAATGGTTTTTGACATCATACCATACTGACTTTTTTCCATGATTTTTGACGACATGCTATACTATGACACTTTACGTGGTTTTTCACGACATGCTATACTGACTTTTTTCCATGATTTTTGACGACATGCTATACTATGACTTTTTTCCATGATTTTTGACGACATGCTATACTATGACACTTTACGTGGTTTTTCACGACATGCTATACTATGACTTTTTTCCATGATTTTTGACGACATGCTGTACTATGACTTTTTATGTGGTTTTTCACAACATGCTATACTATGACTTTTTACGTGGTTTTTCACGACATGCTATACTGACTTTTTTCCATGATTTTTGACAACATGCTGTACTATGACTTTTTTACATAGTATTTAAAGACATACTATAATATGGAGTTTTTACGTGGTTTTTCACGACATGCTATACTATGACTTTTTTCCATGATTTTTGACGACATGCTATACTATGACTTTTTACGTGGTTTTTCACGACATGCTATACTGACTTTTTTCCATGATTTTTGACAACATGCTGTACTATGACTTTTTATGTGGTTTTTCACGACATGCTATACTATGACATTGTCACGTGGTTTTTCACGACATGCTATACTATGACTTTTTTCCATGATTTTTGACGACATGCTGTACTATGACACTTTACGTGGTTTTTGACGACATACTATACTTTGACTTTTTTACATTATTTTTGACGACATGCTATACTATGACATTGTCACGTGGTTTTTCACAACATGCTATACTATGACTTTTTTACGTGGTTTTTCACAACATGCTATACTATGACTTTTTTACGTGGTTTTTCACGACATGCTATACTATGACTTTTTTACGTGGTTTTTCACGACATGCTATACTATGACTTTTTTCCATGATTTTTGACGACATGCTATACTATGACTTTTTTCAGTTTTTGACGACTTTCTATGCTGTAACTTTTTTTCCATGTTCTTTGACGACATGCTACACTATGACGTTTTTCCATGAGTTTTAATCCTTAATCAAATTTCAGTTGCATACTTTCATATAACTTTATCTTTGAAAAAGTTCATTGAATACTTTGATTTTTTATGGCCTCATAAAGATACTTTACTATGAGTTTTCATGACATTTTTGTTGCATACTATTTTAAGTCATTGATATTACGGTGATGACGGTTTACACAGTAAAAATGTTCAGTCTTTGCAGTGATATCTATTAGGAATTTATTTTTTACAGCCTAAACACACGATTCAGGATAGCATCATTAATGGACCTAATGGCTCATATGCCAATGAAAATTATAACAATCATACATAATTCTAAAAACAGATTTAACATGGACTGTTCCTGTAAAGTTTGTGTAAAACACAATAAAAAACGGACGCAGCTCAGTTTTTATTTTAACACAGTTTATTGTAAATCATGTTTCCTCTGTTTTACTGAAGTTTCTGTTTGAATCCACAGTCTGATCTGAGACCTGCCAGCAGACTGGGTGTACTGGTTGATTCCCAGTCTGGAGCCACAGGTCATCTCTGGTTAAACAAACACTCTAAAAAAAACTAAACTAAGACGAGTTCTTTAAGATCTGGATCAGTGTCTGGTGAGACGATGGCAGGGGTCGACCTATTTTTTCAGGATTATTGAAACGAGCCTTCTTTAGTTGCGCTGTCATAAAGCGTCGTAGTCATCGTCATCTTCGTGCTTCCTCTTCAGCGACTCGCTGCCACCGGAGTTCTGTGACACCATGTTGGTGGTGATGAGGATGTTCTTGGAGCCAATCAGAGACGGGTTGATGAGGACGTTGGAGACAGCAGGCGTGGACGGCGTGGCTGTCCGGACGACAAAAGAAGGAAGGGTTAAACTGTTTTCACTGACAGGTCAGAAATGTGACGGCAGTTTTTAAGGGTTTTTCTACTCAAAAGATAAAAAACAATATTCTAACATCTTATAAAGTAAGTCCACACTTTAATTCTTTCTTTAAACAACACTCCAGCCAAGTGTGGCTGAAAGAAATATTGCTATATGTAATCATTCCTCCTGCTCATACTGGGGACAAAAGCCTCGTCCTGAGCAGAAATATATTTTAAAGTTTATCTGACATTGATGTGATGTGAAAATTAATTACAGAAAAATAAAATCCTATCAGTGCAAACAGACTTTGAAGGAGTCTTAATGAAAGACGACAAAATAAAAACAATAGTCAATAGTCACTCTCTCCATTTAGACAAATTGAAAGCAGTGATATTTTGTGACAAAAATTAAAAAATACACCCAAGCCAAAATTTTCAGCTTCTCATCTACTATGACCCCTAGAAATTTATTGTAAGGAAGTATATCAATTTTTAATGTGAACATAAACCAGACTGTATTCATGTATAAATATGTACATCTCACTCATGACCTGCTGAGGGTTTCCAGAACTTTTTGAAGTCTTCCTCAGACATTCACTCATATTTCACAAGACACTCTCAGGACTTTTATCTTCCATATTGTTGGACCTCTCATAATCAATATTGACTGAAATATAGAGGAGCATCTCTTTGGAACAACCTGCTTCCATCTCTACAATCCTCATCTACATTATTGTTATTCATAAAACAAAAGACTCTCAACACGTCACTGATTCATTTGTTTGTTTTTTTGATGCTGCAAATCGTACATCATTAACAATTTTGCATTAGTTCTTAGTCTGGAACTCTTCTCCGACTGTTGTTATTTAACAGGGGAGATATCTTCATAAACCATTTTTGGCTTCTAACCTCTCCTGCACAATTTTTTAAACTTGCAATTTCTTTTTTCCCGTCCTGTCTATACATGTTTGTGCAAATAAACTAAACCTAAACCTATTCCTTCAATATTCAGCATGAACAGGATGAATGAATGCAGCAAACAAAACTGGTCTTGAAAAAATGTGACACAACACTCACATGCTGTCAGTGTTCATTCTGACACCCGACTACAAAAATAAATATTTTTTTCAGTTCTTGTTCACTTCTTATTACTGTTGGATGAGGGTGAAATTTATTTATTATTTTATTGGTTTAAGTTTTTACTTTTAACTACAGCAGCAGTGTGATGGTGCTGAAAAAGTGATGGAGTGCCACAGGGGTCTGTTCCTGGTCCACTGATATTCACATTATACAGAAATCCTCCAGTGTCTACGACTATTAAACTGCTAACACTTTAAATGGTATTGCTATTATCAGGCTGTTGTGATAACTGAATATTACAACACCGCGCTAATGACAAGGCAAACATAGGTGACAGTGAGCAACCACCACAACCGCCGTGTCTTTATCCGTTTATGAATCTTGCTTGTTCTCATGTAAAAAACTTTTAAATCAAAATGAATACTGAATTAAATATTCATTGTGTCTTAACTTTGACTGCTGGATGCTGTGTGAACGCAGCCACATCAAGAAATCCTGCACAATATTTATATTTTAATAAAGCTATTATATTAAAGCTTAAATGTATTCATTTTGTTTTTGAGTTAGTTTATTAGAGAGATTAACTAAATGATGAAAAAGTAATACCATTTCATTTTTTTTTAAATTCTCATATCTGTGTAGTTTGTTTCATTTGCTGTTCCTGACTAATTAAAGTGCAGCTCTCTTGCCTGACCTCTGACGTAGATATAAACACAGTGGTGTCAGTCCTGGATCAGGTCACTCTGCTTTCAGAGTTTAAATGAGTAACTGGGAGGAAACAGGTTCTTACTGGTTTTGGTGGTGGCCGTCTGAGAGGGCGGTGGGATCTGAACAGTGAACCTCTGTCCCGTCAGAGACACTGGAGTTCCAACTTTAGTGGTGACGGACTGGACAGACGGAGTTCCTGTGGAGAACACACTGGTCAGAACACACTGGTCTAGTACACACAGACTGGTCTGACTGGGAATAAATAAACAGCCACATCTGTATCGTCTAACATAAGAAGAAAACACAGAGCATTCACGCAGTACTCAGATCCTTTCACTTTATCATGAGTCACTTTAATTCATTTTTCTCTCATTGATCTTCACTCACTCAAAAATATGAACACTACAACTGAATTTTTGGTATTTTTGTGTGAATTTATTAGAAATATAATATTTACGTTTCCCTTTTTAAAACAGATTTTTTTTTAATTTATACATTTTAAAAAAAATATTTCCCTTCGTCCTCTATAAAAACAGAGTTGTAGAGTTCTGCAAATTTATTAAAAATGTGATATTTCAGTTTTTTGGTTTTTTTTTTGCACATTATACTTAAGTTTTACCTCTTTAATAGATTTGCAAACTTTCTAAAAGTCTGTTTTCACTGTCATTTTGGGGTAATGAATGCAGATTGATAAGGGAAAATGAATTAAACAATTTTAACGGAACAAAATGTGAAAAAAAGTGAAATGATTTGATGAGCTAAATACTTTGTGACTGCAATTTATTACTCCTGACTGACACTTCATACTGGTGCCACTGGTTCTGTTTTCACTTACTGGTTTTAAAGTAAATCAGTAAATCAATTTTATCTACAACACATTTAATTGATATTTTAAACCTTTTAATACAGAATAGTGGTTTCAAATATCAAGTTTTGGTCAGATTATGATCATGTGACCGGCTTCTCTTTCAGTTAGAGTGCCTACATGTCCCACACTCCCCTTTTTGACAAACTTCTGCTTTAGTTACATTCAGATGTTTGTTTTACATTTATTCCTGCACCACATATAAACATCATTTAAACATCGTATAAAGATCTTTAACTACCTGTGTTAGCCTGATTCTTCTCACACTCCTCCTCTGGGTCAAATTTAAAATGTTTTTAAAGAGATAAAATACTGATGAGATATTCTCTCTGTCAGCAGGAGCTTCCATTAGAACTGCTTCAGTTAGAGAGGGCCTTCATTTCCCACAACCCCCTCCTGACACACTACAGTGTTGCGTTCAAATGCAGATTTAACACATGATCAGAGAAATAAAGTGTCTGAGAACAGTTCAGCTCTGATATCAGAGAAACTGATGGTGTTCAGTGTGCAGCACCCTCGGCAGCCTCACAGCTGCATCACAGCGACTGTCACATGACCACACTCACCGAGGGTCGGTGTGCTCGGCCTGCTGGTGACGGCACCGACGCTGAGGCGAGGCACCGATATCCTGCCTGCAGACGATGACACCTGGAGGGAAAAGACAAACGGAGGTTTGATGAGGAGAAAAATAAAAAGAGAACGTCACAGAATAAAACTTCTGTAAAAACTTCCAACCTTCTTCTGGATGGACTTGAGTCTGTAGTTGGGCGCCGTCAGACAGTAGCGGTCTGGAGGAAGTCGAGGTCCTGTGTAGGGTTTGATCAGCGGGAGGGGAGTCTGGTTCTTCTGCCTCGCCACCTCCAACAGGAACTGAACACACAGCGGAGCAGGACGAAGAATTCAGAACAATTCAAATGGAAACCACTACATTTGGGAAAAAACATAACTGAATCTGTAAAAATAAATCAAATAGATTTCATCGGTCTCTGACTGTTGTTTTCTGACTCATGGCCACAGGCTGAAACATGTGACACATAAAGTCGTTCTCTGTTCTGTGGCAGAGTTTTGACCTGATCAGCTGCTCCAATAAAAACTGACCCAGAGTCTAAACGAGACGCCAGAGGACGTCATGACATCACAATATGATGTGATGACTGTAACTCTGACACTCAGAGGACAGTAAACATGAGGACAGTAGAGGCTTACGTCTCGTGGCGGCGGCGAGGTGAATGACTGGTCCATGCGACACTGGATCGCCAGTTTGATGTCGTCTGCGTCCACGTTAGACTTCTTGGCATGTGTGGCATAGATTTTGGCGTCCTCAATGATGGTGGTCACATATCCTGTGAACACAAACATCAGCTGAGTGATGCAGATGATCATTTAAGAATTATACATCGTGTTTCTTTCATTTATCGATGGACTGACAGACTTAATAAAACTCTGAGTGTTTCCTACAAAATTCCTGCTTTGTTAAACATCTGCAGATTTATTTTCAAAATCCTGTTTACATCAATATTTGATAACTTTCAGTCTCACAAACATTCAGCGGGGCTACTGACAGTCTGAAAACTCCACAGAGACAAACTCAGCAGCCTACAAGTTTATGTCCATTACAGGCTTCTGTACTGATGTTCACATGTAAGAACACTCAGTACGTTTCCAGTCACAGTGAAGTGGAGCTACAGTCCCAGCTGGACGAGGACATCTAACTGGCCTACTGTCCTTGTCCCAGTATACAAGAACGGGAGGGGAATCCATTTATTGAGCCAAGTATGTGCGACTCCTCTACGATAGGTGGAGATATGCCCCCTTTCAGCTTGTTAGTATTGGACCTTTTTCCTGTTGACCTATTACGTCACAGACCAAACAATGGACAAACAAGTTAGCTACAGTTAGCTAGCAGCTAACTGCTACCATGGTGGACAACTTTACAACTCTGTACATTTGGTCCGTCCAAAAAGTCACGGCTCTGGATGGAGATTTCTCCATGTTGTTACCGGCTTCTTCTTCTCTTACACATTTAATGCTATTGGACTTCCGGGTCAAAGCCCGGGGCGGAAACTGTGGAGCATGCTCAGAGCGCCTCGGCCAGTTTGGGTCTGATTGAGTGTATACATGCAGGAGTCACATGATCTGGGTGTGTTAGTCCCACTGTGACACATTCACTGCAGGACACTGACATGTTTACAGGGATTTTAAATAAGTCCATTTCCTCTGATGTCATGGAAATGGATTGAGTGTCTCTGACTTACTGTAGGTGAACTCCAACATCTGGTTGATGACTCGAGGCTCGTACTCAGTGATCCCCATGTCCTTCAGGATCTGGATCATCACCTGAAACACACAGTTCACATCCATCAGATCACATCATCCCGTCAGCAGCAGCATATTGGAAACACCAGGAGTGGAGGGGAAAAAATCCATACAGCACATTATCTTTTATTATAGACATTATCTATTTTTACACACACACATTCCAATAAAACTTTCGGTCCTCAAACAATAAAATCAGTTGCTCTTTCACTCCACTAGACGGTGCTGATGCTTTGTTCCTGGTGAGGTCAGCAGAGGTCTCAGTCTGCTGCATGTGGCAAGACTATTCAAGAGAGGGCAGAGACACAGGGTCAAACATGGGGGGATTGCACATGCGCAGTGTAACTTGAGCTGCGATGCTGGAGGGTGACAGCAGGGGTGCTAGATACAAAGCGCAGGATCCGCTCAGGCGATCAAGGAGTGTGCTTGGTGCAGTCTGCTTAGACTTTTGGACGGCGGCTACCTGAAGTTGTCGGAATTGCATCTCTGTCATTCTCACCCACAACGCAGGCCACCAGTGACAGTCCAGTAATAAGCTGTGAAAATGACATGCATGCACATCCCCTTTATTCCATGGTTTCACACCATCTACTGAGCCTTTGAGGAAGTGCAGACCAGATTTTACTGCGCATGTGCAATCCCCGGCCTTCAGCCTTCTCTTGAATAGC
Organism: Cromileptes altivelis; assembly: GCA_013133815.1. Taxonomy (NCBI): domain Eukaryota; kingdom Metazoa; phylum Chordata; class Actinopteri; order Perciformes; family Serranidae; genus Cromileptes; species Cromileptes altivelis. Next base: position 41,386,850 of record CM023143.1, read on the forward strand.
CTTGGCATGTGGCAGGAAGTTCATCAAAACAAAGATGGAGGCACCGGAGACAGAAATCAGAAATGTGCCGTCAGTGTTTAAATCAAACATCTGGACTTATTTTGGATTCTTTAACACAGGAGGACTTGGATATGACACATGTGATTTACAGCAGTGTCATATGAGAATAAAATACTGTTGGAATACTAAGAACATGACGGCTCACCTCACACGCCACCATCCAGAGATAGTGTTAGCTGCTGACGGTCAAGCTACCGCTAAACACGCTCCACTGAAAAATAAACCAACACTGGACACACTTAGCTCGACACAACTACTTCCTGTGCAGACATCTGCGTCCATACAGTGCTGTTGAAACCAAGGCTTCTGTTACATGCTAAAAACATGTGAACCCAGGTATGTGACTCCGCCCCCATGTTTTATCTCTGACACAGCCGTACCCAAGCTCTACAGAGAAGTGAAGCATAAAGCTGAGGATCCTTTGAGTACAGCAGTCAGGGTGGTGTTAACCTGTGACGTCTGGACTTCAAGGTCAGAGGATTCATATGTGACTATAACAGGACATTATCTGACAGAGGACAGGAGACTAGATAGAATTAGACACCCTCCTTAGTATATTTGGATGCTGCTACTTTTGGACTTTTACTCATGACTTGTGAGTATTTTACTCCGTAGCATTACTACTTTCACTTATGTAAAAATCTGAGTCTTGCAAAGACCTTTGACATATATATATGAGTGTGCCACAGATTATCATGAGGGTGGGGAAAAATATCATGATACTTCTGTGTGGCAAAGTCATATCATTACATGGACGCCAAGTATCAATTTCTTTATTATATGCATTATTAATATTAAAATTACAAATTAAATTTTTAGTAGCCTACTACAATAATTAATCACTGCTTGTTCAGTCCACTAAAAACATTTTGCTGCAATAAAATTGATGACGTGAGATGAATGGACTGAAAGCTTTTTACATAAAACAGATGTTAACAACGTTTTACTTTGGGGACATCATTTATAGTTAAATATTTTTTCACAATACTCAGAATATCATATTTAAAACTGTGATAATATTGTCCCATGAGAATATGATATTGTGAAGCCTCATTAAAACAGATATTCTAACAACATATTATATTAAACTACAGAACAATGGTTAGAAATTATACGAGATTTAGATTGTGAGAAAGAAAAATAACTCAGTGAAAGATTTTTATAAGTGAATGGGAGAAATTAATAATGTAAGACAGTGAAAAAATTCATTTGTAATCATGACTGTTTTTTCAACTTTTTCATCTTGTTTTTCTCATTATCTTTCTGATTGAAGACATGAAGTCTTAATATAAATGACACCTGTGGCTGTGCACACACACACACACAAGCTACAACTCAATAAACATTAAGGTTTCTTTTCTCTCTCAGGGTCTAAGTTTGTGACACAGTGCAAAGACCATCATAAATATTCATACTTTAATATAAACTGTCAGTAAACTGTTACAACACACATGCTGTGGTTTGATTTGAGCTCAGTGACCAGTTTCACCGTAACACCGGCTGATTAACGGACTCATTTACCGGAGTTTCGGTGTTAAACTCTCCAACAACACGAGCTAAACTGACCGGTAACGCTGATCGTCCTCTACCGGAGACACATCTCCAGTAACGGTGTAAAACACGAACACAGGTCGCTCGTGTTTACACCGGAACAGGTCCTTTCCACCGGAGCCCAACGGCTATGCTAACACGCTAGCTGGTGGCCGTTGTTTTGAACGGCAATCCAGTGCTAACGTTAGCTAACAAGCTAGCTAACGTTTACATGTTCAGATATATGAATCTTTTGTCGATGTTAACAGAAGCATAAAAACAGAAGCGTTAATTAAACCCGCAGATTAATGAGAAGTAAAGAATAATCACAGTTCATGATCAAATACCTGAGCGTCTTTAGGGATGGTTTTAGGGGCAGACATTTTGATTCTCCCCGCAGCGACGCCGTTCAGCTTCTTCTTCTACGGTTTCACAACAGCTGAGCGCTGCAGAGCGACGCCTGCCGGTCACACCCGACATTACATCATCCATAGTACACACACCAAACAGCATGGACACCAAGAGGCTCAACACACCGGCCCATAGCAACACACCGGCCCATAGCAACAGACCGACCCATAGCAACAGACTGACCCATAGCAACAGACTGGCCCATAGCAACAGACCGGCCCATAGCAACAGACCGGCCCATAGCAACACACCGGCCCATAGCAACACACCGGCCCATAGCAAAAGACCGACCCATAGCAACAGACCGACCCATAGCAACAGACCGACCCATAGCAACAGACCGGCCCATAGCAACAGACCGACCCATAGCAACAGACCGGCCCATAGCAAAAGACCGACCCATAGCAACAGACCGGCCCATAGCAACAGACCGACCCATAGCAACAGACCGGCCCATGGTTTTGTCCTACCGCCGCCATTTTGGACTGTCAGCAGACTGCAGCAGACCTGCTTGCATACAAAAACACACAGACAAACTGAAGTATATCGCTATTAATTATGCTTACAATGCTGCTCACCTGGTGACAGCTTGGTCACAGCTGGTTTCTCACGTTTTTGCAAAGCAAAATATAGACTTTAAAAAAAAAAAGGAGGAAAAATGGCCTAGATGGCATCTCTACATATTATATCCACTTATGAGAAGATTAACTTAATTACTGCTTCAAAATCACCCCATAAGCCAATCTACCAAAAAATAAAAATTTAAAAACAAAAATCAATACTTTAACTAGAAACACATTAATGGCGACGTCACATAGTCAGGAATAAAGATTTATTTACAGTTTGTACAGTAAGGGGACAGTAATAATAATAATAATAATATATACGCTATTTTAATATGATATATTTTAATGCTAAAGCTGATATGAATGATCCAAGAGGCCATATATATATATATATATATATATATATATATGTGTGTGTGTGTGTGTGTGTGTGTGTGTGTGTGTGTGTATCTTCCCTCCAAAACTGTCATATTAAACTGATCATAAACACTTTAAAACGTACACGTCAGGAGTTCTCACCTGTCGGGATCCTTGGGGAAACGGTGTGAGGCCAGGTGCGGGGTGTTCCACTGATAGTTGTTGCAGTTAATTGCACTACACTGTTTTCTCTCCTTCACATCTTGCATGTTGTCTGGGCGCAACAGTCCAAAATGGCGGCAGCGCCCCTAGTGGCTGTTGGCAGAAATTCAACGGAGCTTCCCCTCTTGGGATCCATGCTCTTTGCACATAGGCCTCCTACAGAGCAGAGGAGGAAGTACTCACTACAAACTACTACACTTGTACTTGTATTGCAGTATGTGTCCCTGTAGCGCCCTCTGCGGGCTGTTGTTACAGCTCAGTTTCAGATCCTCTCAAACATTAATGCTGTTTTTCAGATTATTAGCAGTGTCTCTCAGATCAAATCAGATCAGATCAGATCAGGTGTTTGGACTCAGGTGAACAGACATCAGTCTGAATGAAGTATTTGAGCTCAGCTGATAAGAAACTTTCCCAGAAGTCATAAACAGAGATGAAGGCTGACTGACTTTTACCAACGGTCCCAAAAGACCTCACTCATATCCGAGCAGAGATAAAAGTGTTGACTCACATCATGTCAAACAGCTGCTGGGTGCTGATACATGTGATCTCAGGACTGGTTTGTAAATGTACATGTTCAGGAGAGGGTGAGGAAATATTCCACCTCACTTCCTGCATTCTGGTGAATTTGTATGAGGCATTGTTGCAACAGTTTTATCTGAAAAGTCTCTAATGGACTGTTCTTTACTTATCAGAGGAGAGGACGGGTTGGCTGGCGTGTGACTTCATTTTTTAAATCTGATTTTATTTTAATTTATTTTGACCCTCCAAAGCTACAAATATTTTTCCCCACACCTTCCAGAGGGACCTGGGGAAATAATAATCATACATTATATTTGTAGAGGGCAGTTCAATGTCTACAGAGGCACTTTAAATCAGTTAAAATGATCATAAAAAGAGAATACACCAGGTGAGGGATCCCCTCTGTGTGGAGTCTGCATGTTCTCCCCGTGTCAGCGTGGGTTTCCTCCAGGTGCTCCCACATGTTCTCCCCGTGTCAGCGTGGGTTTCCTCCAGGTGCTCCCACATGTTCTCCCTGTGTCAGCGTGGGTTTCCTCCAGGTGCTCCCACATGTTCTCCCCGTGTCAGCGTGGGTTTCCTCCAGGTGCTCCCACATGTTCTCCCTGTGTCAGCGTGGGTTTCCTCCAGGTGCTCCCACATGTTCTCCCCGTGTCAGTGTGGGTTTCCTCCAGGTGCTCCAGCTTCCTCCCACAGTCCAAAGACATGCAGGTTAACTGGTGACTCTAAATTGTCCGTAGGTGTGAATGTGAGTGTGAATGGTTGTCTGTCTCTATGTGTCAGCCCTGTGATAGTCTGGTGACTTGTCCAGGGTGAACCCTGCCTCTCACCCAGTTTCAGCTGGAAAAGGCTTGGAAAGTGAATGAATGAATGAATGAATGAATGAATGAAAACACGGGAGCCTCCCCTCACCATATAATGTAGAATACTATGACTTTAATAAGAACTGTAATTTAATTAAATTTTCACATTTCCAACCGTTTCAACAAATCTGATATGAATGGAGAATTTATGGCAGAGCTGCTGTATTAAACTGGAATAAACTGCTCAGGTGTTCCTAATAAAGTGAACACTGAGTGTTAATGAGCTGAGACTCAGCGGCTCAGTACTGATATAAAAATATGGATTATTGGTTTCAAAAGTTTCTGCTCATGTTTACAGGTCAGACTGAGTCCGTCAACTTTTCCTCCTCCTCCTCCTCCTCCGTCTTTGCTCTCAGTTCAGGAAGGAGTTGAAGCTGCTGACCTGTAGCTGACCTCACTGCTTCCTGTCTGTCTGTCTGTGTGTTAATTACAAATGGTGAATTTAACAACTGATAAATTTTCCTTTCTCTCTTATTGTCAATGTTGTAAAAAAGGATTTTACTTTATTTTATTATTTTCTTCACTTATTAAAGACATTTTCTGATCTCAAACATAAAACTATCTGTGAATATTTTATTTATTCTATTTTTTCTTTGGTTTTGTGATCGAAAGTCCCAAAATGAATCAGTAAACTAATGACCTGTTTGTGACCTGGCAGAGGTCAGAGTTTGTCTCCAGTTTTTATTTAAATGTGTTTTGTTTTTGTTGAGGGAATACAGATCATAACGGGCTGAGGGAATTATCAGTTTATTTCATTTTGTTTGTTTTATTCAATTTATAGTGTCCTAATATAACTGCACTTTAATTAATGTGGGTGCAGACTGTTGCTCTGTGATTTATTAATGTCTGTTTTTATGTTGTGTTTTCCTTCCCCCTTTATTAATCAATTAAAGACACAGATAAAATAATTTATCCAGAGTTAATTTCAGCAGTCGCACACTGACAGACTGAAACTAAGTGAATTCATAAATGAGTAAATAAATAGAGCCATTAATTAAGTGAGAGAACTTCAACTTTTAACTTGAACTTTACTTCCTCAGGTAGAAAATGTGTCGCTGAATAAAACAGACTTCAACATGAAACATAATAAATACATAAAACAAACAATAAAGTTCAAACCTCCACACACACATTAAAACATGAATATCAGAGACGTGCAGCTGAAACTGAAACCAAAGGAATAGATTTAATATTAAACAAACAGTTCAGTGTTATAAACTCAGTCTGACGTTTACAGAATTAATTCATTATGTCTTTAAATATTTCAATTGAGGTTAAATTAAATGTCAGTTTATCTCCTCCAGAGGTGGAGGAATACTCAGAATTTGTTTTAAGAGAAAGTTGCAGTGAAAATAATCAAATGCAAATAGAATTTATGCATTAACAGAAGAAACTTTTACATGTCAGATAAAAACAACATTTTCCTCTGAGATGGAGTTCAAGTATAAAACAGGATACAATGGACATACTTTAGAACAAATACCTCAGTTTTACTTTAGCACTTCGTCACCACTGATATCTGCAGATCTCTGAGGAGAAACAATGTCAGTAAAATCAAATCTAAAAAATATTTTTCACAGTTTGTTTCTTATTTTTGACTCATAATTAAATTCTTATTTTTGAATTTCTCAGCAGGAACATTTCACCTTAAAATGTATTTCCTGTTGCCTGTTTGATATTTATTATGTGACAAAGAAAAAGTTAGTTATTATAATTATTCAGACTGAAAACACATCATTATATAAACTGTGACTCGACGACATTGAAAATCAGATTTGAATGTTTTCAGTGATAAAATGACAGAGTGAGTGCAGACTGAAGAGGAGCCGTCACTAATGGCATCATATTTATATATTTTCATGCTTTGTTTCACCATTTATTTAAATTAGAAGATGATGTTAATGAATAGAAGTTATGGCTTTATTTAGATGATTATTATTATTTATCTCCTAAAGGCTTGTTATTGCAGTGACATTTATCCTGAAAATTAAAATAGTGTGAAAAGTTTTAGTTTGAACAGTTTTAACATCACTGAAGAGAAAATACTTCCTGCTGCTCAAACTTAATGTGTAATGAAGAACAAGGATAAGAACTATTATTATTCTTTGTCAGTAAAACAAAGACTTCACTCTGACTTTAATTTGTCCTTTAATTTGATTTTAAAGACATTCAATTGTTTTTTCATTAATATTTTATTGATATTGATTATTCTAACATAAACAGTGTCACCGATGTTAGCAAAAAACACACACATATAAATATATATATGCACATTCACACATATATACAACAGTAAATAGTTTTTAATGACACTGAATTAAAGAATTTCAGTTTTACTGTTTAACAAGTTTTAATGATCTGCATATTTATTTTGTCAGTATTTACTTATTTCCTGTGTTTTGGTGTGAGGGCACTGAATGTAGACTATGAACTTTATTATTATTATTATCATTATTATTATTATTTGAAAATTAGGATATAAAACAGGCAGATGTGACTTTGACTTGACCACACCTATAATTTGATTATTACTGATTTATTTGATTGTAAATATTTTAACATACTGATTTATTTTGAATCATAATTTATTGTGTTTTGTTATTTATTTATTTATTTATTCATTGATTTGATTGTATTTTTATTACCATATTGATTTAATGTGTTTGAATCGTAATTTACTGTATTTTTTGTTTCTGTAATAATTGCTTTTATTTATTAGTTTAATCATCTAGTATTGTTATTGATTCATTTGATTATATATTTTAATTAAAATATTGATTTGTTTTTATTGTAATTTACTGTATTTTTGTTACGATCACAATAATTGTTATTATTTTCTAACAGATTCAACAAGAAAGTAAAAGTGAGTGAAGTGACTGACAGGACGGAAATGAAGAGAGCGTCAGGAATGAATGAATGAATGAATGAATGAATGAATGAATGAATGAATGAAAAATGAACGAATGAGTGACGCAGCTGAGCTGTCGTCACTGCTGACGACATGTTAGTCTTTTTTTAAATGTGACTCTGGGGTGATTTGTAGCTCCGTGTTTGTTCCTTTGATGGAGGCCTTTGAAATGCAGCAGCGGGACTGTGATGGAAATGAGACAGAGACACACAGACAGACAGACAGACAGACAGACAGACAGACAGACAGACAGAGCAGCACATATGAGACCTCAGTACAAAGATTTTTACAAAATTAAATGTGATAAACTGAAATTCAACATGAACTCAGTCAGCTCCACAGACACAGTGAAATATGTTCCTGCGTCTCAGCCTGAGAGACAACACACACACACACACACACACACACACACACACACACACACACAGAGAGAGAGAGTTCATCTGCTCACAGATCAGTTGTTATTTCCTCCTTCACTTCATGAGGTTGTTATTTAAAATGTGTCTCTGGGTTTGTATTAAAACATAGTTGTTAAATTCGATATTTTCCACTGCAGAGACAGAGAGACAGAAACACAGAGACATACAGAGAGAGAGAGAGAGAGACAGACAGAGAGAGAGAGACAGACAGAGAGAGAGAGAGACAGGCAGAGGGAGAGAGATAACAGTAATAAAAGTGACCATGTGACTGCAGCAGGTTTTAACGGACAGCTGATGGAGAGACTGCGCACACACACACACACACACACACACACACAGAGGACGGAGGACAGGTGGAGGTGTGGACAGGTAGAACACACCGTGAAGCTCACTTTTCCTGCAGACCAGGTGAGAGGCAGACAGGACAGAGGACAGGTGGAGGTTCGGACACAGAGTGAAGCTCAGTTCACCTGCAGACAGGTGAGACAGGGAGGACGCCGAGGGGACACCGAGGGGACACCGAGGGGACACAGAGGGGACACAGAGGGGACACAGAGGCAGGCTGGATCCACAGTATGCTGAGGGAGTCCCCTCACCTGGAAAGATGTATGTGAGTTACCTGCAGCTGGACAAGGACCCCGCCATGTACCCGCACCAGACCCCGGTGACCCGCCACCCGGGCCTCAGCCCGCAGAACTTCTCGGTCCCGGCCCCGCCGCAGTACTCAGACTTCTCCGCCTACCACCATCACCACCACCACGGCATCAGCAACGACCCTCACCCGTCTCAGCAGCCCGGCCCGGGGCCCGGCGGCTGGAGCTCGGCCTACCCGCCTCCTCCTCCGCCGGCCCGGGACGACTGGTCGTCCCATCATTATGCTGCAGCCGCCGCGGCCGCAGCCGCCGGGGGGACTTCCGCCGCCTCCACCGTGCCCGGGGTGGTGGGTCCTCCTCTGGGCTTCAGCCCCCCGGAGTTCCCCGGACAGCCGTCCGCGCTGCTGCCCGCGACCCTGAACGCCTCAGCGGGGCAGCTGTCCCCCGGATCCCCGCAGAGGAGGAACCCGTACGACTGGATCCGCCGGAGCTCCGCGCCGCCCACTAACCCCAGTAAGACCAGTTCTTTATATCTAATATTAATAATCACCTGCAGATCCTGAGCAGATATAAATATGATCTCATTTTATAATAACTGCAGATATAAACCCCCAAAATGTTCTTAATAAGTTATGTGTCCTGTTTTTACTCCTCCGCTTCAATTTAAATATTTAAATTATTTAATATAAATTACTTGCACCTGTCTGATGACGTGTTTAAATGTTTTAATGAGAGATCCGTCATATTTTAATATGAACTCAGATACTCAAATCTGTCCGCAGATATCTACAGCGGCCTCACACACACACACACACACACACACACACACACACACACACACACACACTCACTCTGAGTTTCATTTTCAGCGCCTACTGTCGGGATCAATAATCAATAATCAGCCTCAGCTGTCCGGACACACAGCAACTTTCTATAGGCAATTTGAGAGTCGGGCAACAGAGTGAGCTTAAATAAATAAATAAATAAATAAATAAAAAAATAAATAGCTACAGTAATTAATTAATTAATTAATTCAATAAATAAAATGGCTCCGATAACATCATGTTTGGTTTTAAAACAGAAAAAGAGCAGCTTTATTAAATTCAAATAATTAAACACGTCACAGGTTAATAATACTGATGATGATGATAATAATAATGATAATAATAATAATAATGATAATAATATTGATTATAACTACAAACATTTGACCAGGTGTTGAGTGTGTATAATATTGTATGTGTTTAAAACACGTTAAAATCCTAAAAGAAGGCCTAGTATTTTTGGTATTATCATTATTATTATTAGTAGTAGTAGCAGAAGGTAGGCTTATTGGAGTGAAGACGCTCCTCTCAGACTGTATCTGACGACAGTATATATATATATATATACATATATATTGCCGTATAGTAATACTACTACTAATAATAATGATAATAATAAGTTTCCACATTTTCGCCTTCATTGCTCCTTTATTTTTATTATGAAACTTCCGCAATTTATTGCTCGCATTAAGACAGTTTGGTATTCTATTGAAATGATATTAATTTATTTACTTTATTTATTTGTCGAGGACAAAAACACGAGACACTTCTTCATGTGTGAAATAAAGCAGATGGAAACACTTTGTATCAGATCACTGAGCATGGAGGAGACCGCCGTGAAGACAGAGTATGAATGAATGAATGAATGAATGTTATGAAAGTGTTTGAATATGCAGATGAGCTGTTACGTGGCACATTTCCAGAAGAGAAATCTGAAGTCAGTTCATTAATATATAATTTATTTATTCCTCTGCTCCCACCTGATGTCACGCGTATCACAGTGCGCGTTCCTGTTCAGCAGTTCACTATGCAGTGAGGAACACTTCATTCACTGTGAGCAGATGTGTCTGCAGACTGACTCTACACTGGAGATAAATACAGTTAAATGTGTATGTGCAGGTTTTTCCTCTTTTCTGATCTGAAAAAGAAGAAGTTAAAATAACCTGAACTGAGCGGAGCGTTAAAGCCCCGGGTCACATATAAAATCTGTGGACATTAATGTGGTGTGTGTGTGTGTGTGTGTGTGTGTGTGTGTGTGTTTGTGTCTCTGTATGTGTGTGTGAATTGACGGAGGAGGGACCTGTTCCCGCCGTGTCCCGTCTCGTCTCGTGCAGGATCAGAGGTGTGAAGTCGCTCTGAGCTGGTTTGAAGCTGTTGTGATGTAAATGTGTCTTTGTCCTCCGCTTGTCTCTGGGCGGAGAGGACAAGAGGACAGTCACTTTGAAGTGTGTGTGTGTGTGTGTGTGTGTGTGTGTGTGTGTGTGTGTGTGTGTGTGTGTGGCCTCCTCTCAGTAACAATCAATTCATCAATCAGAGCAGATTTTTATTGATCAGTGTGAACCTGATCATCAGCCACCAACAGATTAATATAAAGTCCACAGTGACACAGGAGCTCCTCTGTGATCAGCCTGACAGTGAAAACACTTGTGTACTTGAACTACTTAAAGCTGATAGTACTCTTACTCACTCAGAGTAATCTCTGTAATATTACTGATGTGAAGGTGGAACTGATATGACTTTATTATCTGTAATCATACATCATCATTGATCATTGATCATATATTGCATCAGTAATCTGAATCTGTTGAGTCACTACAGCAGTCAGATGAACAGAGCGCAGTAAAAGTATTTCTCTCTGAGACGAAGCCACGTGGAAACACTCCACTGAAGTACATGTACATTAAACTTGTACTTCAGTGCTTGAATAAATGTAGTGACTCTCAGCTGGTGCCTCTGTGAAGTCAGTGTGTCGTGTCTCTTGTCGTGTCTCATGTCATCTGGGGTGAGATGTGGACAGAAGTCAGGCTGTTGTATTTGGGTGTCAAAGGTGTTAGTGGAGATTCAGGTTCCGACTCCTGGGTCAAAGTCTGGCGCATGTTTGACCCAATGAGGATTTTCTCACTCTGTATATCACATCTGTCATTCTGAACGTCTCAGTTGGGTTGGGTCAAAGTCAGGAGTGTCTCTTCCAGACAAAGAACATGGGTTTGGCATTACAATCTTACAGGAAGTGAACACCAGCTTCCTGGTGAAAGTCGGTGGTTGTTTTTTCGTTGGTGTCTGACACCAGAACTCACTGACCAAATGCTGATTTTCGACGACTTCATAGTGAGGCCAGGTTGGCGTTTTTCACCAGCTGCTGGAGCCTTTACAGAGACACGTCTGCATGACCTGTCCAAGCCGGTCTCACTCCCAAGTTGTCAGAATCCAGCACTTGGGCGGTGACCTCCAGTGTCAGACAGTGATGAAAAAAGACGTCCTCTCACGTTGGCATGTTGGGCAGCAGGTTGCTGTTGTTGTTGATGGGTGTCAAGGGATAACACTGCGTAACGAAAGTAAATGCAGAGAAAGTCAGAAAGCCAGTGATCACTTCCTGTAAGATTGTAAAGCCAAACCCTGTTCTTTATTCCTAAACGTAACCACGTGTGTTTGCTCTCTCGTTAATCACGTGACGACCCCTCAGATTTACCTGTCGACCCTCTGGAGGGGCCCGACCCCTCATGTTGGGAACCAGACTAACTAAGTGTACATAAAGTACCTCAAACTGTCTCCACACTGCTCCGACACCGATGATGTCACACAATCACATGTCACCACGTGCTGTTACTGCATGAAGCTGACGATACTTGTGCACTTTTTCTGCTGATACACTTCTGTCCATTAACAGTGAAAAATGAATCTGGTGTAGTTTGAACACTGACGTGTGTTTGTGCTCCGCAGTGCTGCAGTGTTGAGGAAGTTTTGAGACTATAAATACTGTGACTTTATGGTGTTCTCAGTACATCTGTTAACGTTACTCTGATGAGCCTGTGTTTCTGTCTGAAAGTGTCGGAGCTGAAGGTTTAAATCAGGACTCATTGTCCTGATAATTATTAGCTCCTTTTACACTGCCAGATTTTCGGCGAATGTTGGGCCTTTTTTCCGGCAAGTTGTGAGCGTTTAGACACACAGAGCTGGATTGGCGAGTTGATCCGAGGTGCCCAATTTTCCACTTTGTAGGGTAGACATATTGGTGGAACCCTTTTGGTTTAAACAGACCGAGGCGGCCTTCTGCAACAGGAGGGGCTGTTGATGACGCCGCACGTGCGAGCCACTGGCGGTGGATATTAATAATGTATGGACTGTAAAGATGAGCAACTGGGGAGACAAGGAATTGTGCGCCCTCCTTGCCCTTGCAAACGAAGAGGCCATTAACCGTCAGATGACGGGGACGGTGAAGGACGGGCCGACTTACGAGAGAATCGCCGAAGGACTGACCAGCCGTGGCTTCCCTCCCACGTCACTGATTACGTCACCCGCTCAGCTACACGTTTTGTTACTTGCTCACGCCCCCCATTGCCCCGAAAAAGGCACATTCTGTATAAACAAAAGTAGGTAGGCGGCATTTTGCTGCACTCCCCGATTTTGTTTTTATACTGTTTTTTGGATTTTAAAGGCTCATTCTGATATTTTCAGGATGTAACTAAGTGATTCTGACAGTTCAGGAAAAAAAGTAAATCAGAGCGACTTTGTGTTCCTGGAGGTGTCATATACAAACACTGTGTACGCACATGTGCGCCAGACAGAGGCGCACACCACTTCAGAGAAGTTGTGATGTATAAAAACAGACTTGATGGGAAAAATGTTTTTGGAGGCAGGAAATTGGCATCGATGGTGAGGTGGAAGCCTGACTGTAGAAACTGTAGAATATTTTTGCTGTACGCCATGTTTGCCGTTTGTCTGTAGGTACATTTGACTGCTGGGGGACTTTTGACTTTCAGTGTTTCTGTTTCAACGACTCATAAACTGAAGCTGCTTTATTTTAAAGGAGCAATTCAACACTTGGGGAAATTCGTTTATTTCTCTCAACAGTTAAGTCTCAGGTGTCTGAGTCACTGAATGTTTTGATTTTATAATGTCTCTGTAAAACTTTAAACACGGCTAAAGGCTGACATAAATATTGATGAACATTTTTAAAGTGTTTAATAAACTCTAAAACTGCACTGTGAGTAAGCTGATTTTAAATGATCAGGGAGTTTCACCAACTGTTGCCTGCGTGAACAAATAAATGAAAATTTAACCAAACACTTCAGGAGTCCATACTGCTGTCAGATTATGTCTCTGCATCATCAGATATATAAAAGCACAGAGTATAATTCACTCTGTAATGACACTAAATGATTAAAATGATGTGAAAATAATTTCAGCTTCAATAACACAATAAGTTGCAGCCTGAGAGAGAACAGAAACGTTCCAGATATTTCTGTAAATGTGCTGAATAAATGTAAGTCCTCTGTCTGTCTCCATCTTTGTCTCCGTCCGCAGAGACAGACTGAAGAGCTCTGTGATTTACGCTCCTTCATTAGCGTCTCGTCTCTCTCGGCTCATTATCTGACGGTGGAGGTTTTTACTTCCTGACAAATGAAGCAGAAAGTTGGGACAGATGTCCCCCATCAGAGGACAGACGGTGTGTGTGTTTAAAGACACATCACTTATAGCAACTGGTGTGTGTTTAGCGTTAATACTGAATCAGAGCGTGTTAAAGAGAGCTGAAGGCTCTTTAATGAAGCTGAGAGTCCAACATTTACCTCCACAGGGTTTTGGACATTCTGTCTGCATTTTATTTCTGAGGTCTCAGTTTGTGTTGCAGATGAGTTTCTGTTGCTTTCTGTTTAGGACAGTTTGTTCTGTCCCAGGCCTTTGGACCAATCAGTAGCTGCTGATTTAAGTTCAGTGCAGACGTGTGACTGTTGTGTGTCCTTTAATTAAATCGTTAGCGACACATTAGCAGGTGTTTAACTCGGTGATTCTGGTGCTGATTTTCATCTTTTTTTGTTTGTTTCAAAAATGTCATGAAACCAGACTGAGAGTCTACAGTGACGCTCGCTGCTCTGTAATCCCCCTTTTCCACCCAGAATTGGTGTGTGTATGAAGGTTTTTCTAAATACGAGAAAACCTATGAAAAACAGGTGATCGACTGCTTTCCCACCAGCAGTAGAAAACCAACCTGTTCTCATCCCAACTCGTCACATAGCACCACTCGCTCAGTGTCGGTCAGGTCTACCTGCAACGCACTACGTATCATAATGTGTTTGTTGTTGATGGGAGTGTTGACAGGATGAATAGGCCTATGTAACACACCACTGATTAATCACAGCAAAATAACTCCCTCGCAAACAGGAAACAGTTAACAACTGGGGGCACCTAGTGGGTGAGTGGGTAGAGCAGGCGTCCTATAGATGAAGGCAACATCCTTTAGGGGGGATTTATACTTGTGCAGCAGACCCTACACACTTCACCTGCGCCGTTTTAAGCATCTATACTTGTGCATTGGTGTGTCTGTGTCACTCTGCAGTTACACCTCCAAAACACTAGTGAGCAGTGGAGGTTTCTGTGACAGACATTAAACACACATTAAACATGGCTTAATAGAGACAGTTTCAAACACAAATCAGCTTCACTATAACTCACAGCATTCACAGACAATCACTTGTCTTTATCTGGACACATTTTCCCCACAAATACAACGTGCTAACATTATTAGCACAAGTCTATGGCATTTTACATTGTATAAATTAGCCTAGCGAATAGCAGAGATTTCCTCTGCTCATATTTCAGCCAGGATAAATCACACACAGTGTGTGGAGGCTTTATTGTCTTCACAATTTATTGTTTCTTATCTGTGAAATTAAAGTAAATCAAAGCTTTGTTTCCACTGAGGGAAATGGTTTCAGCTCACAGAGACAGACAGGAGGTCTGCGTCACTGTGACACTGTGGAGTTACATTTCAAAGCAACTGGAAGTCTCAAATGCACCATAAATTGCACTGTCAAACAAACTGCGTCTCAGTGTTCTCTGCTATTCGTGCTAAATAATCTTCAGTGTCTAAAGCAGTGTTGGAAATATTCCTAATGTCTTGTGCACAATGCACCTCCATTAAATTTAGTTTTACACATTCAGTATTTTTGGAAAAGTTCTGGATTCCCACTCACAAAGCTCACTGAGTTTAATAAAGTTGAGTGATCATTAGTAAGAGCTTCAGTTTTAACAGCTGGACCGTGTGACAGAGTTAAACAGTAACACATGAACACTGAGTCCATAAATGAATGAAGCTGATATGAGTTCAGTTTATGCAAATCCACCTGAGGCAGGTCGTCTATTTGAATACAGGAGTCATGGTGCGAACACACAGATCCATCAGTCTGTTCAGGAACTGTACTGATGTCTCTTTATATGAGTGGTTTATAACACATAATATAAAATACTACCAGTCCCTATGCTTCATTCACATTTTTACATGCTAACAGACGGTGTGATTTTTGTGACCGTGATATGTGTTTTTAAAACTTTTCTAAAACTAAAACCTCCCAAAAACCTGACAGCGTGTTTGCTCAAACAGACACTAATGTTAACAAGCCTGGCTAACTAGCTCACTGCCTAGCCTACAATAGCATAGCATTAGTTAGCATAACATTAGCTTAATAAATTATCTTGGTGCTGATACATGCTATCTCAATCAGCGTTTAGGCTAACATTAGCAGCTTCGTCCTGTTCTGTAATCATGTTTTAAAAGTTAGGTTACTCTGTATAGATCTTGAGGTTTGTGTCTATTTCTTAACCTTTCCAAAAACAAACAGAAAAAGTAAAACTGTAAAAAATGGATTCAACAGTGAGTCTGTTTTAAAATAAGATGATGATGTTATTAGGCCTGGTTAACGATCTTAGGATACTTCCTACAGCAGTAACCTAGCATTTATTATGAGGCAAAGAGTTAGCATATCATTAGCTAACTATATTATGTTTTGTAGGTCACAGATTAGGAACACAAATTGTTTGGGAGCTGGTTCTGGATGTTAATAAAGGCTAACATTAGCGGCTTTGTCCTGTCCCTTAATCATGTTGTAAACGGTCATAGGCTACACTGTGTAAGGAGTTTGGAGGTTATAGTCTTTAATTAAGGCCTGTACATGTACAAAAGAATGATGTCATTTTATTCTTGCAGCCCTGATTTGGGAGTTCTTGCAGCTTGTTCTCGACACATCATCTGGGCACAACTTTTTCTTGTGTGATTCCGAGAACTATTCTGTGATTGGTCAGAAATTTGAAGTGGGCATGGTTAATGCGGAAAAGCGATGTATGTGGCAGTGGGAGGGGCCTATGAGGACTCCCCAGGAGTTCTGCAGGAGTTCCTCCTGCAGTATGAAATGTCCTGGCCAGAAAGAACTTTGTTCTCGTTCTTGCCACCTCGAGAAAAAGAACAAATGTCTCTGTTCCTGCGGAGTATGTTCAGGGCTTTAGCCTTTCAAAAAGCAAAAACAAAAGATTAAAACTACAAAGAACAAATTAAACAATGTGTCTGCTCCACTATGAGATGCCAGTGTTAACAGGCCTGGCTAACTAGCTTAGGACACTTCCTACAGTAGTAGCATTGCATCCAGGTAAAGAGTAGCATATCATTAGCTAGCTACATGTTTTTGTGTGGTTGAGGGCTATGCCGGGAATACACACTGTTTGGTTCTGGATGCTTCTAAATGCTACATCAGAGTTTAGGCTAACTATAGGGGGTTTGTCCTGCTCTTTAATGATGCGACTGTAATAAGAGTGGAGCTGGTATTGTTAGCAGGCTAGCTTACTGACTACGGTGGTAATGTAGCATTACTTTGAAGGCAAAAAGTTACTGGATCATCAGTTAGCTATAATTGGACCACTGTGTGGGAGCTGGTTCTGGACACTTATCAGAATTTAGGCTGATGTTAGCGACTTTGTCCTTCTTGATAAAGTTAACTCAGGATCACTTTGCCAAACTCACTGACGTGTCCTCAAGATTAGTTGTTTCTTTACATTCCAGTTTTTTTGTTTGAGATTTTTGGAAACACTTTTATTCATGTTCTTGGTGATACTCGTAGCTACCACTACCACTAATACAGCTCTGAGTGCAACACTTTTTTTATTTCCTTTAACATGGTTATGTTTGTATGTTTTACAGATGGAAAGACGCGGACTAAGGATAAGTACCGGGTGGTTTACACGGACCACCAGCGTCTGGAGCTGGAGAAAGAGTTTCACTACAGCAAATACATCACCATCAGGAGGAAGGCGGAGCTCGCCACATCGCTGGGTCTGTCAGAGAGACAGGTATGCCAACATACATGAGGCTAATATAAAACCAGGTTACTGATCAGAACTGTTTTAATACATTTTTATTGGATCTTATACGAAGTACGACATGTTTGAGATTTAAAGTAATTTAAAGTAATATTTTATTTCTCTAATTGTTAACAATCCGTGGATGTATTAAGACACAGTGTTGGAGGCTGGGTTGAGTTCATTCCTATTAAAGTTGCTCAGTGGCACATGAAACCAAAAGGGCTTAATATCCACGGTAGCCTACTAAAAACAGTACCCGGATCTTTCACATTGAGAAAGTGCACTGAAGACTAACAAAGACTGAGTGAGGCCGAGCAGCTACTTTCAGGTTTAGCACTCTGCTAACTTGAATGGGGATAAAAGTATTCAGTCTTGCAACTTTTCTAGGCTATCCAAATGATGTCAGGCCAAACCCTGATAGTGAAACAAATCTTTTTTTGAGGGTTGTGATGCTAAAAAACCCCAAACAGAATTATAGACGTCTCTTTCACAGTCTGTGTCTATGGGAAATGGTCGTTTTGGCCCTAGTAGCATCACACGATGGGTCCTTACGGCGTAGTTCAGCTTTTGGCCAATATGTCAAATTGTCTTCAAATTGTCAATAGAAAAACAACAGAAAAACATCTGTTCACTTCAGACTTAAACTCACTCTGACTTCCTCATACAGGTCTGAAACTCTTTTTACGCTTCATGCTGCTGCAACACTTTTAAAATCTTACTTGATTTTATGATTTATAGTTTTACAACTCAATGATTTGGTGATGTCATGATTTATGATTTTTTAGGATTTATTTCATCTCATGACGTGAAGCACTTGGTGCTTATATTGCCTTTACTGTAAAGCACTGTGTGCTGCATTTCTTGTATGGAAGTTGCTATAAAAATAAAGTTTATTATTTTTATAATTAATTTACATTTAAAGGTCAAGTGTCCAAAATACAGCGAGTCTATGTTATTAATAGTAAACAGGTTAAAACATGCAGAAACACTGAACTGGTACTTCAGGTGTCACATAGTTTTTCATGTTTTCCAGAATTCTGCAGATATCCTGTTATTATACGAACATGATTTCTTAAAGCAGAAATAAAAATGTCTTCTGTTCTGCCCCAGGTGAAGATCTGGTTCCAGAATCGTCGGGCCAAAGAGCGCAAGATCAACAAGAAGAAGCTCCAGCAGCCGGCCTCCTCCACCACCACACCCACACCTCCCACCGGCAGCAACGGCAGTGGAGGAGGAGGTGGTGGCGGCCTGCACGGAAATGGCGGGAACAGCGTCAGCATGGTGACGAGCAGCAGTGGCAGCAATGGGCTGGTGTCGCCTTCCTCCCTGCCTCTGAACATCAAAGAAGAGTACTGAGAGGAGGATATGAGATGTTTCATCGGACGCTGGCTTTGGGGATCTGGACTAAAAAAATTCTCCCCAATGGACTGAGAAACTGTTTTCATCACCTCCTGCCGCGTTTCTGTTGTCCTCTTAAAGCTCGTTGACAGTGTGAGAAAATATCGTTGGGCGACGTCACCGACAGTTGCAGATGATTGTGGTCAGATGTTTGCTTGCTGGGACGTCAGCCTGGTTGCACGTTAACAGCTAACTGTTTGACTGCAACAAGTCCAAATCACTGCGGACTTTTCTCCAAACTTTTGTGCTGAACTTGATATTCTTGTTTCCATCTGATGGAACGATGCAGCTGTACAACTCATGTAGCTTCAGTAAAGAGCTGCAGCGAGCAGACGAGACGATACTGTCAGACAGTGTGAAACATATCTTTGTTTTTTTTAACTCTAAAGCTACTTAATTCATGATGTTCAGGGTAAATCAAGTTTCCAGACATTTGTTTTTTGCTTGATGATGATGATGCATTTAAAAAAAGATTTATTCTGCCTCTTTCAGAAATGTTTTCTCACCCACAGAGGAAAATAAAGTCATGTGACAGCAGCAGGTTTATGTTTCTGTATCTGATGCCCTGCAGGGTGTGATCAGGAACAGACTCCTCAGGACAAACGTGCTTAACGTAAAGTCCGCTTCAGGCCAAAGATTCACGACGAGACGGTGTATCGTCTCTAGTCAACAACTCTCTGTGCTTCTGATCTGTAACGTCGACAGGAAGTGACCGCCATGAGACGGCGTATCATCTCTAGTCAACAACTCTCTGTGCTTCTGATCAGTTCACAACACTGACACTTTTCTCTGCAGCATATAAAAAGGTTTCGTCTTGCCGTGAATCTTTGGTCTGAACTGGACTTTAGAGAGTTGGACAAGTTACTGGTTCTGAAAGTGTTTTTCCCATTTAAAGGTTTTCTTTCAGTCACCTCCTCGATATTACAGAACGTAGAAACTCTCACACAGTTTTATGTTCTGACCGCCAGCTTTAATTATTTGAACTTTAAATCAGATTCTCCCCCTTGGTTTGGTGGATGGCTCTAAATAACCAACCTATCCTCACACGGCAGTTCATATGTTCCTATGAATTAATGCTGTGCTTTCATGTCAGCATGATATGCAGCCAGTCACTGTTGTAGTTAAATGGTGCCTCATTACCAATGAAAAGTTACACAGGTTAGGTTGTAGAAAAGAAACATGGTGATGTACCTTAAAATGAAATTTGTGTTTCCTAGGAAGCAAAGGATCGAGCCGCCCTGCTCTCCCTCTGACTGCACTCGTTGCCTTTGATTGTTTTGGTTGGTTAAGCTGGGGTGAGAGGCTGTCAGCAGATAAACAGAGATCTGTGTGGGTAAATGAGACCCTAAAAAAGAGGCTGGATCATGGGGAGTACCACCAGTTGGTCCAGGAGCTTCTCCTCCATCATGAACGTTTACAGGCAGATTTTAGGATGACTCAGGGGCAGTTTGACAACCTGCTGTCTATCATCGGGCCGTATAGCTCTGGGTATCCAGCAACCACTACCACCAGTTTCTCCTCCATTGTTTACCAACTGTAAACTTGGTAAACTTTGTAAAGAGGCCTGCCTCTCAAATCATTCCACTGGATGCTCTGAATTGCCCTGTGAGGCAAATTGTGATTTGTGATATTGGGCTTTATAAATAAAATTGATTGATTGAATTGAACTTTCTTCAACTCGAGGAGTTCAGGGCGCTCTGGCAAAAACACCAAACACATAGAGCACAGAAACACAAGGTGCGTAGCAATGCAAAAATTAGCAAAAAGTTTAATTCTCAGTAAAAACAATAAGAAAAAATGCCTCCAGCTGATAAAAAAATTTCTGTGTTATATACTACAGACTCATCCATTCATCCATTTTCATCTGCATATCCGGGGCCGGGTCGTGGGGACAGTGGGCCAAGCAAACACTCTCCAGCTCCTCCTGGAGGACCCCGAGGTGTTCCCAGCCCAGATGAGATCTATAATCCCTCCAGTGTGTTCTGGGTCTGCCCCGGGGCCTCCTACCAGCTGGACCAGGAGGATCCTGATCAGATGTTAAACCACCTCAACATGAAGGAGCAGCGGCTCTACTCCGAGCTCCCTCCAGATGTCTGACTCCTCCCCCTATCTCTAAGGCTGAGCCCAGACACCCTACAGAGGAAACTCATTTCAGACGCTTGTATCTGTGACCTCATTCTTTCAGTCACTACCCAGAGCTCATGACCATAGCTGAGGGTCGTCCCTTGTAACTTATATACTTTAACTTGAGCTGGATTTTGAATACTGGGGTAAAAGATCTAAGTCCTTCTTCCACCACTGTCAGATCCACCTTAGCTGACTACTCCACTCAGTAAATGTCCTGTAAATGATTTTGATTTCATCATCAGACTTTATTATGTCTCCGTTTTCTGATATGTAATTTTAACATTGTAAAACACAAGTTCCTACACTGCCTTCATTTAACACGTATTAAAGACAAACAGAAAGTTCCTGTCATGTCTGTTTTCTTTAAACTACAAACTGTCTCTGCGGAGTTTTTACTCTCACACAATGCATGATGGGAAGTCTGTGAATGTAAATGATCGTGTTTTCTGTAAACACTTTGGTGAACTCATGTTTGTTTTGCAAATTTCACACTGTGGGACTAATAAAGGATTATCGTATCTTAAAAGTGTGGAAGTGGCCTGAAGATGAAAACTAAATATTTTAAAGGTCCAGTGTGTCTGATTCAGGAGGATTTAGTGACGTTTAGTCTTGAGGATTACAGATTACAGATTACATATTACAACCATCTGAAACTTCTCCTGGTTAGAATTCCTTCAGTGTTCATTGTTCAGGAGCTGAATTATCCACAGAGTCTCTTCCTCTCAGAAACAAACAGACCAGCTGATTCACACCAGGAAAAACTCTGAATAAAACGCTGAATGTTAAAAATCAGTCAGGAGGTCTTTGAATATGGTGGTCAATGTTAAAACACGAATAGAGCCAGTGTTTGTTCGTGTTGGATGATGTCCCTGAAAGCCACACTCGAGTAAAAGTACCACTGTAAAATATTTGACTCTACATTTGCAGTAAATCATTGGCAACTAGTTGCATCACTTTCACAGTAAGTTATTGTGAACAGACATACTGTGATCTCACTGAAGTTATACCTGCATATTACTGTGATTCAGCAACATGCTGCTGTAAAACAATTATTTCACTGTAATCTCACAGTTAAAGTCCACATTACTGTGATTTAGCAGCAAAATCATTATATTTACCTGCATGAATTTCACAATAAAATTCTGAATTTGGTTAAATATCACAGTAAAAGCCTGCGGGGTGATAATAATGTAATTTATTTTGAAATATTACAGTTACATATTGTAACTTCCTGGAAATAATTTGTCAAATGACATGAACTCATGTTCTGTGCAGGAGTCTGTTAGAATCCTGCAGGAATCACACATTTATCTGTGAGCGACAGTCATCTGTGAAACATGACGCTGCCCGTGGACAAAGTATTCACATCGCTATGAAAATTCTCCAGACAAGGACTGCAAGTAAAAACATAAAACTAATAGCAAGATTTACGTCCTAAGACTGCTGTCAGGCAGACTTAGGATGCAAAGCAGAACCAGATTCATTGGTTTAGGTAGCCTTTATGAATGAGAACAAACTGAACATGGTGACAACAAGTAAAATGCACTCTGAAATATGACACAACCTCTTCTCAGGGGTTATACAGTTAATTCTGGGTGGTAATGTGTATGTGACATTGTATATATAATAATATCACTGGAAATCTTGTTGGTAATGAGTTAGTTATTACTTAAGTACTGCTGTGTACACACTTTGTCACACACTTTTTATACCATGTTACCGACTTTCTGGTCTTAATCTGTGACTTTTTCCTCCTAAAGTTATGAGTTTATTCTCATAATATTTCGACTTTATTCTCATAATATTATATAATATTAGCAACACTAATGTTTTGGTCCGGGAAGGCTGAAACAAATTTGTTGCTCATTTCAGAGACTTTTCTTATTTTCTCTTTTATATTACTATTGCCCTTAAATAAACCAAAAATGACTTAATAAAAAGATGCAGTATTTCACTCGATTAATTGCCAGAATACTCGATTACTAAAAGAATTGATAGCTGCAGCTATTCATACTCTTATTAAAAGTGTCTATTATCAGACGACCAAGACCTGCTTTAATTTCTGTGTGTGTGTGTGTGTGTGTGTGTGTGTGTGTGTGTTTAACCTGTTGCTGCAGCCTCTGCATGATTTTCACAGCGTTCAGTGTTGAAGGTGTGACAGAAATGTTTAAAGTGATTCTGGATCTGATTCATGAGACAAAACTGCTGCTGAACGAAAGTTTTTAATCAAAAGACAGAGACAGAAACAAAGACACAGAAACAACAAGACACCTACACACACACACACACACACACACACACACACATGCACACACACTACATATTTGCTAATTGATGCAGCAGTTGAGGAGTGGTGTCCAAAGGGCGAAGAGGAACTCTGGGCAAACAGAGCACAGGATCCTGCTATCTGCTGCATTGTGTAGGTGTGTGTGTGTGTGTGTGTGTGTGTGTGTAGGTCTCTGTTGCTGTTGTGTAGGTGTGTGTACAGGTGTCCTCACTCAGACCTTTGTCCTTCTGGGTCCATTTTGCCTCCAACAACAGTCCTATCTTCACTCTGATAGAGACTATCAGCAGTGTGTGTGTGTCGGATGATCACGGAGTCGGGCAGACGGCCATCTTGAACTTGAGGCCTGAAAACGTGAATTTGTTAAGTAGAGCGGAGTACCCAGAGAATGAAAGTATCAGTGCGAACAAGAAATCCAAACGCAACTATTTTCATAAAACTAAACAAAGCATTTAGTGATTATCCTCCTGTGAAAGAATACCGTGCACATGCATGCACAACAAATCAAGCAAAAACTGTTTGGATTTCAATAACCCAACAAATGGATAAAAGACACTTTAAACCTTTTCTCAAACAAAATTAACGCATGTGTGCTGGTTTTTCAAATACAGGAAAACCCGCTTAAAATAGGTAACAGGCTGCTTTCCTGTTGCCAGCAGATATGAGCTATGTACAGAGCTCTGCAGCCGACCCAGTCTCATGCCTCGTTTCCACATATATGACTCATATACTGTAACTATACAGATGATACCTCTAGTGTCCAACGTGAGGAAGTGCATGTCTTTAAGGATGGATAAAACCTTAAAGAAACTACCTGTACCTAATTTTGTTCGTTTTTCACTATCCAGTAGTTTGAAATATGACAAAAACAGGAGCTGACAGGTAGGCGGTATATTCTGTGAAATACTCAATTAAAATGATGTATGAATGGCTGAACGAGTCATAACGATGATCTGACTGCATATAATGTATGACCATATTTTAACAGAATAACATTAACCAGATTCACAATGCGTTAAAAACAGATAAACAATTTCTTTTTAATCAGACAAACTCACTATCTGCTATGTGCAATAGGCCTATTTGGCTTTATTTTTTATTTATTTATTTATTTATCTCTGATTCTTGGAACTCATTGATGAAATATATTGAGGCGCTTCTTTTTTAAGCAGTAGTTGTTAGGGTTCCTTCATGTCATGCTCCCTCTGACACCTACTGTAAATCATGTTGTGTGAATGTTTTATGTGTTGTCGGTGGACTGTAGGAACTGAATTGCCCTTCAGGGATAAATAAAGTTTTTCTGTATCTGTATCTGTATCTGTATCTGATGATCAACACAGGCAATAGCCTGTCAGCTAGTTAGCAGCCTGTTAGCTAAGCTATCACACTGTTATACACACAGGGGGTCTCCTAAATTCACCGCAACAATTTGTCAACGTATTTGTGGCAGTGTCCAGACTGAAATATTACTGAGGGGAGGAGTTTGGCAGGATGAACTATTCCTTCAAGTTTAAACAACAACAACAAAAACTGAAAAAAGTAGTGTAAAATATGAAAAAAAAAGTCAGAAAGTATGTTTCAGTTGCCAAATTGAGTGTGGATTTTAAGCTAACATGTACTGTATGTGTATGTGTTAAATAACAGAGGCTTGAAGTCTGAGCCCTGTGGAACTCCGTACGTCATGTTGTGTTCCCCAGATGCATTGTCAGAGGTGTAATGTCTCACTTTTATAATGTCAATTAAATTTTCTCATTAAAACCCTCGAAACATCGTCATCTTATTCTCCAGTCACTCATCCACATAGAGGTCAATAAAAACATTGCATGCAGGGAAACAGCTGGCGCCATGCAGGGTCGCCTGCTATTAAGTGGAACCAGGTTCCCCTTTTGCTTGCACACTGCACAATGTCGCCGCTAGAGTACTTTCATGTATGTTGTATTTCTACATTTTATCTTACGATTGTTTTGATGAAAAATGTAATAATTGTCACAGTGATAACTCTCCAGAATCACATAATCAAGTCTTTGACTATTACAAAGTGTTGTTGGTTGTTGTCACGTGTCTGATAAACCTTTAAAAGCATTAAACTGGACATCAGGTTTAATGGGTACAACAGCCATGCTGTCAGTATTTGGTGTTAAAACCCCCCTGATATAACACATTTGCCCAGAAGAGAATTGAAGGTCAGTGAAAACCCGTCTGCAAAGCGACAAAACGTAAACTGCATTTCTTATGTATGATTTTTTTTATTTTTCTGGTCCAATAAGGTCAGAGCGATTCACCTCGACCTCAGAGTTCAGTTGAGGTATAGCAATGAAGGTTAAAATGAAGTTTACCAGAGGAAAAGTCAACAACAGCATCACTTATAAAGTTCAATAGAGATAGTAGACACTCCCAGCTCCACTTGATTCACTCTTGATAAGCTGCAATATGTTATATAAAGAGGAATGATGGCAGTGTGCCCATAACCATAAAAAGAAAAAAAAAAAAATCAAACACGTTAGAAACCAGGACACAAACTGAAACCATCAGAGGTTCATTAAACCGTTTACCTCAAGTCACTTGTTTTGTATAAGCAAAATAAGTTGTACTTTGTTTATGAAAAACTACTACGAAAGTAAATCCAGAAGCTAGAAAACCTTTTTGCAGTATATACCAAGCAAGCAACTCCACTGGAATGAAAAGGCGTCTGGTATCTAGTTATTATTAAAATCTGTGCTTCTGATGTTAGTAAAGCTTGAACAGCTCACCAGGGGATGCAGACATAACAGCACAGTAGTCCAAATTTTGAATCTAACAAGCTGGCTAAATGTCAGTTAATATGTTAGCTATATCAGATGTTTTTTTTCTCTTGTCACTTACTCTTAATGTAATTATGTACGATCATGAAAACGAAATGCTGAGGAGAGTAAATAGCCCAGTACAGAGACAAAATAAAGTGACTGAGAGGGCTATTGCTAGTGCTAGCATGTACCCAGATTGCTAGCATGTTAGCTATTAGCTCATTAGCTGCAGTCCATCAACAAACTTGCCAGTAGTCACAGTCAGTATTCTTGTAAAATCAAATAGTTTGCAAAGAATGCTTTCTGTTGTACAACTTTCTGGTTTAACCAAGGTGTGAAATAAAATTTGAATTTCTGTTTTTCTGTTTTCTATGCAAATGTTATTTTCTTATGCTAACATCACTCTTCTTTTAATACCGTCATAATCTCTTTAATGATAACACAAGTCATTTTTTATGCTTTTGTTACTCTTTTTCATGCCAATGTTCATCTTTTTTAATGCTATCATTACTCTCTTTTATGCTAACGTTCTTTTTAAATGCTATGCCACTGTTTGTTATGCTAACATCACCCTTTTTTATGCTAATTATAATGTAACCCTTTTCAGATGCACTCTTTGTAGGTGCTGACATTACTCTGTTATGCTCACATTAGTCTTTTTTTTAAAAAAAATTAAGTTTAAATGTCTGTGCAGTCCCATTTCTGCTGCCTGCTTATAAAGGTCTACAAAGATTAGTGACTGAAAATAAAAACCCGTCTTCCTGAAGAGGAAATCTTCATCTACACATCTTTATGTGAACACAGCGGGGACTGGATCCAGGTTGTGAGTAGCAACGGCCGTGTTCGTGTCTCATTTTTGGGTAAACAGAGCGTAATGAGAGCAGAGCTGCTCGGCCTCTTCACCACCATAAAGTTTATTGGGGGGTTGGACGCAGTAAAAAAGGTTTCACCACAGAGACGCAGATATGTTTGTTGAGGAGGCGTGATGAGCTCTGATAGCAGTGATGGACGACAGCCAGAGGATTCACCTCCAGAGATCAGACATGTGGAGATACAAGCATTAGGTAGAGCTGGTTTATAAAGTCTCTTCTTATCCAGGTGAAATCTCACCTAACACTAAAATCTATGTTTTCACTGTCTCCAGTTTTCAGGGTTAAACCAAAACATTAATAAATATACTGAAATATTCTGCAAATAAAACTACAAGATTGAGATTTTTTTCTGAACTGTCGTATTAAACCATCACCCCTCACACCTGCCCTACTTGGACTTCCAATGCCTTTACTTTCATTGTTGTCCCGCCATGCCTCCCTCTGATGTCGCAATAATGGCGTCCGGCTGCATATCATGCTGATGTCAAAGGACAGCTTGTTTCGTTGGTGTCTGACGCTGGAATTCACTCACCAAGCGCTGGTTTTTGATGACTTCAGGATGAGACTGGGTTGGTTTTTCACAGGTTTTCACGTATTTAAAAAAACCTTCGTACACACAGGAAGTGACCGCCATGAGACGGCGTGTCATCTCTAGTCAACAACTCTCTGTACTTCTGATCTGATTTGCAGCTTTTCAGACTTATTTTGTGGCTGAATATAATTTGTAGCTTCTTAAAATCTGAATGAGGATAGTGATAGTGAGATACTGGCTCCAGTGATGAAACAAAACCAGCATCAGATGGACTGTATTCATAATCAATACGCCATCTCATTGCAAATCATGGTCTGACCTAGACTTAAGACTACAGTGGTTTTTGGCAAGGTGTACATAAAAGTTTGTGTTGCACTTCATTCCTGCTGTCTATCATTATTTTTCTATTAATATAATGTGTATGATGAAAACAATGATTATTTTTATATCACAAAATGTAACACTCTTCAGTCTTTGTCTGTGCTCTATAGAAAAACTACAAGGTCAAAAATGTACTGATGAATCACTGTTAATCAATAATTGGTGTCGATATGTTGCACAAACTTTCTGTTGCAACAGCTGATCAGGACCAGGTCAATTAATGATGTTCAGACATCTGCTGTGTTTTCTGCTGCTTCGTGTTCATGAGCTGTGACATTATTATAAACCTGTGTGGATCCACAGTGAGTTTGTTTCTGACACTGTGAAACAGTAAATGTGTGTGGAGCAGCTTGGTGGGAAACATAAAGAGGTTTTATGGCTGAGGCCTGGTGGCTCTGCTCCGTGTTAATGAGGAACAACATCCTCGGCTGTTATCACTCAGGTCAAATGTTCAGCTGGCAGTAAAGAGCAGGATGTCGAGGACGCAGGTACGAACCTGACACGCTGGGATCAGCTTATGTAACCGATAAAGTCAGAGTGAAGTTTATTTTAATGTGTAACATGAAGAGTGGGTCAGTCTGTGGATCTTAGTACTGACAGGACTCTGTCACATTATCACTTCTTATTCGCTTATTCCGCTTCCCTATAGTATACTGCCTTATGTTAATATGTTATACTGTTTAATCACATCATATACTAGGCTATATTATATTTCTATTTTGCTTTATTAATACAGACAACATTATTGTATAACTTGTTCACAGTGTATATTAGTCTGTTTACATCTGGACTCACAGCTGTTAATCATCATTATGTCACTTTACCTTCTAACTTTGCCTTTAATTGCTCCTCCATGGTTTCTATTGCTTACCTCTACTCTTATACTAGTTGCATAAACCTTTGATTTTATATCTTCTTCTTTTAATTTCTTATTTATTTATGACTTTGTGCTGCTGCAACGCATGAATTCACCCTCTGAGGATCAATAAAGTTGATCTGGTCTGCTCTTCAACACTTTTACTGTTCACCGGAAAAATGTAACTTTAAACAGTGCTTATCAATACCAACAATATCAATTATCTGTTCTACATCAGTCTGTCCTTGCTGGAAACCACACACATACACACACACACACACACACACACACACACACAGAGTGCAACAGTCAGTGTGTGGTTAAGAAAAGACTCCAAACACTGATGACAGCGTGGCAATGTGACGGGGCGGCGGCCATTTCAGGGCACATTTCATCTGTCCAAAACAAAATGGTTGACAGCACAACGCTACAGTGACGACCCTGAATATTAAACCCCTGTGACCTTGAACTGAACGCAGCGTTACACTTACACTTGATAAAAAAAACCCTCCAAATATTCATTTTAATGTTCAGACTGAACATTAAAAGTTCAGCTGTGTGATGAGCACCTCCTCCGCTGCATTAAAATCTGTTTGTAGCCAATCAAAGATGTTTACTGCATCATCTCTGTCGACAGAACCAATAATTAGAGCAAATAAAAGGAAAAGACAACAAAGTGAGCAAATAACTCTCGCCTCTCGCCGGCGTCCATAAACGCTCAAGGAATCATCCCTCGCAGCAGCTCATCCAGACTTATACAGCCGCACGTTTATGGGCCATTTTACCATAAACTTTCATTTACAATATACTTACTGCCCCTAATACGCCCCTGTATTGGCCACATTGATTGCGGATAAACAGTGGAGTTGTAAAGGAGCAGTGTTGGAACGGTAGTAACGCTGTAAAGGGTAGATAATACTGAAGACATGACGGGGACTACTGGTATTCCCCCGAAACCCTGTGAAATGCAGCAGTGAGGTTTGGTCTGTGTTACCCTGCTGTAAAGAACGACGGCTCATTAGAGGTGCTGAATACATGCACACAAAACCACACAAGCAGGGTACAAAACATTTTAAAAAAATAAAGTTTTAATTATATTTCTAGAAAACAGACATAACTTTAAATAAAAAAAATGGACAAATAAATAAAATGCAGTTGATTCTCACTAACTTTAAAAAGTAATGAATGAATATGAAATAAAGGAATTCTTAAAAAAAAATATGGCACCTAATTAAACAACAAAAATGAATGCGAGAAAGCACTCTACAGATATTTTCCACATAAATCACAGTTACGTTTTTAATAAAACAAACAAACAAACAAACAAACAAGCAAAACAACTTGAAAAAGTAGAATATAAAACTTTTAAATAATTCAGACTATAACAAAATAAAAAAAACTGGGAAAAAACAACGTGTGATAATTTTAATGTCAGGTTATAAATACTACATATGTGTGTGTAGGCGGTGTATTCAGGAGTTTTATGAACGGGGTGATTAGAGTCTATCAGTCAGACAGATTGTTGTCTCATCACACAGTAAACTTCTGCAGCCCCATTAACCTACATCAGATAGACCTCACTGTGTCGCCCCTTATCAGCTCCACTATTTCTATTAAGTCAGGTTCATATTATTGTCGTGACGACATCAGTCAGCGTTTGTTTACTGCCTTCAGTGTCACAGTCTGTTTTGATATTATATCACAAACCAGCGCACATTTCTTACTGTTAATGTGCATCATTTATAAAGACTATAGCAGAGTAAATATAAATAAAAGAGCACAAACAAACAAACAAACAAACAGGCTTTTTGTTGCATTCATTTCTGTATTTTTAAGGGAATCTGTGTGATTAAATAATAACTGGATAAAAACAACCAAAATCTGGAAAAAAAAATTGCAGTAAGTTCGTAGAATTCCTCAAAGATGATAAAAAGATAAATCATATCAACACTTAATTAAACGTCCCAACAGGTCTGCTGACATCACTCATGAAAACACATTCATATTTAAATAACAAACAAGTAATGCAGGATTTATACTTCTGCATCGATTGATGCTGCACCTACGCCAGAGACTCTACGTCGAAATGGAACCTACACTGTATCCTAAACTATAGCCTGACGGGCACCTCCGCAGAAATGTAACTCCACAGTGTCACAGTGACACAGACCTCCTGTCTGTCTCTGTGAGCTGAAACCATTTCCCTCAGTGGAAACAAAGCTTTGATTTACTTTAATTTCACAGTTAAGAAACAAAAAATTGTGAAGACAATAAAGCCTCCACACACTGTGTGTGATTTATCCTGGCTGAAATATGAGCAGAGGAAATCTCTGCTATTCGCTAGGCTAATTTATACAATGTAAAATGCCATAGACTTGTGCTAATAATGTTAGCATGTTGTATTTGTGGGGAAAATGTGTCCAGATAAAGACAAGTGTTTGTCTGTGAATGCTGCGAGTTATAGTGAAGCTGATTTGTGTTTGAAACTGTCTCTATGAAGCCATGTTTAATGTGTGTTTAATGTGTGTTTAATGTGCATTTAATGTGTGTTTTATGTGTGTTTAATGTGAGTTTAATTTGTTTTTAATGTGCGTTTAATGTGTTTTTAATGTGTGTTTAATATGTGTTTAATGTGTGTTTAATGTGTTTAATGTGTGTTTAATATGCGTTTAATGTGTTTTTAATGTGTTTTTATGTGTGTTTAATGTGAGTTTAATGTGCATTTAATGTGTGTTTTATGTGTGTTTAATGTGAGTTTAATTTGTTTTTAATGTGCGTTTAATGTGTTTTTAATGTGTGTTTAATATGTGTTTAATGTGTGTTTAATGTGTGTTTAATATGCGTTTAATGTGTTTTTAATGTGTTTTTATGTGTGTTTAATGTGTGTTTAATGTGCGTTTAATGTGTTTGTGTGTTTAATGTGTGTTTAATATGCGTTTAATGTGTTTTTAATGTGTGTTTTATGTGTGTTTAATGTGAGTTTAATTTGTGTTTAATGTGAGTGTATTGTGTTTTTAATGTGTGTTTAATATGTGTTTAATGTGTGTTTAATGTGTGTTTAATATGCGTTTAATGTGTTTTTAATGTGTTTTTATGTGTGTTTAATGTGTGTTTAATGTGCGTTTAATGTGTTTGTGTGTTTAATGTGTGTTTAATGTGCATTTAATGTGTTTAATGTGTGTTTAATATGCGTTTAATGTGTTTTTATTTGTGTTTTGAATATGTGTTTAATGTGTGTTTAATGTGCGTTTAATGTGTTTGTGTGTTTAATGTGTGTTTAATGTGCATTTAATGTGTTTTTAATGTGTTTAATGTGCATTTAATGTGTGTTTAATGTACATTTAATGTGTTTAATGTGTGTTTAATGTGTTTTTAATGTGTTTAATGTGCGTTTAATGTGTTTAACATGCGTTTAATGTGTATGTAATGTGTGTTTAATGTGTGTTTTATGTTTTTAATGTGTTTAATGTGCGTTTAATGTGTGTTTAATGTGCGTTTAATGTGTGTTTAATGTGCGTTTAATGTGTTTTTAATGGGCATTTAATGTCTGTTAAATTTACGTTTAATGTGTTTAATGTGTGTTTAATGTGTTTTTTATGTGTTTAATGTGCGTTTAATGTGTTTAATGTGCATTTAATGTGTGTTTGTGTGTTTAATATGTTTTTAATGTGTTTAATGTGCGTTTAATGTGTTTAATGTGTGTTTAATGTGTTTTTAATGTGTTTAATGTGCATTTAATGTGTGTTTAATGTACGTTTAATGTGTATAATTTGTGTTTAATATGTGTTTAATGTGTATTTAATGTGCGTTTAATGTGTTTAATGTGTGTTTAATGTGTATTTAATGTGTGTTTAATATGCGTTTAATGTGTGTTTAATGTGTGTTTAATGTGAGCTTAATGTGTGTTTAATGTGAGCTTAATGTTTGTTTAATGTGAGTTTAATGTGAGTTTAATGTGTTTGTGTGTTTAATGTGTTTAATGTGTGTTTAATGTGTATTTAATGTGCATTTAATGTGTGTTTAATGTGCGTTTAATGTGTTTTTAATGGGCATTTAATGTGTGTTAAATTTACGTTTAATGTGTTTGATGTGTGTTTAATGTGTTTAATGTGCATTTAATGTGTGTTTAATGTGTGTTTAATATGTTTTTAATGTGTTTAATTTGTGTTTAATTTGTGTTTAATGTGTGTTTAATGTGTGTTTAATGTGTTTTTAATGTGCGTTTAATGTGTTTAATATGTGTTTAATGTGTGTTTAATGTGTATTTAATGTGTGTTTAATATGCGTTTAATGTGTGTTTAATGTGTGTTTAATGTGTTTGTGTCTTTAATGTGTGTTTAATGTGAGTTTAATGTGTTTGTGTGTTTATTGTGTGTTTAATGTGTGTTTAATGCAAGTTTAATGTTTGATGAGTGTTGAAGGTGTTTTTAATGTGTGTTTAATGTGAGTTTAATGTGTTTGTGTGTTTAATGTGTGTTTAATGTGCGTTTAATGTGTTTTTAAATGTGTGTTTAATGTGTGTTTAATGTGCATTTAATGTGTTTAATGTGCGTTTAATGTGCGTTTAATGTGTTTGTGTGCACAAAGTGCTTCACAGAATAAAAACAAACAAAAATAATACATACATATTGAAAACCCGCCCCTCCCACCCCCACATATAAACACACACACACACACACAGTCAATATAGTCAATAACATGGCTAGGCACTGAGGAACCAGGTGAGGACAAAACCACCTATGGGGAGCCATCCACACTGAGAGGCGCTACAGCCACAGGGAGCGCCGCCACAGAGTCCACCCCAACCAGACAGACCGGGGTGGACTCCACACATGGTGTGGAGATTAGGAAAAATTAAAGAGTTAAAGATTAAAATAATATCAATAATAAGAAATAAATAAATTAATTAATTAAGATTTAGAAACTAAAGTGCATAAAGATTTAAAAATAAATCATTTAAAAGCATTAGAAAGTAAAAAGAACATATAATAGAAGAATTAAAAGAGTAAAAGAAATCAGTTCATAGCTAAATTAAAAAGGTGAGTCTTGAGCCTCTTTTTAAAAACATCAACAGTCTCTGCAGTCCTGATGCTCTCTGGCAGGCTGTTCCATAAGTGAGGGCCATAATGGCTGAATGCAGCCTCCTGTGGGTTTTTGTTCTAACTCTTGGAACAATTAAAAGGCCGGTGCCGGAGGACCTCAGGATCCGCGAGGGTTGATATGATAAAAGCAGGTCAGATAAATAAGATGGCCCAAGACCGTTAAGACATTTAAAAAGAAAAAGAAAAGAACCTTAAAATCAATCCTGAAACACACGGGGAGCCAATGCAGCGATTGTAAAACTGGTGTAATGTGCTCCCACCCTCTGGTCCTCGTCAGCACATGTGCGGCTGAGTTTTGGAGTAGCTGCAGGTTAGAGATGGTCTTTTTGGGAAGACCAGAGAGCAGGGCATTACAGCAGTCTAAACGACAAGAGATAAAAGCATACATTAGCACCTCCATGTTAGCCTGAGAGAGAAACGGACTCTGGCTATATTCTTAAGATGATAAAAACCTGTCTTTGTTACATTTTTGATGTGTGGAATAAAACTAAGCTCAGAGTCAAAAATGATGCCCAGGTTCTTCACACATTGTGAAGGTTTAAAATCTTGTAGTTTTGGTAAAAGTTTCTCTCTCTGGCCTTCAGGACCAATAATTAAAACCTCTGTTTTGTGCTGGTTGAGCTGCAGGAAATTCACTGCCATCCATGACTTGATATCTAAAATGTAGTTAAAAAGGGCATCAATTGGCCCTGTGTCATCAGGAGACACGGCCATGTACAGCTGTGTGTTAGTTAGTTTGAAGTTTATTTTGTTCATGAATGTGTTCCAATAACAAAACCTTTTTTTTAACATCTTCATATCCATATAGTTTACACAGCCATGACGAAAGGGAGGCAGAATGAAGAAAATCTTATATTTTCTGCCCCCTTTACAAAAATTACTCTGATACTTATCAACACCTTATGTGTCATCTGCGTAACTGTGGAAGCTGATGCCGTGCCTCCTGATGACGTCCCCCAGAGGAAGCATGTAGAGATTAGAAAGAGTTGGACCTAAAATTGACCCCTGGGGACCCCACACTTTATCTCATGGGTTCTTGAGGAACATGTATCCATACTTACAAAGAAGTGTCGATCAGTAAGGTAAGAGACGAACCAGTTAAAAACAGTACCAGAGAGGCCGACCAGGTTTCTGAGTCTGTTTAATAAAATGTGGTGATCTACTGTATCAAAGGTGGCGCTTAGATCCAGTAGTACCAACACTGTGAGTTTTTGTGAATCAACATTCAACCTGATATCATTTAAAATCTTTAAAAGGGCTGTCTCTGTGCTGTGGTTCATCCTAAAACCAGATTGATACTTCTCTAAAATACTGTTTCCTTTTAAAAAATCATTTACTTGGTTAAAAACCCGTTTTTCTAAAATCTTACTTAAAAACGGTAAGTTGGATACAGGTCGGTAATTATTAAAAATGTTGGGATCTAAATTACTCTTCTTCAGAAGGGGCTTCACCACCGCCATTTTGAAGGCAGCGGGGAATACACCCGTCTGAAGAGAATAATTCACTATATTTAAAATCTGTTCTTCAAAGAACAGACGTGTGTTTAATGTTTGTTTAATGTGTTTAATGTTTGTTTAATGTGAGTTTAATGTGTTTAATGTGAGTTTAATGTGTTTAATGTTTGTTTAATGTGTTTAATGTTTGTTTAATGTGAGTTTAATGTGTTTAATGTTTGTTTAATGTGAGTTTAATGTGTTTAATGTTTGTTTAATGTGAGTTTAATGTGTTTAATGTGAGTTTAATGTGTTTAATGTGAGTTTAATGTGTTTAATGTTTGTTTAATGTGAGTTTAATGTGTTTAATGTTTGTTTAATGTGAGTTTAATGTGTTTAATGTGAGTTTAATGTGTTTAATGTGAGTTTAATGTGTTTAATGTTTGTTTAATGTGAGTTTAATGTGTTTAATGTTTGTTTAATGTGAGTTTAATGTGTTTAATGTTTGTTTAATGTGAGTTTAATGTGTTTAATGTGAGTTTAATGTGTTTAATGTTTGTTTAATGTGAGTTTAATGTGTTTAATGTTTGTTTAATGTGAGTTTAATGTGAGTATAATGTGTTTTTAATGTGCGTTTAATGTTTGTGTGTTTAATGTGAGTTTAATGTGAGTTTAATGTGTTTAATGTGAGTTTAATGTGTTTAATGTTTGTTTAATGTGAGTTTAATGTGTTTAATGTGAGTTTAATGTGAGTTTAATGTGTTTTTAATGTGCGTTTAATGTTTGTGTTTAATGTGAGTTTAACGTGTTTAATGTTTGTTTAATGTGAGTTTAATGTGTTTAATGTTTGTTAAATGTGAGTTTAATGTGTTTAATGTGAGTTTAATGTGTTTAATGTTTGTTTAATGTGAGTTTAATGTGTTTTTAATGTGCGTTTAATGTTTGTGTGTTTAATGTGACTTTAATGTGTGTTTAATGTGTGTTTAATGTGCATTTAATGTTTGTGTGTTTAATGTGTTTTTAATGTGCGTTTAATGTGTTTAATGTGTTTTTAATGTGCATTTAATGTTTGTGTGTTTAATGTGAGTTTAATGTGTTTAATGTGTGTTTAATGTGAGTGTAATGTGTTTTTAATGTGTGTTTAATGTGCATTTAATGTTTGTGTGTTTAATGTGAGTTTAATGTGAGTTTAATGTGTTTAATGTGTGTTTAATGTGTTTAATGTGTTTTTAATGTGCATTTAATGTTTGTGTGTTTAATGTGAGTTTAATGTGTTTAATGTGTTTTTAATGTGTGTTTAATGTGTTTTTAATGTGTGTTTAATGTGCATTTAATGTTTGTGTGTTTAATGTGTGTTTAATGTTTGTGTGTTTAATGTGAGTTTAATGTGTTTTTAATGTGCGTTTAATGTGCATTTAATGTTTGTGTGTTTAATGTGTGTTTAATGTGCATTTAATGTTTGTGTGTTTAATATGAGTTTAATGTGTTTAATGTGTTTTTAATGTGCATTTAATGTTTGTGTGTTTAATGTGAGTTTAATGTGTTTTTAATGTGCGTTTAATATGCAGTTAATGTTTGTGTGTTTAATGTGTGTTTAATGTGCGTTTAATGTGCATTTAAGGTGTGACCACAACAAAAGTCACCATGTTAAACATTTTTTAAAAGTCTTTTCCTTATAAATCGTCAGTTTTAACAAACGTCTCTTATAGTTTGTGTCTCTGAGACTCTGATAACTCCCACAATGCAGTTCTGCTTACTGTATTGAATATTTATATGTTGGAAGAAGGAAGATGAAGTTTCTGTCAGATAGGACGACGTTACATCTTCTGCCTTCTCACAAAAATCCACGACCACGAGTCAAAAATACTGTTTTTATGCAACGTGATGAATTCATATAAGATAATGTGAGATAAATATAATGACAGAGGTAGTTCTTATTGTTCTGTTAAATAAAAATAATTAAGAAATATTTAGTTACATTAAAATCACAGGATTCATGACTCTTGGTGCACAACTCAATTGTGTACAGTATATGTGTTATGGGGACATTAATCTGTTCACACTTTGTGGGGACTCTTCTTCTTTATGGGGACAAACACAGGTCCCCATTAATCATCACATTTTCAAGTAAAAACTTTAGTAAAGGTTCGAAGACGTTTAGGTCATGGTTACAGTAAGTTTCCAGGAAGTGATGGCAACACGACTCTGTGTGTGTGTGTGTGTGTGTGTGTGTGTACTGCTGCCTTACCTTTCCCCCTCATTAACCTTCGTCCTGGTGATAATGTCGGAGGTTTCGACACGACATAGCAGAACTCTGACTCCTCTCCAAGTTCATGTTAGGCAACAGCAGAAGACCCACAGATAGACTCCTCGTCCTCCTTTTTCTTCTTCTTCATGACTTACCTGGTTAAATGCATACATGGAGCAGCATGTTTACAGTCACTAATCTTTGCAGCTACTTTTTAAATCTCTTCTAAACCTTCATTTAGTTTTTAATAGCAGTAAAATAACAACACAGTCTCACTACAAAGTCATCGAATACCAGCACTTGGTCAGTGACTTCCAGCATCAGACACCAACGAAAAAAATGCGTTTTCCCTTCGTCATGATATGTGGCCGGTATTGATTACCAGAACCCGGCAGCGTCAGGGGGAAATGTGGCAGGACAACAACAAAAGTTAAGGTGGCGGAAGTCCAAGTCGGGCAGGTGTGAGGGGTGGTGGACGGATCCAACAACCACTGACTTTGACCCAGGAGGCCGGTGTTCACTTCCTGTAAGATTGGAAAGCCAAACTGTTCTTTTTTCCTAAACATAACCACATGTGTGTTGTTGAAGGAAAAAAACATCAGTTGGTGGTGTTGTACTGATGTAGTGCTTTTACTTTGAAAGAGACTGTATCAAACTATACATTTCCTGTGAAAACAGAAGTGTGTTTTGAAAACAGACAATGCATGTAACAGGCTGAAGTTGACACGGCGTCCCAGAACGTCAACAACCAACACACCCAGGGTACCTTGGACGTCATATGTGGACGTGGAAAGTCCATGACCAAACGTGGACATGTGACGAGGTCGCAGGGAGAACGTGCCGGTCTGTTTCAGTTGGTAATTTGGGGCATAGAGAGTTGATTTTAAGGTTTTGTATAGTTTGGCCTGATGGAAGCAGACAGTACACTGTAAACAACAGAGGCCCGAGGATTGAGCCTTGGGGAACTCCACATGTCCTGTTGGTTCTTTTGGATGATCATTTATAGTTTCAGGTTGATTTATTAACTAAAATCTGTCAGATTATTGTCTTCTGACTGACACAAGAGAAGAGACTTGTTTTTTTTATTTTAGATACTTTCTTAAAAAAGATGCCAGAATTGAAGATAAAACAAAGATTGGGCAGTAAAGCACAGTTTTCTGTGTAGTTTTATTATCTATCACATGTCTGTCTCTATCAAGGAAACTAAATAGGATTATAATAATAAATAATAATAATACATTATACTTTAAAGGCGCCTTTCAAAACACTCAAGGTCTCCTTACAGAGCGTAACATATGTAAATAATAAATAGGATTTAAGTTATTTAATATCACATAAATGTAATGTTTGATTTTTAAAGCTGAAAACCTCTCCGTCCTGCAGGCTGTTAAACACAGTCAATAGTTAACTAATGAAAAAGTAAAAGGAAGTCGTGGAGTGCTGTCACCACTGTTATGGCTTTATGTGATGCTCTTGTCCTCGTCATGACCCCAATCAAGTTTTAGATTTATGTCCGAGAGCTGCAAACACAGAAGCACCAAACTAATCCCTTAGAAATGCAGAAATAAAGAGAAAATGATTAAAGAGAGTCATTTCTGTATGTTTGGAGTCAGTGTGCTGACTCTTACCAGACTTAAAATATTTCAACTCATATTCAAACAAAGAGACACAAAATGAGAATGTTTTATCGGTCACAAACAACTGTTGCAGAATAGCCTCATTTATCCAGTCGGATGTTCAGTACTTAATAAGCTTTTACCTGAAAGGAAACCTTACTACTGAAGTCTGGCTTTGAAAAGATGATAGATTAGTTCCAATCTGACTTCAGTTTTAAACTGAGGTAAAAATCATGTGTTTGTGAAGTCCTGATCATCTGACATCTGTGGGTGTGTTCACACCTGCCCTGTTAGGTACAGTTCATTTATGAACACAGCAATCACAATCAGGTGTGAACACACCAAAACAACCGGACTGAGACCTTCTTGAAGAGGTGGTCTCGGTCCGGTTACAAAGGAACTCTGGTGCAGTTGGTTTGTGGTGAGAAGGTGTTTCGACCTGGATCTGAACCAACTGCAGTCACATGACACATTGTGTGGGTTAAACATGAGCATGTTACAGTAAAAGTCTTCTATCAAAGTCTTCCTTCAGTAAATGTAAGTTTAATCAGTAAAATGCATTTAAAGTATTAAAAGTATAAAACTTCCCCTGTGACTGTTAAACTGTTTTTGATTCAGATTCATTCATTAATATAAAATCAGGATGTTACCGCTGTTTGAGCTCATTATGAACTATTAACTAATGATTATTTTAATTATGGATTGATGTTGTTGACCTTATTGATAATACTTTACAGTTAACATTTTTTACTAATGCATTACGATTCTTTACGTTATCATTAATACCAAAATGCACTACAGAGCGCCACAGGAAGGAAGTTCCTGTCTGCGACCTGATTCTGATGAATACATTACAGGTATTTATATTATTTAAATGAAATGTTTGTGAAACTAAAAAACAGTCCATTTTTGCCGTTCTTGCTTAAAAACATTTTTTAAACTTTAATAGTTTATAATAAATTTTCAGCCAGTTGACAAATCTTTTTACATCAATATGTTCTGACTGATTGATGTGAGACACTTCAGTCATTAGTCTGCACCCTGATCTAATGTCAACACACACACTCTCCGTTAAAGCAGCCCATCCCTCAGTGCAATAAATGATTTCTGTGTGTTTTCTCTGTGTGATTAGCTCACACACACACACACACACACACACAAAGATAAAAGCAGCCGCTGTGTTGCAGTCGTCTTGCTGTAATCCATAATCTGACTCTGTGTGTTTGTCTTGTAATAATCTCATAACTCAAACTCCCCCCCCAACACACACACACACACACACACAAAAAGGCAGCTCGATGACACGTTAACAGCCCTATTAACCTGTGTCTTACTGTGTGTTCAGGGGTCACCCCGAAGCCACCTCATGCTAAAGATGCTAATTCTCCCAAAAGCATGCAAACGACAGTGGGGACGACTCTTCCTGGCTTCCCGCTTCCCGCCATTGTTTACCCAGACTGCACCTGTGAAGTGTGAGCAGGCGCCTCAGAGATGCAGCGTGACTTTTGACACCAGGAAGGTTTGAAGGAGACAAAGGACGCTAAATGTCACTGTTACATCAGGTCATCATAAACACTCGGCTTTATTACTGCTCATGTTTAAGTTTATTTTGGTGTTGAACATATCTGAGATAAATCCTGACTTTATTCAACTTTAACTTTATTTTATGCTGTATTTCTATTTCTACTTTGCACGGTGCATTGGAACAAAAACAATTTCCCCCTGGGGATTAATAAAATATTCTGAATCTGAATCTGAACTTTATAAAACTCAGTCTGTCAGACTGATTCTGAATAAACAGACTGAGATTCTGTCACACTTTAGTTTGTCTTTATTTTTGGGTGAATAAAACCTGAATCCAAACGTCAGCATGTTCACAATATTAGTTTAGTGTGTCAGTATGTTTGGACCTGCAGGTGGCGCTAGAGGAAACGTCAGGGCATCACTATAATTATCATCACTGATCCTCCGGGCACCATGAAGATGACATATTAATATACTTTATTACACCATTAAATGACAAGGACCAACCATATTTGTTTTCGAAACCCAACCTACGTATATCTATGTCATATTTACATAAAGTTATGTAACTTAGTTTAGTAACTTTACATTAAGATCATAACGTGACAATGCCCAACCATATTTGTTTTCTAAACTCAACGCATGCAACTTTACATTAAGTACATAACTTCACCTTAAAGCTATGGTCTACGTTTAGAAAGATTGATCATTATTATTAACATCATTTAGAAAGTGGTTATGGCCCAATAGTGCTAGCTACACAATGTGAAGAGCAAAAGGAACCAAAAAAATCCCTTCTCTCTGGCAGCTGCAGGCCTGCAAAGAAATTGACCAATCACAGCCATCCGATCCGCATGGGAGTTACTCCTTACTCGAATTTGCACTCTCTCTCTCTTACCCTCTGTCCAATCCCCTCGCTCCATTTTGACACTCCTCTGATCCTCGTCCCGCCTCGTCCCAACCCCCCTCCGCATTTGAAAGTACGAGCGGTTTGTAAGGCCCTGAGCGATTCAGCTACACAAGTTTCAATATGGAAAATAAAGAGAGCGACAGCAGCAAGCGGCCTCTGCTTGCCCCACCGGCAAAGGCCAAAAGGAAGCTTAAGTCTGCCTCTGAAAAGGCAGAAACGAAGAGGAAATACAACAAATTGAGGGCTCAAAGCAGAGTAAACATTGGGTCATCCTTTGACCTCCGGCAAGATCTGGGCCTGAAAAGTGATGCTGATTCAGCTGAGTTTTTGTTGAACAGGTAATATGCTTTTTTTCAAATCTTTCTCATCGTCTTTATAAACGCAGATCAAAGCTTTGAGTGTGTAACTTTATGTTAAATATATATAGCTTTTTTGTTTTGTTTAAAACCAACCTGCGGAAGTTAAAGTATATGTAAAGTTACATAGGTTGGGTGTAGAAAAAAAAACATGGTTTGATGTTGTTGCGTTATGTATTTCAGTGTACGGAACTTTACGTTAAGTACATGACATTATTACTAGCACATTATTACTGCATCTCGCTAACTCGGCCATTCTGGATGTCACTAACTCGGCTTCTTCTCCGGAGCCTTTGTGCTCCACTGTCTCTCAGATTAACTCATATCACAGCGGTGCCTGGACAGCGTGACGTGTGTGGTTGTGCTGCTGCCGTGGTCCTGCCAGATGCCTCCTGCTGCTGCTGCTGCTGCCATCATTAGTCATTAGTCATACTTCTACTGTTATTATACACATATGACTATTGTCACACATGTATACTGTCAGATATTAATACATACTTTCAGCATATTGTATCACAGTAACCAGAACTACAACTATAATATTATTACTTTCAATAATGTTGTTGTAAGCTACTGTCATTACCTGCATCTCTCTCTCTCTCTCTCTCTCTCTTTCTGTCTCATTGTGTCATACGGATTACTGTTAATTTGTAATGTTGATCTGTTCTGTACGACATCTATTGCACGTCTGTCCGTCCTGGAAGAGGGATCCCTCCTCAGTTGCTCTTCCTGAGGTTTCTACCATTTTTTTCTCCCGTTAAAGGGTTTTTTTGGGGAGTTTTTCCTGATCAGCTGTGAGGGTCATAAGGACAGAGGGATGTCGTATGCTGTAAAGCCCTGTGAGGCAAATTGTGATTTGTGATATTGGGCTTTATAAATAAAATTGAATTGAATTGATTGATGACATGACAACGCTCAACTATATATTTTTTCTAAACCCAACAACGTAACTTTTCATTAAGTTCATAACTTTACCTTACGTGCATAATTTTATAATAAGCACAAAACATGACAATGCCCAACCATATTTTTTTCTAAACCTAACCTATGTAATTTAACGTTAAGTGTGTAACGTGACAATGCCCAACCATGATTTCTCTTTTGAACTAACCTACAGAGCTTTATGTTAAAGGCGCTGTATGTAAGAATGTGGCCAAAACGGTTCCTGCACTCAAATTCAAAATACTGCCGCGAGTCAATCAATTTAATCAATCAATTTTATTTATAAAGCCCAATATCACAAATCACAATTTGCCTCACAGGGCTTTACAGCATACGACATCCCTCTGTCCTTATGACCCTCACAGCTGATCAGGAAAACTCCCCCAAAAAAACCCCTTTAACGGGGGAAAAAAAAAAAAATGGTCCCGTGGACCATTTGAGCGAGTCCGGCTTCTCTGCTGCTAACGCTGCTGCCGGGATACAGCTGAGGAGGACCTAGCTGCTAATGCTATGTACTGGGACACTGCTAATGCTGCTTGCCGTGCTGCTGTAGCTCAGTCGTAACTGTAACTGATGCTGAGATTCTACTGACTGTGTGACTGGTAGACGGCGGTGGGTGGCGCAACAGGCCAAAACACGAATTCAAAACATAAACATGATTTGCGGACCGTAAAATATTTTTTAAAATGCGAATATTCTGGCTGTACTGTTGTTGTCTTTGAGATCAGTATGTTATATGAACATTATTCCTTAGTCTCTGTGACATATTAGGAGGATTTTACGACTATTTGCTTTAGATTTCTTACATATAGCTCCTTTAACGTCAGTTTTAAACACCTACCTTCATATAGAGCCCACATAATCACAAAGGCTGTGATCACATGACTAATGTGCCGACAGGAGTGAGGACAGAATCAGTATAAAGAGCAAAAGGAGGGAGGTCGGCACGCTGAAAACTTTCCCCTGCAAGACCGTTTTAAGGTACGTCGTCACCTTATGTTAAGTACGTAACTTTACGTCAAGTACTGAATGTGACAATACCTAGTTCTACCTCCAACCCACACAACCATACGTTAAGTATGTAACTTTACCATAACTATGTAACTTCACGTTAATTACACAACGTGACAACGCGCAAATACGTGTTTTTTCAAAACCCAACTTACGTAACTTTATGTGTGCGTAGAAAAAATCATGGTTGGGCATTGTGATGTTGTGTACTTAACGTAAAAGGTAGGTACTTAACATAGAGTTACCTAATAGGTTGGGTGTAGAAAAATAACATGGGTGGGCATGGTTACGTTATGTACTTAAGTGTATGTAACTTTATGTTAAGTACATAATGTGATAACACCCAACCATATTTTTTTCTACACTCAATTTACGTAACTTCACATTATGTACATAACTTCACATTAAGTATGTAACTTTATGCTCCGACCAACCTGCGTAACCTCCTTGTCCTTGTCTTTTAGCTGTTCATTTGTTCTGTGTATTTTGTGAAGATTAACAACTAAAGTCAGATTCCTCGTATGTGTTAAAACCTTGTTGGCTGTTAAAGCAGATTCTGAACGTGAAAATCCCAAAACATTAAAAACTAAACACAGTCTTTGAGTAAATGTTCTGAGTTGGTTTAAAAACAAACAACCAGCCATTAAACTCAAATCAGAAAGGTAGTTTTGCACCTGTAAATTAATTTCTCAGTTTTCTGTCAGATGTTTATAAAACAAAGATTTAAATAATAAAAGTGTTTTTAGAGACGGAGCAGTGACGTGCGGGTCACTTCCTGAGCAGTCATGTTTTTTTAAAGATACGAGTCTCTTTATGTTTTATGACGGTGAGAGACGAGCACAGGCCCTAAAGGTTAATCATTTTTGAGAAGCAGCGTACAGTTGGCGAGGTGTCGTGGTTCTCATGGCTTTACAGCGTCGCT
This sequence comes from Cromileptes altivelis, assembly GCA_013133815.1. Lineage (NCBI taxonomy): Eukaryota > Metazoa > Chordata > Actinopteri > Perciformes > Serranidae > Cromileptes > Cromileptes altivelis. The sequence goes on from CM023143.1 coordinate 41,431,762, forward strand.
GCGTGTGAACGTGTCCATAAACCCTGCCGGTAAACACGAGGACGCCGTCAGCGCCGAGCTCGCCATTCACTCGCTTTGAATAAATGTTTGAGCGGTGGGAAAAACAACACACGTCTCTTCTTACTGACACCAGGACATGCTGCCTCTGATGGACACGGGTCAAAGGTCATGTCACTGTATGTCACCATGGAAACCTGCAGTCATCCTTTAAAGATACTGTTTACCAATACGCTCATCTGCTGAACTGAAATATGGGATGTCACTTAAGTCAAGATTAAGTAAATAAATAAATGAAGGTATGCAATAAATCCTGAAATTAATAACTGAGGCAATATATCTATATCTATATATATCTATATAGATATATATAGATATAACATACATGTAAATATAAATATGAGTCAATACAGTTTAGAAGAGAATAAATAACTAAATAAATATGTTTTTATTCTTTAAAGAAAGACATTTCTTCAAAAGGTCGACTTTCCTTTATTTCAGGGGACTTTTATTTTGTTATTTCAGTTTTTTTTCTCAGCTTGTTTTTAATTTACATTTATTTTTATATTTATTGTCTCGTTTATTTTTTTTCCAAGGATGATGATGATGATGATGATGATGATTATTCTAACTATTAACCCTAATCAAAATGGCTTCCATACTACATTTCACATATTAAAAATAAATAAACAGATGAATAAATAAACGTCGTCCATCCCCTGGTCCACCTTCTGTCCCCCCCTCATGTCTGAGGAGGAATTATCTGTGTCTTTATGGATTTATTGTTTTACACTGATGAGTATTTAGTTTTGTCTGCTGCAGTAAAATCACATAAAAGCCTCAATAACACACACACACACACACACACACACACACACACACACACACACACACAGTGTTTATGTTTTCAAGTGTTTGATAGACGTTATATTGATGTTATCATCAGCTTTTGTCTCATAAATATTCTTAATTGTCATAAATAGTTTTAGATTCATCTTTATTGATTTATGAAAAAGAAATAAAATAAATAATTAATAAAGTTTATTTATATTATTTATTTTTCATTGTTGACAGTAAAGTTTCTCAGCAACAAAACCATTTATTTGTGACCGACTTAAAATGAATCTTCACATATATTCATAATTTTTTTCAGCCCGACACACGTGAATTAATTCATCAGGTCAATCTCTGATGTTACCTTCTGAAAATGTAGGCTATGTTTTTGTGATGGTATTTTGTTTTATGGTTTGATTTGTCAAATATTCTAATATTTAATTTAGATTTATTTTAACATTTTCTTCCTTGCAAACTTAAAAACCATTTATTTTTCTACGTGCAGTGAAACAAAGGTGTCATTTATCGTAATAAAAATGTAAAATAAGGTTTAACGTTGCTGTGAAGTGAAATTAAAGATATTATCAGAGTCTGAAAGAGTCACAGAAGAAAACACATTCACACACAAAAAACCCCCCGAAATATTCAGACATTATTATGTCCTGTGATCATTTTCAGTTTTTGGTTCTACAGGTTTTTAATTTAAACGCACCTGATTTTTTTTTTTTTTTTTTTTTACAAAAGACAAAGAAAATGTCCTCAAAACCAAACCACAGCAGACAGAAACAAAACAATATGACAGGAAGATATTTCTATAAATTTATAAATATATGAAAGTTACAGTGAAATTTAACAATAATTTCTGAAAAAATGACCAAACTTCATATTTATACTGATGTTTTTCATATTAATTTGAATTTGATATGAATTGTAAAATTACATTGCATAATGTTTTATTAACATTTTAACTAATTATTTTTTTTAGTTGTTAAGCTCACCACATAACACTAACAAGATTTCATAATAATAATGATAATACAGTAATAATGAACAAAACACCCTGAGAAATTATTTTAAATGTAAATAAAAAGACTTTATTTATATAATTTATAATAATACACATTATATCTATTATTTTTAATTATTATATTAGAGTTGAATAACTTTTGTTTTTTGGTCAGTGTGACAAATACGACAAAGATGCAACTGAATACCTCAGAGTTTGAGTTGTTTTTGTTGTGTTTGTGTTCATATATGAAACTGCGTCACATATTTGTAACTGTGACCAGAGGAATGTGCCAGTTTGTGCAAGGAGGAGAGGAAATAAGTAAATTAATAAATACATAAATGGTAATAATAATAATAATAATAATAGTAACATTGAGAAATACGTTTAATAACTACATACAGTAAATTATATATGTTTAAATATGAATTTACAGGATTTAAATGAAGTAATACGTCAGTGTCTAAACAGTCGACAGACGTGGAGGGAAAATAAAATACTGCAGAGGACATTTTGAATTCTTGTCGGCATGTTTGGTTATAAAGCAACAGACTGAAAGATCCAATTAAACAAGGGTTCAAATCACAAACACCTAAGACAATGACATCATCAGTAATCAACCAGAGAAAGCAGCGTGCTGAAAAGGTGACGCTACACTGCAGTGCTGGCTGAAAAAGGAGAGGTTTTATAGGGACAGTTGAAAATGTGGAAATAGGTCTAATTTGTAGGAAGGAGGAAGCTCAGTTACCTGAAACTATTGGAAAAGTTTGAACTAGTTTGACAAGTTGAATAAAACCAGTGATGTAAAAATAAGATGTGGAATATTTGTTGTATGTTTTTGTTGTAGTTTCCTCCCGGGGATTAATAAAGTATATTAAAATTAAAATTAAAATTAAAAATGTTTATGCCACTGCAAAACCAACTTACATGTGTAAGAAGAAGTGAAGTAGCTGGAATAGTGCGTACGTTTAATTAGTTTTAATGTCAGTGAAAAATTGAATCATATCAATAATGTAAAAACAAAAGTGAAAAGTTTTCCAAAAAGCTGATTTTACTGCTCCAAACCAGTTTGAATATTAAAAAAAAGTAAATATGAAAGTTGATTAATATTCATAATGTATGAAAGATGTGAAATATTTTAAAGTCTGAATGGACATGAACGTATGAATGAGGAGATCTGAGCTGAAATTATAATGTATTATCTGTAGATTCATTCTTTTTCATTTTCAACAGTAAAATTACTCACGTTGGACTAAAAGTTATTTTTGTCCTCAAAAATTATTTTATCTGACATAGCTGTGATAAGATTAAAGAGAATTCACTTGAAATGTTTGACTTTTAAAGAATTGTGCCAGTCGTAAATTTGAAAATAAAATGGAAAATTTATCTTTTTGTGACAGTATTTTGTCTTTGTCCAGTTTTTATTGTCAAACATTCTTTTATTCAATTTAGATTTATTTTTACAAAATGAACATTAAGCCATTTCTTTCCTACATGCAGTGAAATGACTGCAACATTAAACATAATAAAAATGTAATGAGATGTAACATTGCTGTGTGGAAATGACAAGTTGAATCACACCAATGATATAAAAAAGGGGAAAATTGTTATTGAAAAAGCTAAATTTACTGCTCCAAACAAGTCTGAATACTTTAAAGATTTTAAACACAATTTTAAAGTTGAATACAACCCAGAATGTATGAAAGATGTGAAACATTTTAAAGTTTTAATGAATGTATGAACGAGGAGATCGGAGCTGAAAATGCTTAAAAAACTTGAATTTATGTCAGATTTGAACATTCCACCCTTTCATTTGGAATCACGTCCCAACTGAGCTGAATGTTTACATGTTTGAATGAGGTTTGAAAAACGTGGAAGGAGTTGTGTGGATGGAAAAGTGGACGAAATAATAGTAAGTAATTTTTGTGTACAAGTTGGGAATGATTTGCAGTGTTCACACACAATTCAGAACAAATCTTTAGATCCTGAAGTGCCTGAAATCAGACTGTCACATGTTACACAACGACATGAAAAAGATTAAAGTTAAAGAGCCGAACAGCGACGAGTATTAATAAATTCAAAGAACAGAAAGTAGAAAAATAAAGATTTCCAGCACTGACGGCCTAAAAGTAAATGATCTGAGTTTTTTCTGCTTTTAAAGAAACTAGGTTAAAAGAAAAAGAACAATAAGAAGAGGAAGAGGAGGAGGAGGAGATAAGGAGGCCTGTTTGTTGTTTCTGTTTCCCCCTGTCACCTGTCCACAGGTGAACCATTAACCAGCTCAGCGCCATAAAACTCCACTTTATGGAAAGTTTGATGATGGTGGCAGGTCATAAACGCTGAAGCCTTTTACGGCCTCGCTGCCCGGTGCCGCTCACCTTGACACAGTCTGAAACAGAAACAAACACCACGGGTCAGATTTAACCTCGAAAAAGTTTTTATGATCGACACTCTGTCAGCGAGGGGTTAATTCACTCTGAAGGATTTTAACCTTGAACAACAAAATAAAGTCAAACAAATATAATTAATCATCAGCTGATCTGTCAGTTTAGGACTCTGAGGATGCCCAGCACCCTGAGGACGCCCCAGGACTCTGAGGATGCCCAGGACTCTGAGGACGCCCCAGGACCCTGAGGACGCCCCAGGACCCTGAGGACGCCCCAGGACCCTGAGGACGCCCCAGGACCCTGAGGACGCCCCAGGACTCTGAGGATGCCCAGGACTCTGAGGACGCCCAAGGACCCTGAGGACGCCCCAGGACCCTGAGGACGCCCCAGGACTCTGAGGATGCCCCAGGACTCTGAGGATGCCCAGGACTCTGAGGACGCCCCAGGACTCTGAGGATGCCCAGGACTCTGAGGACGCCCCAGGACCCTGAGGACGCCCCAGGACTCTGAGGACGCCCCAGGACTCTGAGGATGCCCAGGACTCTGAGGACGCCCCAGGACCCTGGGGCTGAAGTTGACTTAGAACATTGATGTGAAAATAAGATGTGGAATATTCTAAAGCTCGTTGACACTACTCTGCAATACTGACTTAAGTGTGTAAGAAGAAGGTGAAGTTGTGTGAAAAGTTGAACCACATAAAAGAAATGTAAAAAAAAAAAAAAAAAAGTTGAAAATTTGAAGTTGGAAAAGCTGATTTTGCTGCTCCATACAAGTTTGAATATTTTAAAAACATTTCAAATATGGTTTGAAAATTGAATAATATCCAGAATGTATGAAAGATGTGGACGTTAATGTATGAATGAGATCGCAGATGAAATCATCACAAATTTCCTTTTTTTAAAATTTAAACAGTAAAATACTCATGTTGCAATGACTCTGGTAGGATTAAAGACAATTCACTTAAAATATTTTATTTTTAAAACCATTTTCCCCTAAGGACCGTCCAGGACCCTCCAGGACCATCAGGTAAATTCCTTGCAGGTGAAAATTTGTTATAAATCTGATTCTGAAAATAAACAAACAAAAATTTTCAAAAATTAATTCATTAGATTCCTCATTTAATTTATGTATTCATTTGGCACATTTTAAAATATTTTCCTGACAAACTGACCCAGAGAACAGAATCTGAGAGGTTTTCATGTCCAACTCTGATTTAACAAACTTTCTGCAGCAAATTAATTAATTCATAAAATGATATAAATATGTTTAATTTAAAGTGTGTTTGAATGACGTCAGGCTCGTGCTTAAATACAGTGAGAGCTCCACCCTCTGATTCTGTCACAGCTCACCTGGATGTTCTCACCTGGATGTTCTCACCTGGATGTTCTCAGCTGCTGCCACCATGTGGTCAATTGTGGGACTGCAGTTAGAAACGACTGATGACGCTGAAGCCAGACTCACTGCGCCAAACTGAAGATTAATAAAGCTTCTAAAAACTTGGCCTACCTCTTTTGGAAGGGATGATTTCATCTGACGAATATATATATCTGAATACATATTATTGAAAAGCATTTTGTAACTGTGTTTTGAAAGATGCTTTAAACTAATTACATTTAATTCCGAATGCTGTACGTTGCTGCCTTAAACTTACAGTTTCATCACTGCATTTAATTACACATTATTTTATAAATGACATTATTATTATTATATTAATTACTAAATATCTATCTTATATAAAACCTGTCTTAATATATGATATATATATATATATATATATATATATTACCAATGATCTTCACCTTACAAATAAATCTAAATATTATATATATATATATCTTATATTCTTCTTTTATATGTTGAGACTCAGCTGCAGTCATCAATCTGAAACAGCCAGAGGAGATTTTTTTCAGACTGATTAATATTGATATTGATATGATGATAACAGTTTTCATTTATAAAAAAAACTCCTTATGAATAATAAATGACAGTATTGTTGGTGATTTTTCTGTTACATCATTTTGTTTTTAGTTCACTTTCATGCTTTTATTTTGAAGCAGGAGCATAAACAGGAAGTCCTCCGTACAAACGGAAGCTGCTTCATTGGTTAATTTTAAAAAAAAATAATATTTTTTTTTTTATTCAAGTATCATCACCTTACAAACATTTAAGGCACAGTTAGTGATATTACAATTGAAGATGTTGAATCAGCTTCTATAAAGAAAAATCCGTACAATAAAACAAAAATAAATAAACAACAATGTGCGGGTCTCATTCTAGAAGGGTAAATAAGTCCATTAAAGAAAATAGTTTTTGGGCCTTTTTGTTTGTCATGTAGTACATGGATTTCTTATATAGCTTGAGTTCATTCTTCCATCTGTTGATGTGGGGTTTCACCTTGAGCTATTTGCATCTATGAATAAAATGTTTTCCAACCTGCCTGTGCTGAGTATAAATTATGGAGAATGTGGTATGTGAGCAGATTAGAGCTTATTTTTCCTTGTATGATTTAACTACTGATTGTCAACATGCATACAGAGAGGGACACTCAACAGCGACTGCTCTAACTCAGATGACTGTCGACTGGCTGAGAGAAATTGAACAGAAGAAACTAGTAGGAGCTGTCCTGCTTGATTTTACAGCAGGTTTTGATATTCTTGATCATGAAATATTATTGAAAAAACTAGAATGTTATGGTTTCTCTCAGTCAGCAATATTATGGATGAAAAGCTATTTAACAAACAGGAGACAATTTGTCTATTTCAGTGGTAGTTATTCTGATGTGGGAGAGATCAGCTGTGGAGTGCCCCAAGGAAGCTGTCTCGGACCATTGCTATATACGATATTCACAAATGATTTACCACTTGTTTTAAATAAGGCTTCCATATCAATGTACGCGGATGATTCAACTATATACATGTCAACAACTACATCTTTTGAGTTAAACACATTCCTTGACTTGGAGTTGCGATCGGTGGTTGAATGGATAGAGGGAAACAAGTTAGTTCTTAATGTTTTAAAGACAAATAGTGTTATATTTGGCTCTACTCACACTCTTCAAAGTCAACCTGAGTTGAAGCTCTGCATAAATGAATTATCAGTTAAACAGGTGAAAGAAACCAAACTCCTAGGTGTTATTTTAGACAGTAAATTATCATGGACAAAACATATTAATAAAATGGCTGCTAAAATGGGAAGCAGTATTTCATTTGTTAAAAGATGTGCAGCATTTATGTCACAAAGCTCAACTAAACTAGTGATTGAATCTCTAATATTGTCCAATCTAGACTATTGTCCTGCAGTATGGTCTAGTGCTACACTGGAAAATATAACAAAGTTGCAAAAAGTACAGAATAGGGCAGCTCGCATAGCGCTACACTGTGGCTATAGGACAAATATTGTTGGAATGCACAATTATTTAGGTTGGCTACCTGTTAAAAATAGATGACCTTATTCATTACTAGTATTTTTAAAAAATATCATTGCAGCAAAGAAACTATCTATTTTGTATAAGAAAATATGTTTTAGTTCAAATAGACATGACTACGCGACCAGACATGGTACAAGAGGAAGTTTTACATTACCAAAAGCAAGGACAAATGCAATTAAATGAATGGTTATATATAGAGCTATGCGAGACTGGAACGCGCTCCCAGAACACATCGCACAAGAAAACAGTAAAATTAGATTCAAAAAGTTATTTGGGATACATCTATTGACCAGAGATGCTTGGTAAATAGGCAAGCTGAAATTACATCTGCTGAGGTAACATCAAAATATGAACGTTCATTTGACTGGGTGATGTGTCCTGAGGGAGCGTGAGCTAATGAAACAAGGAAAACAGGAGTCATGCTTATTGATGAAGATGGATAATATTTGACTTGCGTTATTGGGTTAGTGAAAAACTGGAAATGTGAAGAACATAGACTTATTTTGTTTTTGTTTTGACATTGCATGTGAGATTAATGTGTGAAATCGATTACAAATTGAATTGTCGGACTGAATACCGGTATTAATTAGACACCCATCATACATATATAGACATCGGATGAAATATATTTATATGTAAATGTTACATATACCCTTTGCTGAGCTCTGCGGAGCTGTCGTGTATGTGTATTGTCTTATGTTTTGTTTTGTTTTTCTGTATTGTTATGTGTGATTATGTGTTGTAAATGGAATAATTGTATTGACAATGTAAAGACTGTTGAAAGGACCCTAGGAAGAATAGCTGTTGCTGTACAACAACTAATGGGGATCCTAAATAAAACAAACAAACAAACAAACATCAGCTCTTCTAATATACTGACATTTGTTTTTTCCAAATAAATTTAAAATTTATACTGTTGATAAGTTTAGTCATTTTATCTGAAATTTCAAGTGAGAAAGCAGGCTAAATAGGTCTGGACAGACTTTCCATTTTTGATAACAGGACCCTTCCAAATACAGTAATGTCCCTCTGCAGAATCATTTTACATTTATCCACATTTTTACAAAAAAAATTCTCTCTCCCTTATTTCTTTATTCTTGGTGATAACAATACCCAAATATCTGACTTGTGTTTTCATGCAGAGCAAATATTTGTCAGCATCTATCAGTATTTAGTTTCTAGCCCGCTGCTTTGGAAAATTGGTTGATGGAATCTAATACTTTAGGAATTTGCCTTTCATTTTTTAAAAATAATGTTGTATCATCCGCAAATTGACTAATTATAATATTTCTTTCCAAAATGTTTATGCCTTTGGTACCATTATTTTTTTTATCACGATCCATAATAGCTCAGCTACCAGAATAAATAGTAATGGAGAGCTGCTGCAGCCTTGTCTAACACCGCTGCTGCTTCATTGATTAAATATCGATACATGATCAGAAAATAAAAAAAACTTCCTCCTTGCTAAAATGTGGGCGGGGCAACAGAGTCTGGCTCCTGCTCTCTTTTACGTCCGCAGACACGATTTATACTCTGAGCGCCCTCCGAGCGGAGCCACTGTCCAATCACCGAAGCATCAGCCATGAGCGGTCGCGGCAAAGGAGGCAAAGGACTCGGTAAAGGAGGCGCCAAGCGGCACCGCAAAGTTCTCCGTGACAACATCCAGGGAATCACCAAACCCGCCATCCGCCGTCTGGCTCGCCGCGGCGGAGTGAAGCGGATCTCCGGCCTCATCTACGAGGAGACCCGCGGTGTGCTCAAGGTCTTCCTGGAGAACGTCATCCGTGACGCCGTCACCTACACCGAGCACGCCAAGAGGAAGACGGTGACCGCCATGGATGTGGTGTACGCTCTCAAGAGGCAGGGCCGCACCCTGTACGGCTTCGGAGGGTGAACTGTCACTGAGCCGCTGATACTCAGCAACACAAAGGCTCTTTTAAGAGCCGCACACTGTCCCCTCAAGAGACGCGTCCTGACACGGGCTGAACAATCACTGCTGACGAGCTCTGTGTTGTGCAAAACAACTGAGTCACAGCTGTGGCACAAATAAACACCTTGTTTGTTTGTTTGTTGAGCAGTCCAACACTGTGTGATGGTTCACAGCTCATGTTTGGTTTCCATCATCATCATCGTCTCAAGTCATTCTCGACTGTCAACTGTCAACTAACAGACTTCACATGGATTTTATACTTCTGAATCAACCTGCTCACACATGCACCTGCTGCACGTTCAAACCAACAAAGTGACCTGATAACAGCATTACAACAAGTAAAGCAACTAACAGCTACAATCATCAGTCATTTATTTAAACAGGGACAGAACATGTTTTTATAAAAGATGGCCTTCATTTCTGTCAGCAAGCAAGGACATGACACCTGAAAAGAGCATCATACATGATCATGTAGCACAAAAATGTCATTATAATAAATAATAATTTTCTGAAGTTATTTAGTTTAAAATGCAATTTATCGTAAAAAGAGAGTCAACGCTCACACACACACACGTGTCATGTGAGGTCACTGTGATTGTTCAGGTTATTAGTCACATGAAAGGTGAAACATTCTGATCTGTAAACTTTGACACACACAGACTGAGAGCACAGTGACAATAAAGCTTTGATTCATTTCTTCATTTCTATTTGATGTTTTTACTTTATATTGACATACTTGTGTTTCATACTCTTGTTCTCACTTGTACACACACGTGTCTCTGAGCTCCTTACTTTCATTTTCACCAAATTCATGTAATAATAAAGTTCTGAACATGTTTTTTGGATGAATATTCATGTGAATGTTTCTGTCACATGACTCATTCTGGGGTGGGAGGGTTAGAAAACAGGAATGTCTTTGTTCACTTCAATTGTATTAAATTGAACAATCTGACGTGTAAATTTGATTTGGCTCCTTTGAAAAACACACGAGTAATATATTTATATTGTTATCAAAGCCCATCACTGGAGGTTAGTTGGTAAGACGAGGATGAAATGGATGTACATATATATATATAATATATAATATATATATATATATGAATATCTTTATTCAGAGTGGGTTATGAGCAGCAATGTGTTTGACAGCAGTGATGATAGAACAGTTTAGTGTAAGCTGTTATTGTATTAATAAGTTTTCCTGGTGGTTTTAAAACATGATTCATATTAATATGACAGTGTTTCAGGGGCTTGTTAGTGTCACAGTGTGTTTACACATTCAGTCACTTGTCGTTCGGGACCGTTGCAAAGACTCGTGTCAGCCAATCCCGTACGAGCAACAGCGCAGTGCAATTTGCATGAGGCGCATGTAGCCCGGCCACATGTTCCCCGTCGAGCGCCACTCATCAGACACAACCATGCCTGACGCAACAAGCAAAACTCCAGCGGGCCGGAAGGGCTCAAAGAAAGCCGCGGCTAAAACCAGCAAGGGCGCCAAGAAGAGGAGGTCCAGGAAGAGGAGGGAGAGCTACGCCATCTACGTGTACAAGGTGCTGAAGCAGGTCCACCCCGACACCGGCATCTCCTCCAAGGCCATGGGCATCATGAACTCCTTCGTCAGCGACATCTTCGAGCGCATCGCCGGTGAGGCCTCCCGTCTGGCTCACTACAACAAGCGCTCCACCATCACTTCCAGGGAGATCCAGACCGCCGTCCGCCTGCTGCTGCCCGGGGAGCTGGCCAAGCACGCCGTGTCTGAGGGCACCAAGGCCGTCACCAAGTACACCAGCTCCAAGTAGACACACCTCTGCTCTCACTCAGCCGCACCGCCACAACACAAAGGCTCTTTTAAGAGCCACACACTCACACTCTGCAGAGCTCGTCCTCTTGTTGGTCTCATCTCTCACTGGAAAATAAATATATATATATATATATATATATATATATATATATATATATATATATATATATATATATATATATATATATATATATATATATATATATATATAATATATATATATATATATATATATTTATATATATATTTATATATATATATATATATATATATATATATATATATATATATATATATATATTTATTTACAACAATAATCTAAAGTTACAAATATTAACGTCTGCTCATAGTTTTTCAGTTGTAACTTATATTAGATTAGTTTTTGTCTTCACACTTCCATACATCTTGAGTGCCAGCCCAACATAAACACGTAGCCCACAGATATAACATACATGTGCCACACACACATGGATTCTGAACACAGACACATTTACACTTGTTTAGCTCTGTGATGCATCGGGGACGAAGCTATTGTTGCATTTGTTTTTGTTTTTTCCCAGGGAGTTTCCTGTACCGGTGTCCAGAAGGAAGCAGTGTGAAATGGGGGCTGAGGGGGTCACTGGGGTCCAGTGCAGTGACTGTGCTGGTCGGACATTGGGAGTGGTGAGGCCGATGATCTTGGCATCTTTGTCTGAGTCTGTTCTTGTTGGGGGCTGACAGCATGAAGCAGGGTGAGCAGCAGAGGAGGATGGGCCGGATAATGCTTTTGTAGAGTAGCAGCAGGAGTTTGGGGCAACTGAGAGTGATCTGAGTTTTCAGATGGCGGAGAGTCTCTGTTGGCAGCGTTTATGGATGTCAGAGGTGTGTCGTTCAAAGCTCAGTTTATTGTCCAGGGTGATAGATATCTGTGACTCCTGGAGACATTTAATTGCAGATTGTTGTCCGTGCACCACTGTGTGAGATGAGAGATGGAGTTGTGATGGGCCATAACTGACTTATTGTCATTGAGGAGAGCAAGTAGCCTACTGCAGTGTCGTCTGAGTACTTGAGGAATGTAGTGATGTGTGAGGGGCTGGTGCAGTGGTTGGTGTAGAGGGTGAATAACTGAGTAATTTTTGTACTATACCATACTTACACATACTTATTTAGTTAAATCTTAAATGTTGTTAAAGTCAGTGTGTAGCTGGGGGGGGGGGGGGGGGGGGGGGGGGGGGCGGCTTTAAACAATGCTGCGCTTCAGCCAATAACAATGGAGGGGGCATGGCGAGACAAAGACAGTACTTATACATATATATATATATATATATATATATATATATATATATATATATATATATATATATATATATATATATATATATATATATATATATATATATATATAATCAGTGTCAGTATCAGTGTCACGTGGGGTTTGCGACCACCACGCCCCTTTAGGAGACTAACAGCAGGCCCTGAGTCCATTGACTTCAGTAGGAGAAATGAATGTGATTACAGATTATGGCTGATTCTTTCGCCCCATAGTCACAGAAGCAAATATTGGACCCATTTATCACAAGCCACATATCTTCAGAACATTCCGACACCAAAATGGTAAATTTCAGACAGACAAATCAGGAGAAAATTTACTTTGTTCACGACCTGTCTCTGTCTCAACAGCACAAGATCTGGCAACAGATATCTCCTCTCTGGTGCTGAAATCAGTGCAGTTTCACCAAAGATACTGGATTACTAGAAATATTTTTTCCAGCAGATGTCTTAGTTACAACATGATTGAGCTAACTGGAGTAGTTTCATGTCGTATCTGACAACAGGAGGCTTTTAACAGATGACGTCCTGATGTTAGCTTTGCTAACTGTCCCTGTCAGCTGCAGCCACTGATGCTTTCTAGACATCGTGATTTCCCCAAACTGAATAAATACCACACGTAGGAACACAAAACTGCTTTGCTAGCTCAATCATGTTGTAACTAAGATATCTGCTGGACAAGATATTTTATTCACGGACCGTTTGAGTTATTATTATTATTATTTTTATACAGTCTATGGTTACTGACACCGCTAACGGCTAATGTTAACAGCTAACAGTTAGCCCAGCTAATCTACAATAACCATGTTAAATACAAAACACACAGAAATAGTAATGTCTGTTCAGTCATTGTGTTTATAGACTTAACAAACATCAGATTTGTCTACACGGTGATATAGTGACGTGAAAAATGTGATATGTAGCTAAACAACACAGCGATTCCCTGGGAGCACCGCCAGAAGTGAAGGGCGTGAGTGATCGCTGAGGCCCCTGCACTTCCGTTAGTTGAAAAACTCCAGGCTGTGCCTCCAGAGGTAAAGGAAGGGGAAAAAAATTGTTTTGTTTTGTTTTTTTAACCAATGGATTTCCAGATTGGTGTGTAGCTGAGGCAGCTGACCTGCAGACAGTGAGTGTCATTAACGCTGATGTCTGTGTGATCACATATAATGTCACTCAGTATTACCGGCCTTTTAACCGTACCACAAGTTAGGACTAAAACACACGGGGAGGCGGCATTTACCTATTATGGCCCCCGATTGTGGAACAGCGTGCCGGAGAACCTCAGGGCTGCAGAGACTGTTGATGTTTTTAAAAAGAGGCTCAAGACTCATCTTTTTAATCAGGCTTTTAACTGATCTCTTCATTTATCTATTTTAAATTCCTCTTATAACCGATTTATCCATCTATTATCTATTTTTTATTTATTTTTTATGTTCTTACACTTCCTCTTTTTATGTTCTTATCTCATTTAACCTTTATCTTTTGTTGTTTTAGTTATAGGTTTTAGTTTTGATGCATTTTATGTCTCTGTTTTAGATCATTCTTACCTAGCTATTAACTCAATTTTATGAGCTAAATAGCTTTTTGTTTATTTGGTTCCTTTTATACCTTTTATCCTATCTTACTGTTTTAACCCCTCAGTTTTTAGCTCCAGTGTTTCCTCATGGGGGCCTACCACAATGAGAGTTGTTTGTGGTCTACTGATGGGGGTGCTGTCTATATATACATACATATATATATATATATATATATACACACACACATCTTCTTCTCTGGATATGTATCAGATATTAGTATATACTTTCAACATATTGTAACCCAGTAACCAGAACTATAATTATAATATCATTACTTTCATTAATGTTATTGTAAGCGACTGTCATTACCGTCTGTCCTGCATCTCTCTCTCTCTCTCTCTCTCTCTCTCTGTCTCATTGTGTCATGCAGATTACTGTTAATTTATCATGTTGATCTGTTCTGTACGACATCTATTGCACGTCTGTCCGTCCTGGAAGAGGGATCCCTCCTCAGTTGCTCTTCCTGAGGTTTCTACCGTTTTTTCCCTGTTAAAGGGTTTTTTTGGGGAGTTTTTCCTGATCAGCTGTGAGGGTCATACGGACAGAGGGATGTTGTATGCTGTAAAGCCCTGTGAGGCAAATTGTGATTTGTGATATTGGGCTTTATAAATAAAATTGATTGATTGATATATACTGTACTTTCCTGTGACATCACTGGGACTAAAGGCTCTGAGTTCGACTGAAAAGAGATCACAAGAAATAAATGATAATAATATCAAATATTAATGTGATTGTTCCTCAGTTTATTCTGGGATGGATGTGTCTGTTAATAACGTGTGAAGTGTCCCAAACAGAGACATTTGATACTCACAGTGTGTGAGTGTGTCCTGACTGATGATGAAGAGTTAATGATGTCACATATTAATCTGAGTGTTCCTCAGTTTGTTCTGGGAGTGTGTTGCTGGGCTGAATGTGATCACAATGTGTGTGTGTGTGTGTGTGTGTGAGTGTGTGTGTGTGTGTGAATGTGTGTGTGTGTGTGTGAGAGTGTGTGTGTGTGTGTGTGTGTGTGTGTGTGTGTGTGTGTGAGTGTGTCCTGACTGATGATGAAGAGTTAATGATGTCACATATTAATCTGAGTGTTCCTCAGTTTGTTCTGGGAGTGTGTTGCTAGGCTGAATGTGATCACAATGTGTGTGTGTGTGTGTGTGTGTGTTGTCGAATGTGATCACAGTCACATGTAAATCTATAATGTGATGATCGATGCACGCGGCTCTACCTGTGACAGGTAACCGCCCAGATTCACCGGCAGCACCCGTGTGTTTGCCACCACCGAAAAACTGCCTTATTACAACTAAAGTAATCAGATTACTGCGGCGGTGTCAGTGTGGTTACATCCCCACGTGTCTCTGCTGACCGGAACACCGCAGTCACTCTGAATAAAAACACTTTGAGACGTTTTTAGAGACGAAATGTGAAGAAAACTCGCTGCTCGGTGCTCAAAGTGACTGCGTGTCAGAGAGGTTTGAAGCCTCCTGGAGTTCAACAAACGAGTCCCGGTGTCCAGACATGAGCTCGGTGTGAAGGGAGGGACGTGTTCTCTCTGATACGGTAACACCGGGGCTTTCAAACGCTTCTCTTGGGTGAATTTTATCCGCAAACTGCGGAAGAGAAAACACAAAGTGGCGCCGCTTTGCAGCAGGGCGGCGGGGCGGCGGGCGGGGTTGACTCTCCACGGTTCTCATGCGCTTCATAAAGCCCGCCTCAGTCTCAGAGGCTCCTCAGTCTCTCACACACAGACACGGACGGACGGAAGTTTCCAGCGGACACGCAGAGTCAGAGATGTCGGAAGAAGCACCAGCGGCTCCACCGGCCAAACCCACGCCGAAAAGGAAGCGGGTCCCCCGCCCCAAGCCGGGCGGCCCTACACTGGCGAAGGTCATCATCTCCGTCCTGACTGAGAGCAATGACCGCAAAGGGATGACGGTACCTGCGATCAAGAAGGCCCTGGCTGCCAAGAACATCGACGTGGAGAAGGCCAACAGGCGCATCAACACCACACTGTGCAGGCTGACTAACAAAGGGATCCTGAAGCAGCTGAAGGGCACCGGAGCCTCTGGGACCTTCAAGATCGTTAAGGAGCCCAAGGCTGTCAAGCCGAAGAAGGCAGCTGCGGTGAAACCCAAAGGAGAGAAGAAAAAGAGGGAGAGATCAGTTTCCGAGGCCCGTAAGGCGTCACCGACGAAGAAAAAAGCCAAGAAACAGAAGCTGAAAAGTGGTGCCAAGAAGACCAGCACGAAAAAAGATGGTGCCAAGAAGGAGAAGAAAGCTCTTGCAAAGAAACTTGCAAAGAAACCTGCAGCAAAGAAGTCGCTTGCAAAGAAACCTGCAGCAAAGAAGTCGCCTACGAAGAAACCTGTTGCCAAGAAGGCCGGAGCAAAGAAGGCCGGAGGAGGAAAGAAGGCCGGAGGAGGAAAGAAGGCTGCAGGAGGAAAGAAATCTGCAGGAAAGAAGTAAAGTGGATCTTTAACCCGCACTCAGTGCAACAAAAGGCTCTTTTAAGAGCCACCACATGTTCTACAGAACTTTGTTCCTCTGTGACATCATGATATCCACAAGTCTCACTTAGAGACCATAAATGCTTTTAAGTTATAATGTCTAAACACATATATTCATATTATTATGCTGTATAATATAATGTCCCCTCCTGCTGCTGTATCAAAGCACAGTCCACCCTCCTGTACTGTTCCACCTGCGTCTTCAACAAGGCCAAACTCACAGCTTCCAGAATAACTGGTCTCCCCGCACCAAACCTCACAGATTTAACCAACTGGGCCGTAACACATTCTGCATCATCACACATCCACTGAACACCCACCTCACACCTCAGGGAAAAGGCTGATCCCTGCTGTCATGGCCGCCCTGAACAAAATGCCTCGCTGAACAGGCCACAGTGTGGACTCTGTTTTGTTTGTCTGTTTCCAAATGTGTGTCTTGTCCTGTTTTGCGGCAGACATTGGGAAATGGAGATGGTGCTTTGGAAAAGAATTTCCTCAATGGGACAATAAAGTCCTGAGGTACTTTTCAATATTTGCTACATTACATTTAAACTGACTGCGTTCTGGAGAGAAATTAACTAAATATACAGTTATCCTCTAACAGAGGAGAGAAATAATCAACTCCACAGAATTTTGTAGAATCCAGATCCTCTTCAGAAATATGCTGTGTATGACATTTTCAATCAGTGTCTTACATAAAGATACATATAAAGACCTTCCTTAAGTAAACGGATGACATGAAGTTCACAGAAAATTACATTTCTGTCTGTAAAACAAACATATGTATAGATAGATAGATAGATAGATAATTTTCCCCCTCCACTATGCCACACATATTCCATGATCCTACCCTTTGATGTTCCAAAGATTAAAGTTATAATTTGAAAATATTTTTGCAAAATTTTAAATGACATGTAGAATAAAGTAATTATGATTAAATATCAGTATTTTAAGTTTTAACTTTATTTGTGTGTTTTATTTTTTTGGACAGAAGCATGTTGCACTATCTGTTTAAATCCAACAACAACATCTGTTTGTCCAGTTTCTGTGATTAATGGTGTCATTTGGGGGATTTTTTAATTTATTTATTCCTTCAAAACCTGCATGTTTTCTTTAAAAATCGATGGTAAGATAAATATAAAATACAACTGTTTAAATGTGTATGTCCCTCCCCTGAGCAAAACTATAAAAACATGAGTTCCTCCCAAGCACTTAATTAATAATTAATAATAATTATTAATTTGCCCTCCCTTCCCCGCACTGTACCAACGCTGCCCCTCACAAGTAACGAACAGTCCCTCATTGTCGGTTGTCTCGGATGTTGTGTTTTCTTTGTCAGTAAAATAAGATGCCTGACACCACAGAGTATCGTCTGACTGGTCTATGGGAACCATATGTCTATGCTCACAATGGCCCTGGCTGGGACTTGGGGATTACTTGGTGCTGATTGGATATACTCAAGGAGGGATGTGACGTCAACAGAAAGCAACACAATATAGCCGGCATTTTTAAGACTCAGCAGACGAGAGTTAGCTCGTTCATAGGGCTTCCACCGCCATGTAAACAAACTCAGTAACATATTTTTTCCAGCAGATATCTTAGTTACAACATGATTGAGCTAGCAAAGCAGTTTTGTGTTGCTATGTGTGGTATTTATCCAGTTTTGGGAAATCACGATGTCTAGAAAGCATCAGTGGCTGCAGCTGACAGGGACAGCTAACAGCAGCAGCAAAGCTAACATCAGGACGTCATCTGTCAAAAGCCTCCCGTTGTCGGATACGACATGAAACTTTCATGGGCCACTTTGTGAGTTTAGTGAGTTATTACAGACGCTAACAGCTAACAGCGTCCCTGCGCCACTACATCGCCCCTGTCAAAATGGTCGCACAACGATTACATCACATCCAGAGCCCGGTAACTTTACAGGAACCTTCCTCTCTCAGTGGAGACGTGCCGGTTGAGAGGACGTTCCTGTCGTAGTTTCTGCACTGCAAATAGTACCAGGAACTTCTTCTTATTTAATTACATTGAATTTATTTTTTTATTTAATTTTTTAATTTAATTAATTTATATACTTTATTATTTTCATTCATTCATTCATCTTCTAACCGCTTCATCCTCTTGAGGGTCGCGGGGGGGCTGGAGCCTAGCTGCCATCAGGTGAGAGGCAGGCTTCACCATGGACAGGTCACCAGACTATCACAGGGCTGACACATAGAGACACGCTGACACGGGGAGAACATGCAAACTCCACACAGAAGGGCCCCCACACCCGGGATCGAACCGGCAACACCACTGTGCTGCCCCTATTTTATTATTTTATATATTTGTTATTTGTACTGAAGGATAAATCATACTTTAAATGATTAATTAAATGTTCAATAAATCAGTGAAAAGTTTTTGAAGAGATTTTTTAATCAAGAAATTACAGAGATAGATAGATAGATTCAAACAGCATTAATTTTATTTTTAAATTTTATTTTATACAAGAAGTAAATTTCTTCCTCTCTCTCTCAGGCCGTTAACGAGACTCTGTGCGCGCGCTTTCGATTTCGAATTCGTTTTGACCAATAGCTGATGAGCCTGAGCGCGCGTGCTCATTGGTCCCGGCCTGGACCAATGAGCGCCGCGCTGTCTCCGGCAGCTCCTTTATAAGGCGGCTGTCGCCAGTGTGTCAGTACTCGTTGTTTGGCTGTGAACACACAGAGAGCTGATAAACCAAGATGGCAAGAACCAAGCAGACCGCCCGTAAATCCACCGGAGGAAAAGCTCCCAGGAAGCAGCTGGCCACCAAAGCTGCCCGCAAGAGCGCCCCGGCCACCGGCGGAGTCAAGAAGCCTCACCGGTACAGGCCCGGTACCGTGGCCCTCCGAGAGATCCGCCGCTACCAGAAGTCCACCGAGCTGCTCATCCGCAAGCTGCCCTTCCAGCGCCTGGTCAGGGAGATCGCTCAGGACTTCAAGACCGACCTGCGCTTCCAGAGCTCCGCCGTCATGGCTCTGCAGGAGTCCAGCGAGGCTTACCTGGTGGGGCTCTTCGAGGACACCAACCTGTGCGCCATCCACGCCAAGAGGGTCACCATCATGCCCAAAGACATCCAGCTGGCCCGCAGGATCCGCGGCGAGAGGGCCTAGACTGAGCCGCACCAGCTGAGACTGACCTCCGGCCACTCCGCGTAAAACCAACGGCTCTTTTAAGAGCCACACACACAATCTCACTAACAGAGCTACACGTCCCCGAACACACACACACACTGTAACACCACAGCCTGCACGTCGTTCACGTGCGTCAGTATCAGGCTTTGATCAGTTTTGAGTTGAAGCTTCAGCTGGTTTCCTCCGATGTTTCTAAACAGTGTTGACATATAAATGCTTTCACTAACAGGTAAATACACAGAAAATGGCTCACAGGTCACTGTGTGTGTTTGTGCACCGTGATTCAGAGGCAGCGTCACACTCTATTTGCACAAATGTAGCCGCGATTACATCCTCACTCACGATTTATTTTCTTGCGTGTTTTTATTCCTCTTCAGGCATGTTGTAAACATGTATTCACTGGTACGGACAGCATGCGCTTAATATGTAAACCAATTAAAAGATGATAGACATGATGTGAAACTGTACAAAAAGGTTTTAATGCTGTTTAACTAGTGTGTTTTTGACAAATTCTAACACTGTTCAACATCATGCAAAAGTGCTGAACTCTGCTCCTGAAGTGGGATTTCTAGCTGTGCAGCAGCAGAACAACCTGTGTGTGTCTGTGTCACTCTGCAGTTACACCTGCAGAACACTAGTCAGCAGCGACAGAGGTTTCTGTGGCGTGCTGACAAGTTTAGACGATTCACACTGTTTTTGTATTTTTCAAAAATGTAAGGTAAGATAGATCTTAATTGATCCCACGGTTGAGAAATTCCAGCGGGTTAGAGTTTGATGATGTTTCCTTGCTTTATACTTGTATTAGTCCAGCCTGTGTGCTGCAGTCAGCACTTATTAACTGAGCTGGTTTTTGGGTGAGTGAGTTCAAAAGTTCTCTGCAAAATGGAGGTGTATTAATCAAGCCCCAACCTCCGGGGGAGACGAGTGAAACCAATGCGGAAGTGCCAAAAACTGCAGTTCACTGACTGTCCACTTGAGGCTGGCTCCAGAAGTGAGTCAATCCCCATAGACCCCCATGTTAAAATGACCAAGTTTAGAGCAGAAATAAACATGTTTACAGCCTGGTACAAAACATGGTTTTAGTCTCTATAGTTAATTTCCCCTTTCATGACAACTCTGGGGGGTGAATTTTTTTCTAACTCTTCTGTTTAAATGTTACTAAGGTTTGAAATTGCACATAATTAAGGGCGTGGTCACACTGAGTGACAGGTCGCATCACAGGTCGCATCACAGGTGGCTAACTAGTCGCTGGCTCCGCTGCGGAGCTGAGCCTCGACTTGGCCGTCTGCTCGGCGTCATCTCAGCCAATTCGTGCCCGTGTTCAAGGCATAATAATAATAATAATTATGCCTTAATTTTTCAGGCAAATATTGGAGTAATATGGCTTACTGTTTGACTAATTATACCAACAGACCGTCCAGGAAGTCTGTGCTCCAGGTTTTTCGGTAAGTGCAATTCGGAAATTCTAGTATTATTTTATTTGTTTATATGTTAGCACTAATTAGTGGGTATCAGTGTCTGCGGTCACCACCTAGCTTGTCATCTTATTATTACATTAGTAAGTCTTTAATACATGTAAAATCATGTTGATACCGGAGGTCTCATTTTCAAGTGCGACGTGTATCACAGCAGCAACATCCACATCAAGTTACAGAGCAGCAGACAATACGACACAAGCTTAGCTCGTTAACTAACGTTAGCTAAGTTAACCAGCCAGCTGACGGTTAGCCTTCGAGCAAGACGCCAGTCCGGGGATGCATCGAAGTCAGAGCCTGACAGAGAAGTGTTAGGATGTAGGCATTTAGGGGGAGAATACTTTGAACAAAAGGCTGAGGCTGTGTGAGGTTTGAAAATAAAGGTCCACCACGTTAGTTAGCTAACGTGTTGCAATGTTAACGTTGTCATATGAGCAGTGTAACGTTAACGTAACATTAAGGCTATACTTATGTAACGTTATGTAAATTAAAAAGTGGCGAACTGTGTGAAATTACAATAAGGTGTGTAACGTAATTAAAAAAAAACTAATGTGACATTTGACTGTCACATATAAAATATTAATAAGATTAGTGTATGATAAAGGCCTGTAGTTACACAACAGATAATGCACAGACAGAATATGAGGACTGTGATGGACACCACCTTTTTGTTTTGCTAAAATAAATTGATTATGATCTGTTGAACACTGAGGTAATTTAAGTTGTATTGTTTGCATGTGAAGGTGTCTGTGAAGTAGGTAACCTAACACATATATTACTTTTAATATCTATTTGTCTGTGTAAAGTTTTCCTCTAGGTGACCCAGACAGACTGGACCAGTGGACACTCAACACGAGGAGACAGAACTGGACTCCAAACAAGACTTCCTGTCTGTGCAGTGAACACTTGGAGAGTCATCACTTCAGCACTGACTCCAGGATAAGGACACCTTTTTTTCATACAGTACCTCACAAAGAGTCAAGAAACTTATTAGTTTGAAATGATGAATTATTGTCCATAATACATTTAAATGCATTACATAAATTACCAATTGTCATACATTACCAAGTACTCAATTAGGGCACAGCTTGCTCTGTACTATTACTGATAAGGTGAAATTACTGACACACCAGTGCAGTTTAGTGTTCCCCTGATGCAAAAGGCTAAATGAAGATTTTATCAATCAAGGAACATGACATGTATTTACCAACTTTAACAATTTAGTGCATTTTATGCAAAGACCCTTTATCAAAGTGAGAATTACAACCTTTTTCCCCACACACAGTCTGTGAAGAACCAATGGAATAAAATATTCTCATAATGAGACAGCTGAACATAGCATGATTCCACAGTGGCAGTGAGCTTTGAGAACAGTTCAGTTTCCTTTCGATAGCAACAATTATTTTAATGTGGATGAATTGCATACTGTACATTCATACTCCACTTGTCTTGATAGTACAGTTAAATTTAAAATCACATTCAAATATAAAGTTGAATATCTACAGAACTTAAACACAAAACTATTTTAGGAATGACAGCCATTTACTCAGCAATAAGATCATTTTGGTGGTGAGTGGGCTTTTAACCAAGACAGTTCCTGTGATAATTGGAAATATAGTGGTGATTTAAACCATTAACAAAATATAATCGTTATTAATGGCATCTTAATGTTTTCATTTATGTCTTAACATTTACCCAAGTTTGCATTTGTCTTAGCAGAATGTAAAAAAAAAGAAAAGCTGATGTTATGTGCTGTTTGGACATTTCTTTAAGACAAATGAAGAAAATTCACTGAGAAACTCTTCTCCCTTTGTGGAAAAACAAGGAAATATCTGCACGCTGAATAGTTTTAAGTCCCGTAGGAGGTATTATTTATTTGTGACATATGAGAAGGTTCTGTGGGTATTGCTCGGTTTTGAGGCTTATATAGTGAGGCTAAAAAACAACAACACATAATTGGCTGATTATCTTTCTGTTTGCCTCACTATAAAAACGTCACAATACCTTTGCCTGAGAAAGACCCTCTCAGAGTTGGCAACATAGTGAACAAGTGATACCTCCTTGGGGGCTTAAAAACTATTGTGTCCAGCTAATTCTTTGTTTTTCACTTTGAGCCCTTTTATCCAGTCACATTCTTCTGTGTTAAAACTAGACTTCTAACAGAGCAGCAAACAAAGGTTACTCTTCAAAATCTTCTCAGGCTCTGCTGCTGGGTGTAAGGTGCTTAGTTATCTTCAGGTACAAAGTTAAAATAATCAGGCCCACACAGAAATGGACGGCTTAATTTTTTGTCAGTGACAATGTTAAACATTGATGCTTGATGTTTTATCTGTAGTGTATGATTTGTTTGTCCTTTCAATTGACAGTCGGATTTGATTGTGAAATACAACATTCAGTCAGTAACAAAGACAAAAGCAGTGCAAATATAAATAGAATTTGACATTTTAAACAAGTTATAGATGAATATCAAAAACTCAACATTAGCCATGACAGCCTGGGCTATGATCAGGCCTAACAAAATGTGTCCTAAAGGCCAAATTCAAAAGCAGTGACACTGCCAACTGTAGCACTTCACTGCGTTTGGAGGTGGTCTTTAAGACAGTTAACTAATTTACTTAAAAACACAATTTCCCCTAGGTGTGAGATGAGTGTCTGATGTGAGGGTGCTTAATTATGGCCCCATTTAAACTATGAACAAATGTAGCCAGAACATGCATTTCCTGGCCTTATCAATCTTTGCTGTATTGCCACCAGCCTCCCACCTGCACCTTTGGGCCAATGAAGAAAATATTATCTTAATGCCAGGATGCTGGAGGTGAAGCTGGTGCAGGTCCTCCTCCATCATGCTGACCAGCTTGGCACTGCTGACCTTCCCCATGTCACTGCTGCCACAGTGGATGATGAGGACACCTGGTGCTGCTCTTCCTCGCAGGGAGTGGGAAAAGAAGGAGAGAAGGCCTCCCCACTGCAGTCCACCCCAGCCAAACCAGCAGACACAGACGCCCGGCAGTAGGCATTCAGCAGGTGCTTCTCAAGGTCTCTGCAGCTCTCTGGACACCACGCTGGACATAGCTGTCACCAATACGCCACACTGTGCATATGAAAGTAAAATGAGCGTAATAAATAATTAGCGTTATATATTTAAAGAAAAAGTTGAAGCATTTTTTTCCACTTTTCAGAAACCGACGGTGAAGTCACGGTGACTACAGCCATTATTATTATATACAGTCTGTGGTGTGTTAACAGACAGTGAGACAGGATCAGAGTCTTTAGTTCAGTGTGTGTGTGGCTCTGAAAAGAGCCGTTTGTTTGTTTGTTTGTTTGTTTGTTTGTTTACTTCTTGCTGGGCTTCTCGTTCTTCTTGGGCAGCAGCACCGCCTGGATGTTGGGCAGCACGCCGCCCTGAGCGATGGTGACTCCGCCCAGCAGCTTGTTGAGCTCCTCGTCGTTGCGGACGGCCAGCTGCAGGTGACGGGGGATGATCCTGGTCTTCTTGTTGTCGCGGGCAGCGTTCCCAGCCAGCTCCAGGATCTCAGCGGTCAGATACTCCAGCACCGCCGCCAGGTACACCGGAGCTCCGGCACCGACCCGCTGAGCGTAGTTGCCCTTCCTCAGGAGCCTGTGGACACGGCCGACAGGGAACTGAAGTCCGGCTCGAGAGGAGCGGCTCTTCGCCTTGGACCTCACCTTCCCGCCTTTTCCTCCACCGCGACCGGACATCTTGGTTGTTTTTATTCGTCGACAACGACCAACGTTCACCGACTCACCGCCCGAACTCACCTTATATCTTCTCCCAGCTGCTCTCTGATTGGTCAGAGTGAGCGCACCTGTAATCGCCCAATCAGAACACAGCTCAAGTGACGTCCCTGTGTTCACCACAAAGCGCGCGCTCAGAGCCGTTAGATGAGTCACGTGGCCTCGGGACCAGCTGATGAACACGTCCCAGTCGCAGTAATTCAAATCAATATAAATCAGATGCTGTCAGTGTGAACAGGACGAGACTTGAACATGTCACAGTTACACGTATTTGTAAAAAATAATTCCTGAATGTTAGAAAACCTCATTAAGTGTCACCCAGCAGTTACTGTGTGTTTTCTGCTGAGCTGAGTCACAACCTAGAGGCAGAGTGACAGCAGGTCAGAGATCACTGATCAGATACATGTCAGCTTTCAGTGTGAACAGCACCTTAGTTATTTCACTACTGAAAGCTTCATGATGTGCAGGGGCCTAAATATAGACAGTGTCAGCAGTGTGGATGCACTGGGGGCCCGAGGGGTGAGGGGGCCTTTGCGAAGGATTCAGACTGCCGCCATGGCGCGATACACCTGTGTATAAAAAAAATAAAAATTAAATTGAAAATAGTGCTGTTTGCTTTAAAAGACAAACCCATCTTCAACATGATTTTCTTTTCTTCCCTTTTTGGGTTGAAGACTCAGTGGCAATCTATAACTAAATTCGATGCTATTCTAATTAAACTATAAAAATACTGTTTTTTATTCGAGATAAATAGTGACTGCAGGAAACAGGAAACTGCCGGGTTTACTTGGTCAACCCTGAGAGCTCTGCTCTTGTTGTTTTGCAATAAGTAATAACTGCACAGATTCTACCATATTCATATAGTAAAATGACAGAGGCTGTACATTTCCTCTAATTTCTTGTTGTTTAATACCTATGTCCTTTGTTGTCGGTTATATTTATGATTTTTTTTTTTACTTAAACTAATGTGCTGTCATCTGTCATTGAGACGTCTGTGGCTCAGTCGATGTTGAGAGGGTTGTTGGGCAGAATAGACAGTAAAGCATGCTCACTTACACACTGCAGAATCAGAGCAGATGTAGAACAAGGTATTTTTGCCATATTGTATTTGACATACTATATACTGCGACATACTAAATCTTCTGGCATATTGTATAGGGTATATATATATATATCTATATATATATACCCTATACATATAGTTTGGTAGTGTGGATACTGGAAGGCACACTTAGTGTCACCGCCCATATCCATGTAACCTGACTCTGCTAATAATTCATAGCTACTAAAATATATGTATAATGAGTCATTTCTTATTTTCTTTTATATTTTTGTCATATACAGGTGTGCGACGATGGCTGATGTTGTCTAATGTCAAGATGATGTGATGAGACGATCCACAGAGCAGTCATGAGTTTTAAATCGAAGAGCAGCCGGAAGGAAGGACAAGAGATAAGCTCCGTGAATTATATTGATATGTCTTACACTCCACCTCTTCCACTGACTCTACCTGTCACACTGACAGTATCTCTATGCGTTACATTAACGCTCAGCTTGGACTCCTCATTCATTTGCACATTTTCCATTTGCACATTGGTTTTTGGAAATTGATCACTGCCGGCTGGTCTGCTCTTCTCATCCCAAAAAAAACAGATTGTGTAGTTTAGTACTTTATATTTATACTGTATATTTGCCACTTTTTAATAGTTTATATTGTTATATTGTTATTTTTAATAGTTTATGTACCGCATGCACCAATATCACCACAGCAAATTCCTCGTATGTGTAAAATCGTACTTGGCAATAAAGTTTTTTTTCTGATTCTTTTTATAAACTGTGTGCGTGTGACTTCCTTACACCACTGCTGACGTGTCCAACTACAGTTATTCTCTTTATGAGTGAGAATTATTGTATAATTGTGTTTTATGTTTCCCTGCAGCCTCTCACAGTGACAGCAGATCAGCTGATAGACGCAGCCCTGATGGCAGGACATGTCCTCATCTGTACACACGGAGCAGCTCTGACAGGAAGTCAAAGTGTGTTTGCTGTCACCAGAAGAACTTCAGTTTATAACGAACCCATCCACAGCAGATGGTTGTTTTTACACTGAGCCTCTGGACAAACATGTGATCCAGCCGAAAACGTCCTTTAGCGGGGCTGTGACGCGTTTTAAACCGCTTCAGGAGAGAAATGATCCGGAGAAGCCGCCGAGCAGCTCTGGTCCCGGCGGGGAGCAGGTGAGGTTTGGAGGCTCGTCGGACAAAATGCAGAGAGCACCAGAGCTCCACATGACCTGGATATGAAGAGACAGCTGTCCGCTCTCAGCCCCTCCTCTGTCGGCCCGCAGCTCCGCTCACACCGCCCGTTAGGAGCGATTTATCGGTGCGGAGAAAACACAAGCTGCACGGACACACAGGATGAGCTGAGTCTCCACGGTTCTCACCGCGCAGTTAAAGACTCCGCCTGCTCGGAGCCGCTCAGACTGTCTGTGTGTTACAGTGAGGAGAAGACACCGGCACAGGTCATGGCAGAGGTAGAGACACCTCCGGCTCCGGCCGCGGCTCCGGCTCCGGCCGCCGCCCCTGCGGCCAAACCAGGCAAGAAGGCGACTCCTAAACACCAATCCAAACCGACGTCCAGCCACACCGTCGGTGATCTCATCTGCAAAGCTGTGGGTGAGTCCAAGGAGAGAGGTGGCGTGTCTTTGGCTGCCATCAAGAAGTACCTGAATGCAGCCGGATACGATGTGGAGAAGAACAACACCCGGGTCAAGACCGCCCTCAAGAATCTGGTGGCAAAGGGGATTCTGATCCACGTTAAGGGGAACGGGGCCTCCGGTTCCTTCAAGCTAGGCAAAAAGGCCGAAGCCAAGAAGTCAGGGAAGGGATCCACTGCTTCAGGCAGTAAGCCCAAACCAAACAAGCCCAAGACGGCGGCCTCAAAGCCCAAGACGGCGGCCTCAAAGCCCAAGACGGCGGCCTCAAAGCCCAAGAAGTCGACACCCTCCAAGAAATCTCCTGGCACCAAGGTGACGAAACCTGCAGCGGCCAAGTCAAAAGCCAAGAAGACTGCACAGAAGCCCAGCAAGCCGGCCAAGAGCACCAACAGAAAGAAACCTGCAGTTAAAACGGCTCCAAAGAAGTCAGCAAAGAAGTGAGCTGTCAGTCTGCTGAATTACAGCCACTAAAAGGCTCTTTTAAGAGCCACCCACACCTTCCTGACAGAGCATTACATCCTGACTGTCATCACTCACAGCTGAGTTTAGGATAGGAGCTACAGGAATAAAGAAAGTTAAACACATTTAAAACAGAAAACACAGATATTAGAAAAGGACAGAAATAAACACTTTTAAAAGGAGCGTCCGTCAGATTTACTGTAGCTGTGTTAATGTCACATTGTCGCTGTTAACACTTTGTCTTCACTTGTTTCAGATCCAGATGACGGTGAAGGTCACCAGCATCAGTTGATCTGACACAAAAGTGGCACAGTATATTCAAAATGGCTGACTTCCTGTTTCGGGTTTTAGGGCAGGCTCCAAGAGGCTTTTGTGTATGTATGTATGTGTGTGAACTAGCATCTGGTGCTAAGTTGAATCATAGTAAAACTGAGGGAGTTTGGATCGGAGACGAGAGGAACAAACCAAACATTAATGTTCAAATTAATCACAAAATAAAAGTTATGGGTACAACATTCTGTAGTAATGATTGTAGTGAAAGAAGCTGGGAGCAAAAACTGGCTGAAACCAAAGAAGAAGTAAAAAAAAAATGGGAGAACAAAGGTACCACTTATAAAACCAGAATCAACATCATTAAAACTTTCATCCTGTCCAAACTCCTCTTTCTGGCTCACATCTTTCCTCCGTCAGAGAAAATGATCATGAAATTAAATCAACAGTGTGTTAATCTAGTGTGGGGTACAACCAGAGAGGTCACTAAAAGAGAAATAATGTATAAAGGTAAGGAATATGGGGGTTTGGGCATTAAATTAAGGGTTGCTTTTGTTAGAAAAGTATCTGCTGCATTCTCTGGATAGGGAACAGGCCATTGTGGAGAAAAAGAAGAGGGAGAGACAGAACTGGCCCATATCATAAATTACTATATGCTGATTATCTAATGGAACACCAACATTTAAATATCGATTGGTGTAGTTCATCCAGCAAATGTATTTTTAATACAATTAATAATTATAAATATGGAGGCCTTATAAAATACAAATACATATCTGATAATCATAGCAATGAAGTGATAAATATATTAAAAAATAAAGCCATATCAGAGACAACAGATGGCTGACATCAGTGGGCAGACTCCCAGTGAGAGCAGTTGTTTCATGGAGTTGTTACGTTACCACCAAAATATGTCCAATGATCCACTGCTGAAACTCAACAACATCTGCTAATGAACTGTTACAGAGCACAAGAGGTGTGGAGCATTTTAAAAGGTCTGGGTGTGAATTTTAAAGTGTGCTACAAATCTGTTACGTATGAACTCTTGGATGAGAAGATGCCCCCGAAACACAGAGAGTTGTTTCAAATGATCATCAGTGTAGTTTGTGTTAAAATATGGAAAACAAGATGTGCCATGACTCTATATCAGACTGTCATAGACAGCAACATGGTCGTGAGGCAGGTGCTCACAGACCTCCGGAGGAGGAAAACAATGGACAAATCTAAGTGCCTCCCCTGGCACATCCTGGATCTGTAACTCTGACTAAAGGACACTTCCCATCCTTCTGGTTGTATTGTTGTCATGTATTGTGTTGTCTTATCTAATTTGTATGCTGATAAATTCTGTCTGTACTTGCGTTTGAAATGACATAATGTTTATTTTTTTTTTTAAAAAAAAAAAGCAAAGGAGGCAACGGACTCGGTAAAGGAGGCAGGGCCGCACCCTGTACGGCTTCAGAGGTTAAACTGTCACTGACCCGCTGATACTCAGCAACACAAAGGCTCTTTTAAGAGCCGCACACTGTCCCCTCAAGAGACGCGTCCTCATGTTAATGATGTAATTTATCTGTTCAACATTGCTGTATAAGTTGTGTATTAAACTGAGTCTTTAAAAGCAACGTTATGATGTTGAATTATAGTGCAGTAGACTATATATTAATGTCATGGTTGAGATTCCTAATGCATACTAGATTACAGGGCCGCCCCTCCCTAAACGCAGAACAGGCGCTGTGCGTAGGGCCTCATCTTCCATGGGGGGCCACATTTTGCGCCAGAGGACGCATTTGCGCATATGCGTAATGGATGCGCACATGCGCTACCGCTCGTAGAATCAGCTCGAGGAAGGAGAGAAGAGACCTGACCGCCCATGTGTCACTGCAACGATTGACAGCACGCAACATCTGAACAATCAGAGGGTGCGCTGGCAGGCACTTGCAGAGCTGCAGCAGGTGAAGAGTTGTCGACATGTCGTCCAAAAGAGCCTCGGGGGTATGTGCGGGGCGGGAGGTCGGATGCTCCCAGAGAGGGGAGAGGGAGAAATATAGCTAAATAAGATGAAAACAGGAAAGAATGTATTTTATTTCTGTTTTCAGTGTTTAATTAAGGTGGGAGGGAGGGGGCTGAGGGAGATCGGACGCCTCCAGAGAGGGGAGAGGGAGAAATATAACAAAATAAGATTAAATAGGAAAAATGTGTCTCCCTCTTTTATTTTATTTTCAGTTTATTTTATAATCAAGGGTGGGGGATTGAGGTGGTGGAAGTTACTTTCTTTTGATGAGTAACTGATGGCTATTTGTGACTCACATTTGTTTATTTATTTATTTCAGGTTGAATTTTTTATTTTATTTGACTCATACAGCCAAACTACTGTATCTACAGTACATTTGTTATTGCCAATAAAGGTCGTCAAGTTAAATGGCAAGTTGTTGTACGGTCATTTTGTACCTATGATGCATTTGGGATGGGGGCCTCCAAATAAAATTTCGCTTAGGGCCCCAATTTGGTCAGGGGCAGCCCTGCTAGATTATCACTTAAACATGTCTCATAATGCTGTTCCTCAGTCGTCTTGTAATCACCTGTATTTATTACAAACAAAAGCAGAAGCAATGCGGAAGAGAATAAGGTTAATAAAGTGAAAATATTAGGTTTGACCCTCTGTAACAAAGAATGTAGTGTTTGTGGTGTGGGAGGATGACATAAACCTTTCTAAATTGAAAAGGAAAACTGTGGTTGTCAATAACTGCTTCATGCTTCTTGGAACATATTTAATTCATATTAATATCATAGTCCAACAGTGTTTCAGGGACTTGTAATAATGTCTTTCATAGTTAAAATTAAATAAAACGTTTCAGACTTATGTATACGTTGTATTTTATTAGTAACTTTTTAAAATCATAAGTAATATTAAATATCACAGTGTTTCAGAGACTTATTAGTGTTTTTAGTTTATTTATTTTTAAAAATAAACTTAAATTACAAGTACAGACAGAATTTATCAGCATACAATTTCGATATGAGACAACACAAGACAACAATAGGCTACAAACCAACATGAGGGAGAGTGTCAGTGTGTTCACAGCTCCAGTCACACAGCACTGTTTCAGAAACTCGTGTGCAGCGCATGCTCAGTCGCGTCTAGAGAAACAGCCAATCCTGTGCGAGTAACAGCACAGTCATATTTGCATGACTCACGTATAAAGTGTATCGCCTCGGACACAGAGTTATCGTATCACACTTCCGCAGACGTCATCTGGAACCAGAATGCCTGATCCCGCCAAAGCGCCCTCGAAAGGCGCCAAGAAAGGCGTCACGAAGCCGCCCAAGGGCGCCAAGAAGAGGAGGTCCAGGAAGAGGAGGGAGAGCTACGCCATCTACGTGTACAAGGTGCTGAAGCAGGTCCACCCCGACACCGGCATCTCCTCCAAGGCCATGGGCATCATGAACTCCTTCGTCAGCGACATCTTCGAGCGCATCGCCGGTGAGGCCTCCCGTCTGGCTCACTACAACAAGCGCTCCACCATCACTTCCAGGGAGATCCAGACCGCCGTCCGCCTGCTGCTGCCCGGGGAGCTGGCCAAGCACGCCGTGTCTGAGGGCACCAAGGCCGTCACCAAGTACACCAGCTCCAAGTAGACACACCTCTGCTCTCACTCAGCCGCACCGCCACAACACAAAGGCTCTTTTAAGAGCCACACACTCACACTCTGCAGAGCTCGTCCTCTTGTTGGTCTCATCTCTCACTGGAAAATTATAAATATACTTACAACAATAATCTGAAGTGACAAATATTAACGTCTGCTCATATACTTAACTGTGTTTTAAAGAAAATATAACTAACTTCTACATCAATTTAATTGGCTCTTAAAGGGATAATAAAGATTGTGTTTTTACTCATGTGGTGATAATATACAGGTAGTACACAGCACAGTCAGGGACACCAGGGTTGTTTGTTTGTCACAGCACTTATTGCAGCCACACTAGAAGAGAAACATCTCCCTGCAGAGTTACCACCATGTTGGACCTGTGCATGTGAGATTTAGATTAGATTATCTTTTCAGCTAATGTAGCTGGTGTGCTAGCCCCGGACAATTCAACTGCAGTAGAAATAATGCTAACTGTACATTAACGAGCCACTAAAGAAGTTTCCGGGGAGCCGTTACCAGAAACAGGTAAATGAATAATTTAAATTCTGTTTATTCCTTCAAAATTATGTGAAAGGTGTAGTGTTAGGGGACAGTCCTCCCCGGTGATAGACGCTCTTAGGCGGGCTGAAAATCCCTGAAGGCTCGGTAC
Source organism: Cromileptes altivelis (assembly GCA_013133815.1). Taxonomy (NCBI): domain Eukaryota; kingdom Metazoa; phylum Chordata; class Actinopteri; order Perciformes; family Serranidae; genus Cromileptes; species Cromileptes altivelis. The sequence continues at coordinate 41,464,648 of CM023143.1, forward strand.
GGCTGGCGACTTTTCCCACACATAAATTCAGTGATATTTTTCTCACATAAGTTACCAAAGATACCGCACACAACTACGTAACTGTTGTTATGTCCTTCTAACATCGCTGTGTGGGTTGAAGAGTTGGCCTTTTTCTTTTTAATGTGAAAGCTGAGCTTTCACATTAAAACTCCCGAGGACTTCCGAGCACCTCTATCTCATTTTGCCTGCATGTGTACAGTTATTCATGTAGATATTTGTCAGTGTTGTGATTGATTAGGCTACTCATATATTGTTGCAACATTTAAACTCTCTACTACCATCAAAATCAGTTACTACCATGAAATCATTTTGTTTATCTATTTTGTTTGTTTGTTTGTTTTGTTTTTTCAGAAGATGTGTGACAGAGAGAAACATGAGCCATGGAGCGAAACAGCAGCAGTCTGGAAAAGTGAAAGGTACAGTAACACTCAATGACATTTATCTGAAAAATGTCCAAGTGAAAAAAGAAATGTTTTTAAAATATTTCATTTTATATGTTCTGTTGTCTTTCAGTGTACATTTTCTGGCAGCAGATTCAAAGGATGGAAGGAATGAGCAGATGGAGAAAAATGAGCAGCAGAGACAGAGGTGCAACACAACACAGTAGGGGTGGAAGGAAAAATAAAATACCAAAAATTAAACTGACTCATGTAATGTGCATTTTTTTGGGGGGGAAATATGGCTCCTGATATAGTCTGTAGGCATCATCGCTCAACTTTTTCACATGGTCTGGTGTTAAAAAAAAAAAAGCAAACTAAAAATCGCAAATCATGTAACCTCTAACATTTTTTTTTAAAAATTGAGGGGGAATATGACTTGGCTTCAGTCTAAATATTTATTTTTTTGGCTTTAATTCCCCTGTTATCTATCTATAAGTGCATCATCCTGTTTCTATCAATATAATATAATTTTATTTTGACACATTTTGAAGTACATGTTGGCAGTACTTGGCTGTAGACAAGACGCAATAAGGCTCAAGAAAGCATAGAGCTTTTTTCCCAGGTAGGATCCCCTAGACTTCCCTATGAGGTTCTGGGCTCAGTCCCCAATGTTCTCAGTCCCAAGAAACGCCCCTGTTGCTAGCGCTAACATAGCTAGCTTGTTGAAGTGTTGACTCCTCCCCTGCTGTGAAGTGATTGACTAAATTAAAAACCGTTAAGTGTTTGACTGACAGGGCATTGTGTGTTTCTGATTGGCCACATTAAAAAAGGGTTGACAGATACCCCGCCCTCTACAGCACGCACATGTGCACGTCTAAAATGGCGGCTCTGCAGGAGGATGTTTCTCTTTATTTTGCACCGGTCATTTTGTCCAGCGCACAAAACACTGAGGTGAGGAGATATTTTCTCATTTTCGTGTTTCAGAGTAATTTTTCATGTTGGTGTTTTTATCTTAAAGGTTTTTATGTTATCTGTCATTTAAGTTAAAGGAAACAGCTTTGATTTGAAACAGCTTTTAGCAAGCAAGCTAACACAGTGTGGTAGCTAGCTTAAAATGTTTGTCAGGAGGTCAGTTGAGGACGGCTGTCACATGTAGGACATCTCATGTTTCTTTAATGTTACATTCAGACATTACATACATTCAGTTGTTATGACACATCAACTTTAATAAAGTTTAGATCATTTTCAGCACTGAAACAGAACATACTTGCTACTTGGCCGTCGGATGTAGTCCGTGCAGTGTGTTCAAATGCAACTGACACATGGCGTTGCAGTTCTTTGACGTCGGTTTGGTGTGTCCGCAGTTGGAGAGGTCCAAACCCAGTGTTTCTAGGTGCCCTAAAAATGAGTCACATAAGCCTTCTCCTATTGTGTCAAGTGCCTGAAGAAAACCAACAAAGTGCTCACGAATGGAGATACCTTTGACGTTTCACAGTTTACTATCCGTAGCACCACTGAAAGCTGCTCATTGTGACTGAGGTCTGGAGTGCAGTCCATGATAACAGCATAATATTTAGCTTTCTTTACTTTCGCCACGATTGCATCAATTGTGCACTTTGCTACAAGGGAGATGAGCTCATTTTGAATATGTTTGCGTAAGTAACCGTCACTGTGCTCTTTGGCCTGACTTCTCCGCAGATGCTCTCTCATATCTGGGTCAAACTGAGCCATGAGTTCAACTTGCCCAAGGAAATTTCCAGGCTCAAACAGCCTGTCAGAGTGACCATGAAATGCTAGATTGTGATCTGCCAGATGGTTAACAATTGCAGTTAATCTTCTCAGAACCTCTTTCCAGCAATTTGCTTCAAGAGAAAATAGATTTTGGTTTGCCTGATCTATAGATGTGTTTGTCTGGAGTTTCTGTGATCCATATAAGTATCCATATCTGCAGTGTGCTCAGCTGACTTTTCACGTTGTCTCAGGTGGGCTGAAAGATTTTTTCAATCATTAAACCCATCATCACTCAGCTGATTGCTCTTTTCTCTGTTTCCAAACAGGCAGCAGCAAAAGCAAATAACACAGTCCTTCTTTTCACTGTAGATAAGCCACGATCTGCTTATCTTTTCTCCATTTTTCATTTGCATGTAGTAATTGCTGCTAGTAAATCTGCACCCCTCTTCATTTCTTGGGAAAATCCTGTCCTTCACCTGAAGTGGTCCTCTCTGCACCTATCTGACAGCTGTTGTGGCCAGAGTGCTGGATCATCTTCAAGTGGACTAACGAGCTGAGTGGATGATGCTTGATTCTCACAATCTGGTGGAACAACATCATCCTCAAAGCCTGGCAGGATGCTCTCACGGCCCACCCCTGTCTCATTCTGAAAACAAACACACACAAAACACAGTGTAAGGCTTGTACCCAGTGGTGTAATGTAACTAAGTACATTTACTCAAGTACTGTACTAAAGTAGAAATTTGAGGATTTCACGCAACTTCATACGTCTACTCCACTGTATCTCAAATACTGCACTTTCTACTCCACTACATTTGTCTGACAGCTTTATGCATTATTTACGTTGCAGGTTACATTTATTTTCAGACCCTTCCTGCCCAGTGAAAACCATGCACCCCCAAATGATGATGATTTAATGCTAATATTTGTGATAAACTGAAAGAGTCTTCCTTTGTGGGCTGACTTAAGCCAAAACTCTTAAAAAACCCTTTGGACCAGCAGGAAAATGCATCATGACAAAGCCGAAAACAGGCTGTTTTACATCGACTAGTGATGCTAAATATATGACAACTGCTTAAACCGCCCAACAGTATATAAATTCATTTACAAATTAGCTCAACCTTAAACATCTACAGCAGTAGATTATAACACACATTAAAGTGATATTAATATAAAGCTATGGTACTTTCCAAAGTATGTAATTTACTTACATACTTTGTAATGTTTTTAATTCATAACATAAAGAAATACTTATCAATGTAGAAAAATTTTACCTCTTGGACAGTTTTGATAACGTTACTCACTGGTTGGTCATCTCGGTCTCCACACGACGGACCCTCCTGAACGGATGTTGACGTCGTTGCGGCCGGCTGATTGTTGCTGGTGGTGACGGTGGAAAAACTAGTGACTAGTGACTTTTGTCAATTTTGTGACAAATTTTCTACTCTCCTCCTTCTCTCTCCTTTTCTCAGCTCTGCTGGGGTAACTTCTTTTCATTTCTCTCACCTTTGTTGATGTCTTCCTCTTTTCTCCTCTTCTCTTCTCCGCGCCAAGCCGTTTGTTTTGCTGCTATCTTCCTGAATCCTTTCGGCACATGCGCAGTAAGATGAACTAGTCCAATGTAGTGGGGACTGAAGGGGGGGCCAGAGACACATATAATACAATAAGCATTCTGCTGGCATTTTAGCGAAAGGATTTTAATGAAAAACATAAATAATGTGCGCAAATAAGAAAAAACTTTATTAACCATAAATACTTTAAAAAATAAACATTAAACCATGACACAGATGAGATTGTCTTTACCCCCTGTGACTGTACAAAATGATAGTTACGTACTGTAACTCCAGATTCTATGAGTGTAGGCGCAGCCCTCTAAGGTTACTAGTGGGTTTATCCCTCGCGCACACGCGCAGCACTGAGAAAATTTAGTCCGCACCCACCTGCAGGATGGACCCCACCCACAGCTCCCAGAACAGCTTTTTCTTCAGCTACTCACGGAGCCAGTGATGCCCATAACTTAGAGGGCTGCGCCTATACTCATAGAATCTGAAGTTACAAGTACATAGGCCTAACTATTGTTCTATTTCGTATAGGCTTTGCCCTCTAAGGCTATTTCTAGTGGCTTATGGGTGAAGCAGGATATAGTCCATGCCACACTGGGTCCATTCAGTACCACAAGCACACCTACTTCAAGAAAGCGAACAAAAACGCTCCCTGTCCCGCCATTCAACATGCGTAAAAACGCATCGCGTAGCCCCCAAAGCCCAAAAAGTTTCAGTTTGGGGGAAATGACAGGTAGGAATAAATAAACCTACTGCTGTGAGGAGCTGAGACGAAGATTACGAACTGCAACAGTTCAGCGAGGGACATAGTAGGCAGAGTATGTGGGATGAAGGCAGGAAAATATGCTTATTGCTGTCCGAGTCCCCATTCGGACCAAATTTGGAGCGTGGACTGGTAGCTGGAGAGGTGCCAGTTCACCTCCTGGGCACTGCCGAGGTGGCCTTGAGCAAGGCACTGGACCCCCCAGCCCCTCGGGGCGCCTGACCAAGGCAGCCCCCTCAGTCTGACATCTCTCCACTTTGTGTGTCTGTGCATGTGTGTGTCTTTCAGACCTGTGTGTGTTAATGACAAAAGAGTGAAAAAATTAAATTTCCCCTCAGGGGGATTAATAAAGTGAATAAAAAAATAAAAACAGTAGGGGGCTGAGGGCTGAACCCTGTGGAACACCGGCTTCTGGGCTAAATCTGTTGGAGATAAAAGCACCACCATCTGCTGTGGGAGTTTAAGGTTGTGGTCCAGCAGCCTGTATATGAGTCCTTCATGCCACATCTTATTAAACGCTTTTTCAATGTTAAAAAAAGACTCTAATTGTTATCATTTTTCTGTTAAAACCCCTTCTGCCATCTTCTGCCAGCCTCAGGATGTTGTCAGTTGTGCTTTTCTCCTTCCTGAATCCTGCCTGGTGGACCCCCAAACTCCCAGAGCATCAGCATGTTTTTGAAGCCTGTCAGGAGCTGACTGTACGGGTCTCAATGCAATTTATAGCCATTGTGAGACGGTGGGTGGGGCCCATCCCGCAGGTGGGCATGAACTCAATTTTCTCAATGCAGCATGTGTGCACGAGGGATAAAACCACTACCTATAGCCTTAGATGGCGAGGCCTATACAAAATAGAACTTTCTCCAGTCTATACTGAGAGGAGTCCTGCAGGGTGAAGCTGTGAAGTCCAGCAGCCAGGCTGCTTGCTCCGCCGTCAAGATGCTGTTCGGAGTATCTCGGACCTTAACAGAGCTCCTGAGGTGAAACACTATTAACAGCGGGGAGGAAGAGTTTAAGAACAAGGAAACATTTGCTGCTGAACGTTCCCCTAACCTAACATAGTTTACAGAGCATTGGAACAAGAAAGAAGAGACGTGGCTCAGTGACCTGACAAACAGACGTCACATAGAAAGAATGAAATACAGTCTTCTGGACAAACATAATATTCTGACTCATTATCCTATTAATGTGACCTGAAATCAGCATCATGGAGGAACAGTAGGGGTCATTAGTATTTATGATTTTTAACTTGTATTTTTATTGGGATCTCATTGTAAGTGTGTGCATGCTGTGAACCACTGTAGTTAACTCAGGTGACCTGTAGGACCGGTGTTATGAAGTAACTGAGACCAGCAGTTATCAAATATGACGTCATGTTAGGGAAGGCATCTGTGGATATGACGTTTATCTGTGGAGCTCAGTGTTCTGAAGCCTTCCTGTACAACAGTGGCGTAAATATACAGTGCAGGTGGTGCAGTTGCACCTCCTGGGGTGGAGGGGCCCACAGAGAGTATTTCAGATTGTCACTTCTGAGTAATATGTATATGTTGGTGCTGTGTGCTCTGAGGCCGTCATGTTCAATTCATGGAGGTACAGATGTGTCTGGTTCCTGGGCTGCTGTGTATTTACGGTTTTCCTAGGTTTTATTCAGTGTATATATTCAGAGGTAAAGAGCACATACAGAACTGTCTCAGTCATATTGGCACTGTGCTGAAATTAAACACATTTGACACAGTTAAGTATATGAGCAGACGTTAATATTTGTAACTTTAGATTATTGTTGTAAGTATATATATATATATATATATATATATATATATATATATATATATATATATATATATATATATATATTATATATTTTTCCAGTGAGAGATGAGACCAACAAGAGGACGAGCTCTGCAGAGTGTGAGTGTGTGGCTCTTAAAAGAGCCTTTGTGTTGTGGCGGTGCGGCTGAGTGAGAGCAGAGGTGTGTCTACTTGGAGCTGGTGTACTTGGTGACGGCCTTGGTGCCCTCAGACACGGCGTGCTTGGCCAGCTCCCCGGGCAGCAGCAGGCGGACGGCGGTCTGGATCTCCCTGGAAGTGATGGTGGAGCGCTTGTTGTAGTGAGCCAGACGGGAGGCCTCACCGGCGATGCGCTCGAAGATGTCGCTGACGAAGGAGTTCATGATGCCCATGGCCTTGGAGGAGATGCCGGTGTCGGGGTGGACCTGCTTCAGCACCTTGTACACGTAGATGGCGTAGCTCTCCCTCCTCTTCCTGGACCTCCTCTTCTTGGCGCCCTTGCTGGTTTTAGCCGCGGCTTTCTTTGAGCCCTTCCGGCCCGCTGGAGTTTTGCTTGTTGCGTCAGGCATGGTTGTGTCTGATGAGTGGCGCTCGACGGGGAACATGTGGCCGGGCTACATGCGCCTCATGCAAATTGCACTGCGCTGTTGCTCGTACGGGATTGGCTGACACGAGTCTTTGCAACGGTCCCGAACGACAAGTGACTGAATGTGTAAACACACTGTGACACTAACAAGCCCCTGAAACACTGTCATATTAATATGAATCATGTTTTAAAACCACCAGGAAAACTTATTAATACAATAACAGCTTACACTAAACTGTTCTATCATCACTGCTGTCAAACACATTGCTGCTCATAACCCACTCTGAATAAAGATATTCATATATATATATATATTATATATTATATATATATGTACATCCATTTCATCCTCGTCTTACCAACTAACCTCCAGTGATGGGCTTTGATAACAATATAAATATATTACTCGTGTGTTTTTCAAAGGAGCCAAATCAAATTTACACGTCAGATTGTTCAATTTAATACAATTGAAGTGAACAAAGACATTCCTGTTTTCTAACCCTCCCACCCCAGAATGAGTCATGTGACAGAAACATTCACATGAATATTCATCCAAAAAACATGTTCAGAACTTTATTATTACATGAATTTGGTGAAAATGAAAGTAAGGAGCTCAGAGACACGTGTGTGTACAAGTGAGAACAAGAGTATGAAACACAAGTATGTCAATATAAAGTAAAAACATCAAATAGAAATGAAGAAATGAATCAAAGCTTTATTGTCACTGTGCTCTCAGTCTGTGTGTGTCAAAGTTTACAGATCAGAATGTTTCACCTTTCATGTGACTAATAACCTGAACAATCACTGTGACCTCACATGACACGTGTGTGTGTGTGTGTGTGAGCGTTTACTCTATCTTTTTACGATAAATTGCATTTTAAACTAAATAACTTCAGAAAATTATTATTTATTATAATGACATTTTTGTGCTACATGATCATGTATGATGCTCTTTTCAGGTGTCATGTCCTTGCTTGCTGACAGAAATGAAGGCCATCTTTTATAAAAACATGTTCTGTCCCTGTTTAAATAAATGACTGATGATTGTAGCTGTTAGTTGCTTTACTTGTTGTAATGCTGTTATCAGGTCACTTTGTTGGTTTGAACGTGCAGCAGGTGCATGTGTGAGCAGGTTGATTCAGAAGTATAAAATCCATGTGAAGTCTGTTAGTTGACAGTTGACAGTCGAGAATGACTTGAGACGATGATGATGATGGAAACCAAACATGAGCTGTGAACCATCACACAGTGTTGGACTGCTCAACAAACAAACAAACACACAAACAAACAAACATGGTGTTTATTTGTGCCACAGCTGTGACTCAGTTGTTTTGCACAACACAGAGCTCGTCAGCAGTGATTGTTCAGCCCGTGTCAGGACGCGTCTCTTGAGGGGACAGTGTGCGGCTCTTAAAAGAGCCTTTGTGTTGCTGAGTATCAGCGGCTCAGTGACAGTTCACCCTCCGAAGCCGTACAGGGTGCGGCCCTGCCTCTTGAGAGCGTACACCACATCCATGGCGGTCACCGTCTTCCTCTTGGCGTGCTCGGTGTAGGTGACGGCGTCACGGATGACGTTCTCCAGGAAGACCTTGAGCACACCGCGGGTCTCCTCGTAGATGAGGCCGGAGATCCGCTTCACTCCGCCGCGGCGAGCCAGACGGCGGATGGCGGGTTTGGTGATTCCCTGGATGTTGTCACGGAGAACTTTGCGGTGCCGCTTGGCGCCTCCTTTACCGAGTCCTTTGCCTCCTTTGCCGCGACCGCTCATGGCTGATGCTTCGGTGATTGGACAGTTTAAAAAAAAAAACAAAACCGAATACCTCAAAGTTTCGACTCCAGCTGTTTATAGTTCTTATCTGCGGACGTAAATGAAGACAGCTAACGAGAACTGGGGGGCGGGGCCAAACTCAGCAGCCCGTCAACTTCCCTCTCTTAAATCACAGCCACATTTTAGATATTTAAAGGATTTCTCTCTCTTGATTTTCTTTGTTTTATTTGATTATTTTAATTATTGATTTTAAGATGAGGCAACTGAAAAGTTCCTAGACTTTGTTTTATAGTTTTTCACAGATGTGTCCTATTGATATTCTACAGTCTTAACACACACACACACACACACATATATATATATATATATATATATATATATATTTATTATGTATGTATGTATTAAACTAGTCAGGGTTAAAGGAAAATAGAGGAAAAAATGGGGAAAAAAGAAAAGAAAAAAGGTGAAAATTATTTCTATATTTCTTGGTGAGCAGAGTGAACAGATTGTGATTTCCTCTCGGGGATCAATAAAGTATTTCTGATTGTGATGGTGTCATGGTGATTGATTAACCCTTTACTGTCCTTTCCCCTCCCCACTGCCATGGAGCAACAACTGTCTGTGTGTCTGTCTGTCCTTTATGATCAGTTCTTTCTATATTATTATCAAAATTCGCGTTTTCCTGCTTCCGTAGTTTTACACTTTTTATTTATCACGTTTAAATATTTCTACTTTAAATTACGTGTAACGACACTGAGGTCAAACCGACAGTCATCAAACCCCTTTGTATTGTGTAAATGTAATGTATATAACATAAATAAAATATTTTGCACTATGCACGTTAATGAAGGGTATTAGGTGTCAAAGTGACAAGTATTAATCAGCAGGCTGATAAACAAATGTAGTAACAAAGAAACATTTAATGTGTTTGAATGAAGCACTTTGCTTCTTAACTGAGTCCATTGTTTCTCCTCATTTACATTATTGCTAATTTGTATTATAGTTCTGTGTGAAAGGGAACCATTAAGGACCTTATTACATGGTGTAAACCAGAGCTGAATTTTGCTCTGTGGTCATTGACATGTGTTCTGTCATGTGTGTGTGTGTGTGTGTGTGTTCTGTCATGTGTGTGTGTGTGTGTGTGTGTGTTCTGTCATGTGTGTGTGTGTGTGTGTGTGTGTGTGTTCTGTCATGTGTGTGTGTGTGTGTGTGTGTGTGTGTTCTGTCATGTGTGTGTGTGTGTGTGTGTGTGTGTGTTCTGTCATGTGTGTGTGTGTGTGTGTGTGTGTGTGTGTGTGTGTTCTGTCATGTGTGTGTGTGTGTGTGTGTGTGTGTGTTCTGTCATGTGTGTGTGTGTGTGTGTGTGTGTGTGTTCTGTCATGTGTGTGTGTGTGTGTGTGTGTTCTGTCATGTGTGTGTGTGTGTGTGTGTGTTCTGTCATGTGTGTGTGTGTGTGTGTGTGTTCTGTCATGTGTGTGTGTGTGTGTGTGTGTGTGTGTGTTCTGTCATGTGTGTGTGTGTGTGTTCTGTCATGTGTGTGTGTGTGTGTGTGTGTGTGTTTCTGTCGTGTGTGTGTGTGTGTGTGTGTGTGTGTGTGTGTGTGTGTGTGTGTGTGTGTGTTCTGTCATGTGTGTGTGTGTGTGTGTGTGTGTGTGTGTGTGTGTGTGTGTGTGTGTGTGTGTGTGTGTGTGTGTGTTCTGTCATGTGTGTGTGTTCTGTGTAGCGAATATTAAGAAAATGTTTCCTGAGTGTTGATGTTTGGTGAGAACGACTGTTTCATTGTTTAACCCCGTTCATGTTAACAGACAGTGAGACAGGATCAGAGTCTTTAGTTCAGTGTGTGTGTGGCTCTGAAAAGAGCCGTTTGTTTGTTTGTGTTTGTTTGTTTGTTTACTTCTTGCTGGGCTTCTCGTTCTTCTTGGGCAGCAGCACCGCCTGGATGTTGGGCAGCACGCCGCCCTGAGCGATGGTGACTCCGCCCAGCAGCTTGTTGAGCTCCTCGTCGTTGCGGACGGCCAGCTGCAGGTGACGGGGGATGATCCTGGTCTTCTTGTTGTCGCGGGCAGCGTTCCCAGCCAGCTCCAGGATCTCAGCGGTCAGATACTCCAGCACCGCCGCCAGGTACACCGGAGCTCCGGCACCGACCCGCTGAGCGTAGTTGCCCTTCCTCAGGAGCCTGTGGACACGGCCGACAGGGAACTGAAGTCCGGCTCGAGAGGAGCGGCTCTTCGCCTTGGCCTTGACCTTTCCAGTTTTTCCTCCACCGCGACCGGACATCTTTGTTGTTTTCTTTGGCTGTTGACGACAGAAATGTGGCAGCAACGCCGCATCACCTGCGTTATATGGCTACAGCAGCTGCTCTGTGATTGGCCGAAGTGAGCGCGACTCCCATCCTCCAATCAGAGGAGAGTTCCTACTCACCACTGTACTTCCTCTCAGTTGAAATGACTCATCAACAGTTTTCAAACGACTTCTAACGTGTGAATGATGTTGATGATTTTAATGTGTTGTCATTGTTTTTAACTGATGCAAAGTGTCTTTGACTTCTATGAAAAGTGCTCCATGAATAAAATGTATTCCTGCTGCTACTTCAAAATTAAACCAGACATCACGTTATGGTCCACTTTGTCAATCATGTTGTTAATGTTTAGTTTCAGTAGGTATCATTTTATATTGCTCGGTAAAAGTTAAGAGGTAATTAGTCTCTGACATCATTACAGAAAACAAACTATCTGGTTTTCCACATGTGTACTGGGTCCTTACTGTTCTGTGTGTTGGTGAAGATTCTCAGTCATCCAGCTGGAGGGAATCTCAGGTGCTGTTTTACAGGCAACTGGACCTTTCACATCTCATCTCAGAGGCTTCTTCAGTTCTACCTGACTGGTGCGGAGTCACAGGCTTTAAACTTTAAAAGGTCTTTAAAGGTCACCTGTGAGTCAGTGACCCACCCGTCTCATGTGTCATTAGGGTTTCAGTTTGACGTGGATGACCATCCTTCTCCTCTGGCCAAGATGTGAACATAGCTGTCCTCAAAGAAGTGTCCGATCTCCTTTTGATGTAAAAGGACTGCTGAGTCTTGACCTGAGGAGCTGGCTCTGCTGTGTCTTGTCTTCTCCTGTGATTTCCCACATTTGTCTTCATTATTACCTCCACCAAGGAGGTTATGTTTTCACCAGCATTGATCTGTTTGTCTGTCTGTTTGATTGTTTGCAAAATAACTCAAGAAGTTATGAACGGATTTTGATGAAATTTTCAGGTGGTGATCGGTTGAAGCAAAGTGGATGAAAGTGAACAATAAAATAGTGCTAAATAGCACTGTGTATTCACCGAGTTTTAGAATAGACTCATTCCATGATCAGACGTGCGCCACCGGTTGGCAGTGGCGAGTAGGTCTACTTCGGCTCGTCAGGAATACATAGTCTATCGTCTGACTGAATGGGGGTTCTATTTCGTACAGGCTTTGCCCTCTAAGAGCTGTCGCTATTGGGTTTATCCCCATGTGCATGTGCAGTCGTGAAGATTTTCTTTCGCGCCACTGTGCCCTGCACAGTTGCCTCTCTCAGGCCCACAAACAGGGTATATAATACCTGCGTGACCAGAGATCTGCTCCCTGCTTAAAAGACCAGTTGTTTATCATGAAATTACCATCTCATTGAGTCCTGAACAAGCCCAGAATAATGAATTTCTTACTGCTAGAGTTAAGCTCTCTTCAAACTCCAGCATGCTCCTCATGTCAGTTTATTGTCCACCTCGTGTCACTCCATCTTCACATCTCTTTCAAGAAACCCTCCTAAAAGAAAAGACAGTTGTAATAATGGGAGATTTTAACGCCAAACATTCATCTTTCAATAACAAAAGTACAAACCAGTCAGGTATTATACTAAACAACATAATTGAACAGTTTGACCTTGTCCTCTTAAACAATGATGAACCAACACACTATTCGTCCTCTTACAACTCAGTGGATATTCTGGATCTTTGCCTCGTCACCCCAGACCTCACAGGAAAAGTGATCCAGTTTTCTGTGTGTCCAGATATTGGCAGCGACCACCTTCCAATAATCACCTCATTCAACCTGAAGGCTCAAGCTGCTGAAAGAAAACTAAAATATGATTATAAAACAGCAAACTGGGAGGCATTTAAACATTCCACTACCAACCTGAGTAATAATCTCCTTCCTTGTGACCCCGAGCCCTCCACCGTTGACCAAAGAGCTCTTTTTCTGGGACAAATCCTCCTCACAGCCTGGGAAAACACAATAAACCTCAAAAGAGTTCAAAATGGTCCAAAGAATCTTCCACCTTCACTGATACACCTGATAAAAACAAAAAGGAAACTAAGAAGAGAGTTCATGAAAACAAGATCTCCAGAGATTAAACAGAGTTAATCAATTACAAACACAAATACGGAGAGAAATAAGGAAGGAGAGAGAAAGAACATGGGACAGGTTTTACACAGACCTAAATAATGACCGAAACCCAAAAACATTCTGGCAAAAGAATCATCAACTAAATGGAAAGAAAACAACAGTAAAGTCTCAGTATTAAGAAATAATGACAAGATTATTGAAGAAGAAAAGGCCAATGTTTTTAAAGAGCACCTGAAGAACGTCCATTCATGCCCAGAGGACCCTTTATTCAATCCAGAGTGGAAAGAGATTGTAGAGCAGCAGGTCAGTCTGCCTACACATCTACCCATAACAACAAACACAGATACCAATAACCCTCTGATTAAAGCTGTCACAATAACCGAACTCCAAAAGCATTTCAAGAAACTCAAAGTTAAAGCCCCGGGGGAAGATGGTGTAGACAATAGACTCACCAAAGAATCAGCAATAGAATATCTGGCTCAACTCGCAGACCTCTTCACAATCTGCCTCCATACTGGTTACTTCCCTAAGCCCTGGAAATCAGCTCTGGTCACCATGATCCCCAAACCACACAAAGATCCCCACCTGGCAGCCAACTATAGACCCATCAGCCTCCTGAGCACTGTGGGCAAACTACTGGAGAGAGTGCTGGCTGACAGGCTTCAAAGACATTTTGATGCTCTAGGAGTTTTGGGGGTCCACCAGGCAGGATTCAGGAGGGAAAGAAGTACAAGTGACGATTGGAGTCTTCTTTGATATTGAGAAGGCATTCGATAAAATGTGGCATGATGGACTTGTATACAGGTTGCTGGATCAGAATCTAAAACTCCCACAACAAATGGTGGCGCTTTTAAACAGTTTTTTAAGTGACAGAGAAATCGCAGTCAAAGTTGGAACCTCAATCTCTTCCAGATTCAGCCCAGAAGCCGGTGTGCCCCAAGGCTCAGCCCTCAGCCCTCTACTGTTTTTATTGTATATTTGTGACATATATTATCCACCTAGAGGAAAGGGGCAGGTCTCGCAGTTCGCAGACAACCTCTGCTATTGTGCCACTGCAAAGAATATAAAATATGCTGCCAAAAAGCTCCAGGTGTGCATCACAGAGATGGAAGGCTGGGCAAACATGTGGAGAGTGAAATTGAATCCAACAAAAACATAATGTGTAATATTCACCAGAAACCTACACAAAAACCAGCAAATAAACCTCAACCTCAAGCTGTATGGAAGAACTCTTCAGGTCACACCAACAGCAAAATTTCTAGGAGTTACTTTGCAACAAAACATGCAGTGGACAGCACATATTGCTGACATGGAAAATGAGGCCAGACGAAGGTTGAACCATCTGAAAGTGCTCTGCAGAAAAAAGGAGGAGCAAATCCAGAAATGACTTCAAGGGTGTACCAGTCTTATATTCGACCTCTGTTCGAATATGCAGCGCCTGCCTGGTGTAATGTAGGGGCAGCACAACTAAAGAATCTCCAGACTATACAAAACATTGCAGTAAATTACATTACAGAATCCCCAAATACACAAGCAACAAATACACCCACCTTCTCTCTGGCTTCATGACACTGCAAGAACGAATGGTCAGTCTGGGAAAACAGTATCTTCACAAGGCTGAAACAAATCCATCACTCCAACCAATCATTGAGGAAGAAAGAACAAACCCACCCAGATTCATTTGCACCACTCCCCTGTCTGTTCGACAGAAACACAATATAGAAACCCAACACAGCCACAACACATTTTAGATATTTAAAGGATTTTGCTCTTGTTTTTCTTTATTGTTTTATTTGATTATTTTTATTTTCGATTTTTAGATGGGGCAACAGAAAAGTTCCTAGACTTTGTTTTATAGTTTTTTTTTTTTACAGATGTGTCCTATTGATATTGATATCCTGCAGTCTTAACATATATATATATATATATATATATATATATATATAGATAGATCTTTTTTTAAAAAAACTAGTCACGGTTAAAGCAAAATAGAGGGAAAATGGGGAAAAAAGAGAAAAAAAAATTATTTTCATATTGCATGGTGAGCAGAGTGAACAGATTGTGATGGTGTCATGGTGATTGATTAACCCTTTACTCTCCTTTCCCCTCCCCACTCCCATGGAGCAAGTTAGTTAGTGAAATTTAGCTAACCGTTAGCAATTAGCGAATTCAACTCTGCCAGACCGGTGTGCTCCGGTCCCAGGCAGTTCTCACAGCAGCTGTGAAGGTCAAAGTTTCTGATGATAGTGGACAGACAGGCCGGGCAGGTCCAGTCGCCGTCTAATGTCCTCCTGAAGGTGATCGTAGCAGAGTTGAATTCTCATGTGCTTGCAAGTTCGCTGAAGAAAAATGGCAGCTGATTATACGGTCTCGAGGCAGTTTATAGCAAAAGGTGAGACCGTGGGTGGGGTCCACACAGCAGGTGGGCGTAGAGTGAAATTTCTCAGTGCGTGAGGGATGAACCCACCAGCGATAGCCTTAGAGGACGAAGCCTATGCGAAATAGAACTATAAAAAACATTTGCAGCCATTTTTGTAATATTCAGTGTGATTATTATATCAAGTGATTACATGACTTATATTTTTGGAGGTAGTAATTAAAAAAAAACAACCTTTATTTTCTCCTTTTGTCATTAGCAGCAATTTTGCGCAAAAAAAAAAAAAAAAAAAAAAAAAAAAACATAAAAATGCCACAGTCTTTATGTGATTTCTGACAAAAAAGGCATGGTGCGCGAGACAATCCTCCCCTGGGAGTGGACACATTTGCGTATCGGCCATGGACCAGAATGCTCCTTTATGCCTTCCCACCAGTCCCACTCATCCCTGGCATGGACTATATCCTGCTCCGCCCTTAACCCACTAGCGATAGCCTTAGAGGGTGAAGCCTATACAAAATAGAATGATAGTTATGTACTGTAACTTCAGATTCTATAAGTATAGGTGCAGCCCTCTAAGTTATGGGCCCCGCTGGCTCTGTGAGTAGCTGAAAAAAAGCTGTTCTGGGAGCTGATTGTATGGTCTCGATGCAATTTATAGTCAAGGTGAGATCATGGGTGGAGACTGTGGGTGGGGCCCATCCCACAGGTGGGCATGGACTAAATTTTCTCAGTGCTACGCATGCACACGAAGGTATAAACCCACCAACAATAGCCTTATTGTGCATTCCCACCAAAAGCTTCATGAGTGTCATAAGCAGCCAGCAGCCATTCATTTTCAATGCACGCTGGCAATGAAGGGTGTCAGGGGTGTCGGCTGCAGCGAGCGGCACAATACCAGCAACCAAAGCGTCAAGTTGAAGTTGAGAGAAGCTGAACTTTATGCAAATGAGCAGTGCCATCGCCAAAGCAGCAGCCAATTGCAGATCTGGATTCTCAAGCCTAGATAGACACATCTGCAGCGCCCCGCCCCGCCCCTTTGGCCGCTGTAAGCACCTGCTGGAGCTGACAGTGTCAGTGATGTCAGCGACCAGAGCGCCCGCAGGCGACCATGAAGCTTTTGGAGGGAATGCAGAGTTAGAGGGCTGCGCCTACACTCATAGAATCTGGAGTTACAGTACATAACCATTGTAGTGTGTATATTCATCATGAAATTTCTCATCTTTACGAAACTTGTGTTTCAGGCTCTGGATGCGCTGTGAAATGCAACGGTTATTTGGCATAATGGGATTCTCTTGTAGGCAGTAGTTTCCATCTTTATCTTTGCTGAGTGCTTCATAACATCCAAGAATTTTACATCTTCTCTGGACATTTCATCTGTTTCCTTACTGGTTCTTTCAATGAAGTCCTGATTGTACTGTTTAACCATTAGCTCCCCCAGGTTCACAATGAATATGTGATTGACAAAAGCAGCAGGGCAGCCATTTTCATCCCTGATGTCATTGTCTCCTCTCAAGGGACCATAAATGACCCGGCCCAGTAGGGTCCATCCCCCCGGCTGTTGACCAGCTTCCAAGGTTCCAATACCTTTGAAGCATTCGTCCAGTGAGTAGGTCACTGCCGGAGTCTATTTCATGAATCTTGATATTCTTCAAGTAAGGCCACTGTGTCAGGTCTTGTGGCCTCGGAATGTTGTGCTGAGAAACAGGCATGGTCTTATGTGCGAACACATCAGATAGTTGAATGAAATCATCTTTGTCCAGACCACATATTTTCAAACCTGAGATATGATGAGTGGTCACAGGCTTCACTTGGTTCATGGTAAAGAATAAATGTTTTTTGGGGAGTTTTTCCTGATCAGCTGTGAGGGTCCTAAGGACAGAGGGATGTCGTATGCTGTAAAGCCCTGTGAGGCAAATTGTGATTTGTGATATTGGGCTTTATAAATAAGATAGATAGATTGATAGACAGATTGATGGTCTTTCGTCCTGTTATGTTCAGCCTTCTCATCAAGCTTTCTGTGCAAAAGGTAGAGGAACTTCCATGATCCAAGAATGCATATGTTTGCAACGCTGTGTCCCCCTTGTGGCTCTTTACTTTAACAGGTACGATGGAGAAGATGCAGGTTTCATTACCGGCCCCAATATGCCTACATGTACGAGGTGCATTGCTCCCAGCTGGTTTCTCATTTTGTTCTGTATGTTCTGATTTCCTTTCTTTGTCCTTCTGTTCAATGTGAAGTATTGCAGGATGATTCTGGTTGCACACATCACAGGTCAAACGACTCTTGCAGTCTTTGCTCATGTGTCCTATTTTCAAACATCCAAAACAGATTCCCTTTGTCTTTAAGAAGTCTATTTTTTCTCTGTGCAACTTCTTCCTGATCTGTGGACACCACCCCAACGTGTGACCACTCTTGTTACAAGAACTTTGAGAATGGGTGGGAG
This sequence comes from Cromileptes altivelis, assembly GCA_013133815.1. Lineage (NCBI taxonomy): Eukaryota > Metazoa > Chordata > Actinopteri > Perciformes > Serranidae > Cromileptes > Cromileptes altivelis. The sequence continues at coordinate 41,482,434 of CM023143.1, forward strand.
ATGCATTTCTGTTTGTTTTTTTACATTGGTTGTGACAAGTTTTCTTGAACTGGTGTTACAGTTGTTGCAAAACTGTTCCCTCTTGGTCTTGACTTTCCTCTTGCTTTAGCAAAGGTAGAGATTTTGACAGCTGCAGCAGGCTTGGCATCCTGGATATTTCCAAAAAGTGGATCTGATAGTATCTTCACTTGTCTCTCTGTGAAGTAAACTAAGTCAGAACATTTAGCTTGATGGTCATGCAGCTCCTGTAGCTCATATGCCTTATTCCTCCATTTGTCTCTGAGTTTATGAGGCAGTTTCAGAAGGATGGCCCTCATACTGGAAGCAACATTCATTTCATCCATGTAGGTGAAATGTTCCATTGCATTGCAACAACCTCTGAAGAACAATGAGAATGCTTGTAAAACTTTCACATCTTCTGGTTTGATCACTGACCATGCAAATGCCTTTTCCATATACGCAGTGGCAATCTTAGGTTCATTCCGAAAATGTTCTTTAAGCACATCTTTTGCTCTTTTATAGCTTTGGGCTGGAGGCAAATGTTGGTGCTGCGGACTAAATCTTTTGGATGCTCCCTTGTGTATAAACAGTCACTGTAGTCATCAGTCTTTCTTTCCCACCCCTCTCAAATACTCTGATGAAAACGTCATACTGCAAAGGATCACCTTCATAAAAAGTAATGTCTGTTGGTGGTCAAGTGGCAGAGAGGTTTTGTTGAACCAGAATAGCAGTGATGTCATTTTGCCTCTGAATGATGCTACAGATATCACCTTGATTACCATCTTTCACCACAGGGGGTGGAGTGGGAACATATCTCTGCACATGTGTCTGTACATTTGGCCTTTGGGGAGTATTGAGTTAGATGTGTTATATCATGAGGTTTAACAGATGGTCCATGAGTTATTTCTTTTGGTCTGACAACCTGTTGCTCAGAGGATGATTCAGTTTTCATCAACACGTCCTGCCTTTGTTGCACTTGATGGGGTAAATATTCATCTGATGTTTCATTTTGAGGAGTTCTTCTGAAATAAGAGTTCATCCCATCAGACACTCTACAGTTGCTTCTTGATCCCATGGCCTCCAGTACATGGATTTTTGCATGTGTTGCTGCCAGTTCAGTTTCCAGTTCTAGTTGTTCTTTCCTCCTTTTTAATTCCTCTTCTTGTGCCTCAAGCTCATGTTTTTTCTTCAGGGCAGCAACCCGTTCCATGAGAGCAGCCTTTTCTGCCTGAGCCTTAAATGGAGCAGAGGACGTTGAAGATGTGTACGAAGAATGTGATTTGTGGTGCGATTTAGGTTTTGAGGCATTTGAAACACTGTCATCAGGTCCAGTGTCATCATCCGGGTTTACAACACTCTGTTGTGTGGCACGTCCAGTTATGGAGTGTGCTGTTTGCTGTTTAACTTCAGGTCACCACACCTTCACATCTTGAATAAAAGTTTCCATTTTTGGTTGAAACCACTGATTTTGCCTTTCAAGCTCATTTTCAGACAGTTGTAAATTCACCAATGACTCACGGCTTTCTTTGGCTTCATGACAGAGCTTGATTAATTTAACCAAGTTATTTTGTACTTCAGCTGTATTTTCCTTTAATCTCATGAGCTCCGTCAGCATTTCATCACCTTGTCAGCTTGTTTACATGAGCTGTTTCTTGTCTTCTGACAGTTGTCAATAAACATTCCCAAGCCTTTTGTGTTTCATGACTGTTTTTTTCTTTTTCAGATTCCTTTCTAACAGCGCCATCTTGTGGCTCAGCATACTTGGCCACAGACATACTGTTCACTGTCCCTTTAAGACTCGTTGATATGATCCAGTTTGCTGACAGCACACTGTTTGAAACAGCTGAATTATTGTGGATTGTAGCAGTCAGTCAACCAGCTCCATTATATTTGCCGTTTTCCCAATACAATTTATCATACAGTTTCTCCAGTAAAGCTTAATGCTGCACACGCCCGCTCTCCATGTGCGCTGGCTTCCGGGGTTTCCAATCTCCGTCAGTCACGTGATTAGCGCAGGTGGCGTCGGAGAGCAGCTGATTCAGATGTGGCGGCGTCAGGTGTGTGAAAAGAAACTTTTGCAGTGAAAACAATCCTTATCCGGGTTGGATGATCCACAAGCTCAATGTTCACCCACAGAGCGAGTTCTCACTTTATTGTGTTTCAAAGTCCCAGTGTCCAGTTATCACTGCTCAGGTGGAGCAGGAGTGACCCCCGCAGACCCACAAACAGAATTTCCAGCCAGTCTACCTGCAGTTTAGTTGATGGTTTATTTGAAGAAAGCAAAAGATGAACATACCGGGGTGTTCCTATGGCGAGCTGTATGTCTGTGTCCTCGTCATCTGTCTGTCAGGTTTGTTTGCTGGTCTGGTGAGAACTGTGTGCCCTCCCCTTCCTGTACCACCTCTTCCTGTCACCTGTGACCTCTACATATACCACCTGTGTTTAATTACCACAACCAAGTGTCCAAGTAATGCAACAAAAAATATCTAAATAAATTAAATAACCTGCCAACAATAAACATAAATGGCTCCTACAATAATGATAATAATAATAATAATAACAATAATAATAATTATAATAATAATAATAATAATAATAATAATAATGATGATGATGATAATAATAATAATAGTAACAACAACAATAACAATAATAATAATAATAATAATAATAATAATATGGATGTAGGTAGCCTGGTTCCAGACCATAGACCCCTACTGCCTCCAGAGACAACTCTGTCCCCCCATTCCAGGATTGTACCTTTCATACAGCACAGTGAGGTGGCATCACAGCATTAAAGTCCCACCAGTTAAAGAGGCTACTGTGTCAGCAGCACAGTGTCAACATGATAGAATATCATTAAGTAAAACAGTCTGAATGAAGTCTGTTGTAATTTCACAAATATTAAAGAGCACTGACGATGTCACAGCTTTATATGATTTTATTAAACTTAAATTATTACCTTAATTACAACACTTCAAACTCATTTCATTCAAAGAACATGGAGTGAATTCTTCTTCTCTGCTTCCTCCAGATGTTTCGGCACAGAGGTAGGTCCAGGATGTGGTTAGCCTAGCTTAGCACAAACACTGGAAGCGGGGGGAAAGTGCTAGCGACCTGACAATGTGTCCCACAGTCAGCTGGCTTCAGTCATCGACAAAACACAGCACAATAATAAACAGTGCGCTAACGAAGCTAAAGGAAGTAGCACGCACACACGCGCACACACACACACACACACACACACACAAAACACACACACACACGGCAGGACGTCACAGGTGAGATATTTAAGAGTCTGTAGGCCCGTTTCCACTGAAGAAGTTCCTGGTACTATTTGGGGGGCAGGAACTACTACAGGAACGTCCTCTCACTCGGCCCTCTCAACCGCCGTGTCTCCACTGAGTACGAGGAAGGTTCCTGTAAAGTTACCAGGCTCTGGATGTGACATGATCGTTGCGCAACCATTTTGACCGGGGCGACATAGGGATGCCGTTAGCCGATAGCAGTGTGTGTAGTAACTCACTAAACAGTCCGTGAAAAAAATATTTTTTCCAGCGGATGTCTTAGTTACAACATGATTGAGCAAACTGGAGTAGTTTCATGTCGTATCCAACAACGGGAGGCTTTTGACAGATGACGTGCTGCTGTTAGCTGTCCCTGTCAGCTGCAGCCACTGATGCTTTCTAGACATCGTGATTTCCCAAAACTGAATAAATACCACACATAGCAACACAAAACTGCTTTGCTAGCTCAATCATGTTGTAACTAAGATATCCGCTGGACAAGATATTTTATTCACGGACCATTTAGTGAGTTTTTTTTTACATGGCGGTGGAAGCTATATGAATGTGCTAACCCTCGTCTGCTGAGTTTTAAAAATGCCGGCTATTTTGTTGCTTTCTGTTGACGTCACATCCCGCCTTGAGTATATCCAATCAGCACCAAGTAATCCCCAAGCCCCAGCCAGGAGTCTTTCAGGGCCGTTCTGAGTACCTACTCCGAGGCAGGGACTTGTTTAGCCCCTGTAAAAGTTCCGGAACTCTGTCCTTCGGGGGTGGTTCCTGGGGTGGAGACACGCACCAACGGCCCCGGCCCCGTAAAATTACCCCCAAGTTCCTGCAGTGGAAACGGGCCTTGTGTGAAGTATAAAAACACCAACCAGCAGCTGCAGTTCCTCTGACGTCCACCAAATGCTGCTGTGATCAAAGTGTGCATTGAAGTGAATGAAAAAACTTCTCTGTACAAACACAAAGTTCAACTCAGAGGGATTTTCAAAATAAAGGTTCTGTTGGGGAAATATTAAGGCTCCAACAAGGTCGAGGCCTTCACGCCTCCACTTGCTAATATACATGTTATGCTAACATTAGCCAGCAAGCTAACTGTAGCCGATCCATTCCTAAGTAAAGGGCATTCACTGCTGTTTAGCTATTGAGCTAACATAAATTGGCTAATGCTGCTTTTTAAAGTGAGTTAGCTCACTCTCTAACAGTAAAAGAAAACTGAGGATTTTGAACTAGATTTTAATCACCAAATACTATTTTTTCATGACAATAAATAAACAAAATAATGTATATAACTAACTTTTAACATAAATAAACATGACATTAAGTTTTCATTTTATTGTTAATAAATTAAGTTGTTTTTTTTATTTTAAGTTTATTTTATTTTTAATTTCAGTAGAGATTCAGCTCAATTTTCTGAAGCAGTAAAAATCACACAAATATAATTAAATATAAAACTAAATCACACCTATAATTAACTCAGAGATTTACGTGTTTTTTTGTTTTGTTTTGTTTTACTTCTAATTTGTTTTATATAGTTTGGTTTCCTGATTTATTTGAATTAATTTTAGCTCAATCAGAGTTAACATTTTACATTTTCACTAACCAGCAGTGACAGTTTGGGTTTTTTATCACCTAAATACAAGAAATACTGTTTAACTTTTTTCAGTTTAGTTTCCTTTGAACTATTTTTCTTTTTTTATTTATTTTGTTTTAATTAAGTTGATTTTAAATTTAGGACCTTATTTCAGGACAGCATGAAAAAATATCAAGACAAGTACAGAAAACTCTGAGTTTTTTTGACACACTTGCAGAAAGAAATAATTTGGTTTATTATAAACTGAATTTAGCTGTGTTGATGGAAGTTAATAGTTTTGTATTTTATATGCAGGGTGAGACTAATTTTGGTGTGATGTGTTGCACGTGTGCAGTCAAGGTAAAACCTTGTGATGTGGGTGGGGCCATCACGCAGTGAAAAACAGGCTCTAAAATGTCCACAACCTTCAGGTGATGTTTTTCTCCTCCGTGTTTCAGGTGAGTTATTGAGTCAAAACCACCTGACCAGCGCTGTCGTCACACATGAACAACACCTCAGAGGGTGAACAGAGTGTTTCTTGATGTCAGCAGTGACACCTGTGTGTATTTAACTTCCTGTAAATGTCAGGGTGGCCACCTGAGGCCACAGGTGTGTCAGTTAGTGTTTATTTAAACTCCGCCCGTTAGCTGCCGTCCCTCGCCCCGCGGTGACCCGCGACAGCGTCCCTGGATCTTTAGCAAGTGGGGACACGGGGCTCAGCTGCCCCCCTCCTGTCTGCCCAGGAAGCCGTTCTCGGTCAGAGGAGGAGGGCCACGGCGGGGGGCGGAGTCTAGAGGCAACACAGCGTGGGCTGGGACTGATGGAGGACAGTGTCTGCTGGCTGCCGTTTAGGAAGGACGACGTGTTGGAACCCTGATGACAGCGGTAGTTATAGTACGCCTGCCAGCCCTGACGCTTCCTCTTCCATTGACAGCGAAGGATCCGGATAAACGCCTGAGAACACACGAAACAGAAACAACTCTCGTGACATCACCCTAACTGGACCACAACACATATGGGACACATTAAACATATAAAAAACATGGAACAGATGGGACACGTGAAACACATGGAACACATCAGACACATGGAACACATGGAACACATGGAACATATGGAACACATCAGACACATGGAACACATCAGACACATGGAACATATGGAACACATGGAACATATGGAACACATCAGACACATGGAACACATCAGACACATGGAACACATCAGACACATGGAACACATCGGACACATGGAACACATGGAGCACATCAGACACATGGAACACATGGAGCACATCAGACACATGGAACACATGGAGCACATCAGACACATGGAACACATCAGACACATGGAACACCAGCAGTAATGGTACCTGTTTGAACTCGCGGCTGTAGCAGGGGTAGATGATGGGGTTCAGACAGCTGTTGAAGTATCCCAACCAGAAAATGACTTTAAAGAAAGTTTCAGGAGGACGAAGGCTGCTGTTGAAGGAACCTGATCACACACACACAAACACACACACACACAGATTAAACAGAAAGAACAGATTTCTTCTGCAGGCGAATTTTAGCAGAAACAGCTGCAGGTCAGATTTTTCACCACCAGAGGGCATCCTTTACCACGGCACCAGATCATCATCATCATCATCATCATTATCATCAGTTTCTGCTGCAGCTTTACACACAAAACACTTGATTTTGATTGGCTGCAGGATGATAATCAGTGACCTCATCAGCACCATCACCTCCATCTGTCACCCTCTCCTTCCCTATCATCTCACTACCCTCTCCTTGTCTCCTCATCCCCTTGGGTAGCTACCTAAGGAGAGGGGAGCTCAGTGTGTCCTCAGCAAAAGTCTATCATCAGGCGCCGTGACTACGGAGGCCCCTGAGGGTCACAGGGAGATTTTTTATGTTTCGGTGTGTGATGGATGAACATGGCTAACAGTGTGAGTCACGGCCGGAACTGCACTTCAAACATTTAAAAGGTCAACGAATCGTCTTGTTGTAATTATGTTCTGCTATGAAGGCTCAAATGCACGGCTGAGGAAATGCTGTGTGTCTGTGAACGCTTCATGTTCAGCCGTACGTGCTATTAAAGGCTCAAGTGTGATAAATCCTCAGAATGAAGACCATCATTTAATTAAGTGTTATGGCATCCCATAAACTCTATAGTACAATCAACACACATCCTTACACAGCTGTGTGGACTATTACTGTACAGACAATATAACAACATGCAGCAGCAGCAATGTGACCCAGAAGCCAATAAAAATACACTATTTCTATTTTTGACGGAGTTGCAGCACGTCGCAGAGAGCAGATGGAGTCTTGTTGTTAACAGGAGCTGTGTGAGAAATGCAAATACAACATAATTATGAAGATATTTAATACAGCCACATATAGTTGATCCATGTTGTTCATAACTGGACTCTGTCTTCAGGCTCCAGCACAACAACAACAAACACAATTCAATCAGACAACAAAAGAAACCATTTATCAGAGTTGTCATTGATGGTAGAAATACAAAAATCAAGACAAAATGACCAAAGCAACAAAATCTGCGAGTCTACAAAATCAGGCAGGCGACACTCCGCTTCTAAAACACTGCTGGTGTGATGTGATACCTTAAAACACTGTCGCCGCTGCCCTTGGAGGAACTGTCCCTCCCAGCTCCTCAACAGGACAACACACACTGGGACCTCAGGTGGATTTACACTTGTGTGTCAGCTCTATGCAGAGCCTACACATGTGACCTGTGACGCTGTGAGCATTTACACTTGTGCAGTGGTGTGTCTGTTTAGTGCTGTAAAGTTCAGTTGATTCACACACACACACACACATTAAACTCACAGTAAACGCACAGTAAACTCACATTAAACGCACATTAAACACACAGTAAACACATATTAAACTCACTTTAAACACACAGTAAACGCACATTAAACGCACATTAAACTCACAGTAAACTCACATTAAACACACATTAAACACACAGTAAACACATATTAAACGCACATTAAAAGCACATTAAACGCACATTAAACTCACAGTAAACGCACATTAAACTCACAGTAAACACACATTAAACAAACACACATTAAACACAGTAAACACACATTAAACAGACATTAAACACAGTAAACACACATTAAACGCACAGTAAACACACATTAAACACACATTAAACGCACAGTAAACACACAGTAAACACACATTAAACACACTAAACACACATTAAACACACAGTAAACACACATTAAACGCACAGTAAACACACATTAAACACACATTAAATACACATTAAACACACAATAAACATGGCTTAATAGAGACAGTTTCAAACACAAACTGGCCTCACTATAACTCGCAGCATTCACAGACAAACACTTGTCTTTATCTGGACACATTTTCCCCACAAATACAACATGCTAACGTTATTAGCACAAGCCTATGGCATTTTACATTGTATAAATTAGCCTAGCGAATAGCAGAGATTTCCTCTGCTCATATTTCAGCCAGGATAAATCACACACAGTTTGTGGAGGCTTTATTGTCTTCACAATTTATTGTTTCTTATCTGTGAAATTAAAGTAAATCAAAGCTTTGTTTCCACTGAGGGAAATGGTTTCAGTTCACAGAGACAGACAGGAGGTCTGTGTGCAGTTTCATTTTTGGGAGGTGCACATCAGGCTACATAATATAGATAATTATTGTACGAGACCCTATACACAGTCTTTACTAGTAAGATAATCATCTGTTATTCCCACAGTGGGGAAGTTTAGTGTTACAGCAGCAGAGGGGAGAGTGTAATAACAAGTAAACACACAGTAAACACACTGCCGATGAGGGAACGTATATGTAAAAGAGTAAAATAAAAACCTCCACTGCCTTTTCCTCTCTCCTTCTCCACTTTTCATCCATATACTTCTTTGCAAATAAATACGGCAGCGATAGAACCCAAAGGCCTGAGCCAGACACAATACTCTGGTCTGGAGTATGGGACGTCTCCTGACGTCTCCTGATATTCAGAATGAGACTTCAGCCTAATGAGGCAATAACAAACAGACTGGATCAAGTGGAAGATAAAGAGACACTGATAAAAACAATTTGAGCAGCTCTGTGGTGAAAATAACCACTTTTAATGGACACACAGTGATGATGTTCAGTTGCCCCGTGTGCCCCCATTACAGATCTTTCAGCGGCCCGTTCACTAAATACTGGACCAATTAAAAGCAGTTCTTTACATGAGTCTCCTTGATCAATGAACATGGTGAGACAGGGTCCAGGCTGAAAAATGCTGACGTTATCCGTTAAGAGAGAATACAAATTCACCAGTTCAGGGAAAGGATTTCTGTGACATAGTGTTTAAATCTTAAATTACTTTCTGATCCGGTGTCCGACACATAGGGCCCAATATTACTGTCAATATCATCATAACACAGCAGTGACATGGAGATTAGACGCATTTTCAAATATGCAGTGTCATTTTTTTAGGTTTTACGATTACTAAATAAAAAATGTAAACGTCATCTCCATTAGTGAAAAATACCGTTATTAATAATGTCATTGATCCAAAGGACTCATCTGAGACATGACAGAGACATGAGGGGAGTGAGGAGACACATTAGAGGCCTCCTCTCCTCTTCTCCGTGTCTCCTCTGTCCTCAGGATCACAGAGGAGATGACCTGTAGACGAGGCAGGTGATCTGCGGCATGTTGAAGGTTTTCAGAGGATTTCAGACGCTTTAAAGGATTTCTGAGGATCAGGTTTTTCTTCAGATAACACAGACTCGTGATCTGGTGGATTATTTCTCCCTGAACATGGACTTGTAAGGCCATCCTGCGCCTCGGGCTGCTGTCTCTGACTATATATGAAAAACCTGACCTCCACCATGTGAAAAACATGTGACACCTGCATGCCATGCATCACTGTCTGGTGAAAACCACGTATCTCCAAGTTTGGTGCTTCTCCCCTCAAAGACAGGAGGAAGTTATCTCTGAGTGTTTTGGGTCTCTGCCACGTTCGTCATGTAAATACTGATCCAGGAGCTGCGGTTGAACTCTCCCCCACAGGAGGATCGCAGCGGGGTCACAGTTCATGAGTCTTTGTTTCACCTGAACATAAACTCAGAATAAAGACAGAGTCTGCAGCATTAATGCAGTCGGCACATAAAAGAAGAAGTCACGCAGCATTAAATCTAAACAAGTGCTCTTTCAAAGGTGGAGGAGGTTCAGTGTGTCCTCGCTGCTGATTTACTGAGGACTCACTGCAGATCATGACGCAGCAGGAAGCGAAAACTGCGTCACCATCAGCATCTTATGAAACTACACCAGTGACTTAACGTCCGTCTGAAGCTGCAGCACAGATGAAGAGTTTGTCCTGAAGGTGGCGCTGGAGGCAAATGAATGGAGTCATTTAAACATAGAGGTTCATCCTCTGGAGAGCAGGAGGTCTCATTAAAGCTGGGTTCAGATTTCTCAACATATGTGTCCGTTCCAACAGTCACTGTGTCGGATCAGCTGATTGTGGAGTCATAAAATCTCACCGTGATTTGGCCAACTGACATGACAAACTACACGACCAATCATCTCTGGTTGTCTTTCACGATGTGTGTGATGTCATCAAATTATTCTCGTCCTGTTTTTGTTATTATTATCTCAGTCACTGTGTCTATTCATGTCTCAGCTGACCTGTTACTGTGGTAACGTAAGAAGTGTCACCAGATGGGCGGAGCTACATTTGAAGTACCACATGCAAACTATGACAGTCACTGAATCCTCCACAGGAAGTTCCTGCAAATGTTTCACAATAAAAGCCTTTTTAGAAAATGAAGGGATTCTCTCAGCTGAAATGATAAGAGACTTTTAATTTGAAACAGAAACAGGAAGTGTTGAAATGACAACGCTGAACTACACGCAGGCGGGCAGTGGGTGAGAACAAAAACATTTTTTATTTTTCAGAATAAAACAGTAAAAAGATGTGTTGTATGTGTGTAACATTCTAACATCTAAATCACTATTATCAAGCTGCAGTTGCTTTTATTTTGAAAGTCAGTGACACCAGTGTAACCTTTGACCCCGTGGTCACATTGGTCACCGACGTGGAGGACTCCAGCCATGAAACTTTGCAGCCCGAGGATGAGGTGGCAGCCTACATGGAGTTCAGATCCTTTGGAGGTGTGATGGTGGTGGAAGGAGCATGCTAACATGTTTCCTAACCTGGCAGTGATTGAATGTTTTCACTATCCAGTCAAAGAGACGTCCAATTCAAGAACGGAGAACCAGCTTCATGTGAGGGACTGGAGCCTGGGGGGTTTGATTAGGGGTGCAGGTTTGACTGAGACATAAGTGCTGAGCTTTGGATGGATGCTGGTTTTCCAGTGTGGACCTGTGCAGGACTCTGGTTTAACAGCTGGTGGCTGCGTTCAAGCTCTGCTCAGTAAAAATGAGCATTGGGTGAAGGTAATAATAACATTCTCATGATGTGTGCAATGTAATCTTGTAAAATGCAGTCTTTGCTGAGAAACTTAAATAAATCCAGCTGTTTGAAGGAGAAATTATGTTTTCACAGCAACATAAAACAGAAAGGGAATTATGAGATATTAGATTCAGTAAAAAGACTTTTGAGGCAGGTTCTTAAAATGTTTGTGTTATTTTAGAGGTTGTTTCATAAACATTTATGATTGATTCAAAGGCAGCGTAACGAATGGCTGAATGACTTTAAAACACTTCAGTTAGTTTTAATAAGGATGATTTGTTTATTTCCCCGATGCTGAAGGGAAATAAATATCAACATCAGTACAGGTCAGACTTTCACACTGGGTGCATCTTCCCTAAAGACAAAGAATAATAATACAAATCTCATATCGACACGGATGGGATTAGTTTCCTTGAAGTGATGACATATTTTTACTCGTAGACGTAAAACAAATGCGTCACTGGACATTTTTGGCAGCGAGGATCATGATGAACTCCTCAGCGACCATCAGTATCTCTCTGAGAACGCTCGCTGTGTTTGAACCTGTTTCTGATCAGAATCAACATGTTGAATCACAGCACTGTTTGTCTGAGCATCAGAGGATCAGCCTGCTAATATTAAACCTCTTTATGAAACCGGCTGCGGTCCAAAGGTCACCTGTAGGCTCCAGAGGGATTTTGGGTAGAACACCTCAGCTAAGACTGACACTGTGTTATTGCGCCGGCTGCTCAGCGGATACAGCCGAAACACTCAGACTTTACAGGAGCCTTTTTAGGAAATCAGGAACTTTGACTCCGGTCAGGATGTCGGGAATCTAGTTTAGTTCCTGAAGATGGATTTTGTGATAAGCAGGAAATATGAGGATGGAGTCTGAAGGAACACGAACAGCCGACCATATGACAACACAACAAGATAGAAACGCACCACAGCAGTTCCCTCCGCACTGAACATCCTGTGTGTTTGTGTTCCTGCTCCGTCCTTCACTTCAGTCCAGACTGAAATATATCTGTTATCAGACTGATTGTGATTTACATGTTTGTACATTTTGGCTATGATCGCAAGAAATACCCCCCCCGGTTGAGGTTGGTGTCAGTATTCAGGTGTTCAGGTAAAGACACTCTGAGGAGTAATGTCATTAGTTGTGGGCTGTTCCACTGTCTGACAGTTAATGCTAATAAAGCTAATTTCATTAACAAAAACTGGCTTGACATGTTTTTTTTTCATGACTGAGATCTTAATGAGACAGCACCAACTTCATTCAGCCCTAACTGTGACTATATCAATATTTAGTTGATGAGAGTAAAATGAGACTAAAATGTAGTTTAAAAAAAAACGTTACTAAAATCTCTCCCGTTTGTAAAGCACCCCCAGAGTGCTGCCTGCTTCTTTTTGGAATCCAAATACGGCTGTTCAGACAGGATGCAGACAATATTTGGGTGAGAGGGTGGAGCTGTGGAGGAGCGAGGGGCGGATCACTTTATCAACCCACTGAGTACTGCCATTAGCATCAAGCTAGCAAAGAATGTTCTTTCTTCATAATGGAGGATATAAAGGAATCAAACTCACAGATAGTGTCTGGGCCTTTACTCAGCACAGCTGCAGAGGCTACCAGCTGCATCTCACACACACCACACCATTTAGCATTCTGTTCTTAGTTTAATCAATCTCAACACTTCCTGTTTCTGTTTCAAATTAAAAGCCTCTTATCATTTCAGCTGAGAGAATCCCTTCATTTTCTAAAAAGGCTTTTATTGTGAAACATTTGCAGGATCTTCCTGTGGAGGATTCAGTGACTGTCATAGTTTGCATGTGGTACTTCAGATGTAGCTCCGCCCATCTGGTGACACTTTTTATGTTACCACAGTAACAGCTCAGCTGAAACGTGAACAGACACAGTGACTGAGATAATAATAACAATAATAATAATAATAATAATAATGATAGGACAATAATAATCTGATGACATCACACGCGTTGTGAAAGATGACCAGCAATGACTGGTCGTGGACCAACATGCAGTCTGTCACGTCAGTTGGCCAAGTCACTCCACAATCTGACACAGAGACTGTTGGAACAGACAAATATGTCGTGTAATCTGAACCTGACGTTACATTTGTACTTTATTCTGAAGCAGATACGTTTCAACAACACTGTGGTGAATGTGTGGTAAACAACAACGTCTCAGTTAAAAAAAAAACAAAACGCTTTCCGTGGCACCATCTGCGCTGAGATAGCAGCGATGGGTCTCTAAACAACAGCTACAGAATGAGGTGAAATAAATATTACATAACTAACAAGGACATTTGACAAAAACTAAAAAATATATTGTAAATGTAAAAAATATCTGACAAAATTAACGTGACAACAAAGGAAGGAAGATGTGTCTCAGGTGGTGTTCAGGATCACCTGAGTGAGTCAGAAATCACAGCCATGTGGGTACGTCCAGTATAAATATGGATGTGACTCATTGTTTTTTAATAACATCTGTGGTGCTTTAACAGCTTTTTCCAAGAGGGAAAAAAAATATTTTTGCTTTAATAATGACTCAGCATTTATTGGATTATCAGAATAGTTGATTTCCTGTTGATCGGCTGATCGATAAACGGACTGACTGTCGCAGCTCTGCTGATATATTTGGTCTGTGTGTAGCCTGCAGCCCTTTAAAGGAGCACAGACCTCAGATCAGTGATTCACTGGCTCCGTCTCGGCCTGCTCAGTATTTACGAACATAAACAAGTTGTTCCCGTCCGGCAGGACTGATCCGAGGCTCAGCTGTAATCTGTGACAGCAGCCGCAGGGAACATCTGGCGTCGCTCCGCTGTCCGTGCGGTGGGAAATCCATCAGACAAAATCAAGAAACAACAAGTGTTTCACTTCTTGTCTTCGTCTCCTCTGTGTCACTGTGAGAAAGCAGCAGAAGCTCTGGCTGCTGATTGGTCGCTGATCCGGCACCGGAGGCTTCACCGCTCGGGCCAAATATTTCAGATATGAAGAAAACTGAAATAATGTGCAGTTTCTCACCATCAATCACGGTTTAATAACTTCCTGAAGTCTGGAAACAAACAGACGCGTCGGATCACTGAGGGACAGAAAAACAACCTCTTACAACTGCTCATCTTCTGATTCACTGCGACCACGGTGCTGATCTGATGCTGCTGATCAGTCAGGGCTGCCACATGTTCAAGGACAAAATTTAAAAACTTCCAGGGCTTCACAAGGACACATCAGAAGAATTTCGACAACCATTCCCAACATGCAACACAAGCACATAAGTCAGAATGAATGAGCGGTCTAAGGCGCTGTTTTCAAATTGTGTGGGTGGCGTGGGTTCAAATCCCACTTCTGACAGCAACAATTTAGGGCTGAGTCTACAGGGACTTGCCTTGAGAACCCGCAGGTTGTTGGTTCAATCCTGCGTCTGGACCAAGCATGGAGGGTGTAAGTGTCAGCTAACAGTGCAGTCAGCCCATTGGTTAATTAGTTGCAATGAACGCTCCGCATCTTCAGACGTCCACATTCTTCCTTACCATGACGTCAAAGTGCTCCTCATGCTAATGAATCGCCCTCAGCTGCCCACATCATCTCAACTATGTAGTTCTTTTAAAAGTATTAGTGGGGCAGAGGTATAAACTGGGATTCATCGCCCCACATGTTGAATCACGCCGACACATACATGTAGCAAACACAGTCAAACGTCTCTGCTTTGCGTTCACAGAACCTGTTTGTATTGTCTGTACCGAGGGAACGTACGGAGTCCAGCAAACAAGCGTTTCTGTCTGCAGCTCCTGATCTGTGGAGTCTAATGCAGGAGGACTTAAAGTTTCTCTCATTGGTTCCTCTCAGATGTTTAAAGCTCTGCTGCAGGATTTGTGTACACAGTCATCTATATGTTAATGTAACAGTGTGTCTTAGCTGCTCTTTATATTTCAGTGGCTCTCTTGCATTTACTGATGCGCTTTTTGGGTTTTCTTGTAGTAAACTTATGTTGTGTTGTATATTGCCTGTCTTAGAGCTCATTTATTCATTTATTATCCGTAACTGCTTATCCTGTTGGGGGTCGCGAGGGGGGTGGAGCCTATTCCAGCTGACACTGGGTGAGAGGCGGGTTCACCCTGGACAGGTCACCAGACTATCACAGGGCTGACACATAGAGACAGACAACCATTCACAATCACATTCACACCTACAGAGGAAACCCACGCTGACACGGGGAGAACATGCAAACTCCACACAGAAGGGCTCCTCCCCCCCGGGTTCAAATCAGGAACCCTCTTACTGTGAGGCAACAACGCTAACCACTGTGTGGCCCCACACAGCGGCACAGTTTTAGAGTAGTACATTTTTATTTCGTAATTTTGTTCTATGTTGTGTGTCTGTAACTGATGTTACCGTCTGCAGTGTTGGGTAAGGGTTACTTTAAAAGTAATCAAAGTACTCTAACGCGTTACAAAGTAACGCTTTATACCCAACTCTGACCGTCTGTAATAATGAGGACACTCTCAAAAAAGAGATTTTTAATGTCAAGAGATTTTTCTGGTTAAATAAAATAAAATGAAAAATAAGCATTTTTTATTTAAAGACTGAGACCAAATCTAAAATAGCTGCCAAAATTAACACTGCTAACATAACTCTTTGCGTCAGTACTAACTGCCTTAACCTGGACACATCAGAGTGATGAGTACCAACCAATCACAGCAAAGAAGGCGGGACTAGGTGAAAGTGTCTTGGGATAAAACTAGTTCCAGCATTATTTTTAACGTCTCCTGTAAACAGTGTGTGTTGTGTCGTGAGTTTCTGTGTTTGTTGGTTCTCTGTGTTTGCAGCTACGTGATGTCAGACAGGTGAAGATGTTTTCAGGTTGTGTGATGTTTAATGTGCGGAGTGATGAAGGTCTGATGAAGACAGTGAACGTACCGATGGGCAGAGCCAGGAAGAACGGCAGCCAGCAGAGGATGAACATGCCCACCACCACACCCAGCGTCTTGGCAGCCTTCTTCTCTCTGGAGAACTTGAGCAGTTTGACAGTGAGCGTGCTGCGTGCGGCAGAGGCCCCGCCCCCTCCGGCCTTGGGGGTGGGACACAGATCATTCTGGTTCCTGCAGTGGATCCTCAGGGTGAGCTCATTGGAGTCCTCTTGACGCTCCTTCATCACACCGGCCTCCAGGTTCTTGGTGGTGCGTTTGGCCACAATGTAGACGCGGAAGTACATGGCGAGGATGACGGCCGTGGGGATGTAGAAGGAACCGAGCGACGAGAACAGGGCGTAGAAGGGTTCCTCAGTGATGAGACAGACTGTGTCGTCCTGCAGGAGACCAGCAGAGATAAACTTTGATTATTAACAAACTTCTACAGAAATCTCTCATGAGTGATCAGTTAGAGAGAGGTCATTATATTTGGAGAACTCCTTCATTTATGACTCCTGATGACTAAATATTCTAAAACCAAAAGCCTTCACTTCTAACTTTAACTGTTAAATAAAAGGTTTTGGTTAATATTTTAACTGGTTACACATGTTGGTTGGTGAAGTTTGCTACTCGTCAGCGTACTGCACTGCGCACCAACTGGCTCTGGTTAGAGTTTGCTAGCTGCACACTCATTTGGCGATTACCGTGAGTAACGTTGCTGTGGAAACGTGGCGCCCACCCTCCTGTCTCCCCCCAGGTCGTCCTGGTGAGTAAGTGGCTCAACTTCACTTGTTAACTTCACTGTTAGCTCTGTTATCACCGCTAGCAGTGTCAGTAACACCGTCGTACCACTAGGACGATATTACGAGCAGTACTTGCAAATAAGCAGTGGCGCTGGCTTCCTTCCACTCTACCCTGGTGGTGCCATCAGTTACTGTGATGGACGTTCGTGCCATTCGTATTTAAACATTAATGATTAAATAAATCCTGTACTGTACCTGTACCTGTAATACTCATCACGCTGACCCCATCTCTCTGAGGACAGGAGCCAACTAATGTACTAACGATGCGTTGTTTCCCTACCTGTGACGGAGGCTGCTTCCAGCCCAGCAGTGGGCCGATGGAAATGACAATGGAGAGGACCCAGACGCCCAGCATGGCGAGCAGCGCCCGCTTCTCGGTGACAATCATCGGGTACTGCAGGGGGTAGCGGACACCGATGTATCGATCGATGGAGATGACGCACAGGGACATGATGGACGCTGTGCAGCACAGGACGTCCACCGCCGCCCAGATGTCACAGAAGATCCGACCAAACACCCAGTAATCCAGAACCTGTGGGGACAGGAAGTAGCTGAAAACAATTCAGAGGTTCTGCACAGGAGTGCCTCTTTTTGTCTTTGTTTGATAGGACAGATGAAGCATGACGGGGGCAGAGAAAGGGCGGAGGACATGCAGCAAGGGCGGTGGGTTGGAACTGAACCCACGGCCGCTGCAACAAGGACTCAACCTTTGTACTTCTCTCTGAGGCATTAATGATACACGGGAGTCACAGTTCAGTGTGAGTTCATGCAGTGAGAAAAAAAAAAATCAAAAGCATCAGGATGCATTTGATTTTATTTCTTTTGATGGGACAGTAGAACAAAGACAGACACGGTCCTCCTGCTGGGGGCCAAGGGGACATTTTAGTAAAATATTTTAATTATAAAACTCTGTAAAACTGAAAAGCATCACTGATGACATCAATAATAAAATAAAACTCGTGCATGAAGGGGAGAGTTTCATTAGTTCCACCTTATCTATATGCTAATGAGCTCCGGTTTGTTTTCTCTGATACTGGTGACTGGCACATCTGGGTGATGCTGTTCAGCATGTTAGCATGTTGGATGTGTTTCCATTTACAACAGTGGAGAGACGCCACCACGCCGTCCTCATCTTCAACACAACTCTCACTAGCTCCAGCTGCTGTTGCAGCTAACGGGAATATTCAGGCCCTGTGCAGACGACAAAAGTTTCTCTAAAAATGGTGAAGTCTGTCCTTTGCGTTTTAGAAAACTTCCGCATCTATATGACGACGTTATTGAAACGATCCCTGTTCACATGGAGCCGCAAAATCGAGTATAGTAAAGCTGCAGTTTTAGGACCGTTTAAATTGCAACCTGAAGTTTATTTTTAGTTTTTTGCTATACCCAAATACTACTTTCTTATTAAACAGCTATAATCAGTGTTGGGCAGTAACGCGTAATTTGATTGATGAAGCCCAGGTAACTATACTTTACCATTGCCGGTCCTCGCTGCTCCTCTCACCCACACTTGAGCACCCGTTCTGGGATACACAATGTCGGCCCGCTTTGCCTGACCTCCGCGGTGCTCTCCACTCCGTGGGTGAGAAGAGCGGAGAGGACTGTGACGAGGTGGAGCTGCCACAGTAGATCTACACTTTGCTGCAGAAGCATTGATAAATTCAACAGGGCGAGCAGCACAAACAGAGCTCGGCATTGTTGTTGTGATGGCCGACTTTCTCGCACATGCCTAGTGACTGTAACCGTAATGAGCATGTGCGAAAAGTCTCAGTTTTCAGAGGAACTACATATTGCAAGTTTACATGACAACGGAGACGCTGTCATTTCCAAAAAATTGCACTCTGGAACCCATTTTCAAAACGTTGCATTTTCAGGCACCCAAAACGCCGCTGTCATCAGCCAAAACACAACTAAAGTTTACTGTTTTCAGTTGAAATCGTTGTCGTATAAACAGGACCTCAGGCTCCATCATTTCATCTGTGCTCGTCATGGTGTGGCTGATTCACAGCCAACAGTTTGTTGTGCTAACCTCAGCACAGGCTCTGAACTCTGGTTCCACATTACGTGCAACAATCTACATATTGTGTGTTCTGTGAAGTGTGCCAGACTTTAGAGCCAATTTGACACAGTGGCCATACAGTGGAATTACAACTTCCAGGTCCGCAACGTGATGACACAGGACCAAAGGATAAGACTTAAGCCCAGTTCAGATCAAAGACTCAGAGCGACCTAGTCTCTCTCACCAGACCTTTCTCAAGAAAAGAAAGGTCTGGCTGGGCCGACTCTCACTTTAAGATTGGAGAAAAAAAAATGCCCCAGCTGCTCGTATTTCTTTCAGCCAATCACAATCGTTTTGGGCGGTGCCACAGCAATGGTGCGCTTGCAAAAATATTGCCGGGAGGAAACAGGTTTTGGTGTAACACGCCCACAAAAATATTGCCTACAGGACGCGAACCATGTCAGAAAAATGGCTACATCCCCGCAAGATCAAACACCGCAAAAGTTAGTAAAGGATGTGTTGAAAACTGCAACCGGAGGTTGTAGGGCGGGACTTCAGCAGGTGGCTCGTTCCGCCCAATGAGAGGCTGATCTATGCAGCGAACTTCCGCCCACTCAGACTAAGAGCGACCCGACTCTGACTTTTGTCACCTTAACTTCCGTTTGTGTCCTGCCGTGTTTCCCCCTGATGCCACCAAGCGCCTTTAAACTATAATGGTGACCGGCTGTGTTTCATGCCGACATTAAAGGACGGCTTTTTCGCCAGTGTCTGACGCCACAAATCACTGGCCAAGTGCCAGATTTCGACGACTTCGGAGTGAGACAGGGTTGTCTAAATCACAGTAATGTAACAGGCTTTAACTGTGAGGTTACAGTTATATACAGTAAGTGTACAGAGGCACGTTGCTAAATCACAGTAATCTGCAGGTATAACTACAGTCACATCACAGTACACAGCTGTCAGATCACAACTGTTTACTTTAAATATGATACAGAAACTTACAATTAAACTGATGCAACAAGTAGCCAGTAATTTACTGTAAATGTACAGTGAGATATTTCACAGTGTAGGCTACATGTTAGCACGAACACTATGGTGATAATACAGATTACTCTCACAGTCTTGTCCACAATAATCCCCCTGCCTGTACACACCACACAGGAAGTCAAATACTGAGTTTTGTTGGTTTCTAAGCTTCGTAATTCTTAAAACTGAAATATGGATTCATGCTGCAGATGAGCTTCTTTACTCTCATGTGTCTGTGCAGTCCGATGAGTCTTTGTCTAGATGAAGAAAGTCATCAGAATGTCAAAAATCTAACTGTGATTAAATTAAACAAGTCTGATTTACACTGCATCTTAGTTCCAAGAAGTTACAATATGTAACTGTAATATTTCATAATAAATGGCATTATTATCACCTCGCAGGCTTTTACTGTGTTATTTATCTAAAGTCAGAATTTTATTGTGAAAGTCTACAGGTATAAATATAGTAATTTTACTGTTAAATCACAGTAATGTGCCAGCATAACTACGGTGAGATCACAGTATACAGCTGTCATTTCATAACAATTTACCAATGATACAGTAATTTGCTGTGAAAGTGATGTAACTAGTAGCGACACTGTAAAATATGCGACTGTACATTTAAAGTAAATTACTGTATTATATTGACAGTAAATAGCTGTGAGCTGACAGCTGTATACTGTGCTCTCACTGTAGTTGTACCTGCACATTACTGTGATTTTGCAGCATGCTCCTGTAAAATTACTGTATTTAACGGTAACCTCAGTTTATGTACATTGGATTACCGCAATTTACAGTAAATGCACCATTAAATATTTAACAACACTGTGTTCATGTATTTTTCACTCGCATTCATTGTCTTTTAGCTGCTCCCTGATTTCTTTTTCTTTATTTTTCCATCCCTACGTCTCTTCTACTGATTATTTTTTAAATATCAACACATTTAATGTATAAAATATCACCAAACTGTAAATGATCAGTTTCAGTTTGTCAGAATCCAAAGTGAAGTATTTAATTGTTCATTTAATTTACTTATTAAACGAAAAATAAAATATTTATGTCGGAAGAAGTGTAAATATTTAAAATGTATTTCTTTGATAATGCATTAGTGGATTAATTCTAATTGCACCTTATTTCCTTTTCTCTCTCTCTCTCTCCTGTACTGATCTGACACCATAAAGATCTAATCTATGTTCAGTAACTGCGGCTCTGACCTCCAGCGTGGCGGACACCGGCAGCACGGTGGTCCCCAGCAGCAGGTCCGCGATGGCCAGGTTGA
The DNA here is from genome assembly GCA_013133815.1 of Cromileptes altivelis. Lineage (NCBI taxonomy): Eukaryota > Metazoa > Chordata > Actinopteri > Perciformes > Serranidae > Cromileptes > Cromileptes altivelis. Next base: position 41,503,784 of record CM023143.1, read on the forward strand.
TGATGAAGTAGTTGGTCGGGATCCGCAGGTGTCGGTTACAAACCACCGACAGGATGACGAGGATGTTCCCCACGATGGCGAACATGATGAAGAAGGCCAGCACCATGCCCACCGGCACCGCCCGGCTCAGGTCCAGCGGGGCGGTGTGGTGCTGCGGGGAGCCGTCGGTGCGGTTGGAGGAGGAGTTGGTGCCCGGCAGCGGCGGCTGAGTCCCGGGGTAAAGATCCGCAGAGGAGCCGTTGGTCCACAGACTCATGCTGAAGGAGGTCCGGGTACAAACACGGGTTATTTACGGGTTTTTATATTTTACATTAAAAACATGAATATTTAATTAAAACCGGTGAAAGTGTGCGCGCGCTCTTATTGAGGCAGATTTTGGCGCAGAAACAGCGGCAGTGTCTTAATGGTTAAAACATCCGAGTAATTGCCGGTAAAAATCCGTAAGAATCCGAGCTGCTGTGTGAGGTTAAAGCCCATGGCTGCAGCAGCTGCAGCAGCTGCAGCAGGTGGAGCAGGTGGAGGCGCGGGTCAGCTCCGTGTCTCCGGGGCGGTCACTCTGACAGCCCGCTGCGGGCCCGCAGAGCTCCTCCTCGGGGGAAAGTGCGGCTGCGGCTGCGGGAGCGGGTCACGGGTCTGTGTGTCCTTTTATGGTCCAAGTGTTTCATGTGGGAAAGTTTCAGCTGCAGGAAGGAAAAAAGAAAAGAGACACAGAATCCATCTGTCTGTCTCTCAGGGGGACAGAGACACACTGAGACACTGTCTGTCTCTCTGTGGAGTTTAATGCAGTGTGTCTACAGCAGGTTGGACTGTATGGTGGCCGAGAGCTGCCAAACCAATCAGCACTAAATGGAAAGAAATAAAGACATGATTAAGTTCATATTTATTGTTGAATCTGTGTTTTGTATCGTCGCCTGTATTTTTTCTGATTTATTTTTATTTTCAAAGACTTTCCCCGCCAGCAGTTTTTATCATATTCACTGATGGTTAAAGACACAGAATAATTTCTCCTACGAATATATAAGAATATAAGAACAGACCTTCTGTTTTTATACACAAGAAACATTTTATTCTATCTTATTCCATTTCTTTTTTATCAACACTTGAATTTGTGCATTTTCATTTAATAAAAAAACATTTTCGCTAAAAAGCTGAGAAAAGTGCATATTTGTCAGAGGACGTCCTTTTCAAGCATAAAATCAATTTCACAGTCACAATTTTTTTCTCATTTCCTTCATTTAAAGTTGTATTAATAAAAATAATAATAGTAATGAAAATAACAGTTTGTAGCCGGGGAACACATTGTTATGTTCAGTGTTGTCTCCGTCTCCTCTGTGGTGGTCATGGAGATCCTGTTTCATCCCACCAAACTCATTTGCTTCTTTGTCCAAATCAGATTCAGAATGTTGATCAGAACATCATCTCTAAAATCATAAAGGTCATAAATGAGTTTATCATTTTCAGACTTGACTTTTGCGACTCCATATTCCTGCATCACGTCTCATTCAGACCAAACACTATGTGAGTTTTCGCGTCATGTTATTCACATGAGTTTGAACGCCAGAATATTTTATGATGACTCGCTTCATACGTGTGTGAATCAATGAATTAACTTTTGCCAGTACGTCTTTGCCGTCATACGTCCCTGAAGGATCTCACAGCTGATTGGCTGTCGTGGCTCAAACATGCTGGAGTTCAGATCTCATGCTGAACTCGCCTATTTTGCATCATTTGCATCGCGTCCATCACACCACCTGGCAGGAATTTGAATCTAATTTACGTTGACTTCACTCGTATGAATTGTTTCCTTCGCGCCTGTCATGAGCACAACATCAGTCAGAAGCAACTCTCACGGCTACAACTGGTTCACAACTCTGCTGCAGGACTTCATTAACTAAAGGGATACATCACACCTGTCTGAGCATCGCTGCACCGACCTCTATTTTAACATTATTTTTAACATTTTATTTCTCACCTTTATTGACCTCTATACACTGTGCGATTTTAGCAATCTTATAAGACCATTGCATGACACACTGTGAGACGTGGATCTAATAAACTTTGGTATGACATAATGTTCGATGTGTGCAGATTGTACAATGGCCATTTACCACTGAATCGCAGGTTACGACGTACATCAATATGCAACGTCATCAGCGTGCACCACATCAGCGTACGTCATCCACCTGCGCCACCATAGGTAGCTTGCTCACCTGGAAGTTGCAGCTCCTCCGCAATTTCCTTCCATGCAGGGTCTTTTTTCTGGCGGTCATGATAGCAGCTGGAGGAAACATCAAATCAACAAGGCTTCTGCTGCAACAGCTCCACCAAACTTTCCTCTTTCTGCGAGTTCCACACACTTCTTTTTGTTCGTTTTACCTCCATGGCAAGCGATCATTTGTTTGGGTTTAGCGTCGGTGTTGCGGTGACCATTGCGTCATTTCCTGCTGCATTTCTATTGGTTGATTAGTAGACGTAGGTTGTAGCAGCTGTCGCACTGTGAGATAGTCATCCTAAATTTCTGACACTGTCAGAATTTTATCTCAGGTTGTCTTTGGTCGCAAGACATTGACAACAGCCGTCCTTGAACCTGTCTCACAGTGCAACGTAAGACCACCGTTTTAGAGCCACGACCAAAGATATTGCCACGTTTCTCCCACGATGGTCATCTTTTGTCTGGGACAGCCCAAAATCACCCAGTGTATACCGGCCATAAAGCATGACTTGGACGAGCTCCTGATTATGGATCCCTCAGTGATCCTGAATGCACTCTGAGATCATTTCGTCAGCTACTTCTTGCCCATCTCATAACTAGAGGAGATCAGGCCGTCACCGTTAGGGCTCCCAGACTGAGGAATGCACTTCCTGTTGCTATGGTCATCTGTGTCTGTATCCATCTTTAAAAAAACATTTAAAAACACTTTTTTTTCATAATGGCATTTCTATAAGGTCCCAATGTCTACATGTGTATATCTGTGTTTATGTGCTGAAGCTTGTGCGCACAGTGTGCACAGTGTGTGTGTGAGTGTGTGTAAGTGTGTGTTTGAGCATATTTATACACATTTCTGTATATTTATTTGTTTTATCACTTCATGTTTAACAGGAGGAGCTCATAGTTTATACTCCCGCTTCATTTCACAGTTTTTATTATCTTGTGCAGCACTTTGTCTCGTCTGTTTTGAAAAGTGTGATATGAATAAATGTATTATCATTATTATTATTATTATTATTATTACCATCATCATATTTTAAAGGTCCATATATGGACAGCAATAGGACATTAGCTGAGGCTGTGATGTGTTAGCACAGAGGTCTTCAGTGTCTTTCAGGCTCTCAGCTGAAACACAGATGGAGCAGGGACTCTGTGGTTTAAACTGTGTTGCATATTAAACTGGGCCAGCAGTCACATGTACGGTGGCCCTGAGGTGTAAAAAGCAACAACACTGGTTGAAAAACAAAACATGAAAAGAGTTATGACTCTCAGCAGATATTCTTTAGAGGCAGAACAGGAAAAATAAATATGTTCTAAATTCTAAATAGTGTTAGTACGGTGGCCCAGAGGAGCAAAACACAAACAGTCCTTGTATGTACCGTGGTTTAGCACTCCAGGACCAAACAGGGACTAGATATTTAACATTTTAAAATATGATTTATTATTTATCTATTTTATCAGCTTATCATGTTTTAATGTAAAATCTGAAACTGTATCTGTCAGACAAACACAGTGCAGTAAAATATTATTCTCTGTAACGTAGACGTATAATGAACAATAATTATTTAATGTTTCTGTGAACAGCCTGTGTCACGGGTTTATTTAAAGTCTTTGCAGCCACGTGGCTGCGACCGTTAAGTGAATAACTTAGTTACTTTAATGAAGGTTACATAACAGTGTTCATTCAATGCACTTTGAAGCAATTTAATCTTTTTACTCTCGATCCCACAAACACCAAGTGTGGATTAATCTGCCACTGAAAATAGTCCCAACACATTAACTATTTCCTGTTTGATTGATCAGCTCCAGGCGGGAGCCCTTCTGTATGGAGTTTGCATGTTCTCCCCATGTCAGCGTGGGTTTCCTCCAAGCGGTTACAAAATGTATGCACAGGCAAAGCAGACTAATAATCTCAAATGATCCTCCATCAGAGGACATTAGTTAGTTATCATTAACCTGCACTGTGACATTTGGTTTTTGCGCCTTATTGATAATCCTTCATATTTTGATTTTATTTGCACTTGTTCCTATAAAATATAATTTTCTCCTGGATAAATAAAGAATTATGTCTTTCTGTTAAATCTGAATTAATCCTTCAGTCCCTGGTTGAAGACACAAACACGATTTGGTTTCAGTGGAACGAACGAGACGCACAAAATCTAAATCCCCATCAGACACACAGCGAGTTACTGTTTGTGCTGTGTGTGTGTGTGTGTGTGTGTGTGTGTGTGTGTGTGTGTGTGTGTGTGTGTGTGTGTGTGTGTGTGAAAGAGAGAGATCTATTTTCAGATCAGTCAGAAATGTGCACCATGCTGTTGGCAGCAGAGCAACAATAACCTCTTGTTAGTGGGCCAAGAGCGATAGCCAATCAGTTTGCAGATCCACAGGTGGGCGGAGAAAGTTCCTGTGATGTCTGTCATCGCTTCATCAGAGACTTTCTGAGTTTAGATATAAACTGAACTACATGAATAAATAAGCCCAGCAGGTCATCTGACAGCTCTTCCTGTTGTTTTTAAGACGTGTCTGACACGTGTATTTATAGACGTGATGCAGCGCCTCCTCTCAGCCGCTGGTCACTCCTGGTACTGCGTCTATGATTGTCTCTCCTCATAGACTTCCTTTATAAACCTGCTGAGACCCTGCGTCCTCACGTATAAGGTGCAGGACATCACATCCTGGGTCTGCCGCTCCTTGTACTTCATTCTGTTAAACTCAGACCTGGTGTCCTCGTTCATGGACGCTGTTTGTGCCATCTGGTGGTTGAGAGACCACAATACACTAATCCATGTAAAAACAAGATGGCTGCCATCACTGCAGTCATCTTCAGCTGAACCCGACACAAAAGGGGATACGGTCCAAAACTTAATCGCATTTTATGGTTCAAACTTTTATCTTATTTTTTGATTGATTGTTGAGGACATTAGGACTTTGTTATGGTCTCGTTTGAGGACGTTAGGACTTTGTTTATCGTCTCATTTCAGGACGTTGGGACTTTGTTATCGTCTGGTTTGAGGACATTAGGACTTTGTCATAGTCTCATTTGAGGACACCGGGACTTTGTCATCGTCTCATTTGAGGACATAAAGACTTTGTCATAGTCTCATTTGAGGACACCGGGACTTTGTCATCGTCTCATTTGAGGACATAAGGACTTTGTCATAGTCTCATTTGAGGACACCGGGACTTTGTCATCAGTCTCATTTGAGGACACTGGGACTTTGTCATCGTCTCATTTGAGGACGCTGGGACTTTGTCATCGTCTCATTTGAGGACATTAGGACTTTGTCATCGTCTCATTTGAGGACGTTGGGACTTTATCATCGTCTCATTTGAGGACATTACGACTTTGTCATCGTCTCATTTGAGGACGCTGGGACTTTGTCATCGTCTCATTTGAGGACATTAGAACTTTGCCATCGTCTCATTTGAGGACGCTGGGACTTTGTCATCATCTCATTTGAGGACATTAGGACTTTGCCATCGTCTCATTTGAGGACGCTGGGACTTTGTCATCGTCTCATTTGAGGACATTAGGACTTTGTTATCATCTCATTTGAGGACGTTGGGACTTTATCATCGTCTCATTTGAGGACATTACGACTTTGTCATCGTCTCATTTGAGGACGCAGGGACTTTGTCATCGTCTCATTTGAGGACATTAGGACTTTGTCATCGTCTCATTTGAGGACATTAGGACTTTGCCATCGTCTCATTTGAGGACGCTGGGACTTTGTCATCATCTCATTTGAGGACATTAGAACTTTGTCATCGTCTCATTTGAGGACATTAGGACTTTGTCATCGTCTCATTTGAGGACACCGGGACTTTGTCATCGTCTCATTTGAGGACACTGGGACTTTGTCATCGTCTCATTTGAGGACGCTGGGACTTTGTCATCGTCTCATTTGAGGACATTAGGACTTTGTCATCGTCACATTTGAGGACATTTGGACTTTGTCATCGTCTCATTTGAGGACACTGGGACTTTGTTACTGTCTCATTTGAGGACATTAGGACTTTGTCATCGTCTCATTTGAGGACGCTGGGACTTTGTCATCGTCTCATTTGAGGACGCTGGGACTTTGTCATCGTCTCATTTGAGGACATTAGGACTTTGTTATCGTCTCATTTGAGGACGCTGGGACTTTGTCATCGTCTCATTTGAGGACACTGGGACTTTGTTACTGTCTCATTTGAGGACATTAGGACTTTGTCATCGTCTCATTTGAGGACGCTGGGACTTTGTCATCGTCTCATTTGAGGACGCTGGGACTTTGTCATCGTCTCATTTGAGGACATTAGGACTTTGCCATCGTCTCATTTGAGGACGCTGGGACTTTGTCATCGTCTCATTTGAGGACATTAGGACTTTGTCATCGTCTCATTTGAGGACATTTGGACTTTGTCATCGTCTCATTTGAGGACACTGGGACTTTGTTACTGTCTCATTTGAGGACATTAGGACTTTGTCATCGTCTCATTTGAGGACGCTGGGACTTTGTCATCGTCTCATTTGAGGACGCTGGGACTTTGTCATCGTCTCATTTGAGGACATTAGGACTTTGTTATCGTCTCATTTGAGGACACTGGGACTTTGTCATCGTCTCATTTGAGGACACTGGGACTTTGTTACTGTCTCATTTGAGGACATTAGGACTTTGTCATCGTCTCATTTGAGGACGCTGGGACTTTGTCATCGTCTCATTTGAGGACGCTGGGACTTTGTCATCGTCTCATTTGAGGACATTAGGACTTTGTCATCGTCTCATTTGAGGACATTAGGACTTTGTCATCGTCTCATTTGAGGACGCTGGGACTTTGTCATCGTCTCATTTGAGGACGCTGGGACTTTGTCATCGTCTCATTTGAGGACATTAGGACTTTGTTATCGTCTCATTTGAGGACGCTGGGACTTTGTCATCGTCTCATTTGAGGACACTGGGACTTTGTTACTGTCTCATTTGAGGACATTAGGACTTTGTCATCGTCTCATTTGAGGACGCTGGGACTTTGTCATCGTCTCATTTGAGGACGCTGGGACTTTGTCATCGTCTCATTTGAGGACATTAGGACTTTGTCATCGTCTCATTTGAGGACGCTGGGACTTTGTCATCGTCTCATTTGAGGACATTAGGACTTTGTCATCGTCTCATTTGAGGACATTTTTGGACTTTGTCATCGTCTCATTTGAGGACACTGGGACTTTGTTACTGTCTCATTTGAGGACATTAGGACTTTGTCATCGTCTCATTTGAGGACGCTGGGACTTTGTCATCGTCTCATTTGAGGACGCTGGGACTTTGTCATCGTCTCATTTGAGGACATTAGGACTTTGTTATCGTCTCATTTGAGGACACTGGGACTTTGTCATCGTCTCATTTGAGGACACTGGGACTTTGTTACTGTCTCATTTGAGGACATTAGGACTTTGTCATCGTCTCATTTGAGGACGCTGGGACTTTGTCATCGTCTCATTTGAGGACGCTGGGACTTTGTCATCGTCTCATTTGAGGACATTAGGACTTTGTCATCGTCTCATTTGAGGACATTAGGACTTTGTCATCGTCTCATTTGAGGACGCTGGGACTTTGTCATCGTCTCATTTGAGGACGCTGGGACTTTGTCATCGTCTCATTTGAGGACATTAGGACTTTGTTATCGTCTCATTTGAGGACACTGGGACTTTGTCATCGTCTCATTTGAGGACACTGGGACTTTGTTACTGTCTCATTTGAGGACATTAGGACTTTGTCATCGTCTCATTTGAGGACGCTGGGACTTTGTCATCGTCTCATTTGAGGACACTTTGTTACTGTCTCATTTGAGGACATTAGGACTTTGCCATCGTCTCATTTGAGGACATTTGGACTTTGTCATCGTCTCATTTGAGGACACTGGGACTTTGTCATCGTCTCATTTGAGGACATTAGGACTTTGTTATCGTCTCATTTGAGGACGCTGGGACATGTATATTTGAGTCTTTCTCATTTTAATCAAACAAACAGGAGGACTTATTGGGACTATTTTCAGTGGCGGGTGAATCCACTTGTGTTGCAGTGAGTACGGCGGTGCTTCGGTCGTTGGTTCCTCTTCACTGTACAGAGTTCCTCTGGGTGTCACGCAGCCGTACAGACGCAGTGTGTGATGTGAGGTGTGTTTGTGCTGCTCTGATTGGTCGATGGAGCGTCACTGACACGTTGTTGGTTTGTTTACCCCTCAGAGAGCTACATTTTTCACCCCCGTAGTCAGTGAGCTGGAGGTGTTAAGGAGAGCTGCTCGCTCTGATGAAACACTCAGTGTGTGTGTGTGTGTGTGTGTGTGTGTCACTACTCTGTGTTCCATGTCACCTACGGGGCTCGTCTGAAAATTAGCTCTGTCAGCAGACAGTGGATTAATAAAGGTGTGGACGCCGCTCGTCCTTCAGCTGCAGGTTAAGATTCACTCTAATAATCATACAGACGTTTAACTTTTGTTTTCACTCCACAGTTTGAACTTAAAGAGTTTTTATGAACTCAGAAAATGTGTTTCTGCAGCGATCAACTCTGCGCAGGCTTGGCTCGTCTCCAACAGGCCTCCTGCTGATAAATAACTTCTCTAGGTCACTGTATGTGGACAGAAACTGAAGGTCACAAACAGACAGAGTTCTAGTGGGCAGAATATTTGATACATGAACTCATAAAACATGCCTAATCACCAATTCACTTTCGTGTGCCATGTTTCTGCACACAACATGTCAAAGTCATGGACCAATAGTTTAGCTGACATTCAGAGAATCTGACTTGAGGAGGCATTGAATTTTCCAATTATTCTTACACCACATGAATGCAGCATCAGACTGCTGTCAATCAGGTCCACAGTCCAGAAAATGTACCTCATCAATTTCACTGAATTAACTTATACCTGTCATCACCTGATGATCATAATGGTTGTGTTTTCTTTACCTTAAAATGAGCCATTTAAAGGTTTTATGGAAGTTTAAAAATGGTAATGTCCGAAATATATTTTAAAAATGTCCAAAAAGCGGTGATAAAATGTCAAAAAAAATGTTGACACAATTTTTGAAAAATATTTTTTAAGTGTTTGAAAAATATCAGTAAATTGTCAAAACAAAAAATGGTATGGAAATGTCTGAAATATATTTTTAAAATAATCAGAAAAATTTTTGATAAAATATTCGAAAAAAAATGCTGAAATGTCCTTTAAAATGTGAATATAATGTCTGAAAATCATTATTGAAAAATGTCTGAAATATATTACAAAATAGTCCAAAAAATGATAACATAATAACATGCCCAGACTAACAATGGTATAGAAATTTCTGAAATATATTTTTAAATAAAATATTGATAAAATGGCAAAAAAAAAATATATATATATATTATTAAAATGTCCTAAAGAAATGTTAATAATATGTCTAAAAAATATTTTGAAAAAAAAAAATGTTGCTAAAGTGACAATTTTATTAAAATTTCAGAGAAAATGGTGGTGGAAGGAGCATGCTAACATGTTTCCTGACCTGGCAGTGATTAAATGTTTTCACCATCCAGTCAAAGAGACGTCCAAATGTTTCTGAGGAAGAGACCTCTGAGGATCATTCATCTCCTGAACAATGAACTCTGAAGAATTCTAACCAGGAGAAGTCTCAACTGGTTGTAATCTGTAATCTGTAATCCTCACTCATAGACTCCACTGAATCCTCCCGAATCTGTCACACTGGACCTTTAACATACAGATGTGCACATGTGCAGCACACACTGACTCCAGGCTCTCCTCACCGCCCTCCTGCAGCCAGATATCTTTAAACCAGTCAGAGTTCAGAGCTGTAAAATATGAACGTCCTGCAGTAGCTCAGTCCGTCGGGACTTGACTTGGGAACCGGAGGGTCTCTGGTCCACGTCCCTGTATGGACCAAGTATGGAGCGTAGACTGCAGAGCTGGAGAGATGCCAGTTCACCTCCTGGACACAGCTGAGATATATGAACCCCCAAACTGCTCCACAAGAGCCTGAGCTGCTCCTCTGGTTTAAAGAAGGACTTCACTGCTGGACAGACAGCCTGTAGATAAAACTGCTCTGTCTCTGCAGCGGAGACGCAAATACTTTTGACACTGACACCACAGAGCCAGAGAACACAGGGGAGAAGGACTATTCTGCTCAAACAGAAAACCTACAATTACCAGAATGCACTGCGTCACACTTGATTAAGGGGCCGTACACATAACTCGTTTTTTGCACCCTTAGATTCATTGTTTTCATTGTAGGCACATGACGTGCACTCGTTCCAAAGCGCCAATTTTTGAGGGCTGATGATTCAGCTTTTGGATCATAGCAGCATGCAGCGCACATCATGTGACAGGAAGCACCCAATCACAGCTGCAGATATTGTTGTATTATTAAAATATTAATAAAATGTCCAAAAAATATTATTAACATATCTGAAAAATGTTAATGAAATGTTTGTGAATTATTAACTATATTTTCAAACTTTTATTTTATGCTCTTATTCTCACTTCTTATAAATCTGTGTTCCTCACATCAGAGCGACTGGAACCAATCACAGCATCTCCTCAGGGATCAATAAAGTATTTCTGATTCTGACCTCAGATGTTTTCAGAAACATATTTCAGTCAGTGTTCAGCTGTAAAAGGAGAAAGTTTGCACCTCGATGAAAAGTGTTGTGCGACCGGAGCAACATTTTTATTTCAGTTCAATTCAATATAACTTTGTTGATCCTGATGGAAAGTCTTGTCAGATGATGCTCCAGTTACAATAACACTGAGGACAGTAACTACAATTTAACTTTCACCACCAGTAACAGCCAGTAACAGCCAGTAACAACCAGTGGGTTCCTGGGTCACTCATAAGTTTAGAAACACTAGAGTATTAAATATCAGACAAAACATACAAATATAAACGATAAAAGTGTTCAAGGAGCAAAATCAGAAACCAGCTCCTGATAGAGAAACACCAGGAGTACCATCAGTTTAAAACAACTGCGTCTGATAATCAGCTGTATGTTGTCCATGATTCAACAATGAGGAGAATCTGAAAGACACTTTTACTGAAAATGGTTCCTAATTATTTTTGTTGTAAATCACATCTGAAGGTTATTTGTAGATGAAGATGAAAGTGATGTCCATCCTCTTAAAGTTAAAATGTGGGACTGCTCCTTTAATGATCCCTGTTGGCTCTGAGACGCTGATGTTGTTCTCTCAGCACAGTGATGGATGGAGTCATAAAACAGGAATGTCTATATGGTGATGATGATGATGATGATGATGTGTGTGTGTGTGTGTGTGTCTGTGTCTGTGTGTCTGTGTGTGTGTGTGTGTGTGTGTGTTGTGTAACCTCTGCTGTAATCACATCATATCATTACATCATCATCTGTCACTAACTTAACAAAACAATAAAATTATTTTTTAGTTTCAGGACATTAAATTACTGTGGGGACAACAGGAGCTGCTTCACACTGACAGCTGCTCATAAATACAGTTTAACTTCATTATGACACTTTGTCTTTGTGTTTGTGATCCTCACTGTGACCTCGTCATATGTCCACGTTTGGTCATGGACTTTCCACATCCACATGTGACGTCCAAGGTACCCTGGGTGTGTTGGTTGTTGACGTTCTGGGACGCCGTGTCAACTTCAGCCTGTTACATGTATTGTCTGTTTTCAAAATACACTTCTGTTTTCACAGGAAATGTACAATTTGATAGAGTCTCTTTCAAAATAAAAGCACTACGTTGGTAAAACACGACCAACTGATGTTTTGTTTGTGTTTGTTGTTGTTTGTTGGCATATGATGCAGACGTTGAGTGGCAGAAGTTCCTCCATCGACTGAGCGATTTCATGTAAGTTATGGTATGAAGCGAGTCTACACAGAACATTCTAGCGTTCAAACTTTGAAAATTTGCATCTGGTTAGGTGTGAACACGCGTCAGGCCACCCACCTCCCCTCCTGTTCTCTGGGACTCTTGATATTACAGTAGTGTTCCAAACAGACTGCGACCAGGATGCATCGTACCGCGGTGATGTTGTTTGTGTGTTTGACGAGGTGCGACTGAACGAGGTTTTACAAACTGTGAAGACTCATCGATCGTCCAGATCCAGAATCATTCAGATGAGAAAAACAACAGCGTCTGTCCAATAAAACCAAAGATCATGGCCCTGCTGCTTTCTTCATGTTCTGAGTGAAATGTTTCTGTTGACTCAGTTGAACTGAGAAATATTAATAACACATATTTTTCTCTATTTTTACCATCACACTGATTTTATAATAAAATGTGAAGCACATGATTTTTACTTCCTCTGCTGCCTGACTGAATATTAATTATTTAACGACATTAGTCGCGTTCTTATTTTGTCCAAATATAACAATGACTGATTCTTTTTCTTTCACAGAAAGATGCAGTCTGAAGTCTGAGGCTCAGTTCTGCCCGAGAAAGAAAGAAAACACATGAAAAGTTTAAAAAGTTGTGTCAGAGTTGGATTTATGAAAAAATCTTGACTCAAAATAACTGATATTCATCATTCTGATTTAAAAAAGTCAAAACTGTATATTTCATAATTTGATTTATTATCATTAACATATCATCAGTACTGATTATTATAATTTACCATTTGTCTTCATATAATCTTTCTCTGACTTCCTGTCCTCAGCTGTACTTTGTGTCCTCGTGTTGCTATAGCAACCAGACGTCCCCTCTGAGGATCAATAAATACAGTAAGTCTTTGTCTCCGTCCTGCTGAGTCGACTGTGAATCAAAATGTAAAGCACATGACTTTTTTTTTACCTGCTGTGCTGCCCAACATGTGTTTTATTATTTAATGTCATTAACCTGTGTAGTTTACGACATCTACTGATTCAAGTTCTTCTTGAATTCCTGCTCAGAATAATATAGTCGTAGTACGGAGGCTCATCTCTGCCAGAAAAAGAAAATGGAGGTAAAATTTAAAAAGTTGTAACAGTCAGTAAATCAAGTCTTTACTTAATGAAATAGATATTTATAATTTTAACTAAAGTCTATATGTTATATAAACACATTTTATTATTATTATTATTATTATTATTATTATATTTTTCTGGAAGAATTTGTGTCTTTAAGCCCAGCTGTTTAGTGGGGTTTTTTATGTTTTCATAATAATAACAACATTGATGATAAAAAAGTTTCTTCATAAATAATAATAATCATCTATAAATAAATAAATAAAACATTTTGTCTCATCCTGTGTCTTCAGTGTTTTTTGTTTGTTTGTTTGTTGTTCTGCTGATGGTGCATTTAACAGAAAACACACATCAGCATCAAACAGCTGCTAATCGCTGTTTACTGTGACATCATGAACAATAACAGAACACCAGCAGCTACCCACAATGCACCAGGGCAGAGAGCTGTCATTAACCTTCAGTTATGTTTGTTCACACTTTGAGTCAGAAGCTAAAATCAGAAGCTTCATTGTTTTTTCACTGCCTGTTATTGAGCTGCAGGAATAATGTGCACTGAGTGACGGTTCCTGCTGAACGGTAACTCAGAATAAATCTGTCCAGATGCTCAACACACACACACACACACACACACACACTCAGCAGCAGAGCAGGCTCAGAGTTCAACACTGTGAAATCAGAAATGAGACGTTCACTTCACTGCATTTCAAATTTTCAAACAGTTTCCCTCCCATGATGCATTTCTCTGAGCGGCCCAGTTCAGTCTCAGACAGAAATGTGATCCATAAAACTGTAAAAATTAAAAGGAAACAGAAAAAGTTGGAGCCACAGAATTATTCTGATTAAATTATTGATAAAGTGACTGGTTTGTTTATTTTCTGTTTTACTGTCATTAAATGATTGTAAACATGCAGGTTATTCATTAAGGAGTCGTTATGATCTCTCGTCATAATGAGTGAAAATATGTCACAAAATAAAAGCTTATAAACTCAGAAACATCTAATATAGTTTGAGAAACATGATTGTTTAGATCAGTTTGACATTTTGATTTTTAAAAACTGAAACCTATAAAATCATTAACAGCACAAGTCACTTTAGTGAAAATGATAATTTGATCATTTGTTTGTTTTGTTTTTTACATTCAAAACTTACACATTTTAGTTTAATGAGTTAAAGATCTATAGAAACAGTACCATGGAAAGTAATTGTTGTCTTTAACGCTGCGTTTCCTGTCAGAGCAGTTGTTTCTCAGCAGGTCATCACTGTGTTTCCAGCAGCTTTTCAGCCACCAAACCAAGTACTTTGTGCCCAAACATGATGTTTTCCTCACCATAACCTGGTGGTTTGTGCCACAGAGGTGTTGAAATATATCTGTGGTTTGCAGAAACATTTATCCTGCTGATTAAGTTGCATATTTACATTTTATTTTTGTCCTGACCTGGCTCACAACTCATGACAAAAATGGGAGACACGTGGTATCAATTGTTTAACAAAAGATCATTGCAAAAGCAGAGTGAAGTCATGAGGTGTGTAAATGTGTGTGTCAGTGTGTCGACAGGTGAGTGATGTGTGTAAGGTGTCGTATGGTGGGTTCATCCCAACATCCCTCCTCGACTCCTCGATCAGTTGACCTGGAAATCGCTAACAGACAGCTGGGAGATTCACTGAACTCTTCCTTCAACATGTTGTGTTATCTCAGGTCATACAGCCTGAGCTGTGTCTCTGGTACGGAGGTGACGGCTGTGATGTGGTTTCCCGCTGTGACCTCTGACCTCCCGCTCGGAGCTGCAGCTCAGACGAGTTTCCACAGAAGGAGCAGGCGGCGTGGCTCCGCCCCGCTGTGGATTGGAGACAGAATGATTCATGTTCACGTCTGAGGAAACTGAGCCTGGCATCACTGGGTTTGTTGTAGAGCTGCTCTAAAAACAGCAGAGTGAGAAGTTGTGGAATAAACATTAAAATGTCAGCGGCTTCCTCCACTCAGCGCTGTGACCCTCGCTTATTAACTGCCAGACTAAAAATGGCAGCATGTTCCTTTAAATTTAAGCTGTGCATTCCTGAGATTACAACTTCCAGTGATTCTGTGCTTTCAGACGTGAACGAATGAACTGTCACACGTTCTTTAACTTATCTGAAAGATTCCTGAAATATTTCAGTTATTTATGTTTGATGGAAGTTTTCAGGCCTCATGTTTCGTCTTGTGTCACACACTGAACACACATCACATGTTGGTATGTGCCACATGATGTGTTTGGAGTCAGGAGCAGGAAGAGCTTTAAAAATAAACAGTGATAGTGTCACAATAAGCAACTGTTTCTCATACTAATAATAATACACTGGATTTATGTAGCGATGCTCCGGATACTCAAAGAGGCTTCACAGATAATAAGAACAACAAAAACAAAACAAAAGAAAAAACAAAGATGAAATCATCTATGAGAAGAAACAGCACAGTGTTTAGAGGCAGTTTTGAGGGATTTGTTTTGAGATGCTTGTGTTGGAGGAAGAGAGGGTGTGATCACAGATGACATGAGGACATGGACATGACATGGACATGAGGAGAGGAGAGCACAGTGGAGCTGTGGATGGAGAAGGAGAAGTTACGGGTGGATTTGATCACTGCTTTCATTTGGTGAGGCTGCAGTGAGTGGCAGCAGTGATGGCTGTGGTGACGTGGAGCTGAATGTTGGCGGTGAAGCGGTGAAACTGAAGTCAGTGATGGATTATTTGTTGCATAATTGATTATTTAACTAAGGAGGGAAAACTGCTGGCAGAGAGATGATCCTTGGGGAACACCTTGGCAGAAGGGAGCAGTGGGGGATTTACAGTTGTTTATGCTGCTGAACTGAAATCTGTCAGAGAGGTTGGATTTAGGCCGAGAGAGTCATCGCTGTGTTTCAATCAGCTGTTTGCCACAAAACCTGAAGCTGCCAGGAGTGGAGGGAGCTATATTTATACACACCCATCAGCCAAAACATTAAAACCACCAACAACATTAATCATTTTGTTCCGATGCATTGTTCTGCTGGGAAACCTTTGGTATCCACGTGGACACCACCTGGCATGCTCCTCCCACCTAAACACCAGTGCAGACCAGGACACCCTCCAGAGGTCCTGTGTCCATGCCTTGACAGGTCAGAGCCAAGTCTGGACCCACCATGGATCGGGGGTACCTCTGGGGTACCAGCGCATCCCTCAGATGTTCCATCACATTGGACTCTGGGGTATTTGAGGGCCAGGTCGACGCCTTGAGGTCTTTGTTGTGTTCCTCAGGTCATCGCTGCCATCGACAAGTGCTGTTGCCATATTTTCACCAAAGCGAGTCGGGATGAAGTTGGACACAAAACTAACCAACCACCATTGTGCAGCAATCAGCAGTGATTGAATCTGACATCTCATCTTGTCTTATGACTCGTTGTCATTAGTGTTCTGTGTATACACACCTGTGTGTTCATGGTGTTGTTCCCTGCTCCATTTCCTGTCTGCTCTCTGTTCTGGTTTGCATTTATTCTGAGGTCATCCCTCTACATGGACTTTTTACACTCTGAGTTGCATTAACACGTTCACACACTGGTGGCTGAGGCTGCTGTACAAGGTGCCACCTGCTGCTCAGCTTGAACACACTCACACATCCGTCAGGAGCAGTTTGGGTTCCGTTTCTCACTCAAAGATACTTCCACATGCAGGCAGAGGAGCCGATGAGCGAATCACTGATCTACCTTCTGAGCCACAGCTGCTCACCTACATTCATCGTGTCCTCCCAGTTGGTTTTCCTTTAGATTTGGTTCTGCTTTCTTTCAGATTTTTTATTATCTGCCTGTTCTGGATGTTTTTTTAATCAGTATTAAAACTTTTTGTTGAAATCTTAAACCCACCTGCTGCTCTGCACCTGAGCCTCCCTGAGCTGATGTGACACCTGCAGAGACACAGTGTTCCTGTCATCTTTCCTCATGACAAAATCAAAGTAATGAGAATGTTTCCAGCCTCAAAACATGAAGCATCTGAGTCACTGTGTTGTCGTCACATTTATTGAGTCCGTCCTGAGGAGACACACAGTGTGGAACCATGCTGTTTAATCAGACACACCTGTCAGGTGCAGGGCTTATCTTGGAGAAGGAGAAGAGCTCACTGACACAGACACAGACTGGTCGTCTGTGCGTTCCCTCTGAAAGGAGCAGGAGCAGTGTGCTGTTGGTGTTTGTGCTCAGTGTGTAACATGATGAGTTTCTTGTTTTGCTTCATATTTAAATAGTTTATGTAACTTCAGTCGTTGGAACATTTTCTCCAGCAGAAACTGAACGCTTCACATTTTTCTGAAAAACTCAAAATCACCAAATTAGGAGATACATGGTTTTCGGAGGACAGGAGTTCCACCTTCCACCGCTGGTATTTTTCATACATATTAAATTACTGGGACAGCAGCGGTCGGTCGGTCGGTCGGTCTCTCAGCCTGTCTCGGCCTGAACGTGCAGACGCTGTGAGAGAACGCTCAACTATGTGGTTAGATTTCCTCTCGGGTGCAGCTCGTCCTCCTCCGCTCCGGCTGGAGATGAGTTATGGTGGTGAACAGCAGCCGCTCGTACAGCTGGTGGGAGTTTCACCGCTGATGGATGGAGGAGGAGGAAGAGGCAGTTCTCCACCAAGAGAACACTGTCTGTCAGTTTGTTGTTTAACCCTTTAATCTCCAGCTGAATCCCCCAAATCATCAGATTCAGGCGCTTAGTTTCAGCTCATCTGTTGCAGTGTGTGTGTGTGTGTGTGTGTGTGTGTGTGTGTGTGTGTGTGTGTGTGTGTGTGTGTGTGTGTGTGTGCTGCTCTGCAGATTAATGTCTCTTATCTAAAAATGAATGTTTTTAAAAAACGTCTGATGATGGACGATCACACAGAGGCTTACAGCAGCGGTAAAACTCCTGAGTCAATGTTCTCTTTATGTTCTGTTAATGTTCTGTAGTTGTAGTGGGAACATTTCAGTCGTTAACTCTTCGTTCACTCTGCAGCTGAAAACTGAAACTTTTTACGTTTATATGGGAAAAAAATGAAGAACCAGAACCTGAAGGAGGAAGAGAGGGACAGAGGGACGGACGGACAGACAGATGGATGGATGGACTGATGGGTGGATGGACGGAAGGATGGATGGACAGAAGGATGGATGGATGGATGGATGGATGGATGGATGGATGGATGGATGGACGGAAGGATGGATGGATGGATGGATGGATGGATGCTAGATGGATGGATGGATGGATGGACGGAAGGATGGATGGACGGAAGGATGGATGGAAGGATGGATGGATAGACGGACGGAAGGATGGATGGAAGGATGGATGGATGGATGGATGGATGCTAGATGGATGGATGGATGGATGGATGCATGGATGGATGGAAGGATGGATGGATGGATGGATGGATGGACGGAAGGATGGACAGATGGATGGAAGGATGGATGGATGGATGGATGGATGGATGCTAGATGGATGGATGGATGCATGGATGGATGGATGGATGGATGGATGGATGGATGGAAGGACGGAAGGATGGATGGAAGGATGGATGGATGCATGGATGGATGGATGGATGGATGGATGGAAGGATAGATGCATGGATGGATGGAAGGAAGGACGGAAGGATGGATAGAAGGATGATGGATGCATGGATGGATGGATGGATGGATGGTGGATGGATGGATGGATGGATGGAAAGACAGACAGATGGATGGACGGATGGATAGATGGATGGATGGACAGACGGACGGACGGACGGACGGAAGGATAGATTGATGTTTAAAATCTTCTGAGTTCTGTTGGACACTGAGCAGATTGTCTCGTTACATAACTGAATGATTCAGAGGAAGAAGAAGAAGAGAAGAGCAGATTTATTGAAGATGATGATGATGATGATGATGATGATGGTGAGGTCCAGCTGGAGTCTGCCAGCAGATGATGAATCACAGTTTGAATCCTTCGTCTGTTTTTTCCTTAAAAAGATGTAGAGTGGGCAGAGACACACACACACACACACACACACACACACACACACACAGAGTGTTTATGGCTTTTTCAGACTATTTTTAATCTCCACTGAGACGTTTCAGAACTTTACAGCTGCCTCCATTTTAATCTCTTCTTCTTCCTCCTCCTCTGCTTCTGTCTTCACAAGAAAATGAAGATTTGTAACTGAAACTACTTCAGCTTCAGAATCAAGCTCCTGATTTTGGGTGAAATAATGTTTGTTACATAACTGAAGTCGGTCACGTGACGTTAGCGACATATCGATGGTCTCCAGGGTGACAGTCGTGTGTTTGTTTGACCCATCTGTCTGTCTCCACCTCCTCCACACTCAGACTGTCTCACTCTTTAAATTGTGTCGTTGCTGTGGACGGGTTCACATCGTGTCAGACGCCACCGCCCACTGACGGAGCTGCTGTGTGTGACTGAGTGAACACAAACAGGTCGATACCTTCAACATGTATTGATTCATTCTTGTTGTTGAATCTAAATATTAAAGAATTAAAGTGCTGCAGACGTAAAAGAGTTTCAGCTGATGAATCAAATCTGCAGCAACTCCTGAATAATGTCGACCAGACTGAACTCAGAGGATCAATCTGTGTGATCAATAACACACAGCAGCTCAGAGCACAGCTGATGTTCCATTTCTGAAACTGTCTGCAGAGAACGAAGGAAGCATTCAGACACACGAGCTCCTGATGACATGAGGTCACCTTGGCTGCAGACTGTTGGTTACGTCCCTGTTGTCACGGGATCATCACAGAGTCAAACCGTCTCTGAGTCACGGTGACTTTTGAACGTGCGGCTCCATAAATGATTCACAGAGCGTCGTCGGCCGGTCGTTGACTTCTCTCTCTCGATCAGTGTGAAGGTTCGTTTCACAACAAACAAACAAACAGGTCAGAAATCTGTCGATGCTGATGTGTGGTGGCGTTCGGCGCTGACTGGAGCTCAGAGCTCAGATAAGGTAGAAAATGAAACAGTCAAACATAGGAGCTGATGAAGCAAGGACACAGATCAATAAAGCATGAGGAGGAAATAATATCTGGACGACAGGCTGAGCTCTGAGCTTCAGAATAAAAGCTGTGGTGGATCGGGAGAGTTCAAACCTCAGAAACCAAATTTTATGAAGTTTATGAATGAGATGAGAAAAAAACAGATAACAGGAGGAGGTGACAGGATCTGATCAGCTTGCTGTCTGGTTTAACTGAACTCACGGTTTGATGATCCTGGTGCTTCGGTCGGTTTAACAGCTGATTGATTCGCAGGATGACGCTGTGAACTGATCGTCTCAACTGTCGCATTAAAACAAAATGAAAAAAGCCCCAAACAAACAGGCCTTTACAAACACAAAGCTCAGACCAGCAGGTACGAAACCATTTGATGAAACAATAAACTAAGATCCTCAGAGCCAGTCGGTGACACCAGGGGCCTGTTAGAGGTGTCCTGGCACATCCAGCTGGTAGGAGGCCCCGGGGCTGACCCAGAACACACTGGAGGGATTATAGATCTCATCTGGTCTGGGAACACCTCGGGGTCCTCCAGGAGGAGCTGGAGAGTGTTGCTGAGGAGAGGGACGTCTGCTGCCCCCGAGACACAGCTTCAGATAAGTGGATGAAAATGGATGGATGAACTAAACACACGGTGGTTAAAGACTGTAGACCTGTGGCATCTTCCACACTCACTTCAGCACACCTGCCTTTAACCCTTCATAACCTGGAGTGACATCACTCTGATGGGACAGGAGGGGCCGGCTGAGTGGGACATAATAAACAATGTCTAACACCTGGTCCAGGTGTGATCAGCTGATCCACCTCCTGCAGGTCTGCAGCTCAGAGCAGAGCGAGCAGGGCAGAGAGGAGAACAGAGTTTGAGGGTTAAACCTGTGGATCCTGTTTCATTTAATTGTTTAAACAGTTTGGTTTGAGCAGGTCCTGGATCAGCTGAGCTTTGATGTAAAGTGGTTTGAAGACGCAGCTGTAAAAAGTTACAAGCACGCTGATGTCAGGCTGAGCTGCAAATGCAAAGCTCCTTCGTCTGAGTCTGATCTGAGTCACTGAACACATCATCAAACATGTTCGTCCTCCAGGACGTCAGATATCAGTCAGCCAGAGTATGCGTTATAGATCCACTGTGATTGGCTCGAGCAGGAACCATTGTTGTCCAGTCATAGTGATCATAAGAGAGCAGCGACAGGAAGTGCTGGAAAACAGGAAAGTTCACAACTTCACATCCAGAGGTGTGTGGACACCGGAGGAGAGCCAACAGAGGGCCCTCAGCCCCCACCAGTCCACCCTGTGGTTGTATGACTCCGCCCACCAGTCCAGCGCCTCTGACAGTCTCCATCTATGTCAGTGAGAACATGGATGCTTCACACACACATCTATACAATCAGGAGCAGAGGGAGGTCTGAACCCACGGCCCAGTGCCCCCCCACACACACCCCTGGATGTGAAGCCTCTCCAGATTTTTACAAACAAAACATGGCGTACATAAAGTACGATGTTTGGTGAGAAATTCTACCTGTGATGTGACAGAGAAGCTCTGAAGCCGTGCTCAGTCAACACTCCTGCACCGCCTCATGTGAGATGAGAGAGAGAGCTGATGACATAACAGCCAGTCACAGCCGAGCGTCCCTCTGAGCGTCCACACCAGCCTGTGTTTATCCTGTTTTATGTCCCGCTGCTTCTATAAAACCAGAGAAGAAGAAATACAGCACCAACAGTCCTGAGTGCTGGTGCAGTGTGTTTATCATCAGATCAGACCACCCTCACTCACAGACAGGACCACACTGTGACACAGTGACTGTGACCTCACCTCTGTGACTGTGACATTATTGTCATTAACTCTTTGTGTGACACATTTGTGAATGAATCTCCCCCACAGACAGAGAGAGAGCAGGCGGCTTATTGTGGGAGTTAACCCTTTAAAACAGTAACCTCGAGTGAGAACATTCATTCTTTGTCACAGAGAGCTCAGCCTTCTGTCTCCTGTGTCGTCACATTATATGTTCTTGATGATTTCATTATGTCACATTACGTGTGGTGCAAAACCACATGGAAACACAAAGTGGTGACAGAGGAAAGAACCATGAATGGATCACGACACCTTTGTTCTCAGCACATTGAAATAATCATATCTCAAAGATTAAACACTGAACATGGTTCAAATCACTGATATTTTGTTTTCTGTATCTTTTGTAAGTTATGACACAGTGTTAGTGCCTTTATACATGATTATGGTTTATTGACCTCCAGAACCTTCGAGTACAGCTTGCACAGATGTTAGTGATGTGAAGTATTGAAGATACTCCAGGATATGACATCACAATAAGCAGAAATACCAGTGTAGGCAGTGGAGGACTGTTTCCACTGCAGAGTTCAAAGGGTTAATATGAACAGGTGATGTTGATCAGTTATGCCACGTCTGCAGTTTGTTGAGTCGTTCAAACAAACGTCACAGAAATCAACAGAACAGAAGAATTAAAATGTTCTAACGTGAAGCATCAAGTTCTTTTTACCAGCCGAGAGTTTTACTGGCAGAAAAAAAACTAAACCTCCTACGAGCTCCTCAGTCTCTGACACAGTGTGTGTGTGTGTGTGTGTGTGTGTGTGTGGGTGTGTGTCTGTGTGTGTGTGTGGTTAATGTAGGGGTGTTATAGATTTTAACTGTTATGGATTTTATTTGGCTCCATGCACCGATGCACTGTGATTAAAAATCTGCTGTGTGAGCAGTGTGAGGAGGCTGGACTATACTGCAGTGTGTGTGTGTGTGTGTGTGTGCCAGCTTGGCTCTTCTTCTGTCCTTTGTTAGTCTTTTGTCCGCTGCCTTCACGGACTGTTGCATCAGTGGTGTATTTCAGGTTCCAGCCCACTGGTTCTGTGATCCTTGATCCATCAGGTTTGTGACTGATTTCCTGTCAGACGACAGTTTCACCTCACATCACTTTACTGGGTTTGTTTTTAACATCTAATCTGCTATATACGCAGAACAACATGCAGTGAAACTGTTTTTTTGTAGCTCAACTATCAAAGAGAGAAAGTGCCAAAAAGCCCCACTGACTGCCATCCTGCAGCCATGCTTTAAAACTCTGATGGTGCGTTCAAGTACATTCCAAAATCTGTAGATGTTCAGAAATAGTTTTAAATGTACAGATTTGAGGTGAAGAACATTTCAACAAAAGACTTTATGATTTTCTTTGTGAAGTCTAGTGCTGCGTTCAGGAGCAACCACAGGCGTAAATGACATACACTTTATCTGTGGTCATTTTGACAGATGTTTTTAATTCATGGTGAAAAACAGCAGATTTGTTCACATTAATACAAATAACAATCAATTTTACATTAAAATGCAAAACGCAACATGTTTACACCTGCAGACACTCTGATAAAAGCACTGTGTTTGACCTACTTAAAAAATGAAGGCAACTTTTCTCATCAGATTTTTTAGATTTACGTGGAACTATTGATGCATAAAATGCAACACAGTGCTGGAGACAAAAGACAATCAAAACATTTGTGATAGAGAAAAAAAAAGAAGCTAAAAAAAACCAGGACTGGTCTTTGTTGAAATTATTTTTTTTAATGTTTTAAGTATAGTCAACTTAATTTTGCAAATAAAGCAAACTTAATTTAGGAAGTGAGTCAGCTTCACTCAATCAGTCAACTTTACTGTAAAATGTATTTTTTACATTAAGAAGTTTATACAAAAACTAGCCTCGCTTGATCAACATAACAATCTGATGCAAATGCCTTAATTTCCTCAAGTAGATCAAACACAATAGATTTTTTTTTATTGTGCTTGATGTACTTAAACAAAGTGAGCATATACTGATATATATGATTAAAACAATACTGTGCTTGATCTACCTCAAAAATAGGGCAACTTTTTTGCATCAGACTATTATGTAGATCAAGCAAAACTGGACCTTTTTTCTGTATGTAACAAATAATTTTTCTGAGTAAAGTCAACTAAATTTGGCAAATATAGTAAACTAAATTTAGCAAGTCAGTCAGCTTAACTCAATTAAGTCAACTTAACTTGAAAAATTAAGTTAACTTACTTGCAAATTTTAATTTTTACGTACAAAAAAAAATCAAGTAGTTTATACAAAGACTAGCCTTGTTTGATCTAAATAATGATCTGATCTCTATTTATTTAAGTAGATCAAACACAGTTTTTGTTGTTGTGGTCAATCTACTTCAACAAATTCAGCAGCTGTCAGATAAATGTGGTGCAGTAGAAGTGTCATGTAGCAGAAACAGGGAAATACTAAAGTACTAAAGCAAATGTACTTAGTCGCTCTCCACCTCTGGAAATAAAAAAGTCTACTGTTACAAATTAAAGTCATGAATCTAAAGTGTTAAATATTTAAAATAACAAAAGTATTTTCAGCAAAATACTTAAAAATATCTACAGTATGGATAGTAAAAGCATTCACTGTGCAGACACACTCACCTTAGGGTGCTATATTATGAGTAATACATGATATTATTGGATATTATCACTTACTGTTGTAGTTTGTCGACTTCAGGACATACAATATTTCCCTCAGGGATAGTACAGTAGAAAGAAAAGAAAATACTTAAGTAAAGTAACAGTACTTATTGAGTAAATGTTCTCAGATACTTTCCCCCTGTGTTGTATTCATTGTTAAACATGTGCAGCATGAAGTCAGATGAAGTTCATGATTATTATTACTGATTGACGTCTTTATTAAAACACTTTGTGAACAGACACCAGCTGCTCAAACACTGTTTGTTAGAGTGTTAAACCACAACTGCTGTTACCACGGTAACCACAGGTGTCACCAAATCAAACAGGACTGAAGTATAAAAGAAAACTGTCTGAAAACAACAGTCAGGTCCTCACATGGATATGAAAACAGACCAGTGATCCTCATTCTGTGTCAAGTTCACACGAAGCTTCAGCAGTTTCAGTGTTTAAACCCGTGTCATCATTCAGCTGTTGTTTTAATATGTAACAGGTTAGCACCCCGCAAATAGCATCATCACATCGTGGTCTTAACATACAGTTACGTAGGTTAGGTTTAGGAAAATAAAGTTACATAGGTAAAGTTTTAGAAAGTAAAGTAGCTTATGTTTATATAACTAAACTTACGTAGGTTAGGTTTAAGAAAAGAAGCATGTTTGGGCATTGCCACATTAAGTACTCAACGTTAACTTACGTTGGGGAAGTTTTGGAAAGTTACATAATTGAGGTATATATTAGTTAAGTTATGTAGGTTATGTTTATATAAGTAAAGTTACGTAGTTAGGTTTAGGAAAGTGACGTTACATAGGTACGGTTTAGGAGCGCAAAGTTAAGTAGGTTAGCTTTAGGAACATAAAACTACACAGGTTAGATTTAGGAAAGTAACATTATGTAGGTTAGGTTTAGGAACCCAAAGTTACGTAGGTTAGGTTTGGAATACAATGTTACGTTGATTAGATTTAGGACAAGAAACATTGTTGGGTGTGGACATGATACAGTAAGTGCTTTACGTAGAGTTGTGTCGGGGTTAGGGTGGACTTGGTTTCACACGGGACACAGACGTCTGTCTCCTGGGGGACGTCCTGTGTTTGTTTGACCATCCTGCCTCCTCACAGACTGCAGTTCTTTACATCACTTCACTCCTGTCAGCACATTTAGTCACATGATCGCAGCATCCATGATTACAGGGGTTATATATGACTTACTCTGTGTATGTAAACGCACCAACAGACCCTGAGAAGGTCCTGCTGCAGCACAATGTTCAGTAACAACATCAAACTATACAGACTGTAAACATAAACAATCATACCTGCACACAAACTGTCACAAACACAGTTTAACACGACTGTGGATGATTTCAATGAACTGAATAAACATTCTTCAAACATAAATAAAAGATTCAGAGTCTGATCTCTGGACGTCAGTTCATCTGAATCAAACTGAAACATGTCTCAGCTTCTTCACACACACTCGAGTGTTTCCATTTTAAGGTCTGAGACAGAACACAAACTTCAGACAGTGAGACCTCTGTGTTTAATCCTCCGCAGCTCTAAACGTCTCCTCTCATCTTTTAAAAGGATTCAGTCATTTGATCCTCTCTGACTCGTGAACACAGACGGCAGCTCAGAGTGCACAAACATCAGGCCGCGGTGAATACATGAATACTGAGCAGCATTGACGTCACTCTGTCACATTCAGACCTGTTGAAACCAGCCTCATGGTCTCTGTTGGTCCACTTTAAACCCTCTGTAGTGGTCTGTAGGGGGTCCACAGGAGTCTGTATGGGTCTAAAGTGGGGTTCAAGGGTCTATAGGGTCTGAATTGGCACACAGTGGTCTTAAGGGGGTCTGAAGTGGTCTACACGGGTTTCAGGGGGTCTGAAGTGGTCTAAAGAGGTCTGTAGGGATCTGAAGCGGTCTATAGGTGTCCATACGGGTCTTAAGCAGTCTATAGTGGTCTGAGGTGGTCGACAGGGGGTCAATCAGGGTCTGAAATGGTCCATATGGGTGTTTAGGGGGTCTGGAGTGGTCTGCAGGGCACTTTAGGGGGTCTAGAGCTCATGTGGTTCTTGCTGGATTAACCTGACGAGTGATCAGATCCATTTCATACAGTCATAAACAATCTGTCTTTATGCACTTCACTGGAGTCCTGTTGCCATAGAAACAGCTAATATGAAAAGTCTCTCTCTCTCTCTCTCCTCCTCCTCCTCCTCCTCCTCCTCCTCCTCCTCCTCGTCTCTCCACTTGTTCTTTCAATAAACCTCCGTGTCAGATCCACTCCAGCTCACATTAGCATCCGGGCTAACACCTGCATGATGCTAATTGCATTATGCTAATGAGGACTGAGTGTATGGCTGTCATGCTCATTAATGCTGAGTGCTTCCACACAGACGAGCGTCCTGCTAACACGCCTGAAGCCGCTCAGCATGACGCTCATTAGCACGATGCTAACGACAGACTGAAACACTCGACAACACTCGAGCTGCTTCAGAGTGTTTTAAGTGACGTGGATACAGAACGAGATTTACATCAGTCACATCAAAGACTGAATCAGTAACGAGTGTGTGTGTGTGTGTGTGTGTGTGTGTGTGTGTGGTCAGAGTGGAATAAAAAGTTCTCGTTAGCTTTTGATGCTGTTGTTGTTGAGCCTCAGTGTTGTATCTGCTGAACAGGAGGTGTTAGTCATCGTTGTCTCCATCCTGTCGGGGTCACAGAGGTCACAGGAAGCTGTTGTCATGGAAACAGCCAATAAAATGACATCAGCGTGCGCTAACGTGTCAGTTTAAAACTTTGGGGTGTCTGAAGGTCGAGTCATCCTCCTCCTTCCTCTTCATCTCTCTCGGTTTGACATCGTCCTCTGTTTGTTATGCACACACACACACACACACACACACGCACTGGGAATCGATGATCAACAGCTGTATTGATTAACAGCTCTGTGTGGATTGTATAACAGTGATGATGTCAGTGATGTGTTCACAGTCACGTTGATGTGTGAGCTCAGACTTACAGGACTCATCAAACTAAGAATCAACAGCCGTTATGTGACTGTGTTAAACAGGAAGTGACATCATGAATGAAGCAGCTCTGTTTCATTTTACTGCTGATTTACACAGTTTTCATTAAAACTGGACTAATTTAGTTTTTTTAGAGGTTTTTTAAAGATTTTAATTTTTCTTCATTCTTCAGTTTAATAATTCAGACATACACACACACACACACACACACACACACACACACACAGGTGGAGTTTCTTTCATATCAGTAAAATATTTAAACACTTCATTTATCTTCAATGAAAGTGTCACAAATTTGAAACATACACAATGAGGCAGCGCTGTATGAAGAAAGAAATATAATTTAATAATCATTAAATAAACACATACATATAAACATATAGATACAGAAACAAATAATAAATGCTGAAACATAAAATAAAGTTCTTGTTGATTTAAATGTTTATTTCTACATGTCCTGTTCATGTCGAAACTTTTATTTGTTTTTTTTTTGTGCTTTAATCTATTTAAATTCACATTTACATCATTTATACTCATTCTTTTATTTGTTTATGCATTTTTTTCAGTTTTACATTTATTTGTTGTTTTCTTATTAAATTAAATATCTTGCTATCCAATCCACTTTATTTATATAGCGCATTTTACAAACAGAGGTTTCCAAAGTGCTGCACAGAAACAGAAATAAAATACTAAAGACAGTAATATAATAAAATAAGAGCAATAAATTAAAAACAATAAATAAATCACAATCCTAAAACGAACAGGAAGCCAGTGCAGTGAGGCCAGAATGGGGGTTATGTGCACGTGTTTCTTGCTTCCTGTTAAAAGACGAGCCGCAGAGTTCTGGACTAACTGTAAGCGTAACAGGGCATTTTGATTAATTCCTGCATGAAGAGCATTACAGCAGTCTACATCTGTTCCTTTAGGAGGATCTGCTGTTCCTTTAGGAGGCTCTGCTGTTCCTTTTGCAGGCTCTGCTGTTCCTTTTGCAGGCTCTGCTGTTCCTTTTTGCAGGCTCTACTGTTCCTTTTGCAGGCTCTACTGTTCCTTTTGCAGGCTCTGTTGTTCCTTTTGCAGGCTCTGCTGTTCCTTTAGGAGGTTCTGCTGTTCCTTTAGGAGGCTCTGTTGTTCCTTTAGGAGGCTCTGTTGTTCCTTTAGGAGGCTCTGTTGTTCCTTTAGGAAGCCCTGCTGTTCCTTTAGGAGGTTCTGCTGTTCCTTTAGAAGGCTCTACTACTGTAACTCCACTTTAATCTGTACATCAAAGGAAGTTCTTAATCAAGATGAAAGGGTGAATTAGCTCAGTGATGTTTATCTTAACAGTTTAATCTTCAGAACCTTTTGTGTTGGACAGTGCAGCCTGTCCTGAGAGGGTCAGACTAATTTGTATCTGCAGTGTACTCTGACGATAAAAACACAGATTGCTTTTTCTTTTCTTATAATAAATAAACAAAAGGCGGGGTCAGGCTGAGCTCAGAGCTCAAACACCCTGAGTGAACACACAGACATCAAAGTGTTGTTTATCTAAACGGAGAGAATTAAAGTTTTTCCCCAGATGTTCCTTTAAGTGCAGCTCAGCTCTGACATTATATTACTGTAACTGTGCTTCAACATAAACACAGAATATGTTTACAGCTCTATTGGAGTCTGCACTCAGATATTTTTGCCACAACATGATGCATGATGGGAGCTCCTATAAGCTCTGTGATGATGAAGACGGACGTTAATATGTTAAACAAATAAATATATGAATATGCTGTATAAATATTTGGTGTGTTTATATTTCCAGCAGGAGGAATGTAATTAGACAGGAATGTGGCGCAAAATTAAATCAGAGAAGAAGAGAGGCCAAGAAAAACTGACCTTTGACCCCCTCTGTGTTTTCCTTGTGGAGTATATGAGAGAGGACAGAGGAGACAAGAGGTGGAGACAAGAGGACAGAAGAAGAGATGAAAGGAAGAAATAATGGAAGGAGAGGAAGGAAAAGGTTAAAGGAGGTAGGAAATGTAACACTGGTAGGAAAGAACAAGATGGAAAAGGAAATGAATAAACGAAGGAAGGAAAGTAGGGAGGAAGGAAGGACAAAATAAGAAAGAAAAGGGTGGAAGGAAGGAAAAGTGAAGGAAAGTAGGAAGGAAGAACAGAAAAGAAAGGAATAAAGTAAAGAAAGAGAGACAGAAGGGAAAAGGGGGGAAACAAGATGGGAAAGGAAAGGGAGGAAGGGAATAAGAAAAGAACACTATCGGAGATGAGAGGCAGAAAGGAATGAAAGGGGAATGAAATAAAGGAGGGAGGAAAGATGGAAAGAAGAGGATAAGAAGGGACAGGGTGGAAGGAAGGACAGGACACCTGACAGGTGTTTAAAACTGTGTGTGAGTAAGTGAGCTCCTGGTGTGTTCAGGTGTCACTGTGACTCACACACACGAGGACACACTGACCTCTAGTGGACAAAAACACACAAGTCACAGAGAAGAAGAAGAAGAAGAAGAAGAACTTTGAACTGATCATTTGTAAATAAAATAAAAACAGACAGTTGTTTGAAACTTTGTTCACGAGGCACTTTTATTTTACTGGATTAATTTAATCTGAAGTCTTTAATTATTCTTTTCCTCTTAACTTCACAGGAAGTATTTTGGTTTTTACTCCACTACAAATATTTGAAAACTTTATTTTGTAAATTCAGATTTTTGCACACTAACACATACAGCTGAAACAATCACTGATTGGTTCAATGTTTTTTTAATACAAAAAAAAATATGAGGACTGGCTGTTTTTTCCTTTAATTATTCTTTTTAATTAATTCATTCATTAATTATTAAATTTCTCTCCTCTGACTACTTCTTCTTTTAATACTTTAATATGTTTCCCTGATTACATACTTTGTATGTACTTACTTTACATCTCAGTCTCCTAAAGGAGGCAGGTTTGATACGAATTTCTATTACGAGTATTTATAGTATTGATCCATCACAAAAGTAATTTTTTTCTTATAAAACTGTGAAGCTGACCAACTGTTAGATCAAATGTTTCTATGGTAACGGCTCCACATGGAGTCTGACATGGTTTTTCAGCACCATTAATTTTTGGTGGTCAGACGTGTCTGTGAAGTCCGACAGGAATTATTCTCTGTTTAAGATATAAAATTAACCCGCTAGTGTTTGTAATCCAAGTTTTAGTCAAGACCACCACGTCAGTCACAGGTCAGTTACCCGTGAAAGTGCACTGGAACGGCAGTCAAACCCGTAACTTCCCACCCGTGAACTCGTACCAGATCGATGTACTCCCAGTTAAGATTTCTGACGTCACACAGCCCTCTAAACCAATGACCTTACTCCTCTAAACAACAATGGCAGCCCCGTGGATGCAGTGTTGATGCAGGTGAGAAACAGACATAAAATAACGCTAATGTTAACGCAGTATTGGCAGCCGCTCTAACAGCTGGTTTCCAGTGCAAGAATAAATCAATACAAAATAAGTTTCCAAACACACAGATACTGTAAAATAAAAGTATAATAGCATCTGTGACCTTATGCGCCGTTTCTCCTCCTCCGTTTCACTCCAATGATGAGCAAGGAACAGATGCACTGAAGTGATCATAAACAAACACAAACCCTGCACAGTCCGCCATGTTGCCTTGAGAGTTTGGCATGACTTGCCTGGAACGCTATGAAGTCGTGAGTCATGACTTGAAGTGGTGACTATTGGCTCAGAAACTTGCCTGGAATGCAGCGTTAATATTGCCATAATCTGAGTTAACAGAGGGAAAGAACAGCTGGTTGAGGACTGATTATGATCTAAAAGAGGTAAAAACCTGTGTGTTTATTTCTACTTATACTTTAAACTTTAATTCAGTTTACTTTCTTAAAGTTGTGATGCTTTAGCATGCTAGCAATGTTAGCATAGCTCACAGTGTGACAGCAGTCTATGTTAGCATGTGCTGGTGGTGTGTTTGGTGTCGTTAGCTAAGACCTGAGGTTGAAACCACCTCTGTATGAAACCGTAAACAGCTGTTGGTTTATTGAAGTTCTCATCAGACAGACGGAGCCGTGACATGTTTCTGCTGGTTTGTTTTAATCTGTCTCTTTATTCACTCTTATTTATTGGTCATTTCAAATATCCAGAGATATTTTGTATCTAAAATCAACTGTATTTTATTGTTTGTGTGTTTAATGATGTTTTAATAATGTGGAACGACCTTTTGATGACCAGTAGACCAGTGTTCTACAACAGGTTTGTGTTGGCAGAAGGCTGACTGTGTGTTACTGAACTTTTAAATGTTTTACGTTATTTGATGTAAATTAGCATTATTTGTTAAATTAACTTAATATCATGGTAATTCTGCAGAATCACCACAAAACTTAAATCTGTAGCCGGGATATTATTTGCTTAAATCCTTGAACCCAACAGAACTTTATTTGGGACAGGCCTTTAATTCCTCTCACACAGAGCTGTTGCTCAGTCCACTTGGTGTTCCAGGCTTCAGATAACATATTAATAATGAATCATTCATTTGATTGAGCTCAGAGACAGAGAGAGTTTTGACACTTGTTTTACAGCACGATGCACACCAACACAGCACCACTTTATCCTGTTAAAACAAGCCTCACAAGTTGAATGAATCTTTTTTATGAAAACCCCTTTTGATTCTTCTGATCTGAGGACCCTTACAGACTGAAGGAGTATAAACATCTTACAGGGTAATCCAGGAAGTGACACATGATTTAACTTTATAGGCCCGTTTCCACTGAAGAAATTCCTGGTACTATTTGGGGAGCAGGAACGTCCTCTCAACCGCCGTGTCTCCACTGAGAGAGCGGAGTAGGAGGAAGGTTCCTGTAAAGTTACCGGGCTCTGGATGTGACATAATCGTTGCACAACCATTTTGACCAGGGCGACGTAGGGGCTTAGGGATGCCGTTAGCTGTTAGCAGTGTCTGTAAATATTTTTTTCCAGCGGATGTCATAGTTCCCACATGATTGAGCTAACTGGAGTAGTTTCATGTCATATCCGACAACGGGAGGCTTTTGACAGATGACGTCCTGATGTTAGCTTTGCTGCTGCTGTTAGCTGTCCCTGTCAGCTGCAGCCACTGATGCTTTCTAGACATCGTGATTTCCCAAAACTGAATAAATACCACACATAGCAACACAAAACTGCTTTGCTAGCTCAATCATGTTGTAACTAAGATATCCGCTGGATTTTTTTTTTCACGGCCTGTTTATTGAGTTAATGAGTCAGTACAGACACAGCTAACGACTAACAGCTAATGGTTAGCCCAGCTAATCTACGATAACCATGTTATTAATTACAAAACGTGCACACAGGAATAGTAATGTCTGTTCAATCATTGTGTTGATAGACTCTATAAACATCAGATTAGTCTAAACGGTGATATAGTGACGTGAAAAATGTGAACTCTGCTGGTTTTCTACCTGGAAGTATTTGTAAACAACAAGGCGATTACCTCTATAGTGAACCAGTGACAGTTTAAAAATAACACCCTTCCGGGGTTCCATTCCCCTGTCAGGAGTTATTTTTTATAACTGTCACCAGCTCACTATACATTATCCCTTATGGAAGGAGCTGAGGTGGTTGCTGTGTTTCTGGCGTGTCTCTTCGTTTACATGGCGGTGGAAGCTATGAACAAGCTAACCCTCGTCTGGCATCTGCCAAGTTTTAAAAATGACGGCTGTTTTGTCGCTTTCTGTTGACATCACATCCCTGTAACCAAGCTAACAATATGTGGCACCTCCATACTGACAGAAGTTTGAATATTCATATTTGGTAGCACGAGCTAAGCAGCTAGCTAACTTTAGCTCCAGCTGGTAGCCAAAAACCCAGTTCAGCCTATATTTGAGACAGGCCTGTCTCAAATATAGGCCTTTATTTGAGACAGGCCTTTATTTGTCAAAATGTGTAGCCACACCAGGCTGGTTAAAGGGACTGGGCGTTAAACTGAGCAAGAACCCTTGACAGTTCTATATAGAACCGTTTCTTTTAAGAGTAGTTAAAGAAAAGAAACAAGCAGATAAATAAACCAGAATAAACACGTTCAACATAAAACAACAGCCATGTGTTTACATCTTACTGATATTTGATCTGTCGTCTCTTTGTTGAGACAAATACAGTTTTAAAACATGTTAATAACATGTAAGATGTGAAACAAACTGACTCCACATGTTTTTCTCTTGTCAGACGTTATTTTAAAAATAGTTTTTCCGTTAAGCAACTTCAGTCTGAGTCTATAAATATCAGGATGGAAACAGGAAGTAGCATCAGTGAGTCGTCTGTGTGACTCGTCCCCTCAGTCTGTCTCCGTCTGTCCGTCTGTCTGCAGGGACAACATGCTGCTCCTCCTTCACACCTTCACCTGCGTCTGCGTCCTCACAGGTGAGTCTGAAGCTCCTCCTCCTCTCCACCTGCTCACATGTTTCACTGCTACAACACCAGAAACACTGACGGCCGGCTGAATGTTCAAACCTGTCAGATAAATCTTCTCTTTGTCCGCCCGCTGTATCACTGACACTGGGACTAACGTTTGTTTTTCCTTTTTCAGAATAAAGTATTGATGGTTTTTAAGAAAGATGGCAACAAATTATTAAAGACAACACAGTTCATATTTCAGTTTAGAGAGATGTTCCTAATAAACTGGACACTGTCATTGTGTTTCTTTTTTTTGTTTTTGAGACTTGTAAAGAGTCTGTCGGTGCTGCTGAATGTGTGACTATATTATTTAGCTCCAGTTTAAAGAGTCTGTTTGCACATTTTTACATTTGTATGTTTCATGCGGATCATCTCAACATGTCTAAAGTGACGTAGTATCTGAGATGACTGTCACCAGGAGGTGGAGGGGATGGTGGAGGGTGTGACACCTGCCGAGCTGCAGATCACCGCTCAACACCAACTAACAGCTGAACTAGTTGTTTTCTGGTGATTTCCAGCCAAAATTGAACTATTAACCAAGTATATAAAATTAGGTTTTAAAATAATAAAAAGATGAACAGTCCTACTCTCAGACGCCGTGTCTGCTGACGGAGCTGAAATGAAGAACGAGCCTCAGACTCTTGTTAGGAGCCTCTTCAGCTGCACTCACAGTCTACAGCCCCTTAGCTCTTTAAAGGTCATTTTTACCTGTGCCATCAGTTTTTATTCATGTATTTATTAGACTACAAGAGCTCAGAGAGCCTGGTGTCACTCCAAAGTCGTTGCAATCCGGCACTTGGCACAACCAACAAAAAAAGACGTCCTTCAACATCAGCATGATATGCAGCTGGTTGCTGTTCTAGTTTAACGGTATGAAAGTTAAGGCAGTGAAAGTCTGAGGTGAATGGATCCAACAAACAAACTTTTACCAGAAGGCCGCTGTTCACTTCCTGTAAGACTGTAAAGCCAAACCCTGTTCTTTTATTCCTAAACCCAACCATGTGTGTGTTGTTGAAGGAAAAAAAACATCAGTTGGTGGTGTTGTACCAACATAGTGCTTTTATTTTGAAAGAGACTGTATCAAACTGTACATTTCCTGTGAAAACAGAAGTGTGTTTTGAAAACAGACAATGCATGTAACAGGCTGAAGTTGACACGGCGTCCCAGAACGTCAACAACCAACACACCCAGGGTACCTTGGACGCCATATGTGGACGTGGAAAGTCCATGACCAAACGTGGACATGTGACGAGGTCACAGTGAGGATGTGTTGACTCAGAGAGCTTGTGGGACGTTGCAAAGTCGCAGAGGGCCAAACAAAACAGCACTGATGCTATGTGCCTCATAAGTGTTTACACAGTGGGGGAGGGGAGATGTTCAGGTCGACTCCAGTGTGACATCGAGCAGAGTTTTAGGTGCCGAAAAGGTCCTGGACATAGAACTGATGAAAAACAGTTTGACTCCACACTTCAGAGTCTGTTCACATGATTTCAAACAGTATTCAACAGGGTGAATGTGTTGAGAAAGAAATCACTAATTTAACTTTACCCGGACTTTAACGAGGCCAATGTGAATCTTCAGCAACAACATCGTTTAAATAAAAAAAAACTGGTTACTGATCTCAGATCTGTGGAGGATCATGTTGAGGAAACAGGTGAACACATGTGGAGTTTAGTCTTTCCCCCTGCTGTCAGTCTTAGCTGGAGTCACCACATCCTGGACCTGCTGCATCTGTCCTGAAGCATCTGGAGACAGACAGATAATGGCTACACGTGATGTGTCATACACGATGTCTGTCTGAGGCTCGATATCTCCCTGATGGATCTTTGATTGTGAAAGTCTCCCCTCACTCTGACACTGACGATGGAGGTTTTTCTCATTCACTTCAATACAGATTTGATCACAGCAGCCTCTGGTGGACGTCAGAGGAACAAACACTGTTCACACCTCACTGATTGAAGTCCACCAGCAGCTCTGGTCTCATAAGTCTAACAGATTATTTTGTGCATCTGTGTTGTGTCAACAGCTGGAGTGTCGGCGGTCACCACGGAGACGGTGGTGGGCGTGGCTGGCAGGAGGGTGACGCTGCCCTGTGGCTTGGAGGCGGTCGGTCAGAAAGGAGTGGAGGTGTGCTGGGGGAGAGGAGAGCCGTCGCTCTTCACCTGCCACAACACCGTCATCAACACCGCTGGAGACCAGGTCCTATACAGGAAGTCATACAGGTATGGCGTCACAGGTACAGGTTGTCAAACAGCTGCTGTTAACAGTGTACTCATGGATATACAGACAACTGTCACGCTCCATCTCCTTCACTGTTCAAATCACACATCATGATGTGTTCTGCAGGTACTCTTCCTCCTCCTCCTCCTCCTCCTCCTCTCTGACCATCATCAACTCTCGACCGTCAGACTCTGGTTTCTATCACTGCAGAGTTCAGCTGCCCGGACTGTTCAACGACCAGACGTCCACCGTCCACCTCATCATCATCAACCGTACGTTCACTGCCTTCATCCCTCAGGCACAAACTACCTTCATCTTCACGATGAGCTGAAACACTTTTCTGTCGCCTGCAGCTCGCTCTGTGGTCTCTGACTCCTCGGACGGCGGGGATACTGTGACCCTGAACGCACCACACACAGCAGGTGACTCTAAAATGTCCTTCGTATCAATAAATAAATAAATACAGGACTAAATAAAGAAATATGGAAATAAATAAATACATTAAGACAGTATGAAAAAATATAGTAATAAATAAGTACAAAAAAACAAATAAATGATTAATTGTATAAATAAATAAATTCATAAATAAATAAATACATAAAGAAATACATTTGAAAAACAATACAGGAATAACAAATATAAATATAGATAAATAAATGTATAAATAACTTTAGAATAAATAAATAATAAATAAATATGTGTTAAAAGTAATATAGAATTAATACATTTTAAAAAATGAGTGCAAATGTTGAAATGAATGTGGAATTAAATAGATAAATGTGTAAATAAATAAAAGTTTATAATTTTCAGGACACAACAGGACAGGACCAAAATATCTTACATTTATTTCTACATTCTGTTAACCTATATTTATTTATTTATGCATTTACTTATGCTTTTTATAATGCATTTATTTATTTGTGTTCCTGTACATATACATAAATATATATATGTGTGTGTGTATATATACAGTATATATCTATATATATATCTATATATATAGTTATTTATTCATTTATGTATTTATATATTTTTATATCTATCGATGTTTTTATATTTAGCCTTTTTATTCCTTTTTTATTTATACATTTAATTTTTTTGTATTTATTTATTTACTTTAGTTGATATTTTATTCAACGTCTGTCCTTCATATCTTGTCTGACTGGCAGGTTATGACACAAGAGATGTGACCGAGGTGACAGGAAGTGATGTCACAGGGGAAGACACCACAGGGCCAATGGTGGCGCTGGTTCAGGTAACAAAGATAATAACCTTTGGGTAAACAGTTTTGTTTATCGGCAGGTGGAAATCAAACTGATGACGTACAGACATAAATATAAACACAGATATAAACACATGAGACTGATGTTCGTCATTATTTTAATGTTCTCACTCACATGAACACATTAATTAAACCTCTGACGGACTTTGAAACTTGTGATCGGACATTTTTTAATTCTTGCCATTGAGTCGTGGTTACCGTGGCAACACAGATGAGTAAACATGTCCTCACTCCTGTTTGTTTGTTTGTTTGTTTGTTGACAGTTGTCTGTGCAGCAGCAGGGAAACAGTCTGCAGAGCTTCATCGGAAACACAGTGAGAGTCTCCTTCATCATCTTCATCCCCGCACTGCTGCTGACCGCTTCCTACAGTCAGTACACACACAGACACACACACACACACACACACACACACACCTGGATGTTGGTAACCATAGCAACAGTAAGGTAACAGATACTGAGATGATAACAGGTGATTTGTTTCATGTTTGCAGAAGTTCGGAGGTCTGAGACCGTCAGGAGACTGGACCAATCAGAGGAGGAGCAGGAAGAGGCAGGAAGCTCTGTGTAGAGACGGACAGGAGGCTGGACCAATCAGAGGAGGAGCAGGAAGAGGCAGGAAGCTCTGTGTAGAGACGGACAGGAGGCTGGACCAATCAGAGGAGGAGGCGGCGGGCAGCTCTGTGTGTTACAAGTTTTCTCTTCTCTTTTCTACTTTATATTCTCCTTCACTACATCTCAGAGGGAACACTGGCCTTTCCGCTGCACTACATGTATCTGATAACATCTGATAACTTTAGTTCTTTACATAAAAACATTTTACATTAACACATTTGACGACTGTATGAAATAAACCATGTTTGTGATGTGTGACCATGAGGTGTTGTCTGTTCTGCAGGGCTCGTTCAAGAGCACAACAAGAAAGACAATCCACACAGCATCCATTTAAACATTGCGCACTGGCAGGCATACACACAGATTCATAAATCACAGTGTTTTCGGTGCACGTACATTTATACAAACACAAACATTGAGTGTTGATTCTTCACAGAGTCTAATTATTGAGGCCCCTGAGGTCTCATTTACAGCACCAAAGATATGTACTAAACATGTACGTGAGGACAAAAGCTCAAATGGCATGGTATTTTTATTTATGTGTGTATTCTTTCTAGTTGTGCACTCTCAACTATGTGGCTCACATAGTCACTTTCTTTCTTGTACAACACACTTGTGAAGCACAGTGTGACATATGTCTGTGAAAAGTATAAACACATTTTACTCACTTTACTTTAAAATCTAAATCTGAGCAGCATCTTTCCACAGTGTGTCTAAAAGTACAGGACCAAAATACATGGGAGCACATATCAGCTAACTTAGCTAACGTGCTAGCTATGCTAGCTAATGCTGGCAGCCAGAAACAAACATCTATCCTTAATTAATTCGGACCGAATGCAATGATTGGTTGAGAGTCCTGTCTGTCTGTCTGTCTGTCTTCCCCACATGGAGGCCTCCGACTGGACTGACGTAACCGCCTGAGTAACATCTCTCTCAACATCGGCTCTGATTTTTAGCGATGGCGAAGACTGACGCAGCTTCATCCTGAGCTAAAAAGGGACGAGATGGTCGCAGAGTTTCTCCTGGACAGGTATTTTAAGTTTGTCTCTAATGTAACATAGGCTATAATGTTATATATGACAACACAGCATCCAGTAGCTAATGGCTAACGTTAGCCTACTGTAGCGTAGCCTCTGAAACATTAACATTATCTTACTTGTGCGTTTCCACTCACTAGTAACGTTAACTCTACTA
Source organism: Cromileptes altivelis (assembly GCA_013133815.1). Taxonomy (NCBI): domain Eukaryota; kingdom Metazoa; phylum Chordata; class Actinopteri; order Perciformes; family Serranidae; genus Cromileptes; species Cromileptes altivelis. The sequence continues at coordinate 41,543,179 of CM023143.1, forward strand.
TCTAACATTAGCACTGTAACCTTATTCTAAAACTCATCAGTCATCACTGACTCCGGCTGAGCAGGTTGTGTTTGACTGTTTTAGCTCTCCTCTTCTGTGTATCTAACGTTACCATGCCAACGCCTATGTCTATCATAGACGTAATGGAGGAGGGAGGTGGAGTTGCGGATGTTGAAATTTTTTCTAAGTGCCGTGTGAAATGCAAGAAAGGTACATGTTTTTTTTTTTTTTTAGTTCTTTAAGTTATTGTATTCAGTTATAATTGAGAAGTTGATAGCAGATGCTAGCTAGCCTTAGCATAGCTAGTTAGTTGAAATGTTAGCTGTTGTCTCAAACCAAACACAGCCGTTGTGCACTCACCGGAAATGACGACTGCAAATTAGCTAGTTAGCAAACTAGCATTAGCATTTGTTATCATTTGCGGTACCAAATCATTACAGACTGCTGAATGAACCCAGTGAACCCACTGCTGGCTTATACCTGACAACAGTATAGTGGTGCTTGGTGCAAAACACATGTATTAGTACAATGCAGTGACATTTACGGTCGCACAGTCCTCGGCCACCATTTCCAGTTTGAAAAGTGGTCCCTCCCCTTCCGCTATGTAGCCAAGATGGCGACCATTGAGGGCGAGAAGTGTCCATAGTTCCACACTCAACTTTTTGACCGTTTTGAGTGCACCATCCAGGTACTCACAGTGCACTGCATTTTTTATACTTCTCAGTGTGAACGCACTGATGCACTCAAAATACGAAGTGTAAGTACAGAAGTACACGATTTGAGACGCAGCAGTTGACTCCTCCCACCACTGTGAGGTGATTGGCTGAATTAAACAGAAATGTTTTTGACTGACAGGAGATTGTGAGTCTCTCATTGGCCACATTAAAAAGTGATTGACAGATACCCCGCCCTCTCGAGCCCGCGCATGCGCACATGTTAAACAGTGATGGTGTGTTAATGATGGTGACTGTTGTTGGGCTCGAACCCACCGCTGAAGGGTTTTGACCCTGGTGACCTGAAGGTCACCTTCATGGACGGACTGTGGATGTTAACAGCTGGTCGTTGACATGTCTTGGTACGTGTTTGTGTTTGTGAACATGCTAGAGTTTATCTTCAGGCTGTGGTTTGATGATGATGATCTGCTGTGTGACTTATTGTGTGTGTCTGCTTCACGTGTATTTCTGCAGGGAGTCTATGTTGAGTTATTTTAGAGAATAAATCACACCGTGGTCTGAGCTGCTGAAACTTTACATCATACTGTTCTCACACTTTAACACGTATTGTGTTCCTGTCCTGCTGTGACACACACTGATCTGCACAACCTGTCCTGTGACAGCAGCTTGATAAGAACTGTAAATTACTGCACAACAACCTTTGTGTAAATGTTGCTTTGGCAGGTTATAGATTAATTAATATCACAGTGATCATGCTGCTGGTGTTTTGTTGCAGTTCCGCTCAGTGACCAGCTGGGGGCGACACTGACCGCAGAATAACTGCTCTGAAGCATCATGGCGCCGTGTCACACTGATCAGGGATCAATACTGTATGATTACAATATCTGTGGAGGCCAAACAATCACGTAAGTATCAATAAAAAATGGATAGATAGATAGATAGATAGATAAATAAATAAAGGAATAAATAAATCAATACAAAAATAAATAATAGAATAAATGAAAAATAATAAATGTCTCAATGAATACAGGAATAAATTAATAAAAGAATCAAAATAACTGTTAAATAAATGTATTAATTAATATGGAAATAAATAAAACATTAAATGTTACATAAATAAATGTATTAATAAATACTACAGGAACTACTCATGGAAAAGGTTTGAAATGTCCATATTGAAATATGTGGGAACCCTGCAGCTTGTAGTTTGACCAGCAGGGGGCGTCCTCCTCTGTCTGTAGTCTGTTACTGTAACGCTTCTTTACTTTGCAGGAAAACTTTCACTAAATATTTGTCTCTTTAATATGTGTCTCATTTGATTATGACAGTAAATTATGAAACAAAATACATAAAACACTGTGTGTGACATTTTAAATCTTCATTAGTCAAATCTAATGTAACTTCCACTCTTTAAGGACGATTTGGCTGATGGCCTCAGTTTTAGTGTTAAATTCATATTTTCTTCACCCCAACATCCTGACGTGTGACCGTCACAACCTCCGGCTCACATACAGACAAAATGGCTGCCATGACACCTGAAACATAAAGTTATTAACCAAACATGTAAACAGTTCGCTGACAGCGTTTGTTACTCAGTGAGGAACCCTCAAAATAAAACTCTAATGACAATAATAATAATAATAATAATAATATTACGTCTCCAGCAGAAGCGTGATGGAAACATGTCCAGCACTAAACTGTGTCTGATAAATGCAGGGTTAAAACAGACAGTGATGTGTGTTTAACCAGTGTGAATGTGACATGTGATAATCAGGCACAGTGGGATGTTATCTTTAAAATCAAATCTACGTATGATCCCTACACTGACTTACTTATTTAAACATGTTGTTAGAGGCCTGAAGAAGTCAAGTGTCTGAAATAAAGAGGCTGCAGCATGTTGGCTTCTCTGTGAGGCTGCACTGAGACACAGCGCTGCTCTGAGCTGAACACAAACGTCACATCAGTGACACTAACGTGCTGATATTTAACAGGTCGCATCATCACTGATGTCATTTAACATCTTAGCATGCAAAGGACTTCTGGTTATGGCGGCGTGCTGATCACACCTGATCTGTTGCTACATCTAAAATTAACTTTTCGAAGGACCTCATTCTGCATAAAAAGTGTCATGAATGGTGTGTCGACGTGCTGCAGGTGAACGTGCTGCAGGTGAATGTGCTGAAGAACGGAAACAAGGACAAAAATAAGACTAGCTAGCTAGCTAGCGCTAGCTAATGTCTGTGGAGAACTGTTTTGCCTCCAGCTAAGCCCCACCCACCAACAAACATGTCACACTGTTCACTAACAGTAAAGGGTCTGTAGGTCAAAACTGATTTTCAGCTTATTGCATTCTGTTTTTATTTAGTTTTCCACAACATCCCTTCTGTTGGAATCAGGGTCGTAATCATTTGGACCATTTTTTCAGTTGTAACAAGCAAACTGTTCATCTGGCATTCACACTTTAAATCATGATTGATTTAATTTTATTGATGATGATTTTATTGAATTAAAAACTGAACTTAAACAGCAAATGATGATAATTGTGGGAATTTACACCTGAAAAAAAATACATAAAATAAAGGACAAGAATGTCATGAACATGACATGCTTGTAAAAGTCAGTTGCGTTTCTCTGGCAGATGAAAATGTTACACAGACTGAGTCCAGTAACAAAGGAGAAAGATTAAGTAAATAATAAATACAATCAACCACATGAAACCACAGTTAACAGCTAAACAACCAAAGTTCTCCCAGAGAGCAGGAGGAGGGAGGTGAAGCAGGAGAAAATCTGAAAGCTTAAATAAATACGTCAGAAGGTTTTACAGATGAAATGAGTTGGGACGAGAGCGCAGCTGCATAGGGAGAAAATGTTCTCCTGGTTTCTGTCTGAAATGCAATGACATCAATAATTCAAGTGTTTGCCTCCTGAATAAACAATAAATCCGGCTAAAAACATGAAAGTGAAGTCATTACAGAAACAATAGAGGAGCCAATTTGTTTCTTGCTCAAGCTCTTGCTTCAGTCTGAGGTGAACCCTAAAACATCAGCCCCATCGATACGACAAACTTTTCTGAGAATTATCTGTAAAAATCACTGAGTCTACGGCCGAGCTCTGAGCTCGTGGCTCTGTAAGGCAAAACCAGCGGGGGGTGGGGGGGTGGGTGTCTTATATTAACATCTGCCCTCCACTGTGTCGTCCAGGCTCATTGTATTTGTTAGCATGCTAATGAGCTAGCTCACATGTGATGATGTTAATAACAAAATGCATGTTTGACTTCACGCTCAGTGAAGAACCATCTCATGGGATAAAAGCAGGATTCGTGCCATGCGGATCGTTTCTCTGTTCATCAGAGACGTAAAGTGTTTCTCCTGTTGCTACTCTGGAGAAACTCTAACAGGTGATAATCATGCGTCTGTAATAATAGAATAAAGTCATAATACTCTGGAGGCCGTTCTCTCTGTGACGATACTAAAAATACAGCAGTGACGCAGACGTGTCAACAGACTGGAATTTTACTTCCTGGAACAGTTTTTCAGACGCTACAGGCTGATTAATGCTCTCTGTACGCATGGAAATAGATTTGTCTGTCTGCCTTCATACCGCCACACATCAATCATAAGAGGGCGGAGTCAAGGTGACGGTGGAGGAGGTTGGAATATTGTACCTTTTAACGGAGGCAGAGTTGTAGACAGCAGCGCTCTGTGCAGCCATTAAATACACTGCAACACGTGGACGTTCACTTGGACTGAATAATGAACTGATTAGAATCAGGTGGTCAGAGGTCAAAGGTCAGTGTGACCTCACAAAATATGTTTCTGTCCAGAACTTATGAATTCATGAACTAATTATGACCAATCTTCACACAAATGTCTAACAGGATAAAATGATGAAGGTCAAAAGGTCAAAGGTCAGCTTGACTGTGACATTATCATGTGAGACATTTGGTCAGACACTCAATCTGTGACTGATCTTCTCCAGTTCTTGAAGTTGAATATTTGTAGAAATAAAACTCAGCTCTGCTTCACACGGCTGCGTCACAGAAGAGCATTAAAGACTGTCCTCCAGGTGTTTTTATTATTTTAATATTTACACTATCTAAGAATTATAAAAAGACAGCTGGGGACAGATTGTTACAGGGTCGACTGTGTGGGTACAAAACATCTGTTAGTTTAACTTTACTGGACTGTTGGTTACGGTTACAATAAGAGGAGAAGTCTGCAGGCAGTATGTTGTTAGATAAATAGATTCAGTGAGGTGTGTGTGTGTGTGTGTGTGTGTGTGTGTGTGAGACATTCATCAGCTCTCTGACCACTCGACTGACTCCACAGGTTTCTAAAGGTGCAGTCCGTCTTTCTTTCATGAAATGAAACTGTTAGAATAATCTGTGCTTAAACATAACGGCAAATTAATTTTCTGCTGTCGATTTAACACCACTCTGAAATGTGTCAGAGTGTTACAGTGTTTAGTTTTCCATCGCGCCCATGTGGTCATTTCCTAACTGGGTCCGTCCCTCCCCTTAGTCGTGCAAACTAGTTTGTTAATTACGTCCGACTAGAGTTTGAATCTGATGTTTTTGAAAAACGCCAGGCAAGAAAAAAAAAATTGAGATGTTTTGGAAAATTTGTCCATAAAAATGTGCTGGAACCTGTAAAGATCTTTGTCTGCAAGAAAACAATTTCAAGACTTTTTAATACTGTCAAAAGACAAACGGAAACCGTCACTTTCTGAGACCTCGTCTCCACCAAAGAGTTTTTTCCTGCAGTAAACACCAGGCGCTCCTCAGGAAACACACAGCTGGGAGAGTTTGAGAGCGCTTTGGAGGCGCAGCGTTTTTGTCAGCTGAGGCGCTTTGGTTGCATCTAGCTGCGATGCTACAGTATATCCGCCAAAGGAAACACGTTGGTAAGATGTAGAGCACTCGTTCTGGATGAGCGGAGGCTGAATCATGCAGGCAGAGAGGACGGACCGGCCCGTCTGCGTGAGATCATGAGAGGAGATTTAGTCTTGCCATTTTTTTTCGACCTGACGTGTGTTTTTTAGCAACCAGTCTTCCACACTGCCTGCACGAGCAGTGCACGTGCGTCATGGAAACTCTTGTTTATTTTTTTTCGCCAGTGTGAACAGGTGAACAGAGCAGCCACACTGCCCACGTGAGCAGCACCACTCAGGCGCAGAACATCTCGCATATTTTTCTCTTCATGATGCAGTTTTCAGCAAAAACAGATTTTGAAAATGTTTTTTTCATACTGACATGATTCCACCTGTCACTACAGTTTCGAGTCTTTATCTGTCACAGACATGAAAAACAAATATTTCTTTTTAACTCATCACTTCCTGTTTACAAAATAAAATCCTCTTCTGTGGGCAGAATCCCTTCATCTGTTCACACGAGGCTTTTTATTGAGAAACATTTGCAGGGCTGTGGTGTAGACGATGCAGTGGTTCCATAAATGAGCCCAGTATCAGCTTTTAATTGTGGAAACACATAAGTTATGTTGTGTTCGCTCCACCACAGCGAGTCAGACGGTGGATAGCAGACTTGGTGATTTACAGTGACGCTTGGTGCACTGAGTCATGTTCCTTCTTTACCTCCGTCACTGTGATCAGTCTGTGTTCAACAGGCCGCCTCTTCATTTAGAATATTTTCAAGTTATTTAATTGACAGTGTTTTATTGCCGTTTAAATCAAGGCTGTTATACAGATATTTAAAACAAACAGTATGTGGCCAGAATTCTGGAACACTGACGGCCATATTGGCCATTAAGTAAAGGTCTAGCATAAACCCTGCGCCCAGCGCCTCATCAAGCTGAAATACGCTGACCCCAGGAAAAAGGCTTTGGTGGACACAGCCCCTCAGGCGGGTCGTTCAGGTACAAACAGCAAGCTGGAGTTTTAAGACTGATCCACTCTGGAAAACATTTTGTGAGAGAAGAGAGGAGAAGATGCATTTTTAAATTTCACCAGCTTAATGTGGGCGTACTCTCACGGTGACTCACGGCTCCTTTGTGTGGCGTGGAGCGCGGACACTACTTTACCACAGAAAGTAAAGTCTGAGAACAAATACAATCACATTTGAGGAAACTGCTGACTGTGAGCCAAAACATCCCGCTGCTCCAACAAGTCTATTTCAAGCTCTGAAAATAGAGCTGTAAAAAGAAATCTCCAAACTAAAACCCAAGCCAGAATGTCTTATTCACACTCATACATGCCGTAGATTTGTACCTCTGTAAGTGAGCTGAATAACAGCACTGAATCAGACTGGTCCTCAGTATTATGGGATGTCAGTGGAGCAGTTATTGGCACTGCAAAAATGGATCTAGACTCTAACACCAAACAGAAATAAAACTTCCCCACAGCTCCTCTCAGGACCGTCAAGCTCAACGTGAAACAGTCAAAAGGAAAGTATCGTGTGTGATTTGGTTTCAAAGAGGGAAGGGACGGAGTGAGCGCAGCGCTTCACAGCAGAGTACGTGACAGTATTTACACAGAAGATGACGCCCTCTCTGACTGAACACGTCTGTGTGGTTGATTTTGTTAGTTAATGATGTCTATTTGGCCAGTTCTCACATCTTCAGTGGGTCAGTTTGACAACTTTATTTAAAGATTAAAGGACCATACCGCTGTTTCTACATGTTTCAGTCCAACAAACCACAAAGTGTCTACGTCATATTTCTGATGTTCAGGATCCAAAGCATGCTGCATGATTTAGACTTGAAACTTGACTGAGATGCATTGCAGAGAAAGTTTGGTTTATTTTATCACAACAAGACACTAAAGTCCAGTTCAGACCAAAAATTCACGACGAGACGAGTTGAAACAAACAACTACTGTTGACACTCCTTTCTGTAACGCTGTAAAAATCTGGCGGTTTGCACAGAAGTGACCACCAAGTGACGGCGTATCATCTCTAGTCAACGACTCTCTGTACTTCTGATCTGTAACGTCGACAGGAAGTGACCACCGTGAGACGGCGTATCATCTCTAGTCAACGACTCTCTGTACTTCTGATCTGTAACGTCGACAGGAAGTGACCACCGTGAGACGGCGTATCATCTCTAGTCAGCAACTCTCTGTGCTTCTGATCTGTAAGGTTGACAGGGGTGTCATGGCGAAGACAGCAAGCAGCAAAGAGTAATGATAGTCAGCAGAGTTTAGCTCAGGGCTGCTGTTCGACCTCATGAGACGGCCATGTTTATTGTTCAGTGGTGATGACTGCAATAAAGCCATTGTTAGAGAGCGGCACCTGAACGCCTCGCCATCCTTCCCTCTGCATTGCACTTCCTGTTTTGGTTCAGCATGCTGCTTGTCTGATCCAGGGAGCACCTCCAGAGCGGAGTCCTCAGCACCAAATAGAACTGTTTTTAAATTTGTCGTTTGTCGTTTGTGGTTCAAATCACGACGTGTGTTCCTGACTGAAATGTTAGTAATTACTTACACTACTCATTACTGGGAAAAGTGCTGTTATTACTGTAAGGTGTTATTGCCAAACACTGGCAGGTGATGTGAGGTGACGCAGCAGGAGGCCTTTGACACCGCTGGTTCTCTGAGGTGTGTTTGGTGTGTCTGGGCCTTTGTTTGTTGAACTGTTATATACATTTCCCTTTCAGTGTCGACAGTGGGTGAGAGCTGATGTTTGTTTGAAAGACGTTTAAGGCAGACAGAACGCTTTGGAAAAAGACTTGGCTGACGTTTGTCTGAAACGTGCTTGTGATTTATAAGTTAAGTTGAGATAAGCTGGATAAGCGTGGTCCTTTAAGGGTTGTTACGGGGGACGAACGTTATCAGTGGAACGTCCTCTGAAGGATATCTGTATGTGTGAATGACAGGCACATCTATCAGCTGATTGGACTCCTCTGTGTGTGTGTGTGTGTGTGTGTGTGTGTGTGAGGTGTTTACAGCCTACAGTAACAACATGTCATATTTATAGTGAGTGGCACAGCATTCCTTTAGTTTCGGCAGTGAGGATAAGGTGTTCATGCGTCTGTCCTCGTGTTCACGTGTCGTCATGCAGCTTTCTGCTCCTCATCGTGTGTGTGTGTGTGTGTGTGTGTGTGTGTGTGGATGTGCTTCACTGCTCCGCAGCCTGGGTGCAGTTCAGCTTCCTGAACCCCGGCAGTGTGACGCGCCCGTGGGAGTAGATGTCGCGGTCGGAGCCCTGGTTCATCCTCTTGACCAGGTTCTTCTCGTACAGCAGAGGGTGGTAGGCGCCAAGCGTGCAGGCGGCGTCGTAGAAGCGCTGGTAGTAATGGCAGAGCTCCGTCTTCCTTCGTGACGGCAGGAACTCATAGACGTGCACGAGCTCGCACAGCGACATCATCAGGACGGTGCCTGGTGGAACATAAAGGAGAGAAGAACGTGATCATATTTTTTCTTAAAGAGCAGTTTTTGTTAAGTAACTGTATCATCTTCTCTACTGTACTCTACCGTGTTTCTTTATTGTACTTTACTGTGTTTCTTTATTGTACTTTACTGTTTCTTTAGTGTACTTTACTGTGTTTCTTTATTGTACTTCACTGTGTTTCTTTATTGTATTTTACTGTGTTTCTTTATTGTACTTTACTGTTTCTTTAGTGTACTTTACTGTGTTTCTTTATTGTACTTTACTGTTTCTTTAGTGTACTTTACTGTGTTTCTTTATTGTACTTCACTGTGTTTCTTTATTGTACTTCACTGTGTTTCTTTATTGTACTTCACTGTGTTTCTTTATTGTACTTAACTGTGTTTCTTTAGTGTACTTTACTGTTTCTTTAGTGTACTTCACTGTGTTTCTTTATTGTATTTTACTGTGTTTCTTTAGTGTACTTTACTATGTTTCTTTAGTGTGCTTTACTGTGTTTCTTTATTGTACTTCACTGTGTTTCTTTATTGTACTTTACTGTGTTTCTTTATTGTATTTGACCATGTTTCTTTATTGTATTTTACTGTGTTTCTTTATTGTATTTTACTGTGTTTCTTTATTGTACTTCAGTGTTTCTATATTGTATTTTACTGTGTTTCTTTATTGTACTTTACTGTGTTTCTTTATTGTATTTTACTGTGTTTCTTTATTGTACTTTACTATGTTTCTTTAGTGTACTTTACTATGTTTCTTTAGTGTACTTTACTGTGTTTCTTTATTGTATTTGACCATGTTCCTTTATTGAAATGTACCTTGTTTATTCATTGTACTTTACTGTGTTTCTTTATTGTACTTCAGTGTTTCTTTATTGTATTTTACTGTGTTTCTTTATTGTACTTCACTGTTTCTTTATTGTACTTTACTGTGTTTCTTTATTGTATTTTACTGTGTTTCTTTATTGGACTTTACTATGTTTCTTTAGTGTACTTTACTGTGTTTCTTTATTGTATTTGACCATGTTCCTTTATTGAATTTTACCTTGTTTATTCATTGTACTTTACTGTGTTTCTTTATTGTATTTTACCTTGTTTATTCATTGTACTTTACTGTGTTTCTTTAGTGTATTTTACTGTTTCTTTATTGCATTTGACCATGTTTCTTTATTGTATTTTACCTTCTTTATTCATTGTACTTTACTGTGTTTCTTTATTGTATTTTACCTTCTTTATTAATTGTACTTTACTGTGTTTCTTTATTGTACATTACTGTGTTTCTTTATTGTATTTTACCTTGTTTATTCATTGTATTTTACTGTTTCTTTATTGTACTTTACTGTGTTTCTTTATTGTACTTTACCTTGTTTATTCATTGTATTTTACTTTGTTTCTTTATTGTACGTTACTGTGTTTCTTTATTATACTTTACTGTCCATGTAAATCATATTTTAGTGCCTGTTTTTAACTGTATTCCACTGCGTGTCTCTACCATCGTCCCACGTGTGTCTTTAGGGACCATCCCAATACCCCCCTTTAGCCCTACCCCTTGGCCCTAGGGGTAAGGGGTAGCACCTTAGTGCCATCCTTTACTGTTGCAGCTCTAATTTTTTTTTTTTTTTTTTGTAATATACTTTATTAATCCCCCTGAGGGGAAATTCAATTTTTCACTCTGTTGTCAATTACATACAGGTCCGAACACACACATGCACAAACTGGACCTATACATGCACTAAGTGGAGAGATGTCAGAGTGGGCTGCCCATGACAGCCGCTCTGAGTGCCTTGCTCAGGGGCACCTCAGCAGTGCCCAGGAGGTGAACTGGCACCTCTCCAGCCACCAGTCCACGCTCCATATTTTTGTCCAGACAGGGACTTGATCAGGCGACCCTCCGGTTCCCAACCCAAGTCCCTATGGACTGAGCTACTGCCGCCCTCTACAGTGCCACATATAAGAGTAAAAGTTAGAGGGGATGAACTCAGGTGTTCTGACACCTGGGTTTGTGAAGTACACAGATTCACTAAACTCAGATGGGAACAAATCTGTAATCTCTCCTCCGTCATTAGAGTTAGACTGTCACAAAGTTTTAATACGAGCGTTGCTGTGTCACATACCCAGCAGGCCAGAGGAGGGCGGGTTCTTTTGGATGGGCTCGGCCATGTTGTCTTGTATTCGTTGCCAGACCTGCCACTCAAAGCGAGGATGCAGGATGTAGAAGGGCTGCAGAGGATGAAGCCTCCTGTATCTCTGGTACTGGGTGAAGATGGGGTAGTCTGTCCTGTTGTACCACTGCGGGGGGGTAACATATGTTAGGGCTTCTTTAAAACATCGTCCTGTACTGTAGGTTTCTATTCTGGAGCTCCTGATAATAAACACAAACTGTGAGTGAAGAGTGTGAGCGAGTTGAAGGAGGAGACAAAGGGGGAGGCATGAGGTGACTTTCATGTTCTGCCAACATTGTGTGAAAGCAATGGAAAATACAGAGCATGGTTTAGAAACAGTTATTAAAAGTTCGACCCTCTGGCTTTTATGTAAACGTCACCTGAGTGAGGTCAGCAGAGAAGGGGGCAGGGTCCCAGGCCACCAGGGCACCTGAGCTGTACAGAGAGCTGGACAGGAAGCGATGGTCATCAGACGCCATCACCTACAACACAAGTAAACAAATGCATTATATCTATCTGTAGCACACGCTGACTCGGACACTGATCTTAATACATGATCTTTAATAATCCCACTGTTTATTAAGAGACACAACGTCGGCTCATTTAAAACCTCTCACACGATCAAACCATTTACAGACGTGACGTTAAGGTCATTTTAACTAATTATTATTAGCTGTAGAAAGATTTGTGATGTAAATGTTTCCACAGTAAGAAGCTTCTGAAGTCTTAAAACCTGAACTGTTGTGTTGTGTTCACACCGGGCGCCAATAAAGAAAAACATGTGACTTGATGTAATGACGTCATTAGACGTGAATTCCCAGCGGGCAACGCAATGGATGTGACGCAAAATATGCAAATTAAGGAGCGAGTAGTGCGATTTCACATCATGTGAGATCTGAACTAGTGACCAATATGCATCGCAATAGTCAATCAGCATTGAGATCCTGCGGGGACGTCTGACACCAAGGACGCATTGGTGGAAGTTCATTTATTGATTCAGCGATTGCACAAGTGTACAACATGAGTCAGCACAGAAGTTCAAACTCAGAATTTTCAGTTCAGTTTTTGAAAACCACGACATTTTAAAATGAGTTAGGAATAAAACATATTCATCATTCAGTTGTATTTTTGCTCTGGTATTAAACCTTCTTTGTCCTCTGATGTAAGAGTCAGATATATTCCTGTGTTTAAAGACACAAACACATGAGGACTGTCTTCGTGTCAGTCGCTGTATGTATCCTTCAGCAGGTCAGCATGTGTACCTGGGAGTTGATGAGGCGGATTGTGGTTTTAGAACCGACATCCTTCTCGTAGCCAGTGGTTGGCGCAGCGTTGAAGCGCAGCACGGCATCATGAGAATCTGTGATTTAATTATAACATTTTAAGAAGTGAAACATCGATGATGTCACACATTGTTTCCTCCTCTGTAAATAAGTTGGACACAAAAGTAGAAACAGTTGATGAAGGAGTTCACACGTTTGTGTTTAGCATCTAAAACAAAACAGACTTATATCAAACATGATGATTAAACATCTCTCACCTATCTCTTTGCCAAGTCCGGAGTAGCGTAGCGACCCCGCTGACGACACCACAGCACAGCTCCTGTACGGCCCGAGGTCAGAGGTCAGCTGCTGCGGTGGCAGCTGTGCAGCCCAGGGCACTGACGAGAAGGGCTGGAGGTCAGAGGTCAAAGTCGTGACCTCTACCTTGTCCTTCATCTGGCAGAGAAGCTCAGGGCCACTCAGCTTGGGCCTGCTGGACACACCGCCGGGGCCGGAGAACTGCACTCCGTACTTATTCATCGCCTGACGAGCGTGGTTATAATATTTAGAGTCAGGCTGAATTTTATGATTTAAAATCAAACACATTTTATTCTCAGACTTTAGACTTTTATCTCCACCGAACACCAAACTAACCTGATAATTCTGCACCACCTTCCTCAGCCTGCTTCCCAGCATGCTACTGGACATCTCGTCATCCCACACCTCTCCCAGGAGACCGTGAGGTCCGAAGAATTCCGCGTCCCCCACTCTGCCACTCAGCTCCCCCCTCCGCCGGCCTCCAAACAAGGTCTCGAGGGCACGCGTGAAAGGGCGCGGCAGCAGCCGAGTGAAAAACCCAGAAGGCTCCCGCTCTCTCGGCTTCCGCTTTGATGATTCCTCAGCATCATGGGTGCGGTTCGGGGAGGAGAGGACGGGGATCGGACGGTGAGGGTCGCCTGGGACGACACCTGGGAGCTTCTGAGGGTCGATGTACATGGGCTTGGCGCCGCCTCGCAGCACCTGTGGGAGGCAGAGGGACGAAGATGACGAGTCAGGTAGGTCAAACATCCAGGGCTGGTACAGTGCTGCAGGGAGTATGTCTTGTAGGCCAACCTAGAAGTCAGCGCTGCCTTCGTTTCTCAAAAAAAAGCTGACGGGATTTTTACACTGGATTTTTAGATTACTGCAAAAAAAACCTCTGTGGCAACAAAATCTATGATAATTTAAGGAACTTTAATCTTCATTAATTACCACCACTTTTATTATTTCTGAAGCGTAAATTCAGTCGCCAGACATAAAAAGCTAACGGCTATAAACAAACCAGAGTCCTGTCGGGGTCAGTGTTTGAAAACCTGTCACGTCAGGGGGCATTAATTAAAGTCACACACTGTAAACATCTTTTTCTTATAATTTCTTACTGTCCTTTTAAACTCACACTCTTAACTGGACTAAAATTATCAGTGACACATTTTTAGTCTGACTTTTAGAACCAGAACAAAAAACATTTTCTTTTCTAACTCAGTAAATCACTTTGGGTCACATGATGCAGCTAACACCCACCTTAATGACAGAGTGTGCACGAGGCTGAGCCCGTGTCCGAGCCCGGACTCCGAAGATGGCATCAGTGACGGGCACGCTGTTTTCAGCGCAGATGGCGTAGAGCAGAGCCATGGAGATGCAGAAGAAGGCCATGCAGAGAGCTCCACGGCGAGCCCGACGCCTCAGACGCCACAGCAGACTGACTCGGTCCATCGCCGCCCCGGGGATCTGCAGAGGACATTCACACTTTACTGTCCGTTAAGTCCGTCCAACCCTCTGAAATGTTCCCTACAAATAAAATCAGGATTCAGGAAACAGTTTCAACAGCTGAGCTGCAGCTGATGAAACAACTCCCAGGGTTTAAAGTTCTGATCGAAGTAGCTGAGTCAGTGTCAGAGACACTGGACTGATGGGCGGAGTCATACAACCACAGGGTAGACTGGTGGGCGGAGTCTTACAACCGCAGGATGGACTGGTGGACGGAGTCATACAACCACAGGGTGGGCTGGTGGGCGGAGTCTTACAACCGCAGGATGGACTGGTGGACGGAGTCATACAACCACAGGGTGGGCTGGTGGGCGGAGTCTTACAACCGCAGGATGGACTGGTGGACGGAGTCATACAACCACAGGGTAGACTGGTGGGCGGAGTCTTGCAACCACAGCCCACAACCACAGCCCACCACAAACTGGTGGGCGGAGTCATACAACCACAGCCCACCACAAACTGGTGGGCGGAGTCTTACAACCGCAGGATGGACTGGTGGACGGAGTCATACAACCACAGGGTGGGCTGGTGGGCGGAGTCTTACAACCGCAGGATGGACTGGTGGACGGAGTCATACAACCACAGGGTAGACTGGTGGGCGGAGTCTTGCAACCACAGCCCACAACCACAGCCCACCACAAACTGGTGGGCGGAGTCATACAACCACAGCCCACCACAAACTGGTGGGCGGAGTCTTACAACCGCAGGATGGACTGGTGGACGGAGTCATACAACCACAGGGTGGGCTGGTGGGCGGAGTCTTACAACCGCAGGATGGACTGGTGGACGGAGTCATACAACCAAAGGGTGGGCTGGTGGACGGAGTCATACAACCACAGGGTAGACTGGTGGGCGGAGTCTTACAACCGCAGGATGGACTGGTGGACGGAGTCATACAACCACAGGGTGGGCTGGTGGGCGGAGTCTTACAACCGCAGGATGGACTGGTGGACGGAGTCATACAACCACAGGGTAGACTGGTGGGCGGAGTCTTACAACCGCAGGGTAGACTGGTGGGCGGAGTCTTGCAACCACAGCCCACAACCACAGCCCACCACAAACTGGTGGGCGGAGTCATACAACCACAGCCCACCACAAACTGGTGGGCGGAGTCATACAACCACAGGGTGGACTGATGGGCGGAGTCATACAACTGCAGGGTGGGCTGGTGGGCGGAGTCTTACAACCACAGCCCACAACCACAGCCCACCACAAACTGGTGGGCAGAGTCTTACAACCACAGGGTGAACTGGTGGGCGGAGTCATACAACCACAGGGTGGACTGGTGGGCGGAGTCATACAACCACAGCCCACCACAAACTGGTGGGCGGAGTCATACAACCACAGGGTGAACTGGTGGGCGGAGTCATACAACCACAGGGTGAACTGGTGGGCGGAGTCATACAACCACAGGGTAATTCCAGGGGTGATGATTCTAGTTCCCACTTTAAGTCTATTTATTTACACGTTTAGTGAAGCGTAATGTGTGTAGGCAGCTGGATTCTAGTTTTCTTAGAAATCCTGTTCTTATTTGGCCTATTTATGGATTAATTAATCTGTAAATGAATTAATTTTTTTTGTCTGATATCACTGAATGACGTGCTTTATAATGATCCCTACTACACATGTGGTCCTCCACAGTTTACAGTGAAAATGATTCCTTCCATAATAATCCACAGACTATCTGTGAGGCCAGATCACTATCAGAGTCTCAGTCACGTGGAAAAATATTTTTTAGTTAGTCATTTGAAACAATCCTTTAATAACTACTGAGTCTTTGCGTCTGTATTCTGTATGTGAGTGAGTGAGTGAGTGAGTGAGTGAGTGAAAGAACGAAGAATAAGGACATGGGAGCTGCCAACACTGCCCCGGGTGATGGAGGAAATCAGGGGGAAAGAGCAAGGAGGAGGAGGAGGAGGAGGAGGAGGAGGAAGAGGAGGAGGAGGAGGAGGAAGATGGCTTGATTTATCAGAGGATGGAAAAACAGGAGGGAAGGCGGGGCAAGATGTGCCTGAAGAGAATGACAAGAAGAGAGAGATACTAAGATAGAGGGAAGTGGGGGAAGTCCATCAGTGGATGCTTTTTATCCCACAGTGCTTTACAGCCTCCAGACTGTCAGTCTGTAAATGAGGCTGGTCACCAGCTGGGGAAAAATAAATTAATGGTCGCATAACAATAATAATAATAATAATTATGATGTGAAGGAGAAGAAACAGGAAATCAGTGGTTCACAGAAAGGTGTTCAGTTTTAATCCTGATGAAAAAGCAAGCAAACATAAAAGAATAATCTGACTTGTGAAGTTCGTGTGCAGCCTCTGGAGAGCACAAAGTTTCTTTGTACAAAGAGTTGCTCCGACTGATGAAACTCTTGTGTGGTGGTGTGTCTGTGTCACTCTGCAGTTACACCTCCAAAAAACACTAGTCAGCGGCGGAGGTTTCTGTGAAGTGCTGTAAAGTTTAGTTGATTCAAAACACACAGTAAACACACATTAAACATGGTTTAATAGAGACAGTGTCAAACACAAATCAGCTTCACTATAACTCGCAGCATTCACAGACAAACACTTGTCTTTATCTGGACACATTTTCCCCACAAATACAACATGCTAACATTATTAGCACAAGCCTATGGCATTTTACATTGTATAAATTAGCCTAGCGAATAGCAGAGATTTCCTCTGCTCATACATTTGCTGCATTTCAGCCAGGATAAATCACACACAGTGTGTGGAGGCTTTATTGTCTTCACAATTTATTGTTTCTTATCTGTGAAATTTAAGTAAATCAAAGCTTTGTTTCCACTGAGGGAAATGGTTTCAGCTCACAGAGACAGACAGGAGGTCTGCGTCACTGGGACACTGTGGAGTTACATTTCTGGGGAGGTGCACGTCAGGCTACGCTGAAGTTTCCATGTTGACGCAGAGCCTATTGTCGATTCAACGCATAAGTATAAATCCCACATAAAGTGTCAGCCCTGTGATTGTCTGCCGACCTGTTCAGGTGACCTGCCTCGATGAAGACCTGCAGACACCAGACTCTTACTGCACCTCTGCTGACAGCTCACCTCAACACATCAACATATTTTACCGGCCCTGCAGAGTGACGAAAAAATACCTGCAACAAAATAAATCAAGACAAGCACCAGGGCCACACTGCCCGCGTAAGCAGTACATGACAGCCTCCTCACTGAAGGTCTGCGGCTCAGTCGTGTCAGTGTTCACACAGACAGCATTGCTGCCATAGTGTGCTGTAAAGTCGCGTTCACACCAAAGGTGATGTGAATTTTGTCTTCAGTTACTCAATTGAATGCTTTAATATTTTGTGTTAACTCACTTGACACACACATGCAATTTCTGAATCGTTGAATGAACTTCCGCTGGTACGTCCTCGGCATCCCCGGCATGCTGATTGGCTATCGCGGTAAAAATTGGTCGCTGAAGTTCAGATTTTTCAACTCTCACGAATGAATTGCGCTGCTTACTTAATTAGTGAATCTCGTGTCATTCGCCTCACGTGCATCTCCTGTCTAATCACATCTTTACATTGACTTTACACATCAGTCACTGACTCGGCGTGAACACAACATAACTACCACATTTCCACAATTAAAAGTTGATACTAGACTCATTTATGGAGCCGTGCAGACGACTGCATTGTCTACAACAAGGTCCTGCAAATATTTCACAATGAAAAGCTTCGTGCTATCAGATGAAGGAATTCCATCCACAAAAACACCAGAGAGCTTTTATTTTGAAATGTAAACAGAAAATGTTTAAGTTATAAAAATTAATATTTAGATTTTTTCATGTCTGTGACAGATAAAGACTCGAAACTGGAAAGGCGGAATAATGACTTCAAATTCCAAGATGTTCCCCAGCTGAGCGGTGCTGCTCACGCTCACAGTGTGGCTGCTCTGACCTGTTTACACGGATGCTGAAAAAATAAACAGAGTTTCAGTGACGCTGCTCACACAGGCAGTGTGGAAGACCGTGACTGCTGTGGATGTGCCGTATGAAGAGGCAGAGACTCTGTACGGCTTCAGTGGACAAAGAGATGTGTCTGTAATAAAAATCCTAAAACCTGGTCTTTATAAGTTTATATTTAAGTTGTCTCAGCAACGTATCTTATAGTTCACACAATATTAGGATATTTAAAATGCTATAAATAAACGTATTTATTTATTAAGCATATTTCCCACCAGACATTTTGGCCATTGATATTTTCATCTGCTGGATAACTACATGTGACACCAGCCAAAAGCCAGCATGTGCTTGTTAATGTAAACTCTGAAGACCCCTGCCACGCTGAGCTGACTAACAAGTCAAACCAAGCCAAGCCAAGCGTGTCACATCCAGAAATATTAACTTAAATATTAAAAGCTGATCTCGTGGTGATCTGAAAAAAGCTGACGTACCAACCACCACCACCGTCAGGCCTCAGCAGGCATCTGAGCTCGAGCTGAAGTGTCACAGAGAGCAGCAGTGATCCAGTGACATGTCATCACTGAGCCTCAGTTAATCCCTGCAGGATGGACGGGGGTCTAACATGACTCAGCGTTTCCTGCAGCAGGTAGAAGAACGCCCCAAAATCTGCTGATTCAAGTCGTCTAAGTGATGAGGCAAAACAAAACTTAGATTGTGATGTAAATCATGTTGTTTTAAGGGGGTGGCGGCCCCCGACCAGGTGCTGCTTACAGATAAACAAGAGTCCTTAAATCATTCTCAGTCCGGCCACTCATCTGCATCTAGGGAGTCTCTACGATGACCTGTTTCCCCTGAAAACAGCTTCCAGTGACACAAAAATGAGCTTTGAAGAGGAGTGACTGAGAGGAGGGGACCCTGTGGATCTGCCCTGGAGAGATTAAATACCCCATCTGGGCTAGGAACACCTTTCCTTTTGGATGCCGCAGGAGGAGCGGCTGGGGGAGGAGCTACTTTGCTTCACTACTGCCACCATGATCTCGATAAGTGTCAGAAAATGGATGGAGTCTGAATGAGGATTGACTCTAAACAACACCAAACCGTGGATCCACTGAGCTCAGCCTTCCTGCTGCTGCACAGTATGGACCATACGAAGAGGAATCAATTGGATCCATCACAAACAGCAGAGCACATGGAAAACAAATACACACATGACTGCACATTTGGCTTCATATGGGAGAACTTATACAATCAATACCTTCCTGCTGTGTTATTTCTACAGCAGCTGCCACACACTGCTGACACATCAAGATCGTCAGCTGCAGCTTCATCTGTCTCAGTAACATGTTTTTCTAAGCAAAATGGGATCCTCACTGTGAACGTAACGTCCACACTGACTGTTTCCAGTAACCTCTCAGCCATCCGTCGAGCTGACCTGCCTTTACCGGGCTGACGGCAGAAATTTACTGAACCAAAACAGTTTTAATATCAGTTCCATGGGAAGAAATCAACTGTGGTTTTATGTTTTGATTTTATTTCCCCGCCCACTGCAGCGAGTGAGAGGAATCTGTCTGTGGTGAAACAGGTGACCTCACAGACAGACTGGGAGCCTTCATCAGTCGATTTACCTGCAGATACAGTTAATACATTCAAAACACATATACAGAAGGAAATCTGTGTAACAGCTGCCTACACAGATTACGCTTCACTAAACGTGTAAATAAATAGACTTAAAGTGGTAACTAGAATCACCACCCCTGGAATTACCCTGTGGTTGTATGACTCCGCCCACCAGTCCACCCTGTGGTTGTATGACTCCGCCCACCAGTCCAGTGTCTCTGACAGTCTCCATCCATGTCAGTGAAAACATGGATGCTTCACACACAGAAGATCTATACAATCAGCACAGTTTCAAGATTAGAGTCACCAATTCAGTATCTGACCAAATGTCTCCCCTTCTGTTCCTGAGATATGACGTTAAAACATGAGGATGTCACAGTCAAGCTGACCTTTGACCTTTTGACCTTCATTATTTTATCCTGTTAGACATTTGTGTCAAGTTTGGTCAGAATTGGTGTATGAATCCTTGAGTTATGGCCAAAACATGTTTTGTGAGGTCACAGTGACCTTTGACCACAAAATTATAATCAGTTAATTCTTCAGTTCAAGTGAACATTTGTGTCAAATTGAAAAAAAATAAATAAATAAATCCCCTTGGGCATTCTTGAGATATCGCATTTACAAGAATGAGACAGAAAAGGTCACAGTAACTTCTGACCTTTGACCACCAAAATCTAACCAGTTCATCATTGAGTCCAAGTGGACATTTGTGCCAAATGTGAAGAAATTGCAATGAAATATCATGTTCGTAAGGATGGGACGGACAGGCTGAAAACATAACGCCACCAGCCACAGCAATCACTGGCGCAGAGGCATAAAAACACGGGGAGTCTCGGTGACACGAGCGTATCAGTCATTGTATATACATTTAATAAAATGGTGGCGGACCTGTTCTGTGAGACACACGAGTGATGGACAAAAACACTTGGCTCTCAGTGGGCAACAGTTGTAAGAGTGTACGTCTGCCTAAGTTGCTCTGAGACACTGTGGTGATTTGAGATAAATTTTTAACTTGAGGATGCTAACATGCTAACGTTTAGCTATAATGTTTACCTCGTTCACCACGTTCACCTCCTTAGTCAAGAAAAATATAGAAGGTGATGACATCAGTGATGGCATTGGCAGAGCCAGAGGTCGGTGTCAGCTCTGTTGGGGTCAAATCAAACAATAACCCAACATATCTAACGTTCACTAAATAGATCCTTCCATCATGTGATGGTTACTGATGTTTTTTATTCAAATGTCCGCATTTGTTTTCCATGTTTTTGGTCTCCAAACAGATCATGACTCGGCCCGTCAGCTGCGTCTCAGCTCCTGTTTGGTCCAAGTTAGCTAACGTCACATCCTGATACATGAACAAACAAGGCAGGTCCGACCAGAGGGGCATACCATGACGCAAGATTAGTGTCTCAGCGAGGTGTGTTGAGCCTAAAGCCAGAGTTCTCCAGGTTGTACCCTGGCTAGATCGCCATGGTAACTAATGCTGCAGACGCTAACCTGGTTATGTTCCAAGATTCAGCTTGAAACCAGATAAAAGGCTCCTCTCATCGCTGCTTTGAGTCACTCTGGAGTCAGTGTGAATCTATGAGCGACACAGACTGTCAGCTGAGGGGGAACATTATAAATAAACTTTATGTAGATCCATTAATCATTTAATTTATTGCTTCATCTTCAGATGAATCATCTGTCTACACAAAGTCAAAGTTGATGAGAAATGTCCCAAAAAACTCACCAAATTAATGTCTTCAAACAACCCAAGAACTCAGTGTTTGTGTTACAGCAACTTTTTAGGGATTCAAAACAGAAACACACATTTCTCTGGATGTCACTGAAATGAACCCCCTGAGGTCCAGTTCAGTCTGTGAATAAACCATCTGCCCTCCCAGCTGAGACATAACAAAGCCAATGAAAAGATTTCACTGATTGACCTCCATCTGAAAATAAAGAGGCTTTTGGGAGGAAACAGCTGCTTCCACTCTGCATCAATGGTAGGAAGGAGCTGCCTGGAGCCCCTCAGCCCCTGAGGACTTATCTCGCTGATGTTTACAGAGCAGGTTAAACTTAGACTGATCAACTGGTCTCAACAGAAAACAGTCAACACTGAGCACATGTTAATATATAAGGATCTGAAAAAATACAGCATATGAAGTCCAGTTCAGAACAAAGATTCATGACGAGATGAAACTGTTTCAGAACGTCACAGAGAAAAGTGTGAACGGGCCGGTCTGAGCTCGACTCAAGCTGGCTGATGATGTCACCTGACACTCAGCTGGTCAAATGGCTGGCGGCTGGTTTTAAAGCACGTCACCTGTTTCAACAGCCAATCACCTTGTAGTGAAGTCCGCTGGTCAAGTCAAAATGACCACAGAGGGCGTGTTGGCTTGCTAGCTATATTATTGTGGCGTATTGATTATGAATATCTGATGCTGGTTTTGTTTTATCACTGTAGCCAGTATCTCACTATCACTATCCTCATTCAGATTGTAAGAAGCTACAAATTATATTCAGCCACAAAATAACTCTGAAAAGCTGCAAATCAGATCAGAAGCACAGAGAGTTGTTGACTAGAGATGATGCGCCATCTCATGGCGGTCACTTCCTGTCAACGTCACAGATCAGAAGCACAGAGAGTTGTTGACTAGAGATGATACACCGTCTCATGGCGGTCACTTCCTTTAAACCGGCAGCTTTTTACAATGCGTGGTGATTAAAGTATCTGAAGGTGCTGATGGCGTTAGTGAAGAATGAAATCGTATTTCAAAATGTCACTTTGCACTGTGAGTTATGAACACTGCACATCATCCTGCAGAACAACTCACTAAATAAAAGTTAACATAGAACATTTACTTACAGTGTATTTCATATCCCAACTTATCTCCATCCAAACACACACAGACACACACACACAGACACACACACACACACACACACACACACACACACACACACACACACACACACACACACCAGAGAAGCCTGGACGTATGGTCTTCTCCCATGTGCTCATGAACAACATATGTTAAACTTGTGAGCAAACAGGTGCCTATGTACACATCCAGCCATTACAGGAAAACATTATTATGTATTTAGTCTTTGTATTTGTGTCACCTGATGACAGTCAGTCCAGTGTTCTCTCTCTTTTAGCTCTGCTTTTGGTCTCCACCGGCTCCTGAGGGAAGTATCTGTCTCTTTAGCTGCTAAATGCTGTGCTGTGTTCAGCAGCTTTGGGCCTTTTGGTCACACTGAGCTGCGCCAGAGACGGACCTTCTCGAGAGCAGGTCCAAAAGCTGGCTGCCTACCCTCAAGCAGTTAGCGGTGATGTCTCGCCGACCCCCTCAAACCCCCGAAACAAGCTGTGTGATGTGAGACTCTCCTCCCTCTGTCTGCAGGAGACCAGAGAGACAGGAGCCTTTAAAAGTCTCTGTGTGTTCAGCTCTCAGTACGTCTGTAGCTTCTGACTGAATCTCTGTGGTTTGGAGTTTAGTTTCTCTCCTGCGTCCTGTTCTTACTTTACATATCTGATTTATTTTACTGTTTCATGTTCGCTATCAGCCAAGTCAAAAACTCAACATTTCCTTAATTTGCTGCTTCACAATAAAAGTTTTTACCAACAAAATAAAAATAGCCGCTTTAAGCTGTGCGGTTTTGAATCAATATCAGTACGATGAGGTGTGAATCACTTGCAATATGTGGCTCACACAGCTGTGGAGCTCCAACATGGCTGCCGGAGGATATGACATCTGAATGAATGAATGAATGAATGAATGAATGAATGAATGAATGAATGAATGAATGAATGAACAGCTGCATGATGACAGGACTGCAGTCTGCAGAGCCTCACAGCCTCAGACAGATGGTGTCATCCCCTGATGTCTGCTTAAAGATGTCACCCTAATCCCCTTCACACACACACACACACAACATAACTACACAGGCAGCCAGAGGTGTGTGTGTGTGTGTGTGTATTATGCATGGATTTATGGAGCCATAAACTACTCAAGATTAAAAAGTAGGAGTGTGTGTGTGTATTAATCTGGCTTGGTGGAGTGAGAGGGAGTCGGGTGGTTCTGTGTGTGTGTGTGTGTGTGTGTGTGTGTGTCAGCAGCAGCAAAGCTCTGAATAAAACCATGCAGACACTGAGCACGTCACCTTTATCAACAGCCAATCAGCTTGTAGTCAAGTCAAAATCACTGCAGACAGCGTGTTGGCTTGCTGCGGCAGGTACTCCGTCCCCGCCGAGCCCTCTGCTTCTGTCCTCACAGTGGGTCGTTGCTCACTGTATGTGTGAGAGTTGTTGACGAGAGATGATACATCATCTCATCGTGGTCACTTCCTGTGACCTGGCCGCTTTTTAAACATTGTAGAATGGAGAGTTGACAGTTGCTGTTTGTTTCAACTCATCGTCGTGAATCTTTGGTCTGAACTGGACTTTTCATTGTAACGTCTGCTGTGTTCACTCGTCAGTGGCGATGGCGCTCTGCTGTTCAGGGGCAGCACCATGTTTTGTTTTGTATTTTGCTACACTGATAATGTAACTGTGCGACTGAATAAGAGCAGACATGAGCACACAAATACTCGTCTGACGTCAGTATTTGCTTAACATACGAGCAAGTACTCACTGCCGCCCCTCCCACAGGTGAACATGACTTTTCTACTTTTTTGTTTTCAGAATGTGTAAAATCTTATTTTAATGTGGAGCTGTGTGCAGCATGATGCTTTGCTTAGCGCCTCCTCGCCCTGTTGGCCTCCTCGCTTTCTTTATCATGAGACGACTGCTGCAGGAGTGTGACCTCCGCACCGTGGTTGGTGAGTTTGTCTGAACACATATACAGCACCAGGGCTAACTGTTAGCATCACACAGCTAACGTTATCTAACAGTTATTAACAGGTTTAACGACAGTTGAGCTGTTTTCGGTGACGGTTTTCAGCTCGGTGTGGGATGTTAGCTGTTGCTGCTGTGTTAGCTCGTGCTACCGGGCAGACGGTGAACTGACTCTGGGGAGAGCGGCTCAGAGACGGTCCTTTACCGCTGTGTCTAACCTGTGTGCAATGGCGGTTTTGGGGGGGGCAGCAGGGGCCAGTGCCCCCGTAACTCAGAGTCCAGCTCCCCCTGTGGCCCCCCTGCTGAAGAGTCGGAGGGGCAGTGCGGAACGTTGAACTAAATTTTCTCAACAGGTTGCCGGTTGGACCACTTAAAGTGGCGCGCTGCACCATTGGTGGAGTTGTGTTGCTACCTCCTCTCCCCTTGGATCTCTGCAAGTGTTGTGAGGACTCTAAAACTTCACCTGAGCCTCCCTCGGCATATGGGTGAGTAGATAATGGCTGAACTTTCATTTTTGGGTGCACTATGCCTTTAAGTGCACACAATAAGTTTTGGGACAATGTTTCAAATACTTAACAATAAATTGTGATAAATTCTGACTGTTTTCTGAGTGTTTTCCTTTTTTGGATGAGTTGACTGGTCTTAATTAAAATTTTGGTTTAGTCGACAGGAACATCCCTTATTGATCGTATTGACTCGTGTCGATCATGACCTGATGATGTTTTACCATCCAGCAGCCGCCACTTTCTCACAGTTTGTGTGTGTCTCACACATGAACGTTTTCACTGGTGTTGTTTGCTGTTTTGTTAATCGTGGGTCTATGCTATGACATCACTCTGTGCCTGACTGATGTCGCAGCTCTGGAGCCACGAGCGCAACTTAAAAGTGGTCAGAGCAGAACAGAGATATCCTGCTGACACGGATCATAAACACTGAATCCAGCACGTCCCTGGATCAGTGAACAGTAACATCCTCCCAGCTGACTGTTTGGAGGCAGATGAATGGAGTTAAATCTACAGTAGGTGTATCAGCGCAGTGACACTGACACTGTTACTACAGCTGAAGCTGTGAGTCATCTGCACAGCTTCACTCACTACACACACATCTCTGAGGCGACAGACACCTGAGTTTCACACACTGACACTGGGAAATGTTTTAATTAAACACATTGGGCTGGACAGATGTTTGCTGTCTGCTGCTCTGAAGCTGTGCTGGGATGTAACTGAGTAGATTTACTCAAGTACTGTAGTACAAACTGAAGGTAATTCCTCATGTACACAACTTAACTTTTACTCGCCCACATGTCAGACACAAATATTTAGTCCACAAAAGCTTTAGTTATTTTTCAGTGTTGAGAAGATTCTCCTCCTTCTGAAGTGAATAAACTTTATAAAATCTCTCCTGGATCAGATGGAAGAGTCGTCGACAGGCTGTTTTTCTGACGGGACAGCCACGCTACAAACATATGAAGACCTCATCCACCTTGTTCCTGCGTGAAATGATTATGGGAACAACTTCAGGTGAGACCGTGAAGGCAGCAGTAAGCTAGTGAGGTGCACTGACTGTCTATGGTCAGTCTCAAAGGCTAACCACCAGTGGCGTTTCTCAACTAAGGTAATTCATCCTTAATTTAACAAATACATCTTTGTTTTTACCGAGGGCTGCACAGTGATATCAGCACGTCATCAGTATCAGTGCAGCTTTAAAATGAACTCAGAATCGGCCAACATGCTCTTTCTTATTTAGCACAGTAAATGAATATTACAGACACTGAACAGTGTCGCTGACACGCTTGGTTAAAAAAGAAAACAGCGATTGGTGTGAGACGGCGGTCAGAGATGACAGAGGTATGATCACGTCAGACCGTCTGAGGTGTCCCACATGTTTTATTTCACAATTGCTCCGGGAACGAAGATTAGTGAAGCGTTAGCGTACCATTACCAAGGTATCATGGCGGTGAGAAATAAGGTGGACACAATATGATGCATCGCTGCAGATGAAGCGACCTGACAGTATTGAAGGAGGTAAAATAAGCACAAACATCCACAGCAGGAAAATGACACAGTAACACAGTCAGAATCCACCTTATTCCCACCAAAAACAGCGATTTACAATGGGAACAGTTTGTTTACAGTTTGTTTACAGTTTGTTCAGGATCATGTGATCATACCTCTGCCATCTCTGACAGCCTGAAGTCAGACAGGGAAAGACAGGGACATCACGTGCTGACGCTGAGTGACGCACCTGTCAGTCTACGTGTCATTCTCTGCTGATAACTCTGATTTAAACTCTTGTAGTTTTATTTCTCATATCAATGGTAACCATGGCAACAGGAACAATCCTTTTTGTCCTGGTCACATGTTCAACCCACAGTTGCTGAAGACAAACATGTAGCTCAGAGTGGTTGTTGGTCGTCACAGACACGGACAGTGCAACAGGTACCAGAGCTCCACAGAGACATTTTAGAAAATGCTGAGTTAACGTTAGTTAAATATTTGTAATAAAATAAACTGAAGGCAAATGACTTTGGAAAAGAACCAGCGCTGGCAGTTAGCCACCAAGAGTAGCCACTGCGGCTAACCACAGACAGTCTATGGGACGAACTAGCTCACTGCTACTTCCTCTGTCTCACAGGAAGTTGTGACCAGAATCATTTCTACAGTCGTGACCTCAGGAATAAGGAGGATATGGATCCAAAAACATCAGAGAGCAGTTTACTGCACAATCAGTGTTTTGACTTTCCAGAGCTCATATTTCTAAAAATACTCAGATACTTTCACTTCAGTCAGTGTGGTGTTGGTGCGTCTCCTTCACTGAAGGATCTGAACACTTGTGTGGTCCACAGTGGTGTTGTTACCTTGTAGCCCATGGTGTGTGTGGTTCCACACGCTGTGTTGCTGTTGTTGTTGCTTAGTAACGGGCTGCTGCCTTCAGGTTTCCCCTCATCGCCTCTGAGGACACAGATATATACATACATACATACATACATACAGAGTATGAGCTCTCTGCATGGGATCAAGACTTTAAATAAAAGCTACTCATCACATTTCTGAAGACTTCACTCAGGCTCTTAAATCTGAGAGACTCTCAGCTGATGACAACACTCTGTGTGACTGTATGAAATATATTTGGTCATGATGAATATGCGTTTAAAAAAACACATTGTGATGTAACCTCTTATGTTTCTGCATTAAAATAATATTGTAATGTATTTGTAATAATGTTCAGGTTTGGACTGAAGACGTCACTTTGGTTTGTAAAAATGCCAAACAAATAATAATGTCACAATTATGGTGCGTTCGTTGTGTACCTGGAAGTGGGAATGACGTCACCTCTGAGTTGACAACAGTTTTTGCATTCTAGTTGACGACGGTGGACAAGTCAG
This sequence comes from Cromileptes altivelis, assembly GCA_013133815.1. Lineage (NCBI taxonomy): Eukaryota > Metazoa > Chordata > Actinopteri > Perciformes > Serranidae > Cromileptes > Cromileptes altivelis. Next base: position 41,571,161 of record CM023143.1, read on the forward strand.
AAAAAAACACGAACCCCTGCAAGAAAGCCTTTGTTGCCCTTGTACTTTCTGAGTATAGACAGCTTCAAAACCACCATGCACTCCAACTGATGAACGCCGCAGATGAGGCTGACCTGATGTAAAACAAATAAGATAAACTGCTATAAACAGTACTTTAGCAGAGTGTTTACGCACTATGTATGTGACTGGCAGCCATCTTGAATTCGTAAGTCAAGGTTGATGCGGTTGCTTCAAGTTTCCGAGTTGGAAATCTGATCTGAGGGTGTGTTCGAGATTAAACTTCCGACCGGGAACTGGGAATTTCTGACCTCCGAGTACAAAACGAACACACCATTACGCAGAGCTGAAAAAAATCAATCGATTATGGAGAAAAGAATCAGCTGATCAGGTCCTGATCACACACAAACACAGGGTGAGAGGCTGTCAGCAGATAAACAGAGATCTGTGTGGGTACATGAGACCCTAAAAAGAGGCTGGATCATGGGGAGTACCACCAGTTGGTCCAGGAGCTTCTCCTCCATCATGGACGTTTACAGTACTGCGCTTATCTGCTGTTTTCTATTCAGATGGTGCTAACTGTGCTTTGTAAAGTCATATAGCTCTGGGTATCCAGCAACCACTACCACCAGTTTCTCCTCCATTGATTACCAACTGTACACTTGTTGTCATGACCACCACAGAAGCCCCGCCTCTCAGGTCCTCCCATTGGACAATGGCAAAAAAGTGGAGATGGCGTGGGGCGCTTTTCAGGTCTGAGATCCCGTTTATACGACAACTTTAGTTGCGTTTTGGCCGATCGTTTACACGACAGCGTTTACACAGCGTTTTGGGTGCCTGAAAACACAATGTTTTGAAAACGGGTTCCAGAGTGCAATTTTTTGGAAACGGCAGCATCTCCGTTGTCATGTAAACGTGCAATATGCAGTTCCTCTGAAAACTGAGACTTTTCGCACATGTGCATTATGGTTCCAGTCACTAGGCATGCCGACCGTCACAACAACAATGCTGAGCTCTGTTTGTGCTGCTCACCCTGTTGATTTGAAGTGAAGTGTAGATCTGTTACTGTAGCAACTCCACCTTGTCGTCCATCCAGTCAAAGTTATCTGTGCATGCTTTCACCATTGTGTCTTCTTTGTTTTGGTTTGTAATCACCGCGTTGCAGAGGAAGGCGCTTCAGCACAGACGCATGGCGTCATGCTGTGGTGTTGCTTTGCAAATTTACACTGCTACCCATTGGCCTGGTGTGCATACTACAGCATTTCCACTAGATTTTGCGGCTCCGTGTGAACGGGGATCATTTTAATAACATCGTCATATAAACGCAGAAGTTTTTTTAAATGCAAAGGGCAGACTTTTCTGTTTTTAGAGAAACCGTTGTCGTCTAAACAGGGCCTTAGTTGAAGTTTTTTAAACTCGTGGAGTTCAGAGCGCTCCGACAGAAACACCAGGCGTCTCGAGCGCAGAAACACAATGCGCATAGCAACAAGTTTCACTCTCATTAAAAACTGTAACAAAAAGTCGCCTCAAGCTGCTGAAACACTTCCTGTGTGATCAGGATTTAACTCATCATTACAATAATCATCATTCAGTGTAAGCTCCACCTCAACCAGCTGCAGCAGTAAAATAATGTATGAGTCAGAATCATATAATGACATCATCAACTGTCAGAGAGGAACATTTTTCTTCACTGAATACTTTGGTACTTTAAATATATTTTTCGTACATACTTTTACTTAAATGATATTTTTAATGCAGCACTACAAAACAAACTGTGACACTGGATTAATTAACTCTCATTTTACCTGCGACACAGAGTGCGCACCTCTCCAGCTCCACATACATCAGATTATAAGAGTTATACTTTTAACATTTCAGGTGCAGCTTTTCTAACATATCAATAATTCAAACCGCAGACTTCACATGGAAACATCAGAACGGCCGTGACAAATCAAAAACCTGCAGGTGAATCAGATTTTCTGCTTGTTCAGCTCTTTAAATCTTAAATGAACCATCCTGATGCACTGTGACACTCTGTGTGTCCGTGACACATTCAGCTGCTGTTTGAGCTCAGGTCAGCTGAAAGACAGATGGACATGTTTTATAGAGGCGTGTACGTTTGTGTCAGAGGTTTAAAATATGTGAAAAGGCCCATCTGCACACGATTACATTTTAACTGAAGATAATAAGAAACATTTTATTTCCAAAAACTTTTCTAAGAAATTGATTTTTTATCATGTTATTAAGCCTCCACTCAGAGATAGCCGCGGCCGGAGGTATTATATTCAGGTTGTCCTTCTGTCCATCCGATTTTTGAGAACACCTCAAGGTAATTCCTTCAAATTTGGCACAAACATCCACTTGGACTCAGCGTTGAATTGATTAGAATCTGGTGGTCAAAGTTTGACAGTCAAGGTCACTGTGAACTGGTGTTGTAGTGATATATATCAATTTGAAGGTATACTGCCATATAAGCTGAGGGTTATCACAGCGAGTACATTTACTGATCTATGTACTGAAAGAAAAAATGAAACTAGACAGAGACTCTCTCCTTTATTTGAGTTATTCTCTAAGGCGAGACTTATTACACAAGCTTCCATTGACAAAATGGTTTCAAGTTTCATTTAAAACGTTTAACTAAAAATAATTCCTCCATTTTCATTCCTTTAAAAATCATTCTGAAAAATAATAATAATAATTCTGTGAAACCACAATTTTTTCTGAGACAGTTATCGCACCCTACTGTGAACCTGCGTCTGTCTCACTCTCGTGAATGTAATATCTCTTGAGGGCCTCGACGGAATTTCCTGAAATTTGGCACAAGTGTCTGCTCAGACTTAAGAATGAACAGATAAGAATTTGGTGGTCAAAGGTCATGGTCACTGTGACCCAATCTGTTGCATTCTCAGGAACCAACATATCTCAGGAACACCTTGAAGTTTTTTGTTTTGTTTTGTTTTGTTTTGTTTTGTTTTTTTCAAATTTGGCACAAACGTCAACTTGGACTCAGTGGTCAAAGGTCAAGGTCACTGTGACTCCACAAAGCATGTTTTTAGCCATAACTCAAGAACTTATTTGCAAATTATGACAAAATTTCACTCAAACGTCAACATGGACTCAACAATTAACTGATTAGAATTTAGTGGTCAAAGGTCAAGGTCACTGTGACCCTACAAAGCATTTTGTGGCTGTAACTAAAGAACTTATTCGTGAATTATGACAAAATTTCACACAAACGTCAAACAGGATAAAATGATGAAGCAATGACATTTTGTATCTTTTTTCTGGTCAGTACGTTTTAGTTTGAGTGACAGTAATCCTTCCATGCTAACTAGCATTCAGGACAAGAATGAAAAATGGAGGCTTTTTTAAACTCCAGGGTTTTATCTTCAACTTTTAACTTTCAAACATCAAAGGATAAATTTAACAGATCTAATTTATGGTAGAGGGAGGCTCAGGGAAAAGTATCTGTACAGCGCTCACACACATGTTAATTGACTCTCTGCTCTCTCCCTGGCAATAAACTAGCTGGTGTAGACAATCTGGATAGTAATTTATCAAGAATAACTGCTAGTTGTATTTCATCTCCTGTGACTTATATCATTAATAGATGTCTATGTGTATGCAAATGTCCTATGTTGTGGAAGACAGCTAAAATTATCCCAGTACCCAAAGATAAAAAATATGTTTTTAATGAGAGTAACTCCAGACCGATTAGATTTATTCCTGTCCGAGTAAAATCATGGAAAAAATTATATGCAAATTCATGATTATTTCTTTATGAATAATTTATTAACTATGTCTCAACATGCACACAGAACTGGTCCCTCCACATCTACCGCTTTGATAAAAATGACTGATGACTGGTGTAGAACCACGGATAATTCTCTGATGGGGGGGCTGTGTTGTTAGATTTCACTGCTGCCTTTGATTTACTCGACTGTTCTTTCTTGGTAAAGACACTAGAATGTTATGGTTTTGGTCCACTGGCTCTAAAGTGGCTCCATAATTATCTGTCTTGTAGATCACAACAGGTGTATTTGAATGGTGACATATCTAACAGCAGAAATCTATTGTGTGGTGTGCCTCAGGGCAGTTGCCTTGGACCATTACTGTTCACTGTATTTATTAATGACCTTGCTTGGGGTATTAAAAGTGCAAAAATGTTTGTTATGCTGATGATTCAACCTTGTACTATGCTGCCCCTTCATGCAAGGAACTTAATGATGTCCTTAATATGGAGCTGCAAGTAGTGCACGATTGGGTTCTTTGTAATAAGTTAGTTCTTAATATTCCCAAAACAAAAAGCATTTTATTAGACGGCTGACGGTAGAAAACAGGTTAGCAGTCAGCTGGTACTGCCTCGTGCCTCGCCCAAGAACAAATGCTTTATCACGATAACTCTCTGCAGTAATCTGCCTCATCATCTCTGTTGTACAGAAAGTAAACAGGTATTTAAAAAGAAACTTACATCTCATTTAAGATTGTGAATGTTGACTTGGCTGTATGTTCAGTGTTCTCAGAGAAAATGAATTGTTGACCTTTGTAAGCACCATAATGAAAACAGTTTTTTTCTTGCCCCACTTGGCCGGCGTGTTTCAAACATAACGTCAGCGATCATGAAGAGAGAAAACGCTGAAACATGCGCAAAACGCCCTGTTTCACATCAATGCGTGTCAGAACAAAGTGACGTCGACAGCTGCAGAAAAATAATCTGCCGTTATCGTACATTACATCTAACCACCGAAAATTATTCCAATAATTTCACTGCAACAAAATTCCAGGACTTTTCCAAGACTTTCAATACATTATGACTAATTACAGGACTTATCCAGGCCTGGAAAATGTGACTGTGAAATTCCATGACTTTTCCAGGTGTTCCATGACAGTGGGGACAAAAAACAAAGTCACACCCCTCCTCGTCCTCTGGTGAATAAAGAACAGTCCCTCAGCACGTCTGACGTCTTCAGTTGTCTTTGTGTGTTTTTATTAAATTAAAAAACTATAATTAAATAAGAAAAAAGACAGAAGGAGATAAATGTGGGAAAATTATAATAATTCACTTTGTTTAAATCTGTATTTTATTCTGACCCAAAGAGAACACAGTGATTTAACAGCAGTTAATGAGATGCCAGATGAGATCAGTGTGTGTGTGTGTGTGTGTGTGTGTGTGTGTGTTACAGGAGGCCATCATCACACACCGTGCAGGTCACTACGGGATCATTACAATATCACTCTGACATCAATCGATCGATGGATGAACGGATCGATACACTGATCAGGTGATCAGTCTGTATTTATCCTGAGGTGTTACGCTGCGTTCACTGACCTGTGCTAAGTGATGCTCCTCCGTTGCCAGCCCGCCAACCGCGTCGTTCCTCTGATTTATCGTCGATCCGGTACCGAGCAGGTTGTTGTTCCCGCCGCCATGTTCCCGGTGAGTCGCGTGCGTCGCGGTCCCGCCGCTGATGTCCGTCCGGTCCGAGGCCGCTGTCGGTGTCCGGTGGCATTTGGAGAGGTACGAACCGGAGCGCAGAGTCGTCCTCTCTGCGACCGCACAGGCTGCAGCACCGCGCGTCGAGCTCGCGACAAGGACCGGAGAGCGTTTCCGTCCGGGTTTTCAAAATAAGAGCGGTTGATGGTCTGTGGTTTCTCCTCATGTGGTTTTATTATAGGTGTTACGTAAATACTTAATGTAATAAAATCACGGCTATTAAACAACAAGAACAGTGACGTCAAATGATTTTGAATGGTCAGCTTTTGGTTACAGTTTATTTTATGACGCGTTCCTGCCACAACGTGGAGCCGAATATATGGGAAAAGACTTGAGTGGCAATAAATGAATGAATGAAAAAAGGTTTGAATAAATATAGATAACATAGATAAATAAATGAATATATAAACAAAGACAGGCATAAATAAAATATAAATGTCTGTATTAATGCTGGAATACAGAAACAAATATGGAAATAAATAAATGTACAAATAAATATTGGTATAAATTAAAAATAAATAACAGAATAAATAAATATATAGAAATATATAAATGCAAAAACACATACAATGTGATAATTGGACAGGAAGAGAATATCTATTAATTTTTTATATATGTTTGTATTTGTATATCGATGGGGTGTTTATTTAATTATGTTTTTATTAATTTACATATTTATTGCAGCATTTTCTATCTTTTATTTATTTATTGATTGTATTTTTTTTTACTGCACTACGATTATTTCATAGCTTTAGTTACTGGTTATTTTACAGGTTCAGATTATTAATAAAAAAACATAAATCAATTACATTTCATATAAACTTTAATTAGTGCTCACCTTCACCAGCTGCAGCAACCAAGAGACGTACACATGACTGATTATAATCCAGTAAAATCATATATATTATCCTGAAACAGGCCTCTCCAGATACTGGAGTACTTTCACCTTTGGTACTCTAAATATATTTTAATGCATTAGTGCTTTTACTTCAGTAAAGATTTACTTTAGTGGAGTAGCTTAGCTCAAAAATAGGCAGGAATTGTGCACTTTGTGATAAAAGCATGACATATGGCGCACTTACAGCCAAAAGCATTCTGAAAATAACTGCATATGGAGCCATCTTGAATTTTCAATATCATTCATCACTGAACTTTTAAGATAGCCACCATCTTTCAGCTGTGTCATGTACTGGATAGATATGGATGATCTCAGTGTAGAATTTTACATTTTTTGAGATGCAGAATTTGAAACAGGAAGATCAGAATTTCTTAGAAGTTTCCTTCTGTCTCACAAGACTCACAGTGGTTGTAACAATACCCTGACCAGACCGAGGGTTTTCAATCAAGGGGAAGTGTATTCATACTCGCCTTCACAGAAACAAAGGGCTGTGCACTCTAAGGCAGCTTTTCTGCACTTGCACTGCCAAACACAATCTTTATTACATTTGCAGGAGACGGGTTCAAAGCTAGACTGGCCTGCATCCAGTAGGCATGTCCAGAGGGGTTCATAATATCCTTCATTCACATGGCGAATGCAGTTGTGGTGTGGACACCAGCACTTGACCTGACACACGGCCTCCTTGGAACACTGCTCTCTTTACATGTTCATCAAGGGCAGCCTTTCTGGGAGGATTGACTGCACATTGTGCCCTTTTTGCAAATAACTTCTACCTTGCTATGTCTATTTCTGTGCATGTGCTGGTTCGGTCATAGAGTAGTGTAATGAACCTCTCTACTGTGGCCATCACTTCCTATGGTATGTCATTGGGGGCAGAAGACAGTTTCAACAGGGCATGTGTAAGCTCTGGAAACGCAGCCCATGCAGTCTTTTTCCCATGGCCAAGAAAGCTTGATGCAATGTCACAGCCCGTCAAAGCATGGAACACTGGTAGAACACGTGCTGCCTCAGGCCTGAGCCCTGCTGCAAGTTCGTGGGCTGCAAGGTATTGAAAGTTCCTTCCAGCTCCAAATGCCAACCAAAGCTCATGTTCTGGCTGTAAAGTCTGAGCCACTGCCACAGCTGGCACCACAGCATCACTATCAACCCTTTGAATCATGATTTTCTGATGCCCATTTCTTGCTGTGTGGGCAACATGTAATAACATGCGACTATCGTATTCCTCGTGCGTACAAGGGGCAATCAAAGACACATGTAGGAGTGATGGCTGGCTGAGGACTTCCCTGTCATCTGTGATAACAAGCTGTTTATCCTTCTCCACAAACCATTTCAGCAGAGCATCTGAAAAGAACGCAAACAACTCAGTCTTGTTGCTGTCAACTCTGAGAAAGGTTTGTCAGTTCCTGGGAATGGCTGCCGCACCTAGCACACGTCTCTGCATCCCTGTACCGCACTTTGCTCTTGTAGCACCTTTCAGAGACTCAGGAAAGTACTGGTCCCACACCAGATCAAGCCTAGACACACTTTCAAGTTTTCTGGCTAAATGTGGAATGAAGATCTCTTGGGTCACTGAAGGTCTTTACAGAAGTTAGTTTCAGCATCTGAATGATGGCTGCCCCATCTACAATAGTGCATCTTTTGATTCTCAGAGTACGCACCATGAACATGTTCCAAGCATCTCCTGCACTGGCACATCCTGTCTTTTCAGGTGCAGCTATCTAACTACATCTGAATATGCAAACTACAATATTAATGTCGGGGGCTAATATTAGACAGCACTTAGGAAACTAAAATACTCTACTACTAAACTGTGACCAGAACCAGTACATTGATTACTGACTACAGAAAGCGTAATTAATAAAAGCCAGTTCATAATGGTACGGTAAATAAATTCAACAAATTGTGCCCTCAATATCAAATTATAGCCTACTGCACATAAGAAACCGTTTGTTGCTGGCCGCCATAGTGACATTCCAAGATGGCTCCATATCTAGTTATTTTCAGAAGGTGTACCAGATTTCATGCTTTTATCACAAAGCGCACAATTGATTAGGTTATCTGCTGCTCTACTGAAGTGAGATTTTGAATGCAGGATATTTATCTGTAAATGGTATTTTTACAGTATTACAACTTTCACTTGAGCAAAATATATAATTATAATTTCTGGTGTCAGAGGTGACACATGGTATTACGTTTTTAAATAGATTTTATTTTGAAGGGATGGAGTAATCGCCTGATATCCGGTTCAGATTTGCTTAACTCTGTGTAACTTGACTGATTTCTCTGCAGCAGTCAAGACACGCAATCTCTCTGCAGAGGAGGAAGATGAAGACACACAACACAAACAGATTTCTACTTTAACAATCACTGATGTCTCCTGTGTCCCGTGTCGATTATTGATTATCGAATTTGATCATCACTGATAAAACAGCTGTTATTATACTGTAGGATCGTTGGTAATTAAGCCGTGATGATGCATTCTTTTTTCTTCATGTAAACCATGTGAACCTGTTCTGACTTCAGTCTGAGCAGACTGATGATTTAATGCTGCACTGAATCTGCATTATGTTCCACAGTTTGCTGCACATAAAGATACAACTTTATTGATCACCTCAGAGTTAACGAGGAGGACAGGGTTCAGGGTGTCCTTTGAATCCCTCAGAGAACTTTATAGATTCTCTTTCAGTGTGACGTAACGAGCCTGAAGTGTGAGGTAGGAATGACGTCACGTGACTCTCCTTATCTTACTCTGTTCAGAGGATACAGACAATATTTTTTAAAACTGCTGTGAAGAAGTTCAGATACTGATGAGCTTTTGTAACGATGTGTTCAATGTCAGTTTTCCACATTACGTTATAGATTGTGTGTGTTTGAAGGAATTTAAAAGAGTCACTGCTGATGATAACGTCTCCATTCAGTGGTTTGGGTATCTTGTGCCTCCGCACCGTTAATAGCTGTGGTCAGAGGGATTATGTTTTAGGGTTGTCTCAAAAATGGCTCAGGGGAATTTCTTCAAATTTGACACAAACATCGACTTGGACTCATCGATGAACTGATTACATTTGTTGGTTTAAGGTCAAGGTCACTGTGCCCTCGTCTGTTGCATTCTTATGATGGCGGTATTATAACAACACCTTGAGGGAATTTTTTTCAATTTTGGCACAACGTTCCTCCGGACTCATCGATGAACTGATTACATTTTGGTGGTCAAAGGTCACTGTGACCTTGTGTCTGTTACATTTGGTGAACACAATAGCTCCAAAAGGCCTTGAGGGAATTTCCTTATATTTGGCACAAATGTCCACTTGAACTCAAGAATGAGCTGATTAGAATTTGGTGGTCAAAGGTCACTGTGACCGATAGCCTTGGCCGGAGGTGTCATGTATTCAGGTTGTCAGAAAACATAATGTGATATTTTGAAAATGCCTCGAGGAAATTTCTTCAAATTTGACACAAACATCAACTTAGACTGGTGGGCGGAGTCATACAACCACAGGGTGGACTGGTCAGTATTGTGCTGGACTGTCGTGATGAAGAGGGAGCTGAGCCAGGAGGCAAAGCTTTTGATTTAACGGTCCATCTACGTTCCGACCCTCACCTGTGATCATGAGCTCTGGCCGAAATGAGTTTCCTCTGTAGGGTGTCTGGGCTCAGCCTTAGAGATAGGGGGAGGAGTCAGACATCTGGAGGGAGCTCGGAGTAGAGCCGCTGCTCCTTCATGTTGAAAGGGGTCAGTTCAGGTGGTTCAGCATCTGATCAGGATCCTCCTGGTCCAGCTGGTAGGAGGCCCCGGGGCAGACCCAGTCTGGTCTGGGAATGGTTGCTGGGGAGAGGGACGTCTGGGGTGATTTGCATAGGAGGTGCAACTCTTTGGAGAACTACCTGAGTCTGATTGGGTTTAAGAAGGAGGTGGGTGGAGTTTAATTTAGAAGTGGGTCGGGCCTAAATTGCACTTGTTGTTTTCAGCCTGAAATGTATATAGGTCAGTTAGAAGTGGCTAAATTTATTTCTTTAGGGATAATTATTTACAGAACAATCTCAGAATTGAGCTTGAGATATTGTGTGATCAAAAGAGTGAGAGATCGAACGCAACTGTCCAGATAAGGATTTTCCTTCATCTCGAGTACAGATATATATATTTATATATATTTACTCATATGATACTCACACTCAGAAAAGCACATCAGCTGTAGCAGATACTCATTGCATTTGACTATTTGGCTTAAACCTTGTCATTAATATCAGCATTTGTTTCAGTATAGAGCTCGTAAGTTGCGTGTTTCTGTTTCCAGTACATGGGACCTTAAAAATCGATTTCTCATAATGTGTTTCAATGGCTAGATGAAAATTATTTTCTGGTCCCGTTTGAATTGTGCCATGAATTTAATATGTTGTTAGTGAATTTTTAATATATTTTTTCGTGCAAAGAAGGCTACAATTTACTGGGAAGAAGTTTGATACGTTTTGTGTGAGAGCGCTTTGTGGACTACAGCTTTTCGCTGCTCTTGACACGTATGATAAATGTCACCACTCGCACTCGGAACACGGCTGTGTCTCTGGTACACTTCACCGCCTTCCTCCAAGGAGAGGACAAAAGCCTTAAGCGTGGCGAAAACCACTACAAGTCTGTTCTTGTTGGAATGGTGACATTTGGGTACGAAACACATCAGCATCTTGATCTGATGGCTGCGTAGATCGTGGCAGAAGACGCAGCAGCAGCACTGTGAGTTGAGAAGTGGAGGGAAAGTGTGATGAGGTGACGTCACACAGGCAACATGCAGTCTTTCTCATGATGTTGTTTCCACAGCCTTTAACTGAAGAATCTTACAATAAACTGTCAAACTCTTAACATGAAAAAATATAATTTAGACCCACACAAAACATTTGTGTAATCCAAGGCATTTAATGACTGGGACCAGAAAGTAATAATTTTCTCTCCATTGACTCCCATTCATAGAGGTCCGATGGGGGTCTACCGGAAGGGGCGTGACTTATGAGCTGTGTACGTTGGGACGTTTAACGAATCCACTCAAGAGCAAAAGATCAGTTCCCTGACCGGGAATCGAACCCGGGCCGCGGCGGTGAGAGCGCCGAATCCTAACCACTAGACCACCAGGGACAGTCCTTCAGTCAGTAACCAACACCTTATTCATGCTAACATTCAGTGACTGGCTGATTGTCGATTGTTTGTTGTAAACTTTTACCACTGAACGCTTCACCACATCGGTTAGTTACGTGCGCATTACGTATCAGCACACACTCCTTCTCCTGTTTCAGTGGGCGTGGCGGTTACCTCGGTGATTGTGGCCGGAGACCAGTGTAACCGTAGGTTGTGTTAGCTGGTAGCTTCCATCACGTCACAGAGCCGTTACAGTCCGTGCTGTCGGCTCAGCGGACAGGTCAGTGACACCATGTCCACTTTATCTTCACTTTATCTTTACTCTTCTTCATGTTTTTCATGGTTTGGTTGTTTCTTCCACACTGTGCCTTTCTTTTAGCTAAGCTAGCTAGGTGTTAGCCTAGCTGTTAGCCTCAGCTGTTTGGCATTTTTCTCATATAATGTTACGGTTGCTGTTGAATAATCATTTCGGGACTACAGAAGCGATGTATCACGAGTCTGACCAACAACATGTGAACATTAACTCGTGGTTATTAACTCATGAATCCTCTCAGTTCCGTCAGGACCTCGTGGCGCAACGGTAGCGCGTCTGACTCCAGATCAGAAGGTTGCGTGTTCAAATCACGTCGGGGTCAAATGTTTTCGTGAAGACTCCTTTTGTCTGTATTTCTTATGGTCTGAGATCCAGCTCCTCTGAACATATTCAGAAAACCACAGTGACAGAGTCATTAACAGGTGGAACAGCGGGAGAAGAAGGGCACCAGTCATATACCTGTGACAACACTGAGTTAATGTGGAAACTCAACGTAAACATAACTGTTCATTTTTCTCATGTTTAGTCTTTATTCCACCTATGTATATAATGTAGTTACATTTTCACACTTACAGCCTCAGCACAGTGAAGACATATATTTTATTTTAATATTTTTATCTCTTAAGCAGAGATGTACAGATACCACTTTTTCCTTCCCGATACCGATTCCAATCCCTGAACCTTAGGTATCTGCTGATACCTGCTGATACCGAGTACCGATCCGATACCAGCGTGTAAAATAAAAATGGATGGGATATGAACTGTTGTATGTCTCAACTCCTAAAACTCTGTGTAAAATATTAAGAAATAAATACGTAATAGTAGAATGAATGCCATGAAACTTTTTTTTATTATTATTATCCAGTGCTGACACAGATCAAGACACAGGTTAAAGTGCAGCCACACAATTTGGTAAAAAAGACATTTTAAAGGCTACAGTAGAATGCTTTTCAAACCATACTCCATTTCTGTTTTGTTTGCCTGTAGCGTGCGTATGCGTAATGACATGAGGCATTACGTGGTATCAGATTGGTCATAGGCTGTACTCGCCAATACCCGACACCGTATTTTAGGTAGTATCGGAGGCATTTCCGATACTGGTATCGGTACAACTCTACTCTTAAGTACTTGTGTTAAACACTGTAGCATAATGGACATTTTCTTTTTATTTTAATGCACAGTTAAATTCTACTTTATTTTATGTGTTGCTTTATATTTACACACTTTTATTCCATACTCTTATTCTTACTTCTTATAATTCACTGCTCTTTACATCAGAGTAACTGTAACGAATCGGAACTCTGCCCACAGGGATCAATAAAGTATTTCTGATTCTGAAACACTCAGAGATGGAGCAAGTATTAATTACCCTAAGCAGGGGCGTAAATATAGACAGTGCAGGGGCCCTCCAACTACATGTTCGGCAGAAAACGGGCCTGTGTGAGTAATTTAGATCACCACCTTAGAAATCTCTGTTCAAAGACAGACTCACATTTTTTTAAAAAAACTGAATTTTTGTCAGAGACAGTGATTTTCAACAATGAAACATTTAAACATCTACATTTTTTTCTCATTTCCTTTTGTCAGTTTGAATTGTATGAATGAAAATAATAATCTCTTTGAGATGCAGCAGCAGAACACGTTGTCACGTTCAGTGTTCTGTTGTCTCTGTCTCCTCTGTGGTCGTCCTGTCCGTTTGTCACTGTCATCGTCATGAGGATCCCGTTTCGTCCCACCAAACTTGTTTGCTTCTTTGTCCAATCAGATTCAGAATGCTAATCAAAACAGGAAGTGACAGAGTCTGAGTTCACAATCTGAATCTCTACAGCTTGCGCGCCCGTAAACTTTTCCGTCAGCGGCGGCATTTTCGTATAATTTACAAGCTGCTACATCTCCTCTGTAAATACCTTCTTCCAGTTTCCAGCGTATCTCCCTCTTCGCTTGTTTTTGGACTCAGCAGTGTTGTTCTATTTCACAAGATGTGTAGCAGCGCTACACATCGAGAGTTAATTGAAAATGGTGTCATGTGCTGTAGATGCCTTTGAAAAGACAAACCATCTGCATCATGGTTTTCTTTTTGTAAACTAGCCTGTAGCAATCTACAACAAAATGTGTTATAAAATATAAAATATATGTTTACTCTACACAAACTATATACAAGGTATAACAGTTATTAAATGTAGGATATACATGCTGATGATTTCTGGGTGATATGTATGTTGGTGTGATCCAGAGTCAAGTCTCTATTTGATTATGTGACGTTAAGATTATACTGGAACCAGTTTATGTGCATTACAAGTCACTAACGCTCCTTAGGGCCCGTCATCATAGCATGCACTGGGGCCTGTTATAACTACCTTACACCACTGACCCTAAATACAAAAACCACACAGTGTAAATACTTCAAGTTAAAGTCCTGCATTCAAAAATGTTACTTAAATAAACTATTGTAATATTATATAAAGCTAAGACTCATTGACCTTGTTCCTACATTTCAGGGGACGCTTTTATGAACAGAGGGAAAACTGGAACATCTTTCAGCCTCATTTCTAAATGGACTGCAGGTTGTTGGCTTTGAGGCTTTTTAAAGACAGACCTACTTTCTCTGTAACCTAACTTCATTCTTAAAACCATTGTCCGCTTTGCTTTTAAAGAACTCTATTTATGATGTGAAGGGATGCAGCCGGACGAGGATGAGAGTAATGCCAGGTTCACACTACACAATATCAGTCTAATTACAGCCCAACGCTGCGTAATGCGGTGTCGGCTCGGATCATGAACGACAGCAAGTGTCGTATGCGATAATCCATGGTTTCATCTGGTGTAGTGTGTCATAGTAGACGACAGCTGACGCCACGTCTGAGACGCCTCACAATGTCATGGCAGGAAGTCTAGCATGTTTGATTTTCTTCTTGTCGTCCACGACTCCTCCCGTCACAGCCGTCACTTTGACCAATAGGAACACAGAGAGATCTGTTGCCATGGAAACTGTAGGACAACAACAGCCCAGCCTTTTAGATATTTCCTGTAGGGACGTTAGCACACAGAGTGAAAAGGAAACAGCAGAGGGACTTTATCAACCCGCTGAGTACTGCCATTAGCATCAAGCTAGCAAAGAATGTTCTTTCTTCATAATGGAGGATATAAAGGAATCAAACTCACAGATAGTGTCTGGGCCTTTACTCAGCACAGCTGCAGAGGCTACCAGCTGCATCTCACACACACCACACCATTTAGCATTCTGTTCTTAGTTTAATCAATCTCAACACTTCCTGTTTCTGTTTCAAATTAAAAGCCTCTTATCATTTCAGCTGAAAGAATCCCTTCATTTTCTAAAAAGGCTTTTAGTGTGAAACATTTGGCAGGACTTCCTGTGGAGGATTCAGTGACTGTCATAGTTTGCATGTGGTACTTCAGATGTAGCTCCGCCCATCTGGTGACACTTTTTACGTTACCACAGCAACAGTTCAGCTGAAACGTGAACAGACACAGTGACTGAGATAATAATAATAATAATGATAATAATAATAGGACGAGAATAATCCGATGACATCACACATGTTGTGAAAGACGACCAGGAATAATTGGTCGTGGACCAATGTGTAGTCTGTCATGTCACAGCGAGATTTAATGACTCCACAACCTCCTAATCTGACACAGAGACTGTAGGAACAGACAAAAATATTGTGTATTCTGAACCCAGCATAACATAAGGAAAGACTGCAGGAGTAAACATTTTCTTTAATTATTTTATACATTTATTAAGCAAATAAATACAACCAAAGTTCTACAGATGCTTGGAAATAGATCTAAAAGCTTCTATACAGAAGCCACAAACAGAAACATAATAATTTTCTCACTATAAAAACATATAACATTGTGACCGAGTACGTTCACTTTCTGCTAGCTTTAGCGCAGCTTGTTTTTCTCACATGAACACAGCAGCTAACAGTGAGGTGGAGCTGAACAAGCAGGTGCTGCCATTTTGAGCCCAGTTAAAGAAGAAAACAGCACTTTCATTGAGACTTTTACAACATGTGATAAGTTCCTAGCTGGCGGAGGCGGGGTGTGACTTGTGGATGCTGACTTTCTTGCGGGTGTTGTCGCTGCAGCGCTCCATGATGAGCTCCGCACTGGGCCGTGGGGGGATGTCCGGAGCCTCCTTCTTCTGCTCGCCCTCCGAACTGGAGCCAGACATCTCGGGAATGTTGTCTGTTTGAGACAGATGATCAGTTATTAGTTTATACGTGTGTTCAGAGGGGTTTTATGGGCCAGTCAGTGTTGGGATGTAACTAAGTACTCAAGTACTGTACTTAGGTATAAATTCAATGTACTTATACTTCACCTGAATATACAACACATTCTCACTAGGTGTGGTTACATGATGGCTTCTCATTCAGAATGAAATAAATCTGAATGAAATCATTCTGAATTAAAGTCTTTCCAGGTAGTTTACATGAGAAATATTCATTCTGAATGAAGGTTTACACAGAGATCAGTTTAATCACCTTTAATCAGGTCTGCACAAGGTTTGGGGCAGGGAAGGTTTCTGATTGGATAGGGGGCGGGGCAGATGTTACATGTTTACGTTTACTGGAAGAAAACACTGTAGTCCTCGCTCCAGATAACAAGATGCTTGACGACGCCGTTCTTAGTGCCTTTTTCAGGCTTGTTTTGCTGATATTCTTGAAGCAGCAGTACGACAACAACCTTGTTCTGCTAATGCTTCATCTGTTGAGGAGGAGAAGAGAGGTAGAAGGTTGAAGAAGGGAGATAGAAGACCGTGCTGTGGAGAATGGAAACCGGTGAGTGCAACGAGTCCAACTGCGCTACAGTAGAGGCGCATGCGCACTCGCACTTGCACCTCCTAGCTCAGTCCCTGCCCCACCCCCCTCTCTCTCCTGCTTACTGTGCGCTTGGTGAAGAGGCAGACACAGGTGCTCACAGACTCGGGTGTACTATAAGCGGAGCGGATTATGTGTAAAAATGTCCGTGAAAAATCCCTGCGATGTGAAAAATACATGCCAATCAGTGTTTTGTGTGACACTGGTGTGCAGAGCGAAGTCCGCGCTGTTGTGCTTTGCGCGCACAGGGCTTGTGGACGTCCACTTTTACCGGGCGGACCTCCGCGGCGTCCGCTCCTTGTACGTTCTGCCCGAGTATACGGTCCGGTCGGTCTCAAAAAATAAAACCCGGTCCAAGACGGAGTACCGGACCGAATTGGTATTACTGAGAACTGACCCAACCCTACAGCCCTGTGCAGCCGATTAGATTTACTTTCGGGTTGGCTGTTTTCATTCGGGTTGAGGTGTTTACAAGGAACATTTCGATTCAGGTAGGGCTTCCAACCCGAATGCAAAAGGAATACGTGGCTCGATGTAAATGCATGTACTGTGACCTCATCACATGTCCACATTTGGTTATGGACTTTCAGTCCGGCTGCATATCATGCTGATGTGAAAGGACGCCTTTTTTCATTGGTTTCTGACACCAGAAGTCACTGCCCAAGTGACGGATTCCAACGACTTCGGAGTGAGACCGGGCTCAATTATAGTACTTTTTATTCCACTACATTTGCTCGATAGCTTTTAGTTACTTTTCAGATTACGATTTTTCATACCTTTCCTGTCCAGTGAAAACCATGTATCTCCAGATTCGTTATTTAAAATATGAATGGGTGAAGGGTTCCATTATACGTTGAGAAAAGTTTCCTACTTCTTAAAGATCTTTACAAATTAAATGTCAACATAACTGTACACATGTCAGTGTAAACATGTCATCATTACCCTGGTTCTTCCTCTCTGTCAGCGGTGACTTTGTGGCATTCTTGGAGTCCCCTTTGGGCTCTGCGAGGCGGCTGCCCTTCTGCTGGAGGTATCGGCGGCTGTTTCTGCGGTAGGCGTCCTGGCTGAGCCGATTGCGAGCCTTGTTGTGGATGCTCTTGGCGTTTCGGATGGTGGACCTGAGACACAGGAAGGACACACAGAGTTGTAGAGGTGAGCAGAGGAGGTGGGTGTTGACTTTCGTCTGTCTCATTTCGTGAACTCCATATCTGAAGAATTTTTCCAGATTTGGCACAAACGTCCAAGGACTTTTTACTACTTTTTATGCATAAAGTACATTTTCTTGATTATACTTTTACTACAGTCACACTGTTAATGCGGGACAGTTACTTGTAACAAAATATTTAAAGTGTGGTCTTAGGATCTTAATACTTCCACCTATAGATGAATTCAAACTGGTTGTCTACCAGAACACATGCTTAAAGAAACAATCAAATATATAATAGTTGACCTCATACATGTCATGTATCATTTGCTCTTCATCAAATTAAAAACATAATGTGATGAAGTCGCAGATAATGTAGGATTTTAACATCTTCACACAAACTTCTCTCTCGTGAAATATTAAATGTGTAGTGAGAGAAACAGATGAATCGATGTCAGTGTGCAGCAGAGAGTGAAATTAAAACCTGTGGTGAAAGAGAGTGAACTTCCCTTTCCTCTGAAGTGACTCAATACAGCAGCAGAGTGTCCAAACAGGAACTCTGTGTCAACATCTGCGAGTGTCAGGTCATCACACAGGATCAGTCGCACTTTAAATTGTATCTTATACAGTAACACAGGTGGACTGATCCATGTATTGTTATATATCATACTGTAATAATTATTTACTACATATTATACTACACCACACAGTGTCATATGTGATATTCAGTGTTACTGAACTACACTTGCTACAATCTACAATAAAAATATGAAACAATAATATAAATAAATGTGTGTTACTGTGTTCATGACTGTAAAGTTGCAGCTGGTGATTGTGATTATTTATATACTGCTGCGTACTTTGATATATATTTTATATTATTAACAAATAAATGTGAAGTAGAGGTATCATGTGGAGCAAATGGAAACACAAAAGTACAAGTACATCAAAATCATACGTCAGTACAGAACATGTGCATGTGTTTAGCGACAAAACAATATATGAATCATCTTGTTTTTAGTCTCTGACGTACCTGCGAGGTGGAGGTCTCTGTCCCTGCAGGTTTACCCTCTCTGCCTCATTTCTCTCTCTCTTGCCGGCCTTCTGCAGGAACATGGAGGGGAAATAACCAGTCTCGTCTCCTTTCCTGTTCAAAACAGCATTTACACCGACACAATGACGTCTCCAGATCAGCCCACCAGTGTTTCTTTTTCAGAATAACTCAAAGGTCAGCAGTGTGGCTGCACAGGTAGCGTACCTGACGACCCACCAGCCGTCCAGCAGCCTGTGAATGACCGACACGGTTTCACCGAGCTGCAGAGAGATCTCATCCTCCTGCTCCGCCTTGTAGGCTTTGATGGTGACGTGCAGCTCCCCTGCAGGGACACGACACTGCTGTTAAAAAGACTGAAAGACTGTATTATATAATTCAGAAAACAGTGTCAGCAGCTTGCCTTCATAGTTTGGCTCAGTGTCCTCGGCCTCCTCGGGTCCGTCCAGAGGCTCCAGGTAGGACGCAGGAACCCAGCCTCGTTTAGACTCACACTGACAGAACCACCAACCTGGACACAACAGCAGGAACACAGCAGCTCAGAGCCTGGACTCATTTATTACAGCTCAAGGTAAACTGTCAGTATCTTTACTAGGGATGTTCCCGGTGAATAATTTCCCTGTCGACTAGACGAAAATTTTAATTAAAACGAGTCGCTAACCAATTTATTGTTAAGTATTTGAAACACTGTCCCAAAAAATGTTATGTGCATTAAGAGCCCTTTGAAGTACGGTGGCCTAGAGAGGTCACAACACACGCACATTAAGAAAACACCCCCAAATTCAGAAAACACAGTCACTGATTTCACAACACATAGGCTGCAAATACTCACAACCAGGGGTGGAAGTAACGAATTACAAATACTCACGTTACTGTAATTAAGTATATTTTTTGGGTACTTTCTTTCAAGTGTGTAATTTTACTCATACTTGAGTACAATTTACACCATGTAATCTACTTCGCTACTTTTAAAATCATAAGTCGCTACTGAGTACTCCCACAATTTGAATTAATATTCAAACCTTTCATCTGCATCTTCGTAGCCAGTAAGGCTGTCCGATCACGACCGCGCCAATTAATCTATGACATAAGGAAAAGACAACTCCGCTGCAGCAGGCACAGGTGTGTGGCGGTAACATACCTATACAGCGGAGTAGAGACTAATTTATGGACTAAAGATTTGGAGACAAAGAAGCTAAGGGTGAGTGTCCAAATCCCGTGAGCTCTGCGCCGCAACATAACGGCCTACCAGCGACAGAGAAGTCCGACTCCAGGTCCAGTAATTTCCTCTTCTTGGCGTGTAGACTGCCCAGAAGTACCTGAACAGCCGAGCCAGCTGAACACAGGTATGTGATGTGTCAGAGAGGAAACGAGACGTTCACATTTGTCTCTCTGTGGCAGGTAACGGTCATAGACTGTATAAAAATAACGGTCCACAAACCTCACCGCACTTTAGGGACTGTTCTTTACTTGTGAAGGGACTGTTCTTTACTTGTCAGGGGAGGAGGGTGGCTGGTTGATTTTTATTTTATTTATTTATTTTATTTTGATCCCCCCTATGTTAATCACTTATTGATGCTGTTTTTGAAGTATGAATAAGTCAATAAGTAATTTATTTCATTGAAATATCATTGATGTATTATAGAAAAGTGATTTATCTCTTTATAAATGACAAAAGGCACATCTGCCTCATTTTCGCTGTGGTATCCTGATACTACTCAGAACAGTGATACCTTCACTGGTATCGTACCGTGGGTCCCAATATTGGTACCGTGACAACACTAGATGTCACAACCATTCCATTTGGGGTCGTGCAGTGAGGCGGCTCAGGTGTGTTCCCCACTTTAGAAGTGGGGAACACTGCTTTCTCAAAGGCCCGAAGTGTTCCCCTACTTCTGATTTTACAAATTAAGCACTGGTTATTAGTTAGTAAGTCCGCAAAGATATTGTCACTGCCATTGGTTTGCCTGATATTAAAATAAGACGGAGCTAGCTAACCTGTGTGCGTGCCTGCATGCATAATTAAGTTGCAATTCTTAGAAATGTTTTAGCTTAATATTTGGACAACCACCGTCATTACAGTAAATTGAGTCTGTAGTCATTTAATACTCACAGGCCTACATTCAGCAGGCCTATATTTGGTGCTAGAGTGACGCTATGTTATATGAAACATTAACCATGAAAATTAATCATGTCATGTTAGCTTGTCAGTAAGGGGGGTAAATAGTGCTCCAAATTTAGGCTAACGTTTAGCATGGAAAACAGGGCACGAGCAAGGAGTCCCTTGTTCTCTTACTTCAAGATACCTGAATGAAGATGTTTTCGTATGATAAGCATGACCCCTTTACAGACACATCCACTTCACTCTAATCCCTTGCAGTTTTGTGCAAAACCCACACAGTTATTTTGCGTGCGGTATTTGTAATTTCACCTATTCTATTTTATTATTCCTGCATATTGGGGTCCTTAAACAGTCTTACAGTTGGATAAATTGGGGCTGACTGGAAAGCTGTGACTCTTATGGAGTCAGTGAGCCCCATGTATTCATGTGTGTGCCATGTGTTTACACTCTTGCCTCATAATAGTCATATCATTGCAGTAACTTCACTGTATAAGGTGAGCTGTTTTTGATATTTTATACAGGTGAATCGAATCGAATGCCTGCTATTGACGACACAATAAAACATCCATCCGTTAAAAGTAGTTAATACTCTAGTAGTTTTTGAGAAGAGTACTTTGTACTTTTACTTAAGTATTTTTTAAACACCAGTACTTTTACTTGTAATTGAGTACACTTTAAGCAATGTAGCAGTACTTGTACTTGAGTACAAATTTTCAGTACACTTTCCACCTCTGCTCAAGCAAAAACACAAGCAAATAAGAAAACGCTGCTAATGCTCACAACACAAGCACGAAGCTGAACGCTCCGCAAAAAAGAAAACACACCAAATTGAATACGACAATGTAAATGTTTCCAGGGGGACTGTAATCAGTGACAAACTTACTGGTTGTTGACATTTCCAGACTTTCCTCGAGACGCTGGTCAGAAGTTTAACATTTGTTTTAGGTGGAAGACAAGTAAGTGTAAATAACTTGATCCTCTATAATGTTAGCATTAATAACACTTAGCTGTTGGAGCACATCAACGTGTCGTCGATTCTAGTCCGAGCATCTAAGTTGTTTCTGGTGGCCAACTGTACTGTACGTACAAATTTGAGTGACATTGACTTCACTTAAGCATGTTTATGCCTCTGTGCCGACGTGACCATAACCAGACACTGTGACCATGTGTCTGTCTCATTTCGTGAAGGCAATATCTCAAGGAGGCCAGGAGGGAATTTACTCAGATTTGGAACAAACATCCACTTGGATTTAAAAATGAACTGATTTGAATTTGGTGGTCGAAAGTCACAACTTGGCTCGGACTCAAGAATTCATACACTAAATAAGATAAAAATGTCATCTTGAGGGAGCTTTTGCAAATTTGGCACCAACGTTAATTGGACTTAATGATAAACTGTTTATATTTTGGTGATAAAAGGTCAATGTGACCTTGCATCTGTCTCATTCTGTTCAAATTTGGTACAAATACCACTTGGACTCATGAATGAACACACTGGAATTTGGTGGTCAAAGGTTGCTCGACCACACAAAATATGTTTTTGTCCATAACTGAAGAATTCATTCACTAATTCT
This sequence comes from Cromileptes altivelis, assembly GCA_013133815.1. Classification (NCBI taxonomy): domain Eukaryota; kingdom Metazoa; phylum Chordata; class Actinopteri; order Perciformes; family Serranidae; genus Cromileptes; species Cromileptes altivelis. Next base: position 41,593,717 of record CM023143.1, read on the forward strand.
GACCAAACTTGACACAAATGTCTGACAGTATAAAATAATGAAGGTCAAAAGGTCAAAGGTCAGCTTGACTGTGACATCATCATGTTTTAACGTCATATCTCATGAACAGAAGGGGAGACATTTGGTCAGATACTGAATTGGTGACTAATCTTGAAACTGTGCTGATTGTATAGATCTTCTGTGTGTGAAGCATCCATGTTTTCACTGACATGGATGGAGACTGTGAGAGACACTGGACTGGTGGGCGGAGTCATACAACCACAGGGTGGACTGGTGGGCGGAGTCATACAACCACAGGGTGGGCTGGTGGGCGGAGTCATACAACCACAGAGTGGACTGGTGGGCGGAGTCATACAACCACAGGGTGGACTGGTGGGCAGAGTCATACAACCACAGGGTGGTAGTTCTAGTTTTTCAAGCCACCAGAACCTGAACCTGACACAACCCTGCTTGTCTTTTTGCCTGTGATTTTCTAGCTCCACTCCTGCCGTCCTGTGGACTTCATACATCTTCTGTTCGGATTTCCTACGCTTGGCTTTAGACGTATTGGATTTAAACTTGTCTCACCGTTCTGATTTTTCTCAACGATTTCCACCAGGTCCCCAGTGTGCAGATTGATCTCATGTTTGGACGTCTTGGCAAAGTCTGCGACCACTCTGTAGGTGTCCAGTATGATGGGCCCGGAAATCTCTGAGAGGTAAAACACATGATTATGTATTTTAATGTCAGGAAACACCTTCACAACATTTACTGGAAAATAACATAAAAATGAAGCCAGCAGCCGGAGTTAAAGTCGAGCCCTGTAGGCTACAACTGACAGTATCAGAGAAATGTACTCTCACAAAATATATATACAATACAAAACAGTAACCTGTATGTTTAAACAATAATAAAAACAAAGAACATGCAAAGGAAAGACCTTTAGAAGCTGGTCAGCCATCATTTTGTTCAGTATTCAGTTACAAGAGACAGATTTTCCTTTTCCAAAATGTTTTTAACCATCAAAAGTTTAATTAAATTAAATGATAAATAAGAAAATTCCTAATTAAATAAACATAAATAGAAAAAACAGTAGAGATACAGTAGTTTCAGCTAACATACTTTTTCTTATTCAGCACAATGAATGAATATTACAAGTACTGAACAGTGTTTCATGTCTCCATCTGCTGGTGGGCAGAAAGTGGCTATATCAATACAAGTTATTGGCCAAATGAGTTGTTTTAAATCTGCATATCGGACAGTGGCAAAAAAATCCAATCTTGTGCATCCCTAGTGCATAGCAAACAAAATACTGAATAGCTCCATTAACTTGAAGTTAAACCGGGTAGTTGTACCTGTGCGCTCAGCTCATAGGTGGGAGCTCAGACTCAAAGTACTTCGGTTATATTTTGATTCAGTTTGACACAAGGTGCAGAGTACTGTCGAGCTACTGTGAGCTTTTATTTATAAGTTTTTATAGTGAAAGGAGCCATTCGGAAGCACACTGGTGTCATTTTTTTCCATCACTTGACTGTGGCAGCTTGACTACGTTGAAGGGACAAAATAGCAACACGCGATTAACGCGATTTTGAAAAATAAGGCTCGATGTTGGGACCTCAATTGCATCGTGATTAATGCATTAACTGAAAACCCAAGGAAAATATACCATTTTTAAATAACCTCGGGAAAGACGGAGACAGACAGAAAAGTTCAGTAAAGATTTAGTGAAGCAATTTAAAATGACTCTTACCAGATGCGTTGCCTCTGGCCAACTCTCTGGACACCACAAACGTCTCGTTTCTTTTCAGTCTGAGGAGGAAATGATCGTTATCAATCTGTCAGGTTACAGATCATCTGTTTGATTGATTTTCTGACACATCTTCAGGTCTGACACATCAGCTCTAACAGAAGTGTATGTGATATACTGACGTGTTTGGGGCCGGTGGGTTTTCGTCCTCGGGTCGAACCTTGAGGAAGCTGCCGAGGTGTTTGCAGCGGGAGATGTGAGACGGCAGATTGATCAATGAGTGGAAGTATTCGGCCAAGGTGCTCTGCCTGGTTTCTGGGGACTTCTGGCTGTACAGCCATCGCGACGCTGAGGACACAAACACAACCAAACATGACCACATCAGTCACACGTTAAATTAAAATGTTCCCACGAAGATCTCTGGGTTTTTATGCCTCCACCCTGGTGACTGCCGTGATCGGAGGAGTGATGTGTCCGGGTTGTCCTTCTGTCTGTCTGTCACATTCTGGTGAATGTGATATCATCCATGCCTCCATGCCGGTGATAGCCAGAACCAGACACTGTGACCTTGTGTCGTTTCATTTTGTGAATGTGATGTCTCAAGAAGGCGTGGAGGGAATTTCCTCAGATTTGGCATAAGCATCTACGTGGAGTCAAGAATGAACTGATTTCTGGTGGTTTGGTGGTCAAAGGGCAAGGTTACTGTGACCTTGCATTCCCCCCAGTTTGTGAACACAATATTTTAAGAGCTCCTTTGAAAAAAAATTCCATATTTGGCACAAACGCCTACTTGGACGCTCAAATGAACTGATTAGAATTTGGTGGTCAAAAGTCAAGGTCACTGTGACTTGAATCTGCCGCATTCTTGTGAACGTGATATCTCAGGAATACCTTGAGGGAATTCTCCAATTTTGACACCAACGTCCACTTGGACTGAAGTTTGTACCGATAAGAATTTGGGGGGCAAAGGTCAAGGTCACTGTGACCTCACAAAACATGTTTTTGGCTGCAACTTAGGAATCTGTGCGCTAATTATGACAAAATTTCACACAAATGTCTAATAAGATAAAATAATGAAGTGATGACATTTTCTATCCAGGATGGTCCCTGTTATATTATTAAAAATAAATCATATTGTTGGAATATTATGATGTAAGCAGACATTTTAATGTTGCGGCTGGTGAAGGTAAATCACATTTAAACATCTTCCTATCCTGTTGGATAGTTTAATCTGAGGAACAGTGTCATGTTTTATAACTTCATCACATTTTGTTCATAAAACCTGTAACTGCAGCTGTCCACAGACATAGTAAAGAGTAAAAAGTACAATATATGCCTCTGAAATCTGCTGGAGCGGAAGCACACAGGAGCATAAAAATTTAAATACTCAAGTAAAAGTACGTCAAAGTTGTACTTGAGTACTCAGTTACTTTTTACAGCTGCATTCAACAGGTAGTGATTTCCAGATCAGTGAAGTTAGGTTGCTGTTGCATCAGGATTTGGGTTTTGTTGTTGCTTCACTTTCTTTACATTGCAACAAGTTCTGTTTTGTAATTAAAGTTTCACAAGAGGAGTACGGGCAGATCTGAGTTCTGTTTTCATGAGAAAAGCAGAGGAAACACCTGAACAGGAACAGAAAACAGACCTGCTCAGTGTCAGCGGTTCTTTATGACACCTGGCTGTCAGAAAAAAAAAGTTAAAGCAAAAAGCTGAAGCTCCTCAGACAGACGCAGGAGTCACAGAGTCCATAAAGCAGCTGTCAGTAGTTAGTTTCACTTCTTCTAATATTGGTTCTTGATTGTGAAAATGGCCAGATGTGTTTATTCGTTTCTCTATGAGAGTGAGAGGAGAAGATGGATGTCAGTCTAACCTCTGTGTGTCAGTGTTGGAGCTGGAGTCAGGATGTGGTTAGCCTAGCTTAGCATAAAGACTGGAAGCAGCTCACCAAAAGCTCTGAAACAAACCCACCAAAGCTCACTAATGAGCATGTTGTACTGTGTTTGTTTCACCTTTCACCAAACATTTTATATCCTTTACATAAAGTGGAGGTGTATATTTCCCCCTGCTTCCAGTCTTTATGCTAAGCTAGGCCAACCACATCCTGACCTCAGCTCCGTTCATACTGAGAATGAACCGCTGCACCTCCCAGAACCTTTTGGACAGATTCATATATAATTTACTGTGAACATTTGTGATCCCCAGAGATTGTTGGCATGCTGTAAACAAACCAGCCTCTCTGGGGAAGTTTATTCCAGCGCAGGGAAGGAGGCTTGTTGAACCTCAGATTCAGGAGGAGCGATGTGGATTCTGTCCTGGTCATGGATCAGTGGACCAGCTCTTTACCCTCGCAGGGCTGCTGGAGGGATCGTGGGAGTTTAGTCTACATGTGTTTTGAGGACTTGAAAGCTTATGACAGCATCCCACAGGGAGTCTTGTGGGGGCCACTACGGGCGTACAGGGTAGCTACTATGAACTATTTGGTCCCTCGAGGTGCAGCCAGTTTGGGGACCTTAGAGTTGTGTCTCTCCTACCTCGAGTGAGTTGCAGAATGTCTGAGATATCGGCCGTAGAGATGTCTGCCTGTCTGGATCTAGATGACCCTCACCTTAAATCATGACACGGCTACTCAGGATAATCCACAGACCTTGTTGTGAGCAGTTTCATCTAGAAACTATTTTCTCTCTTCCGAACTACACCTGCCAACTGTATCACTGCAAAGAAGGAGGCGTGCATCTACTCATGAGGCCTTTCCCATTTCCTGATGTTGTGCCTCCGCAATCCGCTGGTTTGTGAACTGGAAATCAATCTCAGCGCTCCGCCTTGAAGGACGTCCCAATTTCTAAGCTTTATCTCGAGGAGAGAGGACAAGGACTGAGGAGGCCTGCCGGAGGAGCAATGATTAAGGATACACTGCTGTATCTTTTATGGAAATCTTTACGATAATCAGCGTATAAAAGAGGTGTGACATAGATCTGAGAGCAAGAATATGTACATATATATATATATGTACTAGTCCATACCCATTATGTACAGCATACCATACCATGACTTAGTCATACCAAACATTAGAAAACAACACCAACATTGGTCCACAGGGGGAGCCACAGCCATCGGTCGCATTTTAGCCATTTTGAAGCATTTTTCTGTTGTTATAGCGCCACCCAGTTGCCAATTAGAGTTAAATTTCTCCAGTCACCTTGAGGCGTCCTGTTCTACATATCTACCAAGTTTAGTAAAAATCCATATGACGGTTAGGCCTAGATAAGAAATGAGCTCTCTAGCACCCCCATTTTGTTTGATGGGGTCAATAATGGAGGGGTCCCCTCAGATTATGTGTGCTCATATGCCTACAAAGTTGCGTGGTGATGGGTGAAACCCTTGAGATGTTCTACACCTTTATGTGATGAGCCACGCCCTCCGCAATATTCATTGCCTTATAGAAGCTCAGTTTTAGTAAGTTTTCCAACTTTTGCCAAGAGGGAACTTTAGATATTGCTCCCTAGATTATGTTCACCCAGTTTCATGCAGATCGCTCAAACTTCCTAGGAAGAGATCCATTTGAAGTGTTTTTCAAAAAATTCAAAATGGCGGAAAATCTATATAAGTGGAAGTTATGGGTTCTTGAGGCAAATGTGTTCCTCATGAGGAGAGGCATCTCTGTGCAAAGTTTCATGTCTCTACGACATACGGGGCATGAGATATGCCCATTCAAAGTTTGACATTTCAGTGGGTTGCTATAGCGCCCCCCTTTGGCTAATAACATTGCTTCGTTGGCATCCTCCCATGACCCTCTACCACTGTGCCAAATTTCACATGGACTGACAAAGTCAGTGAGGAGAAAAATGTGGAACACACACACAGTGTTTTCGTGATTATATAGTAAGATATATATACTGTGTAGTGTACATATGTGTGTGTGTGTGTGTGTGTGTGTCAGTCTACTTAAATAGGCTTATTACTTTTCATACAGACATTTTTAGTGCTTAACAGATTCACATATTGAGGTCTAAGGCTCTATACTGTGAACATGCTGTACAGGCCTGTTAGTGACATGCCGATTGGCTCTAACTCCGCCCACCTGAATATTTACTCTGATTTAAAGATGAGCACCTGCATAGTCGTTGTACTCCGTCCTCTACAGGCCCTATGCGCTGTGTTGCCTCTTACATTATGTATTGTATTGATGTATAAGTGTTTTATTTAATGACCGGAGAGGCTGCTTCCAGTCGTAAATCTTTCCATGTGCACAGCAAAACTCTTAATGGAGACATTATTATTGTTTTATTTGAAGTTCTTCTGTTTTGGTGAAATGAAAATGGAAACAGGTCGAAACAGGTCGGCTGATTTATTATTTCACCCAAAAGCTGTGCTTGAAACTCTTCAGCTTTAAACTTGATGCAGAAAATTTAAACGTCAGACTCAAGATCTGCATTTAATGTCCCAGAATGAAGGAGACGTGGAAAGTTTTCAAAATGAAATGAATTTTACTGAGTGAATATTATGTGTGATAACCGTCTTTTAGACAAACAGACCAGAGAACAGTGAGAGCAACAACGACCTTGTGAATAAAACAAAACAATGATACTCGTTTTCAGCCTCACTGATGGACTGAAGGTTTCTGTGTAGATTAAATAGAAATAAAAAATGAAAGCGACGTGATGCAGACAGTAATTGTGACTGTGATTGCACAGCTTCAATCGGTGGCGTTTATGTAATGTTCGGTCACAGAATTAAAACTACTGTCCATCTGTTTCTATGGTTACAGCTCAACATGTTGGACAAAGTGCATTTATAACGTTTTCCCTCAGCTGACAGTCTGTATCACTCGTATATTGACACTGACTAAAGAGTGATGCTACTCAAAGAAGCGATTAAAACTTGGAACATAACCGGGTCCAGGTTAGGGTCTGCAGCATGGGTTACCATGGTGATCTATCCAGGTTTAAAGAGAGCCACCTTCGTAGGACATAAAACTGACTGCAGGCTCAACATATCTCGCTAAGAGACTAATAGACTTTCCTCTGCCGCCATGCTCACGATAACCTTTACTTTTTTACCTCCACCACTGGTCAGAAAGACAACCATTTTGTTCTGTCCAGTAACTTCACTCTGGAGTGTTTTAGAGTTTCTTTATCAGGCTTTTGTTTTTGTTTTCTAGTGTTTTCTGTGGAGGGTGAATAGGCACACTCCCTCTCCCCAGCTACTCTCTCCTGCGGGGTCCCGCAAGGTTCAGTCCAAGGTCCCATTCTTTTCTCCAGCTACATGCTTGCCCTCGATCAAATCATTCAAAAATATTACATCTCTTTCCACTGTTATGCTGATGACACCTAGCTCTATCTTCCCCTCAAAACAAATGACCAATGCAAACTCACCAACATCTTCAACTGCATCAGTGAAACGAAGTCCTGGATGGCAGTAAACTTCCTTCAACTAAATGAAGCTAAATCTGAAATCATTGTCTTTGGCTCCTCTGACAACATCAACCTGATATCCAACAGTCTTGGCAACCTGTCCACTCTTATCAAACCTCACGTCAAAAACCTTGGTGTCATTTTCAATTCTGCACTCCAGTTTGATGAACAGCTCAACTCAGTAGTCAAAGCCAGTTTTTTCCAACTTCGCACCATCGCAAAAATCAAACCATTCATCAGTTTCAAGGACCTAGAAAAAGTCATCCATGCTTTCATTTCCACCTGCTTGGACTACTGCAACTCTCTTTACGCTGGAATTAATCAGTCATCTCTCTCCCGTTTACAGGTAGTACAAAATGCTGCAGCCAGACCTTTGACAGGTACCCCTGTCCTAGCCTCTTCTCCAGTGCAGCACCGTATTGATTTTAAACTTCTTTTATTCACATACAAAGCCCTGAATGGAGTCCCCCCCCCCCATGCACCACCTCCAGACACCTCAGGTCGGCTAACCTAGGGCTTTCACTGTTCCACGCACTTATTTTAAACTCAGGGGTGACCGTGCCTTTGTGGTCGCAGCCCCCAGACTCTGGAACAGCATTATTTTACTTCACTTGTATCTTTGGCCAACTTGGGCTGTTTTTAAATGTGCTTTATAAATAAATTTGACTTGACTTTGACTTGAATACAAAGTGTCAGACCACATTCATCTTTTTCACTTGTTGTTAAAGTGCAAAAATCTGACAAGGATTGGAGTGTCTGTAGCGTCGTTCTCAGCTGCTTCAACAAATAGAAAAAGAGAAGTAGATTCACCCACATGAGCTGCAACAGCCACAGGTGCTTCCTCACTGAACATGACGCCACACAGAGGTTTTTGTTTATAACTAAAAACATCTTTAAAATGTTTCATGTGCTTCACATTTATCTGTCGTCTGTGATCAGATGAGTCATCAATAGTGTTATAGTTTGTCCTTCACACTCTGCAGCTTCTCAAATCAGCCAAGTCATCAACTAAGCAGAATGACATCCTACAAAACCAACATGCAAATGTAACACAGTCTGTAACACATGAGATGCTGAAGTGTAGTGAGGAGTATAGTTGTCACCTGGTAGTGACGGGATGATTCTGTCCTTCTTCTCTATCTGACCGGCCTCGATGGGAAACATCTCCTTCAGAGATTTCTGCAACCAAAACATGAAACTTTTCTGAACAGATTCAAGAGCTGCATTTTATTTTGGCACAAATCAGCACAGCTTTTATTCTGTAGTGCAGAAGGAGCTCACATGGAAGGTGTAGATCTCAGGATACGTCCTGTAGATCAGCTTCTCAGAGAGGTCGCTCCATTTCACCATCAGCATGTACACCTGCACAGGTTACATCACACTTTAACACAACATCTACTATCTTCAAAGAGTCTTGAGTCCAGTCTAAACTCTGAGTCGGCTCTCCTAGTTATTTCAGAAAGAAGCTCTCTACATTCGTAGATTTAAAGCAGCAGAATCTGCAGAGTAAATATTTGAAGCCTTACGTAGTGCTGACTCGGGAACGAACGTTTCTCGAAGCCCAACAGCTCCACGTGCCTGACGTAGGTCCCGTCCATACTGACGCTTAGCCGACTGACAACTGAGACGAAAAACAACAGACATGAGGCTTATTTATATATAGTGTGTGTGTGTGTGTGTGTGTGTGTGCAGTATGTCATCACAACCCACAAGAGTTAGTTCCTCTTTACATGTCGACGAAAGTCATTAAACTTCATGACAGAAAGAGAAAGAAGGAAATACTTCTGCTTTGGAATAATAATGAGAATAATATTTAAATCGATTAAGAGAAGCAGCAGCAGCAAAAACAAGTAAAAGTTACAAAGAGTTCAGTGTTTCCCTCTGAAATAATAATAATAATAAGAAGAAGAAGTGAGAAGTGGCAAAAAAATAGAAACACTCAAGTCAGGCAGCGTCTAGTAATAATTTTCATTCTAGATGAATCTGTTGATTATTTCCTTTTGTCTGAGAACAGGAGGGACGACTGTGGGTTCAGTCACAGTGAACTTCAGTCTTGTGCATATTTCAGTTTTTCTCTCTTTCACTTCAGTTAAAATCCATTTCCTGTTTCAGCTCTCAGTAGCCTCACTTGCTAATTTTATATCTTGTACATCTGTCCGTCACATTTCTGTGAGCATGTTATCTAAAGCTACACGCCTCGTGTTTCTGCGCTCTTGGTGCCTGGTGTTTCTGAGGTAAGACAAGGTAAGGTAAGATTAGGTAAGATAAGGTAAGATAAGATAAGATAAATGATGATCCCACACCAGGGAAATTCACTTTACAGCAGATCAAATAGCACAGAGAGAACAGCAGAGTCAAATGGTGATAGAATACTTATAGAATAAGATAAGATAAGATACTACATTTAGACACAACTACACACTCAATACTATTTACACTTTAGACACCTTTCACTAACGCACATATGGAAACAAGAATGTGTATATGAATATATGTGTGGGTATATATTGAGCTGCACGGGATCATTTGTCGGAGCGCTCTGAACTCCATCTCAGAGGGCCCCATGTCATCTCAGCTTTCTCCCCTTTGTCCAATGGGATGATTTGAGAGGCGGGGCTTCTGTGGTGGTCATGACAACAAGTTTACAGTTGGTAAACAATGGAGGAGAAATTGGTGGTAGCTGTTGTTAGATACTCAGAGCTTTACGCCGTCACCCTGTCCATTTCAGTAACTAGATACTCATCACTATGAAAGTAAGTAGGTCGTTGTCGCCACATTAAACAGTAGCTAGATTACAAATGGAGGAAACAACAAAAAAGTGTGTTTTTTTTAACCTGAGGTGTTCATTTAAAACAAATAAAGGTGCCACTGTGTTTACTTCAGTCCACTGCAACATCACCACATTCAGAGTGACACTGGGAGACCTCCTGGTACTTCCAGTATGTCAGTATCTGTCTCTGACCTCAAAAGCAGGAAACAGTCACATTAGCAGAAATCCTGCAAGTAAAGAAATTCCCCTTCAGGATGTTTCTCAACAGTCCAGCAGGGGAACCACCATGTTACTTCCACACTGACTGCGTCCTCCACAGACACACATCTTTAATTTCTGTAGCGACCGCTGTGTGTCTCACTGCTGTGGGCTCTCAGGGGGGCTTTCAGCTCATCCTGTGATTTCAAAAACTTTTTGCGAACAGACAAAGAGGAACAAACACAGTGTGAAAAGAAACACAAACAAACCCACATGAACGAACTTCCTCCACTGAAGGAAAAAGATTTCAGTTTGTTTTTAGATTTGTTTTCACTTCAGACAAAGTCTCATGGCTCACTGCTGCTGAGGAAAATACAGATATTAAATAGATAAAGAAATATCATATCTGATACACAAATATATGAAATCATCTGTGTGTGTTTCAGTGAAGGTGTTTTATATTTAGAGAAAGCAGATGATCTGTTCCCCATGAGACATCCAGAGTCACATCACTGACTCATTGCAGCTGATGAGCCACATGTTACTTCATCCAGAGCCTGCTGTGTGTATTTATGTCTGTTATTGACAGAGCATCGAGTAACACTTTGATTTACAGGACCATAAATGCCTCGTTGTTTCCCAGAAAAACATGTAGTTGTGATGTCATCACAGATAAAATAGATACATTACTGACAAGTAAGTTCCAATCCACTTTTTTATATATCACATTTTAAAAACACAGGGTTACCACCGTGCTGCACAACAAATTTAAAAAACACAGCAAATAAATAAAAACAAGTATTCAAAACACTGAAAATACCTAAAAACAGAAAAATAAGCAACCAGTGATTCAACCGCAATACAAAACACAAAAACAGACAAAAACAAAAACAGAGACCGAGACAAAACAGAGATCACACAAACTCTCATGATGGATTAAAAGCCAGGGAATACAGGTACGTTTTTAAGCAGGACTTAAAAGTTTCCAGGGTAGGGGCCATTTTGATGTGGGAGGGTAGTTCATTCCATAATTTAGGAGCTACCACAGAAAAAGCACGGTCACCCCTAGTTTTTCCTCCAGGTGCTCCCACATGTTCTCTCTCTCTCAGGTCTACACTTGATCACATTAATTATTGATTATTTCACTAAAAATTACCAGAATGAACAGTGACTACTTTCTATTCTGACTCTTAAATACATTTTCCAGCTAATAGTAATAGAGTCAAATAATATTCACACCACATGACTTTAAGTTTTTTTTCTGTATTACAGTATTTTTGCTGTGGATATTTATGACATGTTTCCCATCACTCCTCGTTCATATTCTGTTGGAAAACGTGGGTGTTCATCATATATTTTACGAAATACGTCACAATATCTGGATGTGCGAGTTTCCGTAGTGTAGTGGTTATCACGTTCGCCTCACACGCGAAAGGTCCCCGGTTCGAAACCGGGCGGAAACAATGTTTTTTTTGGTTCTAGATCGTGTTGATGTTCATCCAGACACATTGTGCCTGCCCACACTCTGTGGTTTCTGTATTCAGTGATTAACATGAGTCTAAGCTCTTGTTCCCTGATGGTCAGTGTGTGTAGTGCTGTAGTCATCACCTGATCCTCACAGGTGTAAAGTCCCCGGATCAAAACCAGCCGGAAACACTTGTAGATCATGTTAATGTTTAGACACAGAGCGGATGTGTCGGCTGACCGACACTTGCTCCTGTGGTCATTTATTTAAATAGTTTGTTTGTCTTTTTTCTGATTGTTCGTGACCGACGCTGTTACGTAGTTTCCGTAGTGTAGTGGTTATCACGTTCGCCTAACACGCGAAAGGTCCCCGGTTCGAAACCGGGCGGAAACAGTGTTTCTTTTTTTCTTTCGCTCGCTGTGATTTAAGTTCACATTTTACAACTTTTTAAATCAGCAAACTGAGATTCGTACGTTAATTAAACGCAGCCCGCTGATGATTTTGTGTTCATATCGGTTAAATGTCCGCTGAATGAGACGTAGCCTGTGAAAGCTGATTTTCTGATGCGTCCCTGAACGCGTCCTGTGGAGGGAGTTGACATGTGTCGCTGCTGTTTGGCGGCGTGCAGCTGCAGCTCGTGACCGGTTCTGCTTTCAAACACCTGAGCACACATGACCGCAGACTTCACCCACCTGTCCACCCACCGGAGGGACCGCTCAGTGCCCTGGTGTCCGGTAAGCGTTCACTTTTAACCGCTCCGTGCACACGAAACGCGTCTGTTTCGCCTGCTGAGCTGCAGCCTGCCGCTAGCACCCCCTCTGAGAGGAGGCTAACGTGTTAGCATCACCGTCAGCATGTGCTCAGGACGTTCACCTGTAATACACAACATCACCGTCACCACGTGTTCACGAGCTCCACGCACAGTCCCGCAGGAATCACACGAACCGGACTGTTGGAGACTTTATAAGAGAAGTTGTGTTTGCACGTGTCGGCCATTTTGCTGCGTTCAGGTCCCATCGGTAAGAAGCAGATCGTGATTATTATTGGTTCTTCTTCTTTATTTGACAAAAATGACAAAAAAAAAAAAAAAACAAGGCTTGAATAAGAACAGACACAAACAGGTGAATAAAGAAGTTCCATAAATTTAACACAATTAATAGTTAAAAGTGTTAACAGAGTCACGTGTAAAGGTTCACAGGCCAGCGTCAGGCAGGGAAAGTGTCAGCAGTAAAAGTGCAGTGATATTTTGGGCTTCATGTAGTTAAAGTATTGGCAGTAAAAGTACACAAGTACTCTCCGCTCTGTACAAAATATAACAGTAAAAGTATTCTCAGCTTCATGTAGTCAAAGCACAAGCAGGAAAAGTAGACAAGTATTTTATATACAGTACAGGCCAAAAGTTTGGACACACCTTCTCATTCAATGCGTTTTCTTTATTTTCATGACTATTTACATTGTAGATTCTCACTGAAGGCATCAAAACTATGAATGAACACATGTGGAGTTATGTACTTAACAAAAAAAGGTGAAATAGCTGAAAACATGTTTTATATTCTAGTTTCTTCAAAATAGCCACCCTTTGCTCTGATTACTGCTTTGCACACTCTTGGCATTCTCTCCATGAGCTTCAAGAGGTAGTCACCTGAAATGGTTTCCACTTCACAGGTGTGCCTTATCAGGGTTAATTAGTGGAATTTCTTGCTTTATCAATGGGGTTGGGACCATCAGTTGTGTTGTGCAGAAGTCAGGTTAATACACAGCCGACAGCCCTATTGGACAACTGTTAAAATTCATATTATGGCAAGAACCAATCAGCTAACTAAAGAAAAACCAGTGGCCATCATTACTTTAAGAAATGAAGGTCAGTCAGTCCGGAAAATTGCAAACACTTTAAATGTGTCCCCAAGTGGAGTCGCAAAAACCATCAAGCGCTACAACGAAACTGGCACACATGAGGACCGACCCAGGAAAGGAAGACCAAGAGTCACCTCTGCTTCTGAGGATAAGTTCATCCGAGTCACCAGCCTCAGAAATGGCAAGTTAACAGCAGCTCAGATCAGAGACCAGATGAATGCCACACAGAGTTCTAGCAGCAGACCCATCTCTAGAACAACTGTTAAGAGGAGACTGTGCCAATCAGGCCTTCATGGTCAAATAGCTGCTAGGAAACCACTGCTAAGGAGAGGCAACAAGCAGAAGAGATTTGTTTGGGCCAAGAAACACAAGGAATGGACATTAGACCAGTGGAAATCTGTGCTTTGGACTCTCAAATTTGAGATCTTTGGTTCCAACCGCCGTGTCTTTGTGAGACGCAGAAAAGGTGAACGGATGGATTCCACATGCCTGGTTCCCACTGTGAAGCATGGAGGAGGAGGTGTGATGGTGTGGGGGTGTTTTGCTGGTGACACTGTTGGGGATTTATTCAAAATTGAAGGCACACTGAACCAGCATGGCTACCACAGCATCCTGCAGCGACATGCCATCCCATCCGGTTTGCGTTTAGTTGGACGATCATTTCTTTTTCAACAGGACAATGAGCCCAAACACACCTCCAGGCTGTGTAAGGGCTATTTGACCAAGAAGGAGAGTGATGGAGTGCTGCGGCAGATGACCTGGCCTCCACAGTCACCGGACCTGAACCCAGTCGAGATGGTTTGGGGTGAGCTGGACCGCAGAGTGAAGGCAAAGGGGCCAACAAGTGCTAAACACCTCTGGGAACTCCTTCAAGACTGTTGGAAAACCATTTCAGGTGACTACCTCTTGAAGCTCATGGAGAGAATGCCAAGAGTGTGCAAAGCAGTAATCAGAGCAAAGGGTGGCTATTTTGAAGAAACTAGAATATAAAACATGTTTTCAGTTATTTCACCTGTTTTTGTTAAGTACATAACTCCACATGTGTTCATTCATAGTTTTGATGCCTTCAGTGAGAATCTACAATGTAAATAGTCGTGAAAATAAGGAAAACGCATTGAATGAGAAGGTGTGTCCAAACTTTTGGCCTGTACTGTACATGCAGTTAGTCAAGTCGGCTTTATTCATACAGCACACTTCATACAGCAGGGAGGCAAGAGTTTAAAAATAAAAGGTAAAATTAATAACTAAATGATTTCAAGTTGCCATTAAAAATAACATAAAAGATTAAAATGATTGAAATTGAGTTTAGAAATAAAGTTCTGTGAGCGCTTTGTAATCGAAGTGTTAGTTGTACACAAGTACTCTCAGCTCTATTTCATATTATATATTTATATTATATTTAAGGTTGTCCTGTTTGTGTACAAAGCCCTTAATGGTCTGACCCCGTCCTACATCTCAGACCTCCTGACCCCTTATTCTACGCCCAGGTCCCTCAGGTCAGCTGACCTACTCTCTAAGTCCAGGTTCCAAACCAACTGTTATTCATCAGCGTCAGAGTCGCCCTGACGTGGTCTTCCCTGATGCTGCCTGTGTGTGTCTCTGACTGTGTGAGCTGTGTACCTGACAGCTGTGTTGCCTCTCCTGTGTGAGTTTAGCAGTTTGTTCCTTTTGTACAGCACTTTGGTGACGTGAGTAGTTTTTAAATGTGCTTTATATAGACATCTGTGTTGAGTTGAAATATATAGATATAAAGTATTACAAGCTTCATGAAGTTGAAGTATCTGCAGTAAAAACACACAACTGTTATAAACCCAAGACGCTGTTTGTCCATCTGTCCGTCTGTCCTCCCATAGTTTAAAGCAGTGTTGATGTTTGACTGACATCTAGTGGTGAAGACTGTGTACTACACTGTGGTGATGATGATGATGATGATGATGATGATGATGATGATGATGATGACGATGACTGACCCATTGAACATTGATTATTTTCTCTGTTTAGATGCATTAAAATATAAATAAATACAGTCAGTGTGACAGAAACACATCTGTCTCTGTCCTGGAGCTCTGTAGTTTAACTCAGTGAAATATTCAGGCCTAAAATAAGATGCTTTTCATGGCTGTGTGGTGAATGTTCCAAAAAGATGTCGCTGTGTTTCCTGTCGGGAAAGTCGTTGCTTTTTACCAAAATGTGTGTGTTACACAACAATAAGACAATACAGAATAAAAACAGAATCAGCTCCAGAGACGAAGCAGAGCAGAGGACAGACGTGGAGTTGTTTTTAAAATGACTAAGTCCTGTAATCACTTGCTATAATAATCACACTGAATATTACAAAAGTAGCTGCAAATGTTTTTATGGTTCTCTTCTTTAGCTTTATTTAATTAGTTTCAAAAGTGGACTCCAGTAATGTTGAGTGAATATTGTAGCTCTCAACAATGTGACTGTACAACATGTCAGCTCATCTTCTGTAAACATTACATTTTAATACATTCAACACATATTGTCTGCATTTACACAGTGCACATTCTTATGTCAATACAGAGCGTTTCTCTAGACTGCAGTGCCATTAGCACATTTGATGATGCGTGATGCGACGACTTCTGGTCAGGAAAATCGTGGCACTTTTGAAAAATTGCAAGCCCCCCGCAAATATTAGACTTCCCAGTCTTTCGTTGAATTTGTGTTAATTGTTGCGATCACAAGAAAGCGATTCTCTGGAGGGACTGATTATCGCTCTGATGTCGTCTGGGATCTTGTTCCAGATATTATCAATCAACTACTTTTATTGGTACTTTTATTGATTCTTTTTCACATTTAAAATAAGTGCTTTTTAGAAAATGAAGTAATTTAATAATGATAAATTTAGAACAAGATAACTGAATATTTTAAATATAACTAAATGTTTCCAAAGCAGCAACCGTCATTTTATAAATAATATTCCTGACATCACAATACTGAGTGAAGTGTAGTTTTCATCAGTCACTGTAAGTCTGTCTCCTGTCCTCCTGTCCTCCTGTCTTCTGTCCTCTTGTCCTCCTGTCTTCTGTCCTCCAGTCCTTCAGGTTATTGTCACTTCGTTTGTGTCGCGGCCGCTCGGCTGTTCACTGACTTCACTCCATGTCATGTGGGTGAGTGTGTGTTTGTGGAGGAGGTCGGCCTCGGCACATAGCTCAGGAACGAGGCTGCAGGATGATAATAAAATAAATCAAAATGTTAAAAAGAACAGATAAAATTAGGGCTGGGCGACATGGCAAAAAATATGACGATAATTTTCCCAGTATTGAGCGTAATCGATATTTCTCACGATATATAATTTGATGATGCTTCAGATTTGAAAAGTGTCCTGATGACGTCTGACACCTGGAGAAACCAAATGATTTTCCAGCTTCCCGCAGCACTCGTTGTAAAGCTGCGGCAGAGCGGTTTGAGAGAAATATTTCCTGCCTGAGAGCTCGACCTGCAGTCTAACGCTTTAATTCATTTCTTGACCCCGTCTGGCTCCACGGGGCTCAGGGCATCATGTTTTTGGCTAGAAATTATGACACAGTGTCTGTTATATCTCTGCTCCTCTTCCATCGCTTCTCATGTGGGGTCACGGCGGAGGAAGAGGACACTGTTGATTGGTGTTTCAGTACCGCCCTGCTAGCCCCACCCACATCAGCAGAGGTGCCAGGATGTTGAACACTTGTTGGTGGACTTACTGCAGTTTTGGTGGATTTTCATGCTGTCAATGTTGTCGCTGGGACGGCACCTTCTCAGGTGATGGAAAAGATGTGTTTCCTGTCTTGGTTGGCACCAGCCATATTTTGCAGACCGTCTTTGTGTCGTCACCTTTCAAGTAGCCAAACCACGTCCAGATTATTGACACTGTGTGACCTTTTTTATCCACGGTTTGGTTGAAGCGCTTCTTCAGCTTCACCGCCACTTTGCTCCTCACTTACACTCATTTTCCCCTTTTTTCATTATGTCCATGCTGTTTCACTTTGTTCTCACCTCGGCACAAACTCGGCAGTAAAAAATGGCCATGTACAATGACGCACACCCCCAACACTGCAGACTGACTGACAGCTGTCTGCTAACTTCTGCTGTTTGGATTCATCTAGGTCTGTCCATATCGAGGAAAAACAACTTTAGTTTAACATCGTCGTAAACATACATTTTTTTTGCGATCCCGTTTCGAGATCGTGTTATGGCCCAGCCCTAAATAAAAGAACTGATAATGTCGGAGCTTATAAATACTCTTTGATAATTTAACCCTGGGGCTTGTTTAATACCAGGTTTTGGTGCCCATCACTAGTTTTCAGTTGTATTTCAGTATTTCAAGCAAAACTGTGAACTTTTCCCAACCATAACAAGGTGGTTTTTGTGCTTAAACCTAACCACACACTAACCACAGTGCTTTTGAAATGTAAAGTTTAATAATGTACAAATTGATCTGGGGTTTGCAACAATGTACGTCAACACTTTTCTGGCCATCGAGTTGCACTGCTATTTAAAGGTTTTAGGAACTAACTCAAATTCCATCTTCTGTTTCTACTCACAGATTGAGAAGTGATGCAGTGACAACAGATGATGTCTACAGACGCTCTGAAAGAAAAAACAAGGATCTGGGTTTCCTCTGCAAAGGCTACGAGTCGTCTTGGATCCAGTTCCTGAAAGAGACGGTGGGTTCCGTCAACAGTTTTGGGGTTTGGATATCAACATGGACGGCATTGAACACTACATCTGGGAGCGCCGCATTCACCATGGGGTCAGGTACCAGAAGAGCGCAGTCCCGTTCCCAGACTCTGTTGAAATCGGTTTGGAGTTCAACGTGGCCCTGGAGAGGAAGGACAAGTTAGATATGTGTCTGCTGACAAACAGCGTGATGCTGGAGCTTTGCGAATTTGCCAAAACGGTGACTAGGTCCGAGATGTATTTCTTGTTTGAAATACTGGAGTTCAACTTTGACCTTGGGATGGACATGGTCGATGAATGGCAGTGTTACGACTTAACAAAACGCGTTCACACTAAAATAAGGATGCTGAGGGATCAAATCAAGTTTAAACCTCATAGATGGCTAGAAACATTTCTACTGCCACCCCTGAGCATTCCAGTAGCATCCGCTGGGTCAGAGCAGTCTGAACGCTACTACCCTAAAAGGAACACTGTCGTGGATAGTTCAGTCCTCACTGGAGGCAGCAAGAAAAGTGAGCCTGCAGAACATCAGGATACGGAGAGTAACACAGCTGCAATAGTTATAAAAAAACAAGGAGGAGTCCGATTAAAATCAACAACTGATGCTTACCCTCACTGTAAAGACCTCGGTGTGACTCTGGTCGTTCGACCAGACAATGCACCCAAAGAGAAGCTGGACCCAAATCTGATAACCAACGGCGTGATGATGGAACTACTCGACTTTTCCAGAGTGCTCTGTGGAACCCACACTGGGATAGTTTGCGACTTGGTCAAGCAAAACTTTGGTTATGAGTTGGTAAGAACTCTGTTCCGTGTTCAAGTAGCCAGGCTGATGGAGAGGAAGTACGCCTGCCAAACACCCGAGGACAAGAGCGCTTTCCGAAAAGAGGTTTTTCAAGTCCAGCTGAACAAACGGGACCAGAAGCCTAAAAAGAGAAAAGACCCTGACACAGATTACCAAGAACTAGAAGAACCAACAATGGCCAGTAATAAAAGAGAGATGCTGAGGCTCGAGGACGATGATGCAAAAGACATCTGTCAGGAGAGCGACCTGTCATACATGTGTCCAGTTGATTTTGAGACAGAAATGCAGTCAGGTTCAGATGCCGACCCAGAGAACATGAAGTTTGAGAGTTCTATGCCCGAAACAAAGTTTTCTCTGGATGTAAAGGAGGAAGAGGAGGAAGTTTTCGTCTCCCCACGGCAGCCTGAAATGAACGTCCACAACCCTTGTTTGTTTGAGGTATGTCCAAAGGACACAATTCTAAAAGAAATCGGGAATCTGTTTTCTGAAGACAAAATTGAAGACATGGATGTAAAAACATATAAACAGAAGCTGTGGATCAGACGTGCCCCTCGCTCAAAGGAAATCCTGAAGTCTAGTAGAGTGAACGACATGTTTGCCCAATGCAGAGCGAGAGCTTTAGACTTCAATATCGGCTCAGGCAGCAAACAAAATGTGGATCTGCAACTTCTCACCAACCAGGTGTTGTATGAAGTTTATAAATTTGCACTTGCAATGACAAAGAGTTCACGCAATTTCTTATTCGATATTCTGGGCAACAACTTCAACCTTTTCTTCCACAATGAAGTGCATCAGCGCAATTTTACGTCTTACATGTTTGTGAAAGAAAAGATCCTCCAGAACCACCCTGACAGATGGAAGATGGAGTTCCTCAGCAGCCCCTTTCATTTCCCTGAAGTTTACAACATGGTTGATGTGACCAGTGATTTTCAAACTAGACAGGAAGCTGAGACAGAGCAGCAAACAAACGGGGATTTACAGCCCTCAGATTCAAGCCAGCAGGAAGATATGGAGCCACATCCGTTTTGCAAAAAGTTTGGCCTCAACCTTTGGTCAACAGAAGAACGTTTGGCGAGCCAAAAGCTTGATTTGACGGTCCTGACCTCAGGCGCTGTGCTGGAAATATTCGCCTTCATCAGAGAGCTGTGTGGATCGCTCAGGGAGCTAGTTAACGACATCCTCGAGCACAACTTTGATCTCGATCTGCAAAGTGGATTGACAGAAGCTTCACAGGTGATCCAGAGATGGTACTCCACCCAGAAGAGCTTGATGAGAAAGTACACCTCATCGCCAAAGGTAAGCAGGTGGTTTAAAATGGTTGTCCCACTGAATGGTCACTTGCTGCTTGATCCAGAACCACCAACTGCCAACAGCCTGGAGGATCTGGATTCAGAAGACTCAAAGCCAGAAATGGAGGCTTTAGACAGAGATGAGGAGATAGAAGAGAAAAAAGTCATCTGCTATCACTTCTGCGAAGAAATTGGATTGGACCTTGATGTCAACTCTAAACCAGGCAAAACAAAACTCGACTTGAGAGTGCTGACGAGAGGAGTCCTCTTGGAGATGCACCAATATGTGGAACGAAACTGCAGCCGATATGTTCCCGCTCTGTACGAGATTCTGGAGTACAACTTTGATCTGAGCCCTCAGGGCCATCGGAGGGTGGAGTTCGCCTGGTCCATTGCGGCGCAGGTCATCGCCATTGCAGGTAAAAATGGCAGAAATGGACAATACCTGAACAAAGTGATAGAGTTGCCTTTCGAGGTGTCCGAGTCCTCGCAGATCGTCTGCAAAGAGGAGCCGGAGGACGGCTTCGGTGAGCTGGACCTTAACGATAACGACGTTATGTTTGTCAGAGAACTGAAGCCTGTTGACATAGAAGTGGAGATAGATTAGAGTTGATATTCTCTAATAGAGTGCTGCAGGGGTGACCTTTATTTGTGGGACAAACCGGAAGTTAGCGTCACCTTGGTTTCCGCAGCAAAAAGTCAATGGAATTGTTTCTTTGGGTTATTGCAGAAAATAAGATCTGTGATGAACAAAAGTTTATACTTGTAGTTATATGTTGTTTGATACTTGTTTGTTTTGTTCAGCAAGATAATCTCCACAAACACCGCTAGGATGATTGAAGCAGAAATGCAATCACCAGAAGTACAAACCTGGCGTTAGACTATAAACGAACTACACTAGACGTTAGTGTCACCACCACAACAAGGCTGTAAAACTGTGTTCAGCGTGATGATGTTCTGTGTCTCATTGGGCCACTTGTTAGCAACCGCCTTTTTGAAGACACATAAAAGCTTCAAAATTCGTGAATGAGGTATTTACTGATGAACTTTATGTCAAAGAACAAAATGTTGAAGTCTTGTGTTAATCACCGGCCCTTTTTTAAGATATCTAACCAATAACACGTTGACTTCAAGACGAGGCAACAGGAAGTGCAGAAACGCTAACTAATTTTTGTGATTTAGAACACAGGCAGCACTCTATTATTAATGAGTCATTTGCTTTGTAAAATACCATAAAATTGTTTCCTAAAACCCAAGATGACGTCTTCACATAACTCATTTAGTGTAAAACCTGAAGACATTCAGTTTACCGTCACATGTGACAAAGAGGAGCAGCAAATATCGTCATGTTAGAAGCCAGAACTTGTTCAATATTTCTGCTTGAAAAATATTCATTTGAAAATAGATGCCCATTATTTGTCTGTCAGTCAATCAAGTCATTGCTTCAGCAATAAAAAACAGCACATACTACAACAATTGAAATTAAAGTTGAATCAACACTATACAGTATGTAGCCTTCACAGTGGTTAGATTTATTGCAGTTAGGGTTGCCACGGTACGATAACAGCCTCAGAAAATATTGTGGTTTCATGGTGTCAGTCAGAATGAGCCTTAAAGGAAAGAAAACAGATGGGTTGTGTTTGGTTGAACAGATGTTTTATTACTGTAATTGAAAGTTGAAAACAGATTTTTATAATGGAAGTTTGTGTAAAACATCTCCCCTTTAGAAAAAAACTCAAAGAAGAGATTCATTCTCCAGTTGCATTTTTTTTCCAGTATCATACATAAGCAAATGTACACTCCAGGATAACCATCAGTTCTCATATCATGGTGTAGCTCATTATCGGTATATTGTTGCAACCCTAATTGCAATACTGTATTCAGCTGCATTGGTTTAAGCCAGATGAACCTGATGACACACTGACAGCTGAATGTGATCGTCATGTTCGGACCTTTACTTTTAATGGTTAATAATCTGGAGAATGTCCACTGGGGCTGTCTTCGTCTCAAACCTCCCATGTTCAAATGTCCGACCTCACACTTGGCGGAGGTATTGATGAGGACCAAAGAAAGTCCAGTGTGACGCAGTTTGGACGAGTGTCTCAGGAAATCTATTGGCTGGAACGTTTAACACCAAACAGTCAGCCCGTTCTACTTTGAAACAGTGGACTATTGAATCACCTGTAAACATACATGTGGATGAAACGTGTTTTCGGCCTTGGATGTACATTTTGTTTTTATTATGTTCTGTTGTTGGGAATTAAAGTGTCTTTAATCTTCATCCTGTCTGTGTCAGATTTATTTCAGCTCACAATTACAACATACCACCTTTTAAAATGTTCAGAGTCAAATATTCGACATTTTCAACCTGGTCTCACTGTAAAGTCTTGAAGCATCAGGGCCGTGGACACTGTCCCGCGATGGGGCAGCAACAAAAGTTGAGATGGTGAAAGAGTGGGTGGATGGGTCCAACAAACATCGCCTTTCACCCAGGAGGCTGGTGTTAACTTCCTGTAAGGTTGTAAAGTCAAACCCTGTTCTTTATTCCTAATCCCAACCACGTGTGTGTTGGCTAAACGTATCCATGTGTGTGTGTGTTGCTGAAAGAAAAACATCAGTTGGTGGTGTTGTACTGACATAGTGCTTTTATTTTGAAAGAGACTGTATGCAAACTGTACATTTCCTGTGAAAACAGAAGTGTATTTTGAAAACAGACAATGCATGTAACAGGCTGAAGTTGACACGGTGTCCCAGAACGTCAACAACCAACACACCCAGGGTACCTTGGACGTCACATGTGGACGTGGAAAGTCCATGACCAAACGTGGACATGTGACGAGGTCGCAGTGAGGACGTGATGATGCCGTTTTACAGAATGTTTTGTTCCTTAAACTTGACGTCCGGTGGGAAAAAAATATTTTTATTACGTAGTTTTAGGCAGAAATGGAGTCTTAAAAGTTTACTTTTATTTAAAAGTAAAAAAAAAATGTAAATCTGCCTCCATGTTAAGAATAATTCAACTCATTTTTAATGTTCATCAACTGTTTGAGAAATGTTCTAAAATCAGTCTGTTATTTTCGTACAGTGATACTGTTTTTGTTGCCTGGTTTCAAGACACACACACTAATTTCTGTATTTTTTTATAAAACAGGTTGAAATATTTTCACTGCACTGCAAACTAACTTTTTTAGGACTGAATTTTGGTGTTTATAAGATTGAGTACAGGGTCAAAGACGTGAGTCCAGGATGGTAGACCAATACTGCATTTCATTCCTGACTGATATTAATCTGAATAAACAGCATGTCTCAATGAACACAAGTATTCATTTAGAGTGCTCAGATTATTTACTTGAGTGAAAGTGCTCATACAACAACAGAACAACACTTCATTTGAAGTAAAGGTCCTGCGTTTAAAATCTCACCACAGCAAAAGTACAGAAGGATTTCTTCTCTGATAGTATCATAGTAACAGTGTATCTGCTGCTGACGGATGTGCTCTGTAGTTGTACTTACACACAGTCGTCGGATATGTTGAATTTATTTTGCAGATCAGTGTTTCAACCTGATGTAATAAAATAAAAACTGTTAATCAAACACAAAATTATTAGAAACTGCCGTGTGTCGTCACAATGATCAAACTCCTCCCAGCAGATTATTGTAATTGATGACATCACTAATACTTAATGTTTAAACTATTATAAAACTAAGAAGTCAATTTGCATTTAAATGATTTGTTTGAATGAGTAGAATTAATTGAACGAGACTTTAATTGGCTCATAAAATGAACACTTACATTTCATCAGTGTGTGTACAGTGATTTTTAAATAGGCGTCCCATCATGCTCTCTGTCGGAGTCCTGCAGGTGATTAAACAGGTGTCACTAATGATCTCATCAGAAAACATGAACCTGATGGTTTTATTAAATAAACCTGAGGTGTGTGTTTCTGTTGAGTTTCCAGCAGATGGTGCCAGAGTCGTCCCGATCATCTGATGGGAATTAAGCACGTTTTATTTTCCGTGACAGTAGTCTGATCAATAAAACACTGGTGTTTGGTTTCATTAATCACAAAGTGCCAAAACACAGTTTGCAAAGTCAAATATTTCAGTACTTTAAATTCAGTGCCGTTTAACTGTCAGCTGTCAGTGTTAACAGGGCGTCTGCAGGTCAGTTTTAAATTTGGTTAAAAGCATTAAAGTAGAGTGACTGATAGCTGCAGACGCCCTGACATTAAAGCCCGTATGTGGCTCAGCAGGGGCGGAGCACCAGATCCAGGGCCGCTGCGCTGCCTGTGTGGAAGACAGAGCTGTGAGTGTTTGTGTGTGAGGTGGATCATCACTGTTCCTATTGGTAGTTGCAGTCTGATGTGTGACACTGAGACAGCGTCTGCATGCAGGAGACCGACGGGTTTATAAGAAGACATTTCATGTGCAAGACGTATATGACAAGGACAAAGTGTCTCTGTCTCCGTCCCTTCCTCGGCCTCTCTGTTGATGCAGAAATAAGATTAAAATATTTAAATCATTTCCAACACTAGATTCATCTGAAAGGCCGACAGATAGAAAATGACTTTTTAACTCCCCCCACAAAGATTGATCCTTTTACAGTTATTGTACAGCGTCTCAAGCTGCAAACCTTTGACCCTCTGTAGCTCCTGTGCTGTGTGCACGAAGTTAACGTACAGCCCTGCTGTTCATCGGTGTCATTTCTCATGTACATGTTGTGCAGCTGTTTATTTTTTATGGTCTGTTTTTATAAAAGTGCTCCTGACGTCTCTAACGTGGCTTTGACCTGTAACTGAAAACGTGTGTCACCGTTCAGCCTGAAAATACAGACATGAATTTTTCGTCCATATCACTCACCCCTGCTGTGAAAGTGCACCTTTGTGGGGGAACAGAAAAAGTTTGTCTCAGGTGAGTCAGTACAATAAACAAACCAGAGACGACGTCAGAGGAGACGCCTGCGCACCGATGTGACTCGGCTAGAGAGACACAGAAATGTCCACAGATGGATCAATGCAAAAGAGTCGACTTATTTATTTTCTGTGTTTTTAGACATCCGGGCGCAAAAAAGAGTAAAAACGACAGGAAATGTTTCAGTCTATCATCAGTGCTCGAACACTGTTTGAGCACATAACTGTTGTCACTCTTTATCTCTTTTGTGCATGGATGTCTGAAATAAATTGACTGTTGTTGCGTCAACCTCAGTCTGTGGACATTTCTGTGTCTCTCTGGCTCAGTCACATCCCTGTGCAGGTGTCTCCTCTGCGTCCATCTGTAGATCATTGTGACGTTTTTCTGTATGTGTTTGCAGCCTCTCAGGACACTTGATGCTTTGAAGGCTGATTGCTACAGCAAACGTTTTTTTTCCTGGAGGGTCTCTTACATTAGTGGGTGAGTCATTTTAGCAAACTCATCAATTAATTATTTTTAACTGATTAAGCAGTTCATTTAACGCCTCTTATCTGAGTCCAACTCACTGTGATTGATTCATTATATTATTAGGAATAATTATAGGCCTTATTGTCCCCTCTGGTTTCCCATCATTCTTTGGCTGATACAATGGTTGAATAGGATGTTTTTATTGTACTGTACGTGATATGAAAATGGTTTTATAGTTTAATGCTGTCACAGAATCATATCAGTCACCTGAGGAATTTTACTGCACAACAAATACTTTTGATACTTTTGCACTCATGAAGGTTGTATTAGTACTTTTACCACTTGTGCTTATGACACCGGAAACTGTGCCATCGTAGTTCCACTTGACTTAAGCACAGCGTTCGATACAGTGGATCATGACATTCTAATGAAAACACCTCCAGTTTGGTGTCGACGTGAGTGGCACTGCATCACACTGCTTCACTTCCTGCCTCAAAAACAGCTTCTCTGTCCGCACAGGAAACCACTCCTCTTCTTCAGCCACTCCTTCCTGTGGGGTCCCCCTAGGCTCCATCTTAGGTCCTGGTCTCTTTTCGTTGTACATGCTTTCTCTCGGCCATATTATTAAGCAATACAACATCTCTTCCTCCCCTGTGCTGAAGACACACAGCTGTGTCTCCCTCTCAAACCTCACGACAAGCCCAATTCTGTGAGTCCAATACGTCCTCACTGTGACCTCGTCACATGTCCACGTTTGGTCATGGACTTTCCACGTCCACATATGACGTCCAAGGTACCCTAGGTGTGTTGGTTGATGACGTTCTGGGACGCCGTGTCAACTTCAGCCTGTTACATGCATTGTCTGTTTTCAAAATACACTTCTGTTTTCACAGGAAATGTACAGTTTGATACAGTCTCTTTCAAAATAAAAGCATTACGTCGGTACAACAATGTAAATTAACATATTTTTCCTTCAACAACACACACGTGGTTGGGTTTAGGAAAAAAGAACAGAGTTTGGTGTTACAATCTTAAAGGAAGCGAACACCAGCCTCCTGGGTGAAATTCCTGCCCGCCCTACTCAGACTTTTGCCACCTTGACTTTTGCAGGTGTCTCACCACATTTCCCCCGATGCTACCAGGCACTGTTAAATGATAATGGCGACCAGCTGTTTATCACACCGACATTAAAAGATGGCTTTTATCGTCAGTGTCTGACGCTGCAAGTCACTGCCCGAGTGCCAGATTTTGGTGGCTTCGGGGTGAGACCAGGTCGGCCTGTCTTGTAAACGGCCTCGAGGACATAAAGGACATCCTTCAGCTGATTGAGGGCGGATAAGAAGTCTTCCTTTTTGACCCCGCGACTCCATCGAAGGGATTTCTGAGCAGCTCAACAGCCTCTCCAAACAACTACGCAGGTTGATTTTAGCGCTGCTCATCGTGGACTATATTACTGTCATTGTTCATTTTAGTCAAAGCATACAGTTTGAAAACGAGGCGCGGCTCCAACTAGAAAACAATGTTTTGATGCATTGGATGTGCTGAATGTGCATATTAAGGCAGTACAGGAGGAGGTGCACATTAATAATCCTCCAGGACTGTAACATGCTCATGTTTAACCCAAACAATGTGTCATGTGACTGCAGTTGCTTCACATCCAGGTCGGAACACCTTCTCACCACAAACCAACCGCACCAGAGTTCCTTTGGAACCGGACTGAGACCACCTCTTCAAGAAGGTCTCAGTCCGGTTGTTTTGGTGTGTTCACACCTGCACAAACGAACCGCACTGAGGGGGCAAACCAACTTGAGATCGATTGAACCAAACCAAACAGGTGTGAGAGCAGCCTGTAAGTCATGAGCGTCAGAGTTCACCTGACGAGGATTCATCTGACGTCTGTCTGTGTCTCTGAGTGTCGGAGCTGTGTACCTGACAGTTGTTTCCTCTCGTGTGTTGTTTTGTTTTTAACTGTTGAGACGTGTGAAGGATCTGAAATCTTCCATCAGTTTTACAAACTGTTTTTTTTTACAGTCACCTCTGTTATTTTTGTGTTTCACACTCAGCTGTGGATGTGAGGCAACGTGCTCCCACTCCTACCAGTTGGTTTCTCTGTGATGGATCTCATGTTTCCTCACAGTTTATTCTGAGGAAGGAGAAGAGAGGACATTACTAGGGATGGGAATCGAGAACCGGTTCCTGGTAAGAACTGGTCCAATTCATCGACATCATTAGCCTTTATGCTTAACAATTCCCTTATTGATTCTTTTCATTATGCCAAATCTATGCTCGTCAGTCAGCAGCACGTTCAACAACAAAGAAGACGTAATGGCGGAGAGACAGAAGCGGTCAAAGCCGTAGCTTCACTTCACACTGTTGTTAGCTTCCCTGGAGCTGCTAGCCCACTGTGGAGCTTCAGCGCATCTCCGCTCCCGTTGTCGGATTTCATGGGAACACCAAGGATGGTAAGATGAGGGCAGTTGAGTTGATTTGCACGGTATTTGTCGTTATAATATGCTGGGCTAGCTGCGTTAGCTGCCTCATCTGAGTTAGCTGCACTAGCTGCGTGGTGTTGACACACTCAGGCTGGGGATGCTTTTTTTCAAATCTTTCTCATCATCTTTCTAAACTAGACCATGGCTTTAAGGTTCATAATAAAACGTTCTGAAAGCAGATGTACTGGGTTACAAAAAACAGGAGGTGATATCATTAATTCACAGGAGGAATTCATAAGGGAATCGATAAAGAATCGGATCGATAAGCAGAATCAATAATGGCATTTATATCGATAAAATCCTATCAATTTCCATCCCTAGACATTACTGTCTTTCTTCCTCTCCATCTTTAATTCAGTCTGTTTTACAGACAGGACGTTACCTCCAGCAGCAGGACCAAAGCCTCTAAACACAGGAGTGTGTGAGCGAGGACTCAGAGTAAAGACCTGCCGCTGGCTGTGAGTCAGCCTCAGAGTGACAGAGCGCTGCCTCTGTTATCCCTCGTCACACTCCTCTTTAACACTCACACAGAAATGACTAAACTCTGCAGAGGAGCTGCAGCCAGACGGAAACAAGGAGCAGAGAAATTATAAAGACAAACATTTGTTTTAATCCACGTTTTGAATCTGCACATTTAAAATCCTGAACTGAAGTAAAAAATCTGGTTTTCTTAAGTGAATAACCTCACTGTGGCACCTGCTGCACTTCCTCTGGGTTTATTTCCTGCATGGGAACACAGCTGTCAGCCTCCGTTACATTCCTCCACTGCACCTAAAAATAATGAAGAAGAAGAAGTTTCACAGGTTGAATGTCCCTGTCTTCTTCCTGTAGGAGGAGGCAGCACTCAAAGAGTTACTGCTGGTTTGTACTACGGAGGCTCATCACTGCCAACAGTTTCATGATAATGATACGGCAGAGTTTATAAAGTAAACTATACAAGTGGTGTGATAAATAATGGGCAACTTTACAACTTCACTAATCTTAACTCATTATGTCGAGATACTTTGTAATTACTCTGACATGCTGAGTCATTAGTTTGATATGCTGAATCATTGTTTCCAGAGACAGAAGTCATTTTGTTGAGTGTTCTCATTATTTTGTTTTATTTTTATTTACTTGTTTAGTAAGCTTCGAGATACGTTTGTCATTTTTGGATAGTAATTCAATGTTTTTAGAAACGTTCTTATTTTATGATGCTGTCAGTATATATGAGACACTAAGTCACTGTTTCTAAAAAAGTACGTTTTTTGGGGGGAAACATTCTTATCATTTTGAGGGGAACTGCCCATTGGTTTGACAGCCCATTGTTCCGACCATATTAAACTCATTGTTCCTAAGTCCGTTCCGAAATCATCATGATGCCCTGTGGTTAAGGTCTGGTTAGGTTTAGGTACAAAAACCACTTGGTTAGGGTCAGCAAA